>WNYA01000013.1:985436-1596652 GCA_019512145.1 Engystomops pustulosus
GATGCCCCCCTGTCTTATGGTGTATGGTAGAGCCACATCTCTCTCATAGGTGTAGAGGGCCCTTGTCTATGGTGATGGTAAAGCCTCCTCTTCTATAGGTGTAAGGATGTTCCCCTATCTATGGGTGATTGGAGAATGACTCTCCCTCTAGGTGTAGAGGAGCCCGTCTATGGTGATGGTAGAACACCGCCTCTCTTCTAGGATAGGAGGATGCCCCCTGTCTATGGTGATGGTAGAATTACTCTCCTCTAGTGTAGAGGATGCCCCCTGTCTATGGTGATGGTAGAACCTCCTTCCTCTAGGTGTAGAGGATGCCCCCTGTCTATGGTGATGGTAGAACTCCTCTCCTCTAAGGTATAGAGGATACCCCCTGTCTACGGTGGATGGAAGAACAGCCTCTCCTCTAGGGTGCAGAGATGCCCCCTGTCTATGCTAGATGGTAGAACCTCCTCTACTCCGGTGTAGAGGATGCCCCTGTCTATGGTGATGGTAGAACCCCTCTCTCTCAGGTGTCGAGGATGCTCCTGTTTCTTGTGATGGATAGAAACTCCTCTCTTTTTGGTTGTAGAGGATGCCCCCTGTCTATGTTGATGGTAGAGCCCCTCTTCTCTAGTGTGAGATGCCCTTGTCTATGGTGATGTAGAGCCGCCCCTTCTCTAGGAGTAGAGGATGTCAACCCTATCTATGTGATTGGAGAATGACCTCTCCTCTAGGTGTAGAGGATGCCCCCTGTCTATGGTGATGGTAGAACCGCCTTCTCTTCTAGGTTATAAGGATGCCCCCTGTCTATGGTGATGGTAGAAACCTTCCTCTACTCCAGGTGTAGAGGATGCCCCCGTCTATGGTGATGGGTAGAACCTCCTCTCCGTCCAGGTGTAGAGGATGCCCTCCGGTCTATGGTGATGGTAAAACTCCTCTCCTTTTGGTGTAAGGATGCCCCCTGTCTATGCTGATGGAGAACTTCCTCCCTCTAGGTGTAGAGGATGCCCCCTGTCTATGGTGATGGTAGAGCCGCCTCCTCCTCTAGGTGTGCAGGGATTCCCCTTCTATGGTGATGGGTAGAACCTCCTCTCCTCTAGGTGTAGGATCCCCCTGTTACGGTGATGGTAGAACCTCCTCGTCCTCCAGGTGTAGAGGATGCCCCCTGTCTGGTGATGGTAGAACCTCCTCTACTCCAGGTGTAAGAGGATGCCTCCTTTATGGTGATGGTAGAACCTCCTCCTCCTAGGTGTAGAGGGATGCCCCGCGTTTATGGTGAGGTAGAAACCTCCTTTCCTCTAGGTGTAGAGGAATACCCCCTGTCTACGGTGATGGTAGAACCTCCTCTCCTCCAGTGTAGAGATGCCCCCTGTCTATGGTGAGTTAGAACCTCCCTCTCCAGGTGTAGATGATGCCTCCTGTCTAAGGTGATGGTAGAAACTCCTTCTCTTTGGTGTAGAGTGCCCCTCTGTATGGTGATTGGTCAGAACCTCCTCTCCTCCAGTTGTAAAGGATGCCTCTGTCTATGGTGATGGTAGAACCTCCCTCCTCCAGGTGTAAAGATGCCTCTGTCTATGGTTGATGGTAGAACCTCTCTCCTTTAATTGTAGAGGATGCCACTGTCTATGGCATGGTGAACCCCCTCTTCTCTAGGTGTAGAGATGCCCCCTGTCTATGTGATGGTAGAACCTCCTCTCCTTTGGTGTAGAGGATGCCCCCTGTTTATGGTGAGTAGAACCTCCTTTCCTCTAGGTGTAGAGGATCACCCCCTTCTACGGTGATGGTTAGAAACCTCCTCTCTCCAGGTTAGATGATGCTCTGTCTAAGGTGATGGTAGAACCTCCTCTCCTCCAGGTGTAAGGATGCCTCTGTCTATGTGATGGTAGAACCTCCTCTCCTTTAAGTGTAGAGGATGCCCCCTGTCTATGGCATGGTAAGAACCCCCTCTCTCTAGTGTAGAGGATGCCCCCTGTCTATGGTGATGGTAACCTCCTCTCCTTTGTGTGTAGAGGATGCCCCCTGTTTATGTGGTAGAACCTCCTTTCCTCTAGGTGTAGAGGAATGCCCCCTTCTATGGTGTTAAGTAGTCACACTGGTTTCGGACGCCATCTTGACTACTGTTCCGCCATCTTAGATAAGCGCCATGTTCCCTATCCATTGTCAAGTTAATGTCATGATTCAAACTCCACCCCACCCAACCTGCTTGCTCGCCCTGTCACTAACCCTTTGACATTTAATGAGAAGCCAGTGCCTTGATTATATTGTGTTTCTGGAGCCCACTTCTTCTTCTTGTATAAACAATATGGTGTACAAGGTCTCTGAGAATTGAGCACAATATAATTACTTTTTCCTAGATTGCGATGTCCAATAGAATCTAAGTGCCTTATCTCCTCTTCATACAACACCACAAATGCTGATGTCATGTGCTAAAAATAGCTTTCTTTTTTGAAATAACTTGTGATGTGAGTGCATACGAAGGACCAGAGTGTTGTTTTTCATTTACTCTGTCATCTCGCTGCCGGCAGCTATTCCATCTCCCCTCAAAGAGTTATTAGGCCGCACCTTACAAAAGACAGAGGCTGTTGGGGCCGCTCCATAAAATATCCCTATCAATGGTGATGGTAGAACCTCCTCTCCTCCTTGTGTAGAGGATGCCCCCGTCATGGGATGGTAGAACCTCCCTTCCTAGATGTAGAGGATGTCCCCTGTCTATGGTAATGGTAAGAACCTCCCTTCTCTGTGTAAGAGGATCCCCGTCTATGGCAATGGTAAACCACTCATCCTCTAGGTGTAGGATGCCCCTCTGTCTATGGCAATGGTAGAACTCCTCTCCTCTAGGTGTAGAGGATGCCCGTCTATGGTGATGTAGAACTCTCTCTCCTCTAGGTGTGAGGATGCCCCTGTGCTATGTGATGTAGAACCTCCTCTCCTCTAGGTGTAGAGGATGCCTCTGCTATGGGGATGGTAGAACCTCCTCATCCTCTAGTTTAGGATCGCCTCACGTCTATGGTGATAGAAACCCCTCCTCTAGGTTAAGGATACCTCCTGTCCTATTGTGATTGTAGAACCTCCTCTAGTGTAGGAGGATGCCCCCCTGTCTATGGGATGGTAGAGCCTCCTATCCTCTAGGTGTAGAGGATGCCCCCTGTCTATGTGATGGTAGACACTCCTCTCCTCTAGGTGTAGGGATGCCCCCTGTCTATGGTGTGGTAGTAACCTCCTCTCCTCTAGGTGTAGAGGATGCCCCCTGTCTATGGCAATTGTAGAACCACCTCTCCTGCTAGTGTAGAGGATGCCCCCTGTCTAGGTTTGGTAAACTCCTCTCCTCTTAGATGTAGAGGATGTCCCCTGTCTATGGTAATGGTAGAACCTCCTCTGCTCTAGGTGTAAGGATGCCCCCTGTCTATGGCAATGTAGAAACCACCTCTCCTCTAGGTGTAGAGGATGCCCCTGTCTATGGCAACTGGTAGAACCACCTCTCCTCTAGGTGTAAGGATGCCCCTGTCTATGGGGATGGTAGAACCACCTCTCCTCTAGGTGTAGAGGTGCCCCCTGTCTATGGTGATGGGTAGAAACCTCCTCTCCTCTTGGTGTAGGGATGCCCCCTGTCTATGGTGATGGTAGAACCTCCTCTCCTCTTGATGTAGAGATGCCTCCTGTCTATGGTGATGGTAGAGCCTCCATCTCCTCTAGTGTAGAGGATGTCCCTTCCATGGTGATGGTAGAGCCCCTTCCCTAGGTGTAGAGATTCCCCTGTCTATGGTGAGGTAGAACCCCTCTCCTTAGGTGTAGAGCATGCCCCTGTCTATGGTGATGGTAGAGCCTCCTCTCCTTAGTGTAGATAGGATGCCTCCTGGTCTATGGTGATGGTAGAGCCTCCTCTCCTCTGGGTGTAGAGGATGCCCCCTGTCTATGGTTGATGGTAAGCCTCCTCTCCTCTAGGTTAAGGATGCCGCCCCTGTCTATGGGGATGGTAGAACCTCCTTTCCTCTAGTGTAGAGATGCCCCTGTCTATGGTGAGGTAGAACCTCTCTCCTCTAGTGTGTAGAGATGTCCCCCTGTCTATGGTGATGTGAGAACCTCCTCTCCTCTAGTGTAGAGGATGTCCCCTGTCTAGGTGTGGAGAACCCCTCTCTCTAGGTGTAGAAGTGCCCCCTGTCTATGGTGATGTAGAACCTCCTCCCTCTAGGTGTAGAGGATGTCCCTGTTTGGTGATGGTAGAACTCCTCTCCTCTAGTTGTAGGATCCGTCGAGTAACCTGACAGACCTTGCCCTGATAAACCGACAGCGAGTGTTGGGTTATAAGGTATGTACAGTGAGTTCATTTAGGATAGCATGTCTAACAAACCCCTCAAATATTCATTGGAACATTTTTTATACTCCTGCTGTATAATAATCAGGCCAATATATAAGGATATCACGATACAACACGAGCAGAGTATAAGAGATTACAATGCGTCTTCTGGTTCTGTCGGTGTCCATATATCACTCGAGGCTTCATACAGAGGATGAGACCAACACAAGTACTCAGCGCTGGTCACAACTTCTCCTCATATGGCCCGCCCTAGCAACACTTCTTGGAACCTGACACACATGTGACTAATCACATGTCATGACAATCACACAGGTCCTATAGCTTTCCAGCAGCCAGAGCCTGAATCCTCCCAACTGGGTCTGGTCACGTGACTATGACATCATCACAGGTCCTTCACCATATATCTGAGCTCTGCAGGTGGAGGTAGTGTGTATCCAGGCACCGGGGACATTTATCAGTGACCTCCTCACTTCCATCTCTCGGGCTTGAGGTTTCGGGGTCACATAGGGGTGGGTGTTCCTGGTTCCTCCATCGCTCATGGCCGACTCTGTGTCATCCACACCAGCAAAGATGTGAGCTCTGTATGAGCGCCGCGATCATTGCGAGGAGAAGACAAAGATTGGAACAGGGGCCATCTGGCATCTGAAAATCTCTTCTTTTTATCAGACATAAGCTTGATTCTTCACCTTCTTCTTCTTACACTAATATTGATGTGCTCCTGAAAATTGCTCCATTTTGTAGACACTAATAATTTTATTCTGCTGGAAGATCTTGAACCTGCAGAGATAAAAACTGTGCCTCACTTCATGAATAGATTCAACCATAACCGTACCGAAGGAAGCTGTGACCGTTACCCTGACATCATGAGATTGAGATAGATACTATTTATTAATGACTCGTGAGTGATAATCATATTGCTCTCCGAAAGCCATTATGTTCAAGCCAGAGATATCTGTTTTAGCCGGCGGCCATGTCCTGGATCAACATCATTTGTGTGAACTGTTTAGTAACGATTTGTACTTTGCCTACTGTTTACCTTGGCTTCTTTAGCTCTCGTTGAAAGGCCTATTGTGACACAAGGCATTTATTATAAACATTCTGTGTCTCCCTTGTCTATGTTATTCCCAGTAAAAAACTAAACTTAAAGTTCAGTTGGGTAAATGGCTTAAAGGAGGTTCTGGTATATTCAAGCTAACCTACAGCAATGTCAGTATTGACACACACCTTTTCACGTCTCCTGCAAGGTGTTTTGTTCCATTCTGGATGTTACCACGACTGCCTGCTGCCTTATCCCAGTGCGGGGAACAAAGTGATCTGTCTGAAGTCTGAGTTGTAGTGATGGATTGGGAATCTCTGTCTGAGCCCTAGAAAATGGAGTGCCTACTAAATTGATGAGTGTCTCATTTTCTATACTTCTTCCCTTTCAGCAGAGAATGAGAGATGACACGAGGGTGGGAGAGAATCTTCCAGCTCACCCTAGAAGATGTCTCTATATCTACTGGAGATGGAAGTTGTGAGTGAGTCACATGACATCATGTTATCTTATTGGAACAACCGATGATAGGAACGCGAGAAGGTTAGAGATTTCTGGAAATGTATGGAGGAGATACATGTGTCTCGCCATAAACCGGATTAACAGTAGTAAGAAGACCTCTAGTGGGGCGCTGATCAGCCCTCTTGTATGCGGACGGGGGAAGACCCTGACGCGATCCCGCTCCTCCACCGCCCCCCTTGATACATTGACATCAATGAGCAAAGATCCTAGAAGTCAACCCACCAATGAGTGGAGCTTGCTGACTGAGAGTTGACACTGCTGATGCTGGACCATTAAATACGAGAAGATGAATGTGGGTTGACCGGATGATTGTTGTGTCAGGTCCTATAAGTTCAGGATGTGCTGTCTATTTTCTCCATGTAGGAGTGGGAATTTAGAGGACTCAGATGTGTCAAGGACGTCATGATGAGGACCACCATCACCCCTCACATCAGCAGTAATAGACTAGACTAAATCCACACGTCCTTTCATTATCTGTATGAAAGAAGGAATCCGTCCCTCTGAATGTTTCCTACAGGTAGATCCAGTAAGAGAATATCACCGAAGATATGCCCAGTCCGCTTCTTCTACCACAGGATTGTTTAGAGGAGAAATTGTCCCACAGGATCATCAGGTAGAGGAGATAAGACTCAGACACTTCTCTGATCTGTGGAGGATTATTATATTCATAAAAGTTCTTAAGAAATTGGCATATTGGTAAAGTTCCCAATGTCCTCATGGGGGATATTGATCATACGCGGCGCTCGGCGCCAGCGTATATAGCCCCCGCCGCTGCATTCGCAGCCCGAACATTAAGCCTTCTGCCTCTTCATTGTACGGCTGCCCAGTTGCGTAGGTTATCCTAGCCAGGCCCTGCACTGCGTAGAAAAAAACCGCAACCGGCGACTGTTTCACGTATAAAAGTCGCGCAGCAGCAGTGCGCGCCGCGGTGACATAACTCCCCTCGCCGGCCCACTCCGCCGGCCGCGCCCCCGCTCTCGGCGCCGCGCCGCCCCCTCTTCCGCCCCTCTTCACGCCCACTGGCGTGAAGGTGGCGGATTGGGGAAATAATTACGCAAAAGCAGCAATAAGCTACATTTGCGAGTTATTTCATGCCTCTGCGCCAGTGGCCGTGCGCAGAGTCCCTATAAATATGCCCCATATGTCCTATAGCTGCTATAGTCCAGCTTTGCATAAGTAAAAACCTGGTGGAGAGCGGCACTTATGATGCTCAAATACTGCCTCCTGACAGGACAGTTTTGGTTGTTAAATAAATAACTGATCGTATTGCTTATACATGTTATAATTCCTCTGTGACTTCTTACGTATTTTGTTCTCAGTTTTGTCCGTTGATTCACGTTGTTGAGCCTTATTTTCTAGAGCATGTCTGTGATGCCGTGTCGGTACTTCTTCTCATCTGTGACTTCTAACAATATTTTGTTCCTCAGTTTGTGTATCAGATGAGAGAGCAAGAATATTTGCCTGCCCCAGAACTAGTAGGAGTGCGATGAGCGATGTTAAGGAGCGATATCTACAGTACTGCCCAGAAAATAGGAACCCTAGATAACGCAGAGACATGATAACACAATATCAGAACGGAGACATAGACTAAGAAAAGCTGCGAAGGTGGGAGCTATGAGAGTGAGAATACTGCTCACCAGACCCTCGTAGGAAAGCTGAGATGTTGTCTCCAGTAATAGTACATACCTCTATATACGCTGACGAAACAACTTGGTTTATACAGAGTGAGAGAAAAAATCCTGCTAAAGTCCAACCCTTCTGATCGGCTGTAGTGGAGATCGGGTGATGCCGCGTAAAGCATTTCTCCCAATCGCCACCAAGAGAATACCTAGCACTCTCGCCTTCTTCCTGCCTGACCCGGAGTTTGTGATATGTCTCAGTCACGTGACACTAAAGTCACTGACCAGAAAAATCATGTACAGAGGATGACAGCCGGTGGTTGTATTCATTCACATGGTTATTGTGGTCAAGGGGTAAACTAAAGGAGGAGCGAATTTAGGAAATATGGTATGATACGGAGCTGAGGGATTTACGGGTTTTTCATACGGGGTAGGAGCTTATGTAGGGGGGGTGGTCGCACAACTCGTAGCAGATTGTGTGTGCTGCATGTAGCAACAATGTCTCTGGGTTAGGTAGGCGAATCTTTGTGTTGTGGCCACTGCAATATTAAATTGGTTTTGGGTCCAATCTGGAGGTCGTCTTAGTCCGAAAATCTTGTACCTTCTGCCGATCCCCACGCCTTTCCCTCCTATCTATTATGTACAGTAGACCACAATGACATCACCGTCAATGCCACATGATACCAACACGGTGGTCTATCCGGTACACCAGCTGGTTTCATAGTTCTTGTGCGGGAAAGCGTAGTGACTTCTACTCTTCAGCTCTGTTTTACATGAGACAAGGGGAAGAGCAGCTGCGGGGAGCACTGTAGTAAGCTTGTTAGTTTTAATTTTTTTTTCACATGACGGGAATGATGCTACCGCATTCATCATGTAGGTAGGGAGCGAACAGGCATGTCCAATGGGGGACCAACTGCTTTTCATCTTAGCCTTTACTCGAGTCAATAAGTATAGTTTGTGTTAAAAGTGCTTCGTCTTATAACGGAGTGTAACTAGGTGGTATGTTTTGTTACCACAAAGTTATAATCGTTTTATTTTCTGGGCTAGAGACAATGACCTGGAGCTCAGAGGAACAATCTGTACTCATCACTTTACAGCAAATACTCTGAAGAATCATGAACATACCCCAGATGCATCATTAGGCTGAAGGGTTACACACAGATCTGGTCCAGCTTCATCCTATTCGATGGGGTCCTTCTTCTATTGCAAGGGAACGTCTATCAAAAGAATTATCAGGTTTTAGAAGTATAAGAATAAATTGAACACGATCCTCCGCTACGTTCACAGCAGGGGAGAAGCTATTTCCTGTTTAGAATGTGGAAATAATTTCAACCAAAAACAATCTTTAAGACATCAATAGTCACACGGAGCAAACCTATTTACAAGTTGAATGTGGGGAAAAGTTTTTAACTCAACATACTATCTTCTTAGACCATCAAACGTTCATACAGGGGAGAACACATTTTCATGTCAGAATGTGGAAATGTTTTAACCAAAGCAATTCTGGTAAGCATCAACGAATCCACCTGGGGAAAATCCACTTTTTCATGTTCAGAATGTGGGAACGTTTTACTCAATCAACCATCGAATCCCGAAACATAACAATCCACAGGGAGAAAGATTTTCATGTTTAATTGTGGGAAATGTTTTTCAACCATTGCAAACTTTTAGACATAAAACTCACACAGGGGAGAAGCCATATTCTGCTCAGACATGTGGAATGTTTACCCAAAATCAGATCCTTGTAAGACATCACAACGAATTCACACAAGGGGAAATCCATTTTCAATGTTCAGAATGTGGTGAATATTTTACAAAACCAGTCAAAATCTCTCTAAACATCAACGAATCCACAAGGGAGAAACCGTGTTTCATGTTTCAGAAGTGAGAATGTTTTACCCCACACGCAACTTCGTAACATCATGAACTCACACAGGGTGACGATCCATTTCCATGTTCGGACTGTGGAAATGTTTCACTCGGAAAATCAAACTGTGTACACATCAGAGAAGCCACCTGGGGAGAAGCCCTTTTCTTGTTTCATGAATGTGGGACAAGTTTTTTCGCGGAAATCACGACTCTTCACCATCAAACATCCCTAACTAGTGTGTTAAGCGCAAAAAAGGTGTGAAATGTGTTAAACTGACGAACATATTCCCATCATTTACTCAAGTCAAAAAACAACCAATGGAACTTATGAGTAATAAAGGAAAGTTGGAGAGTTTATGTATTGGTAATCTAGTCATCACATCTACTTACTAACTGTGAGATCTTAACATTGAATAGTACCATTCCGAGGTTGCAGTTTTTTGTTTTCCAGAGGAGCAATAATACTTCGTCTTACCATTTTTGAGGAATATGTTCCTTGGCCTATATATCATGTAATCAAACTTTTATTAATTATTGACAAATAGCCGATTTTCGGCAGTGAGTCCCGTTGCGAATTGGATATCCAGCCATTACGACAAGAAGTCACACACTATGTTCATCAACCTTGTGGTCATAAGTGTTTATTTCATTCTGCCTAGGTGTCGTTCACACACAAGAGCATTCAGATACCGTACAGCGTCAGGCAGAAATCTGCCCCTCTTTCGGAAACCTCAACAAACCACAACCCCAAACATCCAAGAGGAATGGGACTGAGTGGCCGAGAAAAAGCTCAATAAATGTTAGTGATAGTCGTCGTCGAAATGGTACTTTTTATTTCATTGCAGTAGATGACCTGACAAAATTCATAGGGTGACTTAATGCAGGGTCGCGCCACCCTGGGCATTACGGGGCAGTTTCTCCAGTGTCCCCAGCGCCTTGGTGTTGGGGGTAACTGATCTAATGATCCATAGGGTGTGTGGGGGGCTGTATTAAAATAACCATGATGGATCTGGTTTGGGAGAGTAACTAGGGGACTTGTAGGGAATGGAGACTTGTTCTTTTGGTTTTAGTGTTGATGAATTTTTAAGTTCACTGCACCGGGGCCCCACGGATGTCTGTCCCACCCAGGGCCTACTTAAACCTACGGAGCCACAGACCGGCTACTTTATGGGTAGTCGTACTATGCAATATAGAATCTTGTCGCAGAATGGAATTTAAGCCGGTTCTTAAGGAGACCTCTACCACCAGGGGAATTCCTACTACGAGCATTCCTGATGGTACAGTGTCGGTATCTTTTTTCCCTATCACCTGTAGCATTTAAGGCAACACATTGGCGCCCCAGGAGAGGAGATAAGGTTGATCGCTGCTCACCCTTGGCCCCTCTCCTAAGCGATGTATGGCGCACAGCGAATTCCCGGACGGTGGCGTAGTCGTTCCCCAATAACAGAGCCGTGTGAACAACGGATTATTATCATTACTAATATTCACTAATGACTTCCTGAATCTGCCTGGCATATTAATTACTGAGACTTTGAGTAAAAGAGAAAAACTGGACTTTCTATTAATCCTAGCAAAGGTTTTAGCAAAAAGATGGAGATGTCCTGTATAAGAGGATTGAAGATCCCCTTTAATCCCCCTTTCGTTTGTTTAGAAACTTGAGCTAGGCAACAAGAAAGAGAAGCAAACATAAGATGCTGAAGGTCCACTTTGGCTGTTCTCACGTACGACAATTGCGATAAAATGAGAAAATCCACTACACTGTGCGCATGACAGACCCATCAGCTTGAGAGTGGTGCTGGGTCATTAGTGCCAGCGTATCCTGGATAGCTTCCCCAGGTTGTAGTGTCCCTTAATGTCCCTTAAACAAATCATAAATGCACTGCACCTGGCTCGGGTGTCCTGTGTTTCCTGGGCACGAAATATTGGAATCCTGTTCGTCCAGGGGCATCCAAAAAACCTGCTGAGCAAGGTGGAGTACTGCTCAAAATGGGAGTTGCATGGGGACTGATAAAACATATCTATTACCTCAAGCTTCCAGCAAATTAATGATAGGTCCTCTGAGGGGCAGTCAACCCTGATGGCCATACATGAGAATTCCTTTTCCTTGTTGAAAGTCGTCTCCATTACGCAGTCCAGCACAAGTCCACTGTCCATGTCAGGGGGTAGACCCCTCAGGAACCTGCACCCCAACCATTTGTCTTTAGCTCTGATGTACCTATGGATGGTCTTAGGGCTTCACGAGCTCTGTTGTAAGTCCCTCCAGATCCCGCACAAAATTAACAACGCACGGGATTGTCCATTCCAGCTTGCCCCAGAGGTGTAGTAGGAAGAAGTAGACTTCTTCGGGGGAACATTCCAAATCAAGGTTGGATGTTGGAGATCCTTCTGATGCTCCTTGCACATGATGGCTGCTGAATCTGTCTTATTTTGCCCCAGACCCTGAAAATGTCCGTTGCCACCTCAGCCATGGCTGCACAACCCTTTATCAGTTTTTAATTGTCACAGGCCAGCACTTGTTATACGAACCACACTTGCCTCTGCTCAAAGCATTTTTCCCCAAGCCCTGAGGGCTGCACCTATCTGCCGAAAACCAAACCACAGAACCTTGATGAGTTCTGTTGGATGGTGAAAGGAAGTGGGTAGAGAACAACTTGCCAGTCTCTTAAAATCTGGCCTCCGACTTCCTTGCAGTTGACTTTTTTTCCCCTTGTCCGAACTTCCGAACGCATACAAGGGGTGCTAGAGGGCAGCTTTGTCTTACCCCTGAGAGGACGCACAGGTCCGTCTTCAAGATGTTCTATTCCCCAATAGTAGCCCGAGTGCCCCAATTACTCACCTACAGACCTACACCCACAACTGAAGATCTACGTTATATTCCATAGAACTCCAACCTATTCTCATAAATATACAAAGTCTAAGAATATATTTCCCAGTCCCGCTCCTCGTTTTCTTCGACCATCACCAAACCGAAGCAACTGTTTGGAGGCCCTGAACCCTCACCTGCCTAAAAGCCAGGTGCAAAATGTGTTGGCACCTTCACACGGGTACCTTGTAACTGTGCCACAATCCACAGCACTAGAGGACATTTTCCTGCGGTTTTCCATTGGTGTTCCTTATTATGATGAACTTCCAACCATAGCCTATATGTGGGGGCACCAGCCAAGAGAGTTCATCAGCGACTTGAACAAACACATATCCGATATTCAAAAAATGGATAAGATCTCCCAGTGGCCGCACTTTCTCCAGATAGGACCACACTATGGGAATGTGTGGATTACTGTTTTAATGAGACTTTCAAGACAACGAGGAAAGGAGGAATGGGAGTATAATTAATGCAAAGATTCCCAGCGCGCTTACATGTAGTCTTAAAGGGGTTTTTCCCTGAACAAAATTAAGCCCTATCCCAAGGGTAGGCCTAACTTGCGATACTTGAGGGGTCTCAAGTGTCTGAGACCCCCACCAGATCACGAAAATGAGGGGTCCTTCCTTGATCAGACAATGGAGCAGGCGGCTGCGCATGACCATCTGCGTCCATAATCTCTATGGAGCTGACTGCTTGCTAGGGCCTACGCGATTATGGAGCAAATTGTCATGCGTCAGCCGCTTGCTCCATTATTCTGATCGACGAGGGCACGAGACCCCTATTTTTCGTGATCTGTGGGGGTCTCATACGAGCCCCATGTCGGCAAGTTAGGCCCTATCCCTTGCAATCGGCCTAACTTATTGTCATTGGAAAACCGTTACATTCATCGCAGCTTCATGACCCCCGCCCTGGAGGGCACAAGCAATAGTACCAGAGCTCGCTTTGTCACACCCCTCACAGGTTTTTCGTCTTCTTTGTTTCCTTCCTCTTTTAAAGTTTTGCCTAGCATTACAAAACCTGTGTACTTTTCTCTATAGCATCATGTCTGATGAGAGACTAAACTAGTTCTTGAAGCTCCACCACATAAGTGTCAGCGTAAGATGGTCTCCACCTCCCCAACACTTCCTGGTGCAGACTCCTCCCACTCATTGACGAATCTCCAGCAGCCCAGAGCCTGACTCTCCTACACACGGGCTGGTCACATACTTGACATCATCCAGGTCCTCTCCTCTCTCATATATGTGCACGCTCCGCAGGTAGGTGTGTTGAGGTCATCTCCTGCCAGGTATTCACATAGGAGTTTGGTTTAATAAGATACTCATTTGTAATAACTCATAGAATCATTATGATTCCCAATCGTACAACACCCGCCACGTAGCGTAACACGACCTGCACGTAGCGCACACTGCACCTAGTAAACACGCACTATACCATAGTACCACACCCCTTCACATAGCACACACACTGCACATGTACCCTGACACTGCACATAGTACATACTGCCTATACACAGGACACGGCACAAAGGACACCCTGACAAGAACACACACTGCACACAGGACACCCTGACATAGTACACAGACCCTGCAACAGGATGCTGCACATAGTACACAGGACACTGCACACCAGGAACGCTGCACATAGTACACAAACTGCACACAGTCAACACAGGCCCTGCCATAGCCCACCCTGCACATAGACCCACATTATTAAATTGCCGCCTACTTGTGTTTTTTCAACTTTGGTATATTTTTGATATAGCAGTCACTGACTCACCAGGTGAGCCAGGTTTAACCAGGCACTACTGCCACGTAGAGAGGCTACACTTTTAGGTTAACTGTAACAAAGATAAATTGTGAAAATATTAAATGAATCGTCCACCAAAACTGTAAAAATCTATATATATATGAAATGTCTCCGTATATATGTAAGATAGCTAGAAGATATGAATAGATGTCATAGATATAAGGTGTAGGGTGCAAAGAAATGGAGAGATTCTAGAATGAACAGGCCGCCGCCTGTAGAGGGGGGAGCGAGTGAAACATTTCTCTAACTTTGAGAGGAGGTGAGTATGAGACTGCGAAGAACTGATGAGCAGTGGGGCTCACTTTTCCTGACTGATCCTGCACTGAGTACTGTATGAGCAGGACTGACGGATCCTACTGACTAACCGATCTCTCTCATATCTGCGTCTAATCTGCGGCATCTATGCTTTTCTTTCTTCTGGACCTGGCATTTAAACTACCCGCGGCAAAGCATGGGAAGGGGCTCACAATATCACAATCCTTGACCACTAATTGATATAATGCTTTCCATTACCAGAACCACTGCGGGTCCAACCAGCATCACGTGAGGCGAGTAGAGGGACCTCCCAGCATCATAATCCTATCCTACGTAACCTCATCTCAGAGGAGCCGCATTCGTGCCGGGAGATGTCACGTACTGGGTCATTGTTTCCATCCTGAATATTTTCTTGTCTAACTGGACCCTACACTAATTTCATGAAGTTCTCTTCTATACGTCGATTTTTTACCTGATTTTCATCTCACATTCTAATATCCGTAATCCCCATCCTATCATTCCTCAGTGTGTTCTTATATTGATTCTATTTAAATTATATTTTATATATTTCTTTTATCTTATCTTCTTTCTCTTCAGGATCACAATGGACAAGACACCTAGGGTGGAGAGAATCTACTCACTAGCTCACCCTAGTAGATCCTCTTCATATTACTGGAGTGAGAGAAATTGTATGAGGTCCCATGACATCATTATCTATGGGAATAACAATGATAGATGGAGGTGGAAGAGATTCTGGAAATGTATGAGGGAGATTATCATGTTCTCTCCATAACCGGTTACAACAGTAGTGAAGACGACCTCTATGTGGGCGCTGTCGGCCCCTTGTATGAAACGGGGAGAACCCGACCATCCCGGCTCCTCCACCTGCACCCCTCCTGATACATTATGACATCAAGGAGTCAGAAGATTCCTAAAGTCACCCCCACACAGTGATGAGCTGCTGACTGGAGAGGTGACCTCGTGGGAATGCTGTTAGGGGGACATGTACAGTAACGCTATGACAGGTATCTGTGTTGATGACGGGATCATTGTGGTTGTGTCAGGGTCCTATAAGGTGTCAGAGTGGCTGTCTATGTTCTCCATGGGGAGTGGGAGTTTTAGAAGGACACAAATGTGTACAAGGACGTCAAATGATGGATACCACACGCCCCTCACATCAGTCAGTGTAATAGACGGACTAATCCACCAGTCCTTTCATTCTTATGAAGAAGGTAATTCATCTCTGATGTGTTTCCTCTACGTAGAAATCCAGTAGAGAGAACATCACCGGAGACTAGTCCCAGTCCTCTTCTTCGTACCACAGTATTGTTCCAAGTAGAAATCTGTTCCCACAGATCAGCAGTTAATGGGATGAGACTTCATGATTATTTCTCTGCTCTTTGTTAGCTGCCAGGCAATTCGATATTATTCCTTTTCACCAGCTCCTGCTCAATATAGAAACTTGTGTACGAAGAGCATGGTGGTAGAGGGAGTACAAGTCGCTTCTGTCGGTGAACTTCAGCTTAATGGTCACTGGTTACTAGTTGCATATAAACGTGCCTGCCTAAAAGTAGACATTATACAATCCTGACTCCAGTTTTACTTTTATGGCACAAGTAAAAGTTTGCCCATGACGGTAACATTCTCAAAAATATTCAATCCCTAGTGAGTTTAACACATCCAGATATTTTTAACCCTTTACTGACTTTCAGTTTTACTTAGTTTTATTGATGTTTATAGCTCCTATCACTCAGGATGGTCATGTAAGAATCTAGATTGGGCGAGACCTCTAAGCAGACACTTTATGATCCCTCTATTGCTGTTATCTAGTGCTGCTGACATGTGGTTAGAGTGTCAGGTAATACAGTGATATACATTTTCATTTAGCTCTGAACTGTATCTGATGCATAGAAAGAGAGATCAGGGATGATGCACCCCATGAGATGCTTGTTTACACACACAATGACACAGCAGCTACCTACATCTCGTCTATTCCACACAACTGTCGGTTCTGTTTGTGCCTTTCCCCCACTCCCCGGATAAAGAAGCTTATGCTATATCGTTGTAGTTCTTCTCTCTCTGCTGATATTTGCTGCAGGAGTCAGAGTTGGTATCAGTGTGACTCCTCCTTTAATGGCAAGGGGAGAGGTCGCGTGCGGGAGCAAGAAATATCTCGGCTCCCACAACGTCAGACAGAAACCAGAATGGCTGCCGACCTAAGTCCAGACTATTCGGGCAGAAACAAGGGGCACTAAAATTTATACAGCGGACCTGCTAGAGACAGGTTGAATATATCTGATCTGTGAGATGCTGCATTTTTTTGTTAATACATGAATTATTTTGTTATCCTGAAGTATGTTAAGAAACTTGTCTTCGTGTAATACCCCTCTAAAAGGAAATCACCACTCGCAACACTAAATAAATCTGAAATACTCACCTTCTGTCCCCTTCATCTTGATCCAGGCCCTGTCCTCACCACGTCCTTCACATCAAGCAGAACGAACCAAATCCATAACACAGTGCTATTTTTTCCCGCCTCAGCACCTCCTTTCCCCAGCTGGAGCATGGAACGGCGAGTGCCATCACTGAGAGTGGGACTTTGACCTTCCTTCTCCCAGCACGGCGCGCATATTACCAGCCTGCGCCACCGACATCTTAATACTTGTAGATTTATTTTTCTAGTTGATCCTGGTGTGTCAAACTACGATGGACAACACCAGGATCAAGAGGAAGAGAAGGCGGAGGTGGTATTGCTAGATTTTGTTGTTTTTTTCAGTGGTTTGATTTCCTTTAAGTTAATTCTCTGTTTATGAGAATAGCTGAATTGCTCTTCGCAATAAGGAAACAGGATTGTGGTGACCTTGAATTACGTAGCTCCGATATCTCCTCCTGTCAGGTCATATTTGGTCACTATATTTAGAGTATTATCATCTAAAACCTTTACTTCTCTCCATCGTCTGGTACTTCTTACAATATTTGTCGCTCAGTTTGTTGTATCGGGTGTTGAAGATGTGAGATATTCCGCTCCATACATATGTGAGGGGCGATGAGTCGAGGTAAGAGGAGGATTCCTACGGTAACTGCCCAGTGATAGTAAACCACTAGATAAAGCAGCGACTATGAATAACCAATACAGACCTGGAGACATAGACTAAGAAGCTGAAGGTGGAGCTATGAGGTCAGGAATACTCCCCAGAACCTCGGAGCGGAGACCTGAATGTTACATCAGTAATAATACATAACCTTATGGTAAGCAGAAGTCATAACCACCCAAAAAAAAGAATGGGCAGACAAGAATTGCTGCATGTACCCGGATTGCTGATATCACACAAATGTCCTGTGATACATCTTCAGAGTTTTCTTCCACACCCATGATACGGTTCTATTTTTATAATCTGTTTTATCCTTCACAGATGACAACACCCAGGAGCTCATAGTAACATCTTATATCATCACATGTTCAGCGTGATGGGTTGTATCACACCAATCTCTAAGATCATGACAATATCCCATATACCTCCTCAGACCTCACACACAGATCCGTCATCCTGCTCCTATTAGAACGGTCTATTCTTAAATCATCGGACCGTTTATAATCGTTAATTCTTGTTTTAAAAAGTGGTAAATATCATTGCTTAAGCAGATTTCACCATCAACTGGGTAAAGTCATTTTCCTGTTCATAATGTGGAAAATGTTTTAAACCCAAAAAAACTCAAATCTTGTAAACTCAAGACGTCCCCACACGGGGTAAACATTCCATTTCATGCTCCTAATGTGGGAAATGTTTTACTCAATCAAACCATCTCGTAACATCTAAATCACACGGTGAGAGAAACGATTTTCAATGTCAGATTGTGGGAAAATGTTTGCAACCTTGACAAACTTATTAGAACAATCAAGAACTCACACAGGAGAGAAGGCCATATTCGTGTTCAGAATGTGGGAAATGTTTTACCCCCCAAAATCAGATCTTGGCAGCCATCAACGATACACAAAAGAAATCCATTTTCATGTTCAGAATGTAGAATGTTTTAACAACCCTTCAAAATCGCTCTAAAGCATCAACGATCCACACAGGGGAGAAAAACCGTTTTCATGTTCAGATTGTGGGAGATGTTTCACAACCATGACAACGTATTAACATCAGAGATCTCACACAGGAGAGAGCCCATATGCAGGTTCCAGAATGTGGAAATTTTTTACCCAAAAATCATATCTTGAATACAATCATCGAATTCACACTAGGGTGAAATCCATTTTCATTTTCAGAATGTGGGAAATATTTTACAAACTAGTCCAAATCTTCTAAAGCATCAACGAATTCCACCGGGGAGAAACCGTTTTCATGTTCTGACGGATGGGAATGTTTTAACTCGAAATCCAATCTTGTGACACATCAGAGAAGCCACACGGGGAGAAGCCCTTTTCTTGTTCGAATGTGGGCTGTTTTTCGCGAGAATCACAGCGCTGTAACCATCAAATCCCCTACACAGTGGTGAAGCCAAAATGTGAAATTGTTTGAAACTACAAGTTCACACATTTTACCAAGTCCAAAAATCAAACCAAGGACATTATTATGTATACAAGGAAAGTGGGAGGAATGTCTGTAAAAATAAGTTCATACATCTTTACTTAACTGTGAGATCTGAACATTGAGATATTACCATTCCGCGTTGCAATTTTTTTTTTTCCAGAAGGAGCAATAATATTCTCTACCATTTTTGAGGAGTATGTTTACTTTACATATAGAAGTAATTGTTATAAACTGTTACTTATGATCATCATTGAGCGTAAATAACCTATTTGCAGTGTTATTCTTTAGGGTGGTGTTCACACCCTAAGAGCATCAGATCAACATCGGCAGGAGAAATTGCCTCTTAGAACCTCAAACACCACCCAAATCCAGGGAATGGCTGAAATTCCCCCGAAAGGGAAAAAAAAAAAAAAAGCTTGCAATAATGTTATGATCATCGGTCCGAATGGGACTTTTTATGTTAGTGGACAGAAAACAGTCATAGGGTGACCTTAATGCCGGGTCCGGCACATCACCTGGGCTACTTGGCAGTTCCGGTCCAGAGCTGCGGGGGGGCCACATAAGGCATCCTTTGTGGAGGGGGGACTGTATCTATGAATCCATAGGGGGTGTGGGGGGCTGTATATAAAATAACCATGATGAGCTTTGGGATGAATAAACTAGGGGATGTGTAGGAACAGGAGACTGTTTTTGTAGTTGCTGGATTTTTAAGTATCCACTGCACATGGGCCCAGCACTGAGGCTTCTGTCGCCCGGGGGCCTACTTAAATCTGAAGGCCGACCCTGACTTATGGTCTGACTGCATATTGGCAGAATGTGATTTCCACTGGTTCTTAAAGGAGACCTACCACCAGGAATCTACTACGGAAGCATCGGATTACGTGCAATTCCTGCACTGTCGGTATCTTTTTCCTATCGAACTTTAGCACAAAGGCAAACCTTGGCGATCGATGCTCACCCTTGCCCCTCTCCATACGATGTTGGCGCACAGCGGAATTCCCGTACTGAGACGTATATACGTTCCCCATAAGTACCGTGTGAATGTAGCCTTAATAAACTTGTATCTTTTTATCTAAAAAAGTGAGTTTTCTTACCCACTTTGGTGGCTAAAGGGTATTAGTGCTCGCTGCGCGTTGCGACTTTTTGAAAGTTTGAATCACGTATTTTATTAACCCAGCCACCCCTTGGAATATACACTACTGGGCCCACAATCTTCCCCCTCCCTCCGGAAGGGGAAACCTTGTTTAATAGTGATCTAATTAACTTCAAGGCTACTATAGGTCGAGAGTAGCCAGCCGATACTGCACAGAGCCCCAGTGAAGCCATGGTGAGGCGGCAGTTTTATTGCCCTGCGTCGGCACAATCTGAGGTGCTTTAGGGCCTACCTGTGCATGAAGACCCATCAGTTGAAGTGGTGCTGGAGGCATTAAGGTGCCAGGTTGTCCCTGTATAAGCTCCACATGTGGTGTCCCTTAAACAAAAAAAGACGCAACCAATCTATTTACCAAAAGCTGTTTGTTTGATGCAACTCAAGACCCAGTGTACCTAGTGTGCAGGATGCGTGACAAAGATCATTGTGAATCGAAACCTTGCACTTTTTGCTATGCCTGTGTGAATACAGGTTTCACCATTTCCTTTTTTTCATCATTTTTGATGCTTGGCCTTCTCTCCTTTTTTTGTCCCTAACAAAAATTCTTAAGCAACTTCTGGTGGGTCATGCGGTTTCTTCTGGGCACAAAAATTGGAAGTCATGTTCAGGGCATCCACAAGTGCTGAGCAAAAGGTAACTCCCAAAACGGTTGCATAGGATGAAGCATCTCTTCGCTCATGCTTCCAGTCCCGACATCAGGCTCTGAGGGCATCAACACTTGGGGTAAGAAAAGTAGCGGGACACAGACTTTCTCGGGGGAACAATCCAAAAGCAAGGGTTGGGATGCTGGCGAGGCCTTTCCGTAATGGCTCCTTGCAACATGATGTTCTGCCTTAAATCTGTCTATTTTGCCCCCAGAAAAACTGAAAAATGTCCGTGTGCACCTCAGAGGCCCATGGAGACAAACCCTTACATTTATTGTGCACGGCAGCACTTCGATTATCAATACAACAGCTTTCCTCTCAAAGAAACTCACCTCATGTTACCTAGTCTTTTTTTTTGTCATTTGCTCAGCCTTCTCCCAAGACTTTGGGTCTCTGCGCCGGACCTTTCCGAACCAAAACAAGTCTGTTTTGTGGTGAAGGAGGGGGTAGAAGGAAACGTCCAGTCTTGAAAAGCATGGCCTCCGACTTCTGCAGTTGATCTTTTTCTGTCCCCTTGTCCTAACTCCTCTCAGGTCTGGCGAACGATAACGCATACAAATGGAGGTGAAAGAGGGCAGCTTTGTCTGACCCCTGAGAGGACAGACCAAGGTCTCATCCGACGTCATAGACCCCAATGGAGTCCCGAGTGCCCCAATGACTCACCTACACACTCCACCAATGAGAAGATCTTACTTTATATTGCCCATAGAACTCCACCTATTCTTCATAAATGATACAATCTAGACATATATCCCAGTCCCCCGCTCTCGTTTCCTTTCGACAATTACCACGAAGCAACATTTTTGGGACGAAACCAATGGAAACAAAGTAACGCTAAAGTGCCCTGACCCTCACCTGCCCTGAAGCAGGTTGCAAATGTGTTGGCACATTCCACGGGTGGACCTGTACTTGTGCCCAATCACAGCAGCTAGAGGACATTTTCCTGCAGGTTGCAATGTGGTGGGTCACTGATTATTTTTGAACATGTCCAACCATAAAGGCCTATATGTGGGGTGGCCAAGCCAGAGAGTTCCTCAGCACTTGAAAATGAACACATATCCGAATAAAAAGAAATGATATATCTGCCATTGGCCGCACATTTCCCAGAGAGGACCTCACTATGGAATGTGTGGATTACTGTTTAATAGACATTTCAAGACAAAGGGGAAATGAAGGAATGGGATTATAGAATTATGCAAGATTCGAGCGCCTTATACCTTAGAGTCTTAAAGGGGTTTCCCATGAACAAAAGTCAGGGCCCGATCCACGATAGTGCCTAGCTTGGCGATCATTGAGAGTCCTCAGTTATTGAGACCCCCACAGATCCCGAAAGGATGGGTCCGTCGCTCGTTCCAACTAATGGAGTTCAGACGCCGCACATGACATTCTGCTCCACTATCTCTATGACTCTGAGGGAAATTGCTGACGCCACTGAATAATGGACCGAGATTATGTATCAGAAGGGTCATGTGTTTCCTCCTGCTCTATCATCTCACCGAACCACGAGGGTCTACAGAGACCCCCACTGATCGCAATTTACGCCCCTGCCATTGCAGCTCCATGCCCCGCGACCCTGGAGGCCACAAGCAATAGGCAGAGCTCGCTTGTCACGCCTCAACAGTTTTTTTATTAGTCTCTTTGTTACCTTCCTCTTGGAAATTTGATGTTTTTGCCTGCAATCCAAATGCTGTGTACGTTTATCTATAAGCATCATGTCTGATGAAAAACTATTATTCTCCGAAAGCTCCACCACGAGGCTCAGCTCTTAATCTAAGGATGGTCCCTCCTCCAGCACACTTCCCTGGAGCCTGCTCATCCCACACATGTTCCTAATCCAGTGGCCCTTATCAGCCCGACCGACTCCTCCCACACATGGGCTGGTCACATGACGTGACATCATCACAATCACAGGTCATCTATCCCCCCTCATAGATGTGGCACAGCTTGCATGTAGTGTGTAATTGGGGTTCACGTCCTCCCGTATTCACATTACATTAGGAGGTTGGCCCCCTCTCACATGTAAGAGCAACTTAATAATAATAATAATAATGAAAGATATTCATTTTGGTACTTTACCTAATATTTATTTGTCCCACATCCCTGCAGACAGTGGTGCAACGCTACTAAGGGCTTTAGACAGTTTTCTATCGACTTGGCCACGTTCTTTTTAGTACATGTGTTTTTAAAGTGCCCATGACAGCATTTTGCACTATACTGCAATACACATTTCTGCACTGTAGGGGCGCTCTGGTGCTCGTGTGTACCGTAGCGTCCAGCTTTATCAAATGGGGGAAAGTCCCCAGAAATGTGTTGCCTGCCCCATGTTCAAGGTGCACCAAAACAAAAAATTGGTGCACTCTGTCGGGCATGTCAGGGCGCGGCCAGATTCACAAAGAACGGGGCACAATCCTGAATCTGGTGTCCCCTGCACACTACACAGGGCCCTGCACGACACAACGGGGCATCCACGCGCCATAGTACGACACACTGCACACTACACAGAACAATGCACAACAAAACGGGGCACACGGCCATGTACACACGCTCTAAAGCAGAACACTGCACAACAAGGGCCGCACATAGTACACACTGCACACTACACAGAACACTGCACAAACACACGGGGCACACGGTGACATCGTACACACTGACACTACACAGAACACTGCCAACAAAACGGGCACACGGCGCCACATAGTATACACACTGCACACTACACAGAACACTGCATCTACCAAAAATAAATAATGGTTATCCCGGCATTTCATCCCAACGGAAAATAGCATCCATAGACGAAATGACACTCTTTGCCATTTTGATTTGAAAAATTTTACAAATAATTCATTATATGTGTATCAAAACCTACAATCCTAACAAATGGTAAGCACCAACCATAGCTCCGACAATTGAAGTATGAAAAATATTAGCTCGCCACAAGATGGCCAACCGAACGTTTTTGCATTTGTAATGTATGAAAACATTATAAACCTTATATGTGTTATCCCTGAATGCAACTGACCCACAGAATAAGTAACCTGTCATTGGGGGGGCACAGTGAAAGCTTAAAATCCGAGCCACAAAAAAGGCACAAATCCATTTTTCACTCTTTTCCACTGCTTTGGGAATTTATTTTTCCCCTCCCGCTTTCCCTACAACGGCAATGGAGAATAAATACCGTCACTATGAAGTGCAATTTGTTATGCAGAAAACAAGCTGCGTAAAAAATTAAAAAACTATACATTTTTGAAGGAGGGGAGAAAAAAATGGAAATTCAAAAATGAAAAAGGACCTCGCCGTTAAGGGGTTAATGACTGAACGTTTGTGTGACTGTAATTCCCTAAATTGAGGACTAGATCCAAGACAATTTGTGAAGTCTGATCCTTAGTGATGAATTTGGGAATCCTCCGGCGGAGCCCTAGATGAGGAAGTTCTCCTCCTACATTGTGACTACTCCATCTCTCTGCCACCAGCTCCGCTCATTATTGTGTTAGAAGGATAAAGCCCAGGGCATCAGGACAAGGACTCGCTTGGTATTTACCAATGTGAGATGCATATTTATCTCAGAAACTACATCCCACGCATCCACCATCTGTAATATCCTGCACCCCAGTGTATTGAATATATAACCTGTCATTACATAACCACTGCCGGTCCATACACGCGTCATGTGAGGAGAGGGGACTCCCAGCTCATAATCACCCCACATAGACTGTTAACTTCTCTAGAGGAGCCTCAGTATTGCCGGGATGTCCGTATGGTCATGTTCCATTGTCTGAAGTGGGGAATCCTAACACTACTTCATGAAGTTCTCACTGATTCAGGATTGTTACTATTCATCTCCGTCATAGAGAACTCACACGTAATCCCTAGAGATCCAAATCCATCACTGATCAGTCAGATCTCCTAAGTGTTTTCTTATAGTGATTTAAATTTACCTTAAATTTGATATGTGCATAACTTTGTCTTCTCTTTCTTCCTTCAGGATCAACATGCAGAGACACGAGGGTGGAGATAATAGTCCGCTCACCCTAGATAATTCTCTTCTATATTACTGGAGAGGTGAGAGATTGGATGAGTTCACCTGACAATCATTATCTAGAGGGAAAACAGCTGATAGGACATGGAGAGGTTATAGATCTGTAATTTATGGGGAGATTTTAATCAATGTTGTCTCTCCATACCAGGATTACACCGTAGTGAAGAAGACCTCTAGTGTGGCGCTTCAGGCCCTGTGTATGAAGGACGGGGTCGAACAACCCTGAGCCCATCCCGCTCTCCACATCACCCCCTGAAATACATGACTGACATCAATGAGCAGAAGTCCTAGAAGTCACCCACGAAGATAGGAGCTGCCTGACTGGAGCGTGACACTGCTGGGAATGCTGGGACATTAAATACAGTAACGCTATAATGAGATCTGGGTGAATGACGGGATCATTTTGTGTGGTCAGGTTCCTATAAGGTGTCCAGATGTTGCTGGTCGATTTCTCCATTGAGGAGTGGTAGTATTTAGAAGGACAACAAAGATGTGTACAAAGGACGTCATGATGGAGACCACCACCCCTCACATCACAGGTCATAACAGACTAAATCCACACGTCCTTGTTCATTATCTGTATGGAAAGAAGGAATTCAGAGTCTCCGGATGTTTCCTACAGGTAGATCCAGTAAGAGAAACTCACCGAGATGATGTCCCCAGTCCTCTTCTTCTATCTTCTACCACATGGATGTTCAGAGGGAATATGTCCACAGGATCAGCAGTAGATGGAGAGAAGCCTAATGACATATTCCTTCTGATGCGTTGAATTGATTCGAGTCATCCAACGCTTCATAACTAATGCCTTTCTGAAACTTGATAAAAATTAGAATTCTTTGCTATAAGAAAGTTGAGATTGCTCTCAAGCATGTGATTTATATTGCAGACCCGGCATCTATGTGTCTCAGATAATTTCTCTTGTCCGGTCTTATTTGGTCATCATGATAATTACTTATGTTCTCTTATCAGGTAAACATTGCGGTGTAACTCTGTTGTGTCTGGTGACTTCTTACAATATTTGTTTCTCAGTTTGTGTATCAGGATGAAGATGTGAAGAATATTCCTGCCCCAGAGACATATGTAGGGAGCGCATAGCGATGTAGAGGAGATATCCTACCTTTAACTGCCCATGTGAGTAGTAACCACTAATTAAAAGCAGAGACGAGGAATAACAAATCCAGACATGGAGACATAGACTAGACAAGCACTGGAATTGAGAGCCTATGAGGGTCAGGAATCCTGCTCACCAGGGCCTCGATGATTAGACTGACGATGTTACATCAGTAATAATACAGAACCTATGGTAAACAGGAAAGTCATAGCCACCAGGGCGACAATATGCTGCCATGTCCCGGATTGCCTGATATCACACAAATGTCCTGTGGATACATCTTCAGATTTTTTCTTCCACAACCATTGGATAAGGTTCTATTTTATAATCTTTTTAATCCGTCACAGATACACAACCAGGAGCTCAAGGCACATCTGATTCCATCACATGTTACGCGGTGATGGTTGGTATGACACCAGATACTCTGAAACCCATGACAATATACCCCGATGCATCTCAGACCTTCACACACAGATCTCATCTGCTCCTATTAGATGGGTCCTTTCTTATACATTCATCAGGAACGTTATAAACATGGGAGTCTTTGTTTAAAAATGGTAATATAATGGCTTTATACCTGATTTTCAGCCAAGTCCACACGGGGGAAGGTCATTTTCATGATTTCATAGCTTGGAAGTTTTTTTAACTCATACCCACATCTTGTAAGACTCAAAAACGTCACACGGGGGAAACTCCATTTCATCTCCGAATGTGGGATGTTTCCAACAAACCATCCCGAAAACACAACAAATTTCCACAGGGGTGAAGCGTTTTTCTGTCAGCAATGTGGAAATGTTTCATAGCCAATGAAAGTCTTGTTCGACATCAGAGAACTCACACGGGGAGAAGCCTTTCCTGCACAGAAGTGAGAGAATTTTACTGAAAAAACACCAGCTTCTTAAACATCAGAGAACTCAACACGAGGGAAATACATTCTCATTGTTTCAGAATGTGGGAAATGTTTTACAAAAAAAACCATTCAAAAGCTTCTAAACATCAAGATCACACGGGGGCGAAGCAATTTCATGCTGACGTGGAACCGTTTTTACTCAAAAACAACATCTTGTAGACCAAAGAACTCACAAAAAGGAAATACTTTTCATGTTTTTAGATTGTGGGAATGTTTTTTTGCTATCCAGACAACCTGTGAGACATCAAAAAGTCACACAGGGAAAGCCATTTTCAATGTTTACAATGTGGAAAATGTTTTGTCGAAAAACACATCTCGATCGTCATGTGAGAAGTCACACGGGGGAGAAGCCCTCTTTCATGCTCCGTTGTGGGAAAGTTTTTCCTCGGAAATTGAAGTTGTTGACCACAAGAAGACCCACAAACCGTGGTAAAGCTAAAATGGGAACTTTGAAATCACAGTCACAACGAGACTCATTTCACCAAAGTCCTAAAAACCATTCTAGGACAAGAATAAGAGGTCACACTCATCATTTTTTGGCCGGCTCGTGTTGAGTCCCATCGCCCGCCGGCTCTGATCATAAGAACGACGTGGCCCGCACCGTCCGCTGTCAAGTAGCTGTCATATGCAGCGGCAGCATTACCGATTCTCATGACAGCCTTGCGAAAGTGAACAAGGGGCGTGTGTACAGTGTCAGTGGATGTCGGCCAGACCATAACAAGAGGAGTGCCAGCCCCTCCGTAATACATCGACTGGGCACGGCAAAATACATGGATCCTACCTCATTCTTGGTAAGAGGTCCAGATCTTTAGGAACATTTAGTACATACTTTCTCCAACACCACATTAAAATAATTTGCATATATAGAAGTGTCTGGAAAAACAGATTATGGGGGCATGTTTAGATCGGGGTCTTTTGGGGTGACCATGTCCTCTTAACAAGGGGAGCACAACCTTTTCCCTCCTTAGGTCCGCAGTGGTCAATTCTCTTAAGGTGCCCTTAAGAGATCACACAACACAGTGCGTAGAAATGACCTCCCCGAAACTACAAATACCACCCGAGTCCAGGCAAATGCTTGAGGCCTCACTCCTCAGGTTTGGTTTACATTACTGTTTGATTCAATTTGCGGTGGAAAGGGGGCACTGATGTATTTTGAACTTATATCTTGAATTTAAATTGCTACTATTTTCCTGGGACTCATTTACGTGTCAGGAGAAGTACAGAGTTATCTAAATGTAAGGCTACATTCACCTACCGTATAGCTGAACGTATATACAAGCCGCTATACGTCTCACACAGACGCATGGGGCGCATGGCGCCCTACGGGACGGTACAGTGCAGCACACACGTTTCCGTTAGATACTTAGCCCACCATGACTTCTTAACTCCGGTGGCTGCAAGGGTTTCATTATAGATTTTTATCCTTTGAGTAAAAGTCAAGACTGGACTTCTCTGTATCATACAAAGTGCAATATTTCTGTTAGAATTCGGAGTCCCTTTATTGCGCAACCATTTGCCCTTTGAAATTAATCAAAAGACATTAACTGACGCATAAGGTTACAAGCAAACTTCTCTAATATTTCTCTCCTGTTGTACTTATAAGTCCAATAGTTCTGTGGAAACATCGGAGACCGGGCTTGCTCTACTTGAATTTTTTATAGACTTTTCATAAAGCAGAATCGTTATGTCCTTAGGGGTCTTCCATCTCCCCGCGTTTTGGTACATAGTGCCATACACCTCTGTTACAAATCTAAGTCTATGAAACCGTCCTCATTAAGCATCCATACAGCGCAACCAAAAGTCACTAACCTGAAAGTGGGGATGTACAACCTTATCTATCCCGGAATTCCCAATGTTAGTCATTCCAGTGTTTTGCCTCAGGATCTGTATTATCTATTTGAAAAGCGGAGTGTTGTGTGTGTATTTATGTATGCTCCATTAAAGGAATCTGCACATTTTTCTCTGACTCCCGAGTCATAGACTCAATTTTGAAACTTAAATTTTAACATCATTCTTTCCCAAAATCCATTAATACCATCATATACGGAGCCATTGTCTGCCTGCTGCTGTTGGAGTTGGAAGCGAATCCGTGATTGGTGCGTTTTCCACATGTCATTAATTATCTCTGAGGTTGATTGTTCCTACAGTCAATGATTATAGAGAACTTATGTGTGAGGTTGATGTTATAGACCGCGGGAGAATGATGTGAGAGACAGAACGAAAGTTAGTGAGAACAGGTAGAGAACGCGAGTGACAGAGACAGGACAGGAGTGAGTACAAGGTAGTCTGGGAAGTGATGACAAGAGACAGTAACGAGAGAGAGGAACAAGTAGAGTGGAGTGAAGAGACGGGTCAGGGAAAGTGAGTGGAGAGACAGCAGGGAGAGTAATAGAGAGACAGGCAGGGAAAGTGAGAGACAGGTCAGTGAGAGTAAGAGAAGACAGGCAGGAAAGGTTAAGACAGTGAAACATCAGAGTAGAGTGATGACGACATTCCATGAGTGAATAAAGCGAACAATCAGGGATAGACTGGAGACAGACATTAAGACGCTATTTAAACAGAATCTTTTTCTTTGTTAACCAATTCGATTTTGTTTTAGCTAAGAGCGTCCTGATCCGGCCTGGCACACCAGGAGTCTACAGCTAATCTTTATATAAATGAGTGTGTGTTATTATACTTAAATAATGATAAAATTAATAATACTAACTAATGAGCTCTACGCTGTGATTGTTACTATGGAGCATAATACAGCTTAGTGTAGTAAAAGAGGATCTCGCACCCGGAATTCGGCACTAGGAGCTGCTACTAAGTGCTCAACAAATGCAGCAGTGTTTACAATGATAGCGTTCTCGAACCCCGATACCGCTATCTAACACCACTGCTGAGTACAATAGAAACGCCGGAACCGCTCTCAAGCGGTCCAATGTATTCGTGAGGGCAGATTGTGTGTGGGATTAGGCGTGGATGCCGCAATGACGCCCGGCATTCACCGCCGCCCCTGCTGTCTACTGCTGCTTTTTGTTTACTACTTTAGTCAAGCATCTCCTAGTGGGAATTTCTGGGTGGACAGGTCCTCTTTAATATGGATAAACAGACAGGGAGAGATCGACACGCAAGAGAGAGAGGAAGATTGATTGACCGAGAGACAGTCGGAGAGTGAGTTGGCAGAGACAGTAGGGAAAATTGAGTGGCAGACGTCCTGAGAGTGAATGATAAGAGAGCAATCAGGGAGAGTGAACATGAGAGACGGAGAGAGAGTGCCAGGGAGAGAGAACGGCAGGGACAGTGAGTGAGAGAGAGGCAGCAGGGGAGGTGGAGTAACAGATAGAGCAGCATGGAGAGTTGAGTGACAGTGATACAGGTAGGTAGATTGAATGGAGACAGTGATAGGTGAATGACAGAGAGAGAGATAAAGTGATGGTAAATCAGGAGGGAATTAGTGGAGAGAGACAGTGAGTGAGAGTGAGTAATATAAAGACAGTCATGGAGAGTGTAGTACAAAACTCATGGAAAATGGGAGGACAGTCATGGATAATGAGGGACAGAGGCTGTCAGGGATTTAGAGAGAGAGAGGCAGGGAGAGATGATACTTAGATCAATATAAAAATATTTTTGTTAACTGATTTTATTTATCTTTAACAGAGGAGGCCGCCGGATCTACAGCTAATCTAAGTATAAAAGATGAGTGTACCAAATTTTGCACAGCCCTTTTCCATTGACTCAGGAATCGCATGACTAAGGTGAAATTATTTAACACCACACTTTCAAAAATACATTATTACCACCATTTTACAGGAACAGTGAGATGACAGAGAGCGTGACGTATAGACCCGAGAGAAAGACATATAGTAAGAACAGATAAGAATGACATAGAGATCACAGACAAGAGATAACAAGAAAGTGACAGACATAAATAGATCCCAAAGAAACATAGATAAGATATAAAATATTCTATTTTGTATGCTAGAGCAGTTACCTATCCCCGGGCCAATGCTGGGAGCTATACTAATTGAATTAAAGTCATCTAGAGAAAGTACCAGCAAAATTTTACAAACTCCTCATTTTTCAGCTAGTAATATATGCTAAGGCATCCGTTCTGTCCTACCACCAGAGAATGACCTAGTTGGTCTTCCATACCCTAACAGCAATCTCTGAATAATTAAAAACTTTTTGCTGATCGCAATAGATAAACTTAATCCAGTTTACGTTCTCTTTTACTGTTCCCCATCAATTAAGCATATTCAAACCCGGCTACAATCGGTTAGGCCTTAAACTCATTCAGCACTCCTTGGGTACCCTTATTTAAATCAATATACACCTCCAAGATCCGCCAAAGTGTCGCTTATGACAAGTGCTGTGGCCCTCGGACTTCTTATTTAACGTCAATTCTGAGGCACTGAAATTTGTACCCAGGACTGATGGAGAGAATTGGATATTATATCTGTGAAATGCTGCATTTTTTTGGTATCCAGTGAATAAAAGGTGTTATTTATGTTATCCTGAGTATGTTTTTTTAATGAATACTTGTGTTTCTTGGTAATCATTGCCATCCATTCACGCTAGCAGCTTCACCAGCTGTGTGGGGATCCTTTTAGCAGCAGTTGTTTAACTACAGAAGAACTATTTTATCTGACAACGCCCAAATACCTGATCCATAAGACCGGCTTCCATACTTTCCCATTTGTTTGTCATCCCATAAAAGCAATAGATTGTTTCAATGGCATGTTCACTTATCTAAGCGCTGTGCCTTTTTGTAATGGCCATCCGGTCACGCATCCTCTATTCATTCTAGGCTTTCACAGGGTCTTTTTCCTATTTGATCTTGGCGAATCGATACACAATCATCAGGACTCGTAAACCATCTAGAAAAGGTCTTCCTCCCAGATCTAATGATAGGCAGATTAGCTCTTCCTGACCTAGGTCCTACTATAAAAAGCAGCTCACCTGGTGATGGTTGGTGGGAAGGTATCACCATGACAAAACTAATCCTTGATGTCCTTTGAACCGCAGTTTTCTCTCCAGAACATTTTAGCTTCCCCTGGGTAAAGAAGGCACTTATAGAGTCCTACACATCTTCCCTCCGACGCCTCCTGGCCGCTCTTCAGTTATTTAGGGTGGCAGTATTGAGCTCTGTGGAGATTCACACTCTTCGAAGCTTCACCCAACTCCCTCCTACCTTTGAGCGTAAAGCTGACCCTTCGGCAGTCCTGAGCTGTTGTCTCAGAACCCCTGTGCCACTCCCAGAGCTTGGTATGCTACCCAGAACTCATTTGGTAACTCATCTACATATGAAATATCGCCCGGACACAAATGACAGAGTTTTCAGCCTCTCTCACACGACCTGCATCAGCTCTCACTCCAAGAGGCAAGGACAATTACGCTTGCTGGTACGAAGATTCCAACCAATTATAAAACTATTTTCCCTTAGCGATTCAAATTGTTGGAGGAGTGGCATTGACAGAGGAATTCTTTATATTTCTGGTCTTGTACCTATTGTCCTCTGTTTCTGGTCTAAAGATCCCGTCGAACAAAAATCCTGCCACTCCAGATATCCCAGTTAGAGTAAAAATCTATTAGGTTTAGTTAATCCATAGGTAAAATTACGAGAACGGGACATACGTCCCAGACCCAAAAATGACCTACTCGTTTCGAATGATTATATTACTTCTTAGTCATGGTCGGTTCTGGGCTGCTGTTTCGGCCAATATTCTGCGGCTAGAGAACTTCTCCCACGTTCGGTTACGACTGGCTCGTTGTGTTCTTTCCCCTTTACAATCAACACAGTGACCACTACGTTGTCACACCACTTTCTCCAATTACTTTTTGGGACTGTAACTTCTGTCTTGGCAGTTTTCCTCTTTATGTGAGGGTTGCTTTCGTTTTGTGGAGACACTAGGTGATACTATTATAGTAACAGGCACTCGCCTTCCGGGGTTGTCTGAGTCTGGGCATCTGGCTTAGTGGTTACATTACAGCTTGCTCTCCTCTAGGTGTAGAGGATGCCCCCTGTCTATGGTGATGGTAGAGCCACATCTTCTCTAGGTGTAGAGGATGCCCTTGTCTATGGTGATGGTAGAGCCTCCTCTTCTATAGGTGTAGAGGATGTCCCCTATCTATGGTGATTGGAGAATGACCTCTCCTCTAGGTGTAGAGGATGCCCCCTGTCTATGGTGATGGTAGAACCGCCTCTCTTCTAGGTATAGAGGATGCCCCCTGTCTATGGTGATGGTAGAGAAACCTTCCTCACTCCAGGTGTAGAGGATGCCCCCGTCTATGGTGATGGGTAGAACCTCCTCTCCTCCAGTGTAGAGGATGCCTCCTGTCTATGGTGATGGTAGAACTCCTCTTCCTTTTGGTTTGTAGAGGATGCCCCCTGTCTATGGTGATGGTAGAACCTCCTCTCCTCTAAGTGTAGAGGATACCCCCTGTCTACGGTGATGGAAGAACAGCCTCTCCTCTAGGTGCAGAGGATGCCCCCTGTCTATGGTGATGGTAGAACCTACACTCTAACTCCGGTGTAGAGGATGCCCCTGTCTATGGTGATGGTGAGACCTCCTCTCTCTCAGATGTGAGGATGCTCCTGTTTTTGTGATGGTAAAACTCCTCTCTTTTGTAGTTGTAGAGGATGCCCCTGTTCTAATGTTGAATGGTAGAGAAGGCCTCCTCTTCTCTGTGGGTGATGCGATGCCCTTGTCTAGGTGATAGAGCCCGCCCTTCTTAGAGTAGAGATTCCCCTATCTATGGTGGATTGAGAATGACCTTCTCCTCTAGGTTGTAGAGGATGCCCCCTGTCTATGGTGATGGTAGAACCGCCTCTCTTCTAGGTTATAGAGGATGCCCCCTGTCTATGGTGATGGTAGAAACCTCCTCTACTTAGGTGTAGAGGATGCCCCCTGTCTAATGGTGATGGAGAACCTCCTCTCCTCTAGGTGTAGAGGATGCCCCCGTCTATGGTGATGGTATGAACCTCCTCTCCTTGTGTAAGGATGCCCCCTGTCTACAGATGGAGAACCCTCCTCTAGGTGTAGGGATGCCCCCTGTCTATGGTGAGGTAAGCACCTCTCCTCTAGGTGTGAGATGCCCCCTGTCTATGGTGATGGTATAACCTCCTCTTCCTCTAGGTGTGAGGATCCCCCCTGTTCGTTGTGAATGGTAGAACCTCCTCGGTCCTCAGGTGTAGAGGATGCCTCCTGTCTATGGTGATGGTAGAACCTCCTCTCCTCTAGGTGTAGAGGATGCCCCCTGTTTATGGTGATGGTAGAACCTCCTTTCCTCTAGGTGTAGAGGATACCCCCTGTCTACGGTGATGGTAGAACCTCCTCTCCTCCAGGTGTAGAGGATGCCCCCTGTCTATGGTGATGGTAGAACCTCCTCTACTCCAGGTGTAGAGGATGCCTCCTGTCTAAGGTGATGGTAGAAACTCCTCTCCTTTTGGTGTAGAGGATGCCCCTCTGTATGGTGATGGTAGAACCTCCTCTCCTCCAGGTGTAAAGGATGCCTCTGTCTATGGTGATGGTAGAACCTCCTCTCCTCCAGGTGTAAAGGATGCCTCTGTCTATGGTGATGGTAGAACCTCCTCTCCTTTAAGTGTAGAGGATGCCACTGTCTATGGCAATGGTAGAACCCCCTCTTCTCTAGGTGTAGAGGATGCCCCCTGTCTATGGTGATGGTAGAACCTCCTCTCCTTTTGGTGTAGAGGATGCCCCCTGTTTATGGTGATGGTAGAACCTCCTTTCCTCTAGGTGTAGAGGATACCCCCTGTCTACGGTGATGGTAGAACCTCCTCTACTCCAGGTGTAGATGATGCCTCCTGTCTAAGGTGATGGTAGAACCTCCTCTCCTCCAGGTGTAAAGGATGCCTCTGTCTATGGTGATGGTAGAACCTCCTCTCCTTTAAGTGTAGAGGATGCCCCCTGTCTATGGCAATGGTAGAACCCCCTCTTCTCTAGGTGTAGAGGATGCCCCCTGTCTATGGTGATGGTAGAACCTCCTCTCCTTTTGGTGTAGAGGATGCCCCCTGTTTATGGTGATGGTAGAACCTCCTTTCCTCTAGGTGTAGAGGATGCCCCCTGTCTATGGTGTTAAGTAGGTCACACTGGTTTCGGACGCCATCTTGACTACTGTCCGCCATCTTAGATACAGCGGCCATGTTCCCTGACCATTGTCAAGTTAATGTCATGATTCAAACTCCACCCCACCCAACCTGCTTGCTCGCCTGTCAGCTAATACCCTTTGACATTTAATGAGAAGCCAGTCTGTCCTTGATTATATTGTGATTCTGGAGCCCACTTATCTTCTTCTTAGTATAAACAATATCTGTGTACAAGGTCTCTGAGAATTGAGCACAATTAATTAACTTTTTCCTAGAATGTGCTGATGTCCAATAGAATCTAAGTGCCTTATCTCCTTTCATACAACACCAAAATGCTGATGTCTATGTGCTAAAATAGACTTTTTGAAATAAACAGTGTGATTTGAGAGCATCGGAAGACCGGAGTGTGTTTTTCATTTACTCTGTCATCTCGCTGCCGGCAGCTATCTCATCCTCCCTAAAAGAGTTAATTAGGACTCACCTTACAAAAGTCAAGAGGGCTGTTGGGGCACTGCATAAAATATCCCTATCAATGGTGATGGTAGAACCTCCTCTCCTCCTTGTGTAGAGGATGTCCCCTGTCTATGGCAATGGTAGAACCACCTCTCCTCTAGGTGTAGAGGATGCCCCCTGTCTATGGTGATGGTAGGTAGTTATATTCTTGTACATAGGGGGCAGTATTATAGTAGTTATATTCTTGTACATAGGGGCAGTATTATAGTAGTTATATTCTTGTACATAGGGGACAGTAGTATAGTAGTTATATTCTTGTACATTGGGAGCAGTATTATAGTAGTTATATTCCTGTACATAGGGGGCAATTTTTATTAGTAGAAACAAAATACATGGTACATTCCAATCAGAATTTAACAAAAATCATACATTGAAATTAATAAATAAATGTATATTAAGTAACTTAAATGTCCATCATTGGTTAAAGGGAAAAGGATTAAACATAATTACATGATCCATTAGTCCAAACATAAATTCCTCCATAACTTCCTATTCCCATCTCTTTTCCCTATCTCTATGGATCGGATCCACCTGAGCTCAGACATGATGAGTGTGACTGCGGTCATGTGGTGGAAGGTCTCGTTGTGGATGGAGACTCGGGTCCTGTTCTGCCAGTGGTAATACTTTATGGTGGTGATAATGAGGTACATGGTCTCCCTGTTGATGCCATCTACATGTGATGTTACCCCATAGATGATATCTGGGTAGCTTAGAGACTGCAGACGTGGTATCCTAAGCCTGCGGGACACCTCCTGCCGTATCCGCCTCCCTCCCGGGCACTCGGTGGTAAAATGCTCCATGGTCTCCTCTTGGTGGCATCCTAGGGGGCACATACGGTCAGAGACGCTCAGGAATTTTAAATTGCCCCTAACAAAGAGCTTCCCATGCAAAGACAACCAGGCGATGTCATAGAACTTTGCAGGAAGCCTAGGACTATTCAGAAACTTCAGACTCTCCTGCAGGGTGGCCGTGGTGCAGTCCCTCAGAGCTGGCTGTAAAGTATAAAAGGTCCTACAGACACTCATATAAAGGTCTTTCCTTGTCTTACTCTCCAGATAGGTCTTATCTATTCTCCACTTTTTCAAACACCTGAGACCGTACTCCAGATACTGGGGGAGGAAGCCAGGAGTCCATCGGCCCCTCTTGAGACTGCCGCCTCGCATCCAAGACTCTGCAAAAGGCAATATCCAGTCCCTGACACTACTTACCCACAGGAGATCATTATTTGAGTCCAGGCAACCAAAATTGACTTTCAAAAACATGGAGTCAAAAAAAACCCTTGGATTTAACATATCCAGCCCACCCTCTCTCCTCTGCAGGTAGGTGATCCCTCTTTTTACTGGGTTCAACCTGTTCCCCCATAAAAGTTGGAAGAACAGGCTAAAGAGCCTAGTGGAGAAAGATTCTGGCAAAGGAAAGACGACAGAGACGTACAGGAAGACAGGGACCAGGTAAGTCTTCATCAGAGTAACCCTTTCTCTATAGGTCAGCCTCCAGTTCTTCCATCGCTGAACCTTTGTATTTCCAGTATCCAACTTCTCTTCCCAATTTAGTTTGGCATTATCTTCCCTCCCGAATTTAACCCCAAGGATCTTAATATGGGTGGAGACCTTGGCGAACTGTGGCAGATCAAAGCCAGGAGCAGTATCCAATGTCCAGAAAGCCTGACTCTTCTCAAGGTTGACCAGAGACCCGGAGGCCTCTGAGTAACTTCTGATGGCTGCAGACAACATCTCCACCTCACGAGGCTCAGATATCACCACAGTCACATCATCCGCGTAGGCGACTACCTTCAAAGGCAAGCAACGGGGGACCGGCACCCCCTGAAAATCGCACCGCTGCAGTGATCGCAGAAACAAGTCTATGGCAAACACATACAGCAGTGGACTCAGAGGACAACCTTGTCGCACCCCTGCCTCTACTTCAAAAGTGTCCCCCTGCCAACCATTGATCAGAGGAAAGCTCTTCGCCTCTCTGTACAAAGTCCTGAGCCAATCTATAAATTGTCCCGGAATACCGTACTTTGACAAAGTGGCCCATAGATAATCGTGATCAGCCCTGTCAAAGGCTTTAGCCTGGTCCAGACCTACAACATATCTCCCACACCTCAGAGCTTTACATCTCTCAAACATCTCTCTTATGGAGATGACTGCTCCAGAGATGTTCCGCCCTTTTACTGTGCCGTACTGAGAGCCTGCCAACAGTGCCGGGGACAAACAAACTAACCTAGAGAATAGAATTTTTGCCAGAATTTTCCTGTCGACATTCAAGAGGGCGATCGGCCTCCAGTTCTTGATGTCACTAGGCTCCTTACCTTTGGACAGCAGAATAAGGGAGGACACTCTCATGGATGGAGGCATCAGGTGATTCTCTAGACAATTAGTAAACACATCCACAAGGATCGAGGCTAAGAGGTCTCTGAACTTTTTATAGAATTCAGCTGTTATCCCATCAGGACCTGGTGCCTTCTTCAGATGTAACTTATCAATGGCCTCTTTAACCTCCTCCTCTGTTATTCCTGCTGTCAAAGAAGAGAAATCCAAATCTCTAGTGTCAGGACCTGGAGTTGCCTCCAAGAATTGAGCCATTTTCTCTTTATCCAAAACCTTTTTCTGAAATAACTCAGCATAGTAGGATCTCACCACCCCCAGGATACCCTCCCGAGATTCCTGCAAAACTCCCTGGGAGTCAGTGAGACCTGTGATCGTTTTCTTGGCCACACGTTCCCGGCAATTTTCATACAGATCAGGGACGCCTAGAGTCCCGTAATCTCTTTCTATTACCAGGGACGTGTAGCGGCTGTACTGATACTGCTTTATTTCAGACTTCAGTCGGTCAATCTTTTGTTTGTCATCCCCACCCACCGAATACAGTGACTCCAATTCTTTCCGCAGCTTGAGATACTGGCTGTACTTACTCTTACCCTTCTTCACTGACAGTCTCTTCAAGAGGGACCGGATCTCCTCCTTGACGTTCTCCCACCAGTCAGATATGTTTTCATAGAAGTCCTGTCTCTGGAGCTGGTCCTGAAAAAGGGAGTGGATACAATTCTGGACATAGGCATCATCCAGGATGCTGGAATTGAGCCTCCATAACCCCCGTCCAATATCAGAATGGTTAGTTGCGCCTAGGTGAAACAATAAGACAAGATGGTCAGAATATGGGACGACCCTCTCAATCATCCCACTAACAGTCTCTGAAGGACTTACAAACGCCATATCTATCCTACTGCTCCTGTCAGCACATGTGTAGGTATATTTAGGTTTCCTCCCGTCCAGGGTGAACACATCACATAGATGGGCCTGTGATACGATGCTCTGTAGTACTTTGGAGTCTCTGACCACTGCTCTGCCCGAGGACCTGTCACCCGATGTCAAAGTAACATTAAAGTCGCCCGCCAATACTACAGGGATCGAGGTAAAAAGATATTGTTTTACCTCATTAAACAGCTGGATTCTCTCTGTCACTGTCTGTGGGCCATAGATGTTGATCAGCCGGAGCCGCCTACCATGGATGGTCACCTCTAGCACCAGGCACCTCCCCATAGCGACCTCCATCAGCCTGTGCACCGTCACGTCTGTGGTGTTAAACAGTATAGCGACCCCGGCGTACGGCTCCACAGCCAGTGACCAGTAAGAAGGACCAGACCGCCACTCACGCTCAGCCTCACGGAGATGCCCCAAGGTGGTCAGACGGGTCTCCTGCAGGAAGATGACATCAGCGTCCAGATATCTCAGGTGGTCATACACAGCGTGTCTGGTCCTTCTTACTTTAATGCTGTTGACATTGCTAGAAGCAACTTTTAGAGAGAATCCAGCCATTACAATGATAAAGAGCAGAGCAGTGACCCCCATCATCATATGTCAGAGTCAGAGTCTCCCTGTACACCACCAGTCTCCATGTCCGACTCCTCAGCAGCCTCTACAGGAGGGGGCTTCTTCTTAGTTGGGGATCCCCTGTGTCCACCTCACACTCATTATCAATGCGCTGTAACTCGCGCTCATAATCACCTTCTGACTCAGACAGAACATCATATCTGTTAGATAGGACCATAACCCCGGCATCACCACTGGACTTTTTCCTGGTTTTTGGACCTAAGTTGCTTTCTTCCTCTGGTTTACGGGAGGACTTATCTTTTTTCTTTCTTTTGTTTTTTTTTACCTCCTCATATTCACCAGGAGCTACAGAGGTGGCTGCCTGAGGCTGTTCCTTAGTTACCACCCCCAAACTCCCCTGAGCACCATCCGACATCTGAGGTGCTGGTACAGCATCACCTGACCCCTGTACCTCCCGCCTGGTCAAAATTTGCCCTGACACCAAGGCCTCCTCCTCTAAGGCATCTGCCTCCTGCACCATCTCATCATCAGAGAAGTCCCTGGCGATGTTATGCCAGGCCTTCGGGCAATCCTTGTGCGGGTGGCCCATATCTCCGCAGAGGTTACATTTCACCCTCTCACAGGTGGCACTGAGATGGCCGACCTCCCCGCACAGGTTACACTTCACCACTGTACATATATTGGCCACGTGCCCGATCTTACCGCACTTGAAGCACTTTCTTGGTTGCCCGGGATAAAAGCAGACGCCTTTCTCTCTCCCTATGAAGAAGCTGTTGGGGAGGTGTAGGTTGATATTATTGTACTGCCTCAGTTTTACCAGCACCTTCCACCCCCCAGTCCAGATGCCATCGGCGTCTCTGTTCTTAGTGAGGTCAGACACCAGATCACAATGGCGCCTGAGCCATACTAGAATGTCCTGAGGGGGAACTGACTCGTTCCAGAATATCACATTGACCACCACAGTACCTGGCCTGGATATGGGGACAAACGTGAATTTACACCAGCCATCCTTGTCCCTGAACCGGGGGAATTTATCCCAGAACCTGTCCAGACTGGACATGAGCTTAAAGCTGACATCATAGCCCTGTCTGTCTGGCAGGTTGATGACCGCCAGGATATCATCTGGGGAGAACCCCATCTGGCTGCATAGGAGATCCCGCACCACAAACCTCCTATCTGGGAGATCTTCCTTTGCGCCTCTGTTTTTAAAGCGCACCACGTTCCTCCTCTTAAACGCCTGCCCTGTGTAGTGTGCGCTAGAGGTGAAGGAGGGAGCACCGCGGCTCCAGGCATTTCTGGGAGGTTCCTGTCGGGGCTCACTCCGGGTATTGGGGGGAGGGTCTGGGCTAGAGCGACCTGACTCAACTGGGGGGCTCGATGTTATAGGGGGGAAGTCACTTACATTATCCTGTACCCCCTTTCCCCCATCCACCTCTATGCTATCCTCAGGTGACTGCACATCCAATACAGATTGAGGGTCCCCTCCATCCCCCGACCCCTCAGGAACATCATGATATCCACCATGACTGCGTGTCTGCTCCAGCAGTAGAACCGTCCTGGATCACCACATCACCCGGACACATAGGTGCATGTCCACTGTCCTGCTGCGGTGTAGTACCTCCTGGGACTTGTGGTGCCTGTGTATGGTCCTGCTGCGGTGTAGTGCCTCCTGGGACTTGTGGTGCCTGTGCCTGCTGCGGTGTAGTGCATCCTGGGACTTGTGGTGCAGGTGCATGCTCCTGCTGATGGATGGCTGCAGACCTTGGCAGCTGCTGTTTTCCCTTCTCGTCCTCATGAAACACAAAGCTTGGGGCCTGCAGTATGGGACGTGTTCCTCTCTCATCAGGGGACATGCTGGACACTGATGCAGCGTCAGAGGGTCTGGACATAGATGTAATGTTCTGTCTGGCAAAGCGTTCCTTGTTCCTATAGGACTCAGACAGCAGCCCCATCTTCTCCAGGACACAGTCCATCTCTCCCACCACCACAGCCAGCTCTTTGCTCAGGGAGTGCAGCTTAGAGTCATACAGGGCGCTACTCTCAGGGTGCGCAGTTTTTAGTGAATACATGCAGTCTATTTGCATTTGCAGCATCTGTTTGTGGTGACTAAGCTCCCCCATCCTCCTTACCAGTGCTGGGATCTCCTCCGCCATCTGCAGCTCCCCCATCCTCCTTACCAGTGCCGGGATCTCCTCCGCCAACTGCAGCTCAGGCGCTCGGGTGGTCTCCTTCACCTGCCGTGCTGGTCGCTGTAGTCCTCCAGGCTGAGTGCATCCACCGGTCTCCTTGTGTGTCACATCTCCAGGCTTGCTGCTTGCACCGGCCTTTGCAGGGACATGTTGTGGCTTCACAGCAGATCTGGTGCGGCCTGGAGCGGCCATGCTGGTCACCACATCCCTCTGCTGCAGGTTTTCTTGCAGGGTTTGTTTCTCTATGGATGTTCTCCTCTGTCTGGGTGCAGGAGTGGGGGGCTGTGCACCTGCTGCTGGTCTGACAATCTGCTTCACCTGTGCTCCTCCACGCTGGGCTGGTGAGGAACTTTCTTCTCTGCTTGCTGTACTCACTTTCTTCACATCAACTTTCTTCTCAACATAACTGCAATTCAGTTGATTCTCTTGCTTACTGAGAACTTTTGGATTTGCATCTGCAACACCCTCGCCGATGCAATGGCGAGGTAGTGTTTGCGAATACGTCCCACCTGCATATACCCACATCACACTACATGGTCCTGATAGGACATAGGGGTATTGCAGTGGTGAATCCTGCCTGGCAAGGCAGAGGTTAAGTATTTTGTATGATGCAAGATGCTGTTGTCCAATGATATGTGTTACATCCTGTGCTCTGTAAGCTGAGATGCGATTGGAGGAGCAGCCACCACCTGACCAAAGGGAGGTAATAAAACCTCCTGGCCAGGAATGTTCTAGAGAACATTAGAGGATTTGGGGATTCTAGTTGAAAGAGATTCCAGAGTAACAGAATCCTAGAGTGAGTGAGTAATCTCTGTCTGGCCCATACCAGAGCAGGAAGAGCCTAGCCCCTGCCTCTGAAGAGTGGAGCATTAGACTAGAGTTAGTGTAGTGAGGAAAAGGGGTATCATCTTACCTTTGAAGGTGATACCTGAAGCCCTACAGGACAAGCTGAAGCTTCCTACCAGGACACAGCTGCCTCCCAGCCTGCCCTCTACATCCAGGCTGGTGAACTATCTCCTGAGGCTCCCTCCAACTCACATCTCAGCACTCCATCTACCTGTTAAAGGCACGTTGCTGCGGTTCCTGCCGGTTCAAATAAAGAACTGTAAGTTGTTTTCTTCAACTTCTGTCTCCGTCTGGTCCCTGCTAATACGGCTGCCTTCATCACCGGCACCCTGTCCATCACCCAGAGACTCACACTCGGGACATTGAGGGGTTGCCCCAGGGAGATCCGCTATAGCAGCCTCTCCTTCATCATTTCTTGCCAACACCACCCTGCTGGAGACCTGCCAGGCTGTAGGACAGCCCTCCGGTTCCCCCGTACCAAGCACCGTGACAATAGCGTGCTTAGGCCGCAACCGCCAGCCACTCCGGTACCGCGGGCCCCGGCTGTCTCCAGGCCTCACCTCAAGGGCTAGGCCCCGGTGGGGGATGTTGCACATCCATCTTTAGAGTTGTCTGGGAGTTTTCTCCCGGTTTAGGCCTGGAAGCCTGGGCCTTGCTTGGGGAATCTCCCCACCCAGGGTGGCTCCGCCCTGGGCTAGCTCCAGACATTAGGAGACTCAGGAGCTCTAACCACAGACAACCTCACCTCTAGTAGGCAGTATTATAGTAGTTATATTCTTGTACATAGGGGGCAGTATTATAGTAGTTATATTTTTGTACATAGGGGGCAGTATTATAGTAGTTCTATTCTTGAACATAGGGAGCAGTATTATAGTATTTATATTCTTGTACATAGGGGGCAGTATTATAGTAGTTATATTCTTGTAAATAGAGGACAGTAGTATAGTAGTTATATTCTTGTACATAGGGGGCAGTATTATAGTAGTTATATACTTGTACATAGGGGGTAGTATTATAGTATTTATTTTCTTGTACATAGTAGGCAGTATTATAGTAGTTATATTCTTGTACATAGGGGGCAGTATTATAGTAGTTATATTCTTGTACATAGGGGGCAGTATTATAGTAGTTATATTCTTGTGCATAGGGGGCAGTATTATAGTAGTTATATTCCTGTACATAGGGGGCAGTATTATAGTAGTTTTATTCTTGTACATAGAGGCAGTATTATAGTAGTTATATACTTGTACGTAGGGGGCAGTATTATAGTAGTTATATTCTTGTACATAGGGGGCAGTATTATAGTAGTTATATTCTTGTACATAGGGGGCAGTATTATAGTAGTTCTATTCTTGTACATAGGAGCAGTATTATAGTAGTTCTATTCTTGTACATAGGGGGCAGTATTATAGTAGTTATATTCTTCTACATAGGGGGCAGTATTATAGTAGTTATATTCTTGCACATAGCGGGCAGTATTATAGTAGTTATATTCCTGTACATAGGGGGCAGTATTATAGTAGTTCTATTCTTGTACATAGGGGGCAGTATTATAGTAGTTATATTCTTGTACATAGGGGGCAGTATTATAGTAGTTATATTCTTATACATAGGGGGCAGTATTATGATTTGATCTGATCAAATGCAAAGAGAAAGATATCCTTAAAAAACATGTAGGTCATGACACACATCTAGATGGGAGGTTGAAGTTACCGTCAGTTATCGTATATACATGATACAGTCACTGTGTGATTATTTGTCCTGTGTTGGTGGTTACACTGTAGTAGTTGTTTCGGTTGGTAATTGTTAGTCCGCTCATACAGCCAAATATAATCATGTCCCCACACTCTACGGTCGCTGTATATCCAGGGAGCCAGACCTGACGTGACCGAGATAGAACTAATATGGAAGACTTGTCACATACGGAGGCTGAATAAGTTGTCCGTAGTGCAGAGGGTTTCCTCCTTGAGTATCTGCTTGAGATACAGATTATTCCATAAGTTCAGACAGATGTTTCTGAACATGAAAAGCTCAGCATGAGCGTTCTATAAAAAAGCCGCCCGCTACATACTGCAGCCATGTGGAATCATAAAGATGGAGCGAGATGCTTGAGTTTCATCAGCAGAGATATTTATAGCTCTGTAAACCTTTTCATGGTCCTGACTACTGCTGGGACATCTGACTTCTCAACCATTCCAACCTCAGCTTTATATTGAAATCATTTCCATCATAAATAACAAGAAGATTCCCACTTTGAAGATTACCTTCTGCCCTGCTATTAAAATTGTCTTCAGGACTATAATCAGAGGTCAAGAACTCTAGAAACCAAATATAGACCAAAGGTGGAGCAACGTCCTTCTACATAGAACAAGGGTCAAAGGGTTACACAAACTGCTTAGGCAACAATACCATTTCCATCCTTTACTCTTCTGGCATCAGAGAAGATCCAATATTACAGTAGAAAGAAAGTAGATAAGAGAGGAAAATAACACAGGTCCCTCTGGAACATGGACAAATTATCAGCATTTACAACTTTGTGTGGCAGAGAAATCAGCACTCTCACTTCTCTTACAGTCATGGTGATGGTAGAACCTCCTCTCCTCTAGGTGTAGAGGATGCCCCTGTCTATGGTGATGGTAGAACCTCCTGTCCTCTAGGTGTAGAGGATGCCCCCTGTCTATGGTGATGGTAGATTATCCTCTCCTCTAGGTGTAGAGGATGCCCCCTGTCTATGGTGATGGTAGAACCTCCTCTCCTCTAGGTGTAGAGGATGCCCCTGTCCATGGTGATGGTAGAACCTCCTGTCCTCTAGGTGTAGAGGATGCCCCCTGTCTATGGTGATGGTAGAACCTCCTCTCCTCTAGGTGTAGAGGATGCCTCTAGTCTATGGTGATGGTAGAACCTCCTCTCCTCTAGGTGTAGAGGATGCCCCTGTCTATGGTGATGGTAGAACCTCCTGTCCTCTAGGTGTAGAGGATGCCCCCTGTCTATGGTGATGGTAGAACCTCCTCTCCTCTAGGTGTAGAGGATGCCCCCTGTCTATGGTGATGGTAGATCCTCCTCTCCTCTAGGTGTAGAGGATGTCTCCTGTCTATGGTGATGGTAGAACCTCCTCTCCTCTAGGCACAGAGGATGCCCCCTGTCTATGGTGATGGTAGAACTGCCTCTCCTTTAGTTGTAGAGGATGCCCCCTGTCTATGGTGATGGTAGAACCTCCTCTCCTCTAGGTGTAGAGGATGCCTACTGTCTATGGTGATGGTAGAACCTCCTTTTCTCTACATTTAGAGAATGCCCCCTGTCTATGGTGATGGTAGAACCTTTTCTCCTCTAGGTGTAGAGGATGCTCCCTGTCTAAGGTGATGGCAGAACCTCCTCTCCTCTAGGTGTAGAGGATGCCCCCTGTCTATGGTGACGGTAGAACCTCCTCTCCTCTAGGTGTAGAGGATGCTCCCTGTCTATGGTGATGGTAGAACCTCCTCTCCTCTAGGTGTAGAGGATGCCCCCTGTCTATGCTGATGGTAGAACCTCCTCTCCTCTAGGTGTAGAGGATGCCCCCTGTCTATGGTGATGGTAGAACCTGCTCTCCTCTAGGTGTAGAGGATGCCCCCTGTCTATGGTGATGGTAGAACCTCCTCTCCTCTTGGTGTAGAGGATGCCCTCTGTCTATGGTGATGGTAGAACCACCTCTCCTCTACGTGTAGAGGATGCCCCCTGTCTATGGTGATGGTAGAACCACCTCTCCTCTACGTGTAGAGGATGCCCCCTTTCTATGGTGATGGTAGAACCTCCTCTAGGTGTAGCGGATGCCCTCTGTCTATGGTGATGGTAGAACCTCCTCTTCTCTACGTGTAGAGGATGCCCCCTGTCTATGGTGATGGTAGAACCTCCTCTCCTCTAGGTGTAGAAGATGCCACTGTCTATGGTGATGGTAGAACCTCCTCTCCTCTAGGTATAGAGGATGTCTCCAGTCTATGGTGATGGTAGAACCCCCTCCCATCTATGTGTAGAGGATACCCCCTGTCTATGATGATGGTAGAACCTCCTCTCCTCTAGGTGTAGAGGATGTCCCCTGTCTATGGTGATGGTAGAACCTCCTCTCCTCTAGGTGTAGAGGATGCTCTCTGTCTATGGTGATGGTAGAACATCCTCTCCTCTAGGCACAGAGGATGCCCCTGTCTATGGTGATGGTAGAACCTCCTCTCCTCTAGGTGTAGAGGATGCCCCCTGTCTATGGTGATGGTAGAACCTCCTCTCCTCTAGGTGTAGAGGATGCCCCCAATTACAGGACACCTTGGTCTATAGAAAAGTTGCCAACGATCCAAAATTCGAGTTTGGCAGAAAAATCAGAAAAGTGATTGACAGGGCTAAGACTGATGGCCTGATAGATGAAGCATTGTTTAATTTCCTTAATATAGATCACCCGGTGACCCCAGTTTTGTATTTGTTGCCTAAGATCCACAAGAACCTACTCAATCCCCCTGGGAGACCCATTGTGGCTGGGATGGGTTCTATCCTCAACAATATAGCCATCTTTCTGGATAAATTTCTGAGACCTTTCGCTGTTAAAACTCCCTCATACATTTTAGATACAGGGGATTTTTTAACAAAACTTCAAAACATCGATATATTACCTAGTGATGTTATTTTAGCCTCCTTTGACGTGGTTAGTCTCTATACCTCGATCAATCATGACAGAGGCTTGATGGCAGTCAGGAGTAAACTTGACAACACCGACTACCCTACACCTGTCACCAGCTTTGTTATGGAATTGTTGGAACTTGTGCTGACCTGTAACTACTTTCTCTTCCCGGACTCGTTTTATGTTCAGTTAAGAGGGACGGCGATGGGGGCGAATGTCGCCCCAACCTACGCCAACATCTTTATGAGTAATTTTGAGGAGACATCAGTCTATGTATCCCACCACTTTGCACATGTTATGCAATGGTGGCGTTACATAGACGACATCTTCCTTATCTGGAAGGGTAATATTGATGAACTTTTGTCGTTTCAGACATTTTTGAACAATGTGGATAATGATGTACAGTTCACACTGGTTTGGTCCCGTGAGATGATACAGTTTCTTGACGTAAATGTCAAACTGGTCAATGGTAAAATTGTAACGGATCTGTTTGTTAAACCTACAGACAAAAACAATCTTCTTCACTTTAAGAGCAACCATCCCAGAAAAATGGTAAGGTCATTGCCATATAGCCAGTTTCTGAGAACCAAACGCATTGTGTCAGATGATACCTTACTTGACAAGAACTTCACCACTCTGACCTCTAAATTCAAGACCCGTGGGTACCCTATGAGCATTATAGAGGAACATAAAACAAGGGCTCAATCACTAGACAGAACTGCCCTCCTACAACCTAAAACCAAAAAAGCGGGGACTCAGCGTATCCCGTTTGTGTCTACGTACACGGAGGCTAGTGGCGAGATTAACAAAATTATTTCCCGTAATTGGCACATCCTTACCGATGCCTATCCCAATATCTTGGAATTTGGTGCCCCACCTTTATTTTCGTACAGACGTACACCTAGTCTTAAAGACAAATTAGTTAGGGCCGATGTAGGCTCTGGGTCCATGCTTACACAGGGAGGACAAGCCACTGCCCGTCTCCCGTTTCTATGATGGGCCGACGTCCATTATTTCTCTCAAAGCTGATTATTTTCAACTTAATTCTGCACATTATTCCCCTGAGGAGAGTACCCTGACCGGTACATGAAACGCGTAGGGAAGTGAATTTGTTATGCATCCCCTAGTCTTTAGGGCATAATAGCCACATTCAGGGGCAGACTGGGGACCGCCCAAGGAAGGGCTGGGAGCTATTCCAAGGGATCAGGGTGAAGATTAAGTAGGGTATACTAGGACAGCGCTGCAGCACACTTCCCTACTCCCGTTCCTTGGATGAAGACAGGTGAGAGCTTAACCATATGCTTGCCGTACCTGGCATGAAGACTGGTGAGACCAAGCCTCTCTTTCTTTACACAATTTCTGTATAAATTCCCCTTCTTGTAATGCCACTGTATTGCATACCTGAGGTAATTTTATGCCCCTAAAACTCTGTGGATGCCCTTTTGCCCAGGACCATTAGCCCTGGATTTTGTTGAATGTCCCCGACTAGGTTTGACAATACTTTTGTGTTTGTCTGTTTTTGTAGTACAATGCTGAGACAATTTTTATCTAGTATTATTAAATGTTAAGTTTTATATAAAATATTTTAGGCATTTGCTTATAAAACTCTGGTAAAAAACTAAGACAAACCTTTTTTGCCCCACCTAAAATGGGTTGCTTTCCATGCCTAAAATGCATCAACTGCACGATGATGCTCAAAGGGAATGTGTTCATACACCCAACCACTAATGTCAGATTTGAGATTAAACATTTTCTAACGTGCGATTCTGACCATGTCGTATATTTGCTACAGTGTCCGTGCAACCTTTGGTATGTAGGTGAAACGACATTGGACTTCAAGACCCGTCTAAACCAACACCTCTCTACGATCAGAGCTGGTAGAAAGGATCTCCCTGTGCCCAAACATTTTATTGAATGTGGACACAGGGAAAACCAACTACGATTCCGACTGATAGACAGGATCCCACCACTTAGGAGAGGAGGTGATCGTATGAGGTTACTCAAAAGGAGAGAATTAGAGTGGATCCATAGACTCAATACCTTGAAACCCAATGGCCTCAATGTGGATTTCAAAACTAGTGGTTTGTTCTAGGGATCCTTGTTTGCCTTCACATTCTGACCCATTACCTGTGACTTCCCTCTTCTGTTTAGGTTTTGGTGTTATGACAATACCATAAGATTTTAATACTTTGTCTCTTTTTTTTCAGATTATACATCACTTTGAAACACTTCTGCACCTCTCTGCACTATGAACCACTTGCACTTGAATATACTTGTCTACAACATATGGACTCCTCCTGACAAAAGTCCTTTCCGTATTAACGAGATTTCTCTTGTTCCGTAACCTAATCATCTCTAAATTACATGTCATGGTGTTATCGTTTGAGCATACTAGACTTTTTCCTCTGTGTTCTCTTAGGCGCAGTGTCACTGGTTGGCAATTTACATTTAGATTCTAAGTGGCCACTAGGGCTTTTTAGATAGGGTTCCGCTATTGAGGAGAGGTTTGTCCCTTGTGATCAGTCGGTATTCCCTTCTGACTGCAGGGTGACTTACCCCACACTTGTGTCACACCCACGTTCGTGGGTCTGGCTCATTGTGACTCATCTTTTTGCGGTCTCCTATTCTTCTTCTTTTCACTCATATACCTATAGCCCATATTTTGTGACTACCTGGTTTTCTTTTTTAGGTGTCATATTTGACACCATCTTAGGCCATAGGCACCAGTGTTAACACCTATATTTAATAATAATAATAATAATAATCTTTATTTATATAGCGCCATCAAATTCCGTATCGCTTTACAAATCATATTTACACTTTTGTTTGACATATCAGCCTTCCTAATCTTCTCTTCCCACTTCAGTCCGTTATCTTTAGGTCTGATTTCATCTATTATTGACCTCATTTGAGATGGCTGCTTTGTTCTGCATTTAACTTGCGTATGCGCCATATATGTGTCGCAGTTTGGACACAAGATGGCGCACCCCTAGTTTCGTCCTTTGGTTGCGCATGCGCCATTTATTTGTGCGCACGGGCATGCACCATTTATTTATGCGCATGCGCCGTATATTCTGGCGCACGCGTCTATTGTTTACATGGCTCTTCACGATAACACTGACATGTGCTAGTCGCGTTCATCTGACGCTAATCGCTCTTACGACTCTTGGTTGGTCAGGAGGGTATCCTACATCCCTCATCACACAGGTGATGGCATACATTAATTAATATCTAGACAAGTCTTTGCACTTTTTCACTATTTATGCCTTTTGATGTATATACAACTGTTATTATGTAACTTTGATGTACTTTGATATCTGTATGTATATACTTTTCTAAGTGACTCTTGATATTTTTGCACAAATATGTTAATGACCCACTGATGATGTCACTGGCCTGTGCCTTTATATGATTGTTTGTAACACCTCACATGATGCTTGACAAAGGCTGGGATACAGCTGAAACGTTGCATAGGATGGAATAAACACCCTTTTTTTTCACACAATTGGAGTGCTGCCATTTTCTGTTGTCTAGATAGATAGATATGAGATAGATAGATAGATAGATAGATATGAGATAGATAGATAGATAGATAGAAAAAAGAAAAGATTCTCAGCGGCACTGCTTAACAAATCCTGGTGGGTGCACGCTCAAACGGGCAGGCTTGGCCCCACAGTCAATAAAAATAGAAAAATAGGCGGCACTCCAATGTTGTGGGAAAAATCAAGTGTTTTTTATTCCCAAGTTGCTACGTTTCGGCCTCATCCGAAGCCTTTCTCAAGCAATAATACAAGTGCATACAAGGTTCATATATAGGAAGTAGTTCATAATATGGGTGGAGTATAAATATACAAAACAGTGTTATAATACATAGGGTCAGTGATTGGACATCATTTAATACATAATATATAGCAAATACCGTGAATATTTATAGTGTACATTTATCCAAATATTTGCATTCCAAGGTGTGCAGGTGAAGTGACTAACATACACTCACATAACGATCCTGTTCAAAAGTGGCGCTGTCATTTTCCATCTGCGCACGTGCAGGTGACGCTCACAGGGATTCACCAATCAGCATTAAATAGGCGAAAACGCCCATCTCTCATACCCCACCTACTAAATCGCATCGATGGAAATCTAGTCCCGCGTGGTATCCCAGCTGTCCGCGTCACTTCCGGTCCGTCATGAGGTCTCAATCATGTGACCTGACGTCACAGGCATGTGACATTTTCGGACATGCGCAGAGTCTTACCAAGTATGCGGACGCCATCTTGCTTAAGGGTAGGTAAAGGGGTAATATTCCTAATTAGAAAGAGGTACGTCTACCAGGCATAGAATGGTGAAGACCCTGAAATTCTCCAAGGTATCCACTCCATCTATTTGCACCTATGGGACCGCCTCAATGACATAATCTAACAGCTGTTATTTGTGAGTCCCAGGTGGTCACTTTTCTCGGCTGCATAGGAAAAATTTTATAGAAAAATTTAAATAAAAATGCAGTTCAAGATAATAGATAATTTAAAGCATAAATTACAGAACAGGATCGCTTCAGTATTCAATAATTTCAGTTGTATTTTTCTTTCTGAAATAGAGAAAAGACATATCAATAATATGATCATGTAATTTTACATCAAAAAAATTGCACATCCCTTACTTAGAGGGTTTGTAATCACAAATCTGGTAGAAGCTTAAGAAGAGAAAGTCAACTTATTGTTTAATTCCTGACAAGGAGAAATCAACATTTAGACCTTTGGGTTTCAGAGTGTCTAGTTTATAAATCCACTCTAATTCTCTGCGTTTTAGGATAGCCTGTCTGTCACCCCCCCGTCTCAATGGCGGTATATGATCTAGCAGGCAAAATTTTAATTGTCCCTCAGTATGTTTTGCTTCAAGAAAATGTCTTGAGACAGGTAAGTCCTTCCTTTTATTACGTATCGTGTACCTGTGGTGATTTATTCTGGTCTTAAAATCCCATGTAGTTTCCCCTACATATAGGAGTTTACATGGACACATCAAAACATAAATAACGAATCTACTGTCACATTTCAAAAAGTGTCTAATCTGATAGGATTTGTTCGTGACTGGATGTATGAAGTTATCTCCCTTAATCATAGATGTACAATTAATGCAGGAGAGACACGGATAACTGCCCTTCCGTGTTCTACCCGTTAATGTGGCTTGTTTCGTTTTTCTCAAGGATCCAATGTCGGCCTTGACTAGGTAATCCTTGAGATTTTTAGATCTTTTATATGATAACAAAGGGGGATTTCTGAATTCATCAATCTCAGGGTCGCAACTTTCCAGTATATGCCAGTGTTTACGGATTATCCTGGCAACTTCTGAGCTTTCATTTGTATATGTTGAAATAAATGGTATTCTTTTCAGATTTTCTATGGGAGTTTTCTTCTTTTGTATTAAAGCCTCCCTATCCTGTCTGTCACCCCCCCGTCTCAGTGGCGGTATATGATCTAGCAGGCAAAATTTTAATTGTCCCTCAGTATGTTTTGCTTCAAGAAAATGTCTTGAGACAGGTAAGTCCTTCCTTTTGTTACGTATTGTGTACCTGTGGTGATTTATTCTGGTCTTAAAATCCCACGTTGTTTCCCCTACATATAGGAGTTTACATGGACACATCAAAACATAAATAACGAATCTACTGTCACATTTCAAAAAGTGTCTAATCTGATAGGATTTGTTCGTGACTGGATGTATGAAATTATCTCCCTTAATCATAGATGTACAATTAATGCAGGAGAGACACGGATAACTCCCCTTCCGTGTTCTACCCGTTAATGTGGCTTGTTTAGTTTTTCTCAAGGATCCAATGTCGGCCTTAACTAGGTAATCCTTGAGATTTTTAGATCTTTTATATGATAACAAAGGGGGATTTCTGAATTCATCAATCTCAGGGTCGCAACTTTCCAGTACATGCCAGTGTTTACGGATTATCCTGGCAACTTCTGGGCTTTCATTTGTATATGTTGAAATAAATGGTATTCTTTTCAAATTTTTTATGGGAGTTTTCTTCTTTTGTATTAAAGCCTCCCTATCTACTTCTTACTTCTTTCACTTTCATTTTATTTTTCATAATCGTGGTTGTAGGGTATCCTCTTTCCTTAAATTTATTAGTCATTGCGTCCAGTTGGGTGTCCAATTGTTCCTCACAGCTCACTATTCTTTTAACCCTTAATAACTGGCTGTATGGAAGTGAATTAATCATAGATCTCGGATGATGACTCTCATACCTTAGCAATTGATTTCTATCCGTTGGTTTTGAAAACAAATCGGTCCTTAATGTCCCATCATCAATCGTAACAGACACATCAAGAAACTGTATGTTGGTTCTTGATTTAACCATTGTAAATTTCACATCTCTATCAATCATGTTCAAATATTCAAAAAAAGATTGTAATTCTGCATCAGTGCCCAACCAATGGATCAGTGTGAATTAACTCATAGATTCTCGGATGAGTGACTCTCATACCTTAGGCAATTGAATTTCTATTATCCGTTGTTTGAAACAACTTGCGGGCATTCTCTTAGTGTCCATCATCAATCGTAACAGACACATCAAGAAACTGTATGTTGGGTCTTCTTGATTAAATCATTGTAAATTTCACTCTCTATCAATCAGGTTTCAGAATATTCAAAAAAAGATTGTAATTCTGGCATCAGTGTGCCCCCCAGAGTGTCCTTCTTAGAATCATATACGCGCCAGCTGGACGGGGGGGTGACAGACATTCATCCTAAACGCATAGAATTAGAATGGATTTTATAAATAGACCTCTGAACGCAAAGGTCTAAATGGTTGATTCTCCTGTCATGGAATTAACAATCAGTTGACTTTTTCTCGCTCTTAAGTTCTATCATTTTGGATTATCGAACCTCTAGTAAGGGACGTGCCATTCTTTTTGATGTAAATTACATGATCATCTTATTTATTTTTTTTCTCTATTTTCAGTAAAGAAAGAATACAACTGAAATGTAGTGACATACTGAAGCGAGCCTGTTCATGTAATTATGCTTTGAAATTATTTATTATTTTGAACTGCATTATTTATTAATATTTGTTCCTATAAAATTTTCCTACATCAGCAGCTCTCGAGACGAAGTGACCACATGGACGCACAAATAACAGCTGTTAGTATTATGGCATTGAGGCGGTCCGCTCATAGGTGGCAAATGGATGGAGTGTGATACCTGTGGTCGAATTTCAGGGTCTTCACCATTCTATACCTGGTAACGTCTCTCGTCTAAATTAGGAATATTAGCCCTTTACTACCCTTAAAAGAGGGCGCCGTCATACGTGGTAAGACTCTGCGCATGTCCCGAAAGTGGCACATGCATGAGGACGTCAGAGTGTCACATGAATGAGACCAGTCATGATACGGACGCGGTAGTATGACGCGGGCAGCTGGGGGTACCGACGCGGCGGACTAGTTTCCATCATGCGTTTCTTAGGTGGTGTGTATGAAGATAGGGGCGTTTTCGTGCCTAGTTAATGCTGATTATGGTGGAATCTCGTGAGCGTCCCTGCCCGTGCGGCATATTGAAGATGACAACAGCCACTTTTGAACAGGATCGTTATTAAGTGTATTTTAGTCACTTCACCTTACACCTTGAATACAGAATACATGTGGATAAACGTACACTCTAATATGTTCACGTTTACTGTGTGTATATATTTATGTGCTGTAAATCACATGTCAATGCACTGACCCTATGTATATAACACTGTTTGTTTATATTTAGTGAACTCCACCCGATATTATGAACGTACTTCCTATATAGGAACCTTGTGTGTAATGCCACGTTGTACTTACTTGCTTGCAGAAGAGCTTCGATGAAGGCCGAAACGTGCAACTGGTTGGAGTGAAACCCTACACTTGATTTTTCCCATCGGTGGTTGGTGTTGGAGTGCCGTCTTGTTTTCTATTTTTATTGACTGTGGGCCTAGCCTGCCCGTTTGAGCGTGCACGCCATCAGGAGTGTTAAAGCGGTGCGGCTGAGAGTCTTTTCTTTTCTCTAAACATTGGCTCTTTCGAGCGAGCTCCCGGCCCGGTGTGTCCGGTCCTCCCACACCGCTAGTTGGAGAACTAGTAGCTTCATTATATTTTCTTTGACTTCCTTCCAGTATCTTGTTGCAGATAGTGATTAATAATGGAGAACTAGCGACAGGGGACTATTCCGTCTTGCGTTTTTCTATCTGAGGAGGACGGAGAGCAGGGATCCTAGGAGCATAGTGGAGAAGAAGGCAACTTTTTTGAAAACCACAAGTAACTGAACTTAAACGACGATAGAAACAGCTACAGAAAAGGTTGGGTGAATCGAGTAGTCTACATTATATCAACCCTTGGTACTATTAGTAAGTGAGGAGAAACGGCTACCGAGCAGGCAATGGCGATCAAAATAAGTCCCAATTTGGTTGCTCGGATAAAACCTTCTGTTCACGATTATTGCACACTCTGCCAATAAAGTAAACTCTTTTGGTGATTATAATCTTACTAATATAGATTTTCTGGCAACAATAATGTGCTAGGTGAAAGTGAATTGTGCTGTGGTTTGAAAACATCATTACACATAAGAGAAGTTTATCTACGCAACAGGAATTGAAAAAATTGTTTTTCATAAAGAAATCGAAATGGATATAATTTCGGCCTAGAGTAGAAGAAATTAAAAAGAAAAATAGTGGAAGAGAGTATGGACGATTACAGGACTGGAAAATCTACAATCCTGTGCAACTGAATCAAAGAGTGACTTGACTGGTGGTATCTCGCACACAACAGAAGTAGACAGGAATGTAACAAAAGAAAAACGTAGAACCTACAACGCCAAGAAACCCAGAGAAAAAAATGGATGCAATCAACATCATCACTCAAGTAGGATTACGTTTTTAAACAAGCTGGTTCCCAAGTACAAACGGAGTGCGGAGAAGGGCGGGAAGAACATGCGAGATACAGATAATCACGAAACTATAGCAAAGCAGAGACACAACACCTTTGAGGGACAGTAGTCCTAAGAAAAAGAAGAAACCTACGGTAAATATTCTTCTAAAAATTTAACTTCTACAAGCACGGTTAATTAATGTCGAATACAAAGGGTTGTCCTTTCTGTCCGAATAGGTTCATGTGGAGCTGGCTTCAGTTGGGAGTTGAACTGAATAATTGAGGTTTTAGATCTTTTAAAGTTAAAAATGGTTTCAAAAGGTCATGTGATGTTGCATAGACACCAGTACTGCGATACTGAACTCTACTGTGAAACAATGGGATGTATAAACAAAAGTCATTTGTCATGCGTTACTCTACTCTAGTCCGTGGGGTTGGGAAGCGTTTGATCAAGCGTTACAACGCGGACATTAGACATGTGAAGAGCGAGATCTGGCTGCAGGTCATAGAACATCCAATTCTATTCTGAAGAGTTTCTCAGCCTATTGGAACTCGGTCACTATGCGGACGCGACTCACAATAAAAACTCGCGGAGAAAGGGGGTGCGGTGCTGTTCGTCATGGACAGCATGTTCCTATTTACATGAAATCAGCAGGGACAACTCGATGACACGGGTGGTATATGTAAGACTAGATAGATCTGATCCAAATTGAGATACCAGGTGAGATGTTTGACTGATATTGCAACAAGGCCCAGGGAAGAAAACATTAATTGAGCAATGACTATCATATAATTTTAACGAAAATTATAAACCCAGTTACTCCAGTATTTATTGTCCTCCCTAAGATTCACAAGAATTTATGTGAACCTCCTGGTAGCACCAATATGGCCTAGCATCGAGTTCCTATTATCCTATACAGGCATTTTTCTAGCAGTTTTTTATGAAAACCCATAAACAATTGGCGGTAATACTGCAAACTCATATATACGAATACATCTGATTTTCTGTTTAAAGTAAAGTTACACGCGTAGGGGAGAGTATCAATTGCGGATCGTCACAGTTATTGGGGTCATTGATGTCGACTTCACTTGTCTTTATACACCAACAAATGACAATACAAAATTATCATCCAATCCACCTCCTCTTTAACAACAAACAAAGGAAAGCAAGTGAAATACCGAACAAAAAAATACGTATCAAACAACAACCAGTATACATAGATACAAAGCAAAAACAATACATAACAGACAATACAGAATAACGTTCATACATTAACACACCCCGGTACGAGACCGGCGGAGGGAGCGAGAGATAATGTTACTATCGAACTAAACCACAAACAGAGGTATAATGAAAAACAAAACATCACAAACTGAGGTGACTCTCTTGGCCGTAGTAGTCCTTCTTTTCATACAAATCGTGACTTACTAATATCACAGCGACTTTTCCATTCTTACACCACGAATTAACGGAAACCACTTCAAAACAATAACACAAAAAAATACTGTTAGTAACATGTAACACCCTTCGATCTCCCATGAACAAGTATCAGCTTTATCGCAAGAAATGGAAACCTCAGGAAGATATCAGAAGTCTGAATGCCGATTATGTGATTATTGTCTATTCGGTCTTTTGATTTACACCTACATAACTACTTTTTATTCGGAGATTGATCTACATGTACAAAATCGTACGCGTACGCTGAGTGGACGATGGTGCCAACAGGGCCCAGCCCACTTATGCGAGCGTTATAGGTCTGTTATGCAGGAGGATTTCGTCTAATTTGTGCCCATCCGCTTTTGTGGGCCGTGTTGCCAGCCTGCCTCGAGGGCGTGTGGTAGTGAGATACAGTAGACCTGTTTGTCCTCCTTTTCAAATATTCAAAAAAAGATTGTAATTCTGCATCAGTGCCCAACCAAAGGAGGAAGACATCGTCTATGTATCTCCACCACCGGGCAACAAGGCCAAAGTGGTGGGACACATAGACGAAATCCTCCTCCAGAAAAGACATATAGATGTTCGCATAAGTCGGGGCCATGTTGGCACCCATCGCGGTGCCGCGATTTTGTACATAGAATTCATCTCCGAATAAAAAGTAGTTATTATGTAGTACCAAAGATAATAGATCAATAATCAATAATCGGCATTTCTCTGAATATTCAGAGGTTTCCAATTTCTTGGACACAGCCCTGATCCCTTGTTCATGGGAGATCGAAGTATATAAAGAAGTGACATCAAATGACACCAATGTGACCATCCCCCAATTGATATCTCCTACATCGTTTAATTTAAACAAAAAATCAGATGTATCTCGTATATATGATGCAGTATTAACCGCAAATTGTCTTAGGGTTTTATCTAGAAAAATAGCTGTATTGGATAATAGGGACTCAGTGCTAGCCACTATTGGTCTACCAGGAGGGTTCACTAAATTCTTGTGAATCTTAGGGAGACAATAAATTACTGGAGTAACTGGGTTTTTAATTTTTAGAAAATTATATAGATCTTCATCAATTAATTTTTCTTCCCTGGCCTTGTCAATGATCGTCAAAAATCTCCTGGTAATCTCAAATTTTGGATCATGATTCAGTCTTACATATACCTCAGTGTCATCGAGTTGTCCTCTGATTTCATTTAAATAGGAACATGTGTCCATGACGACGACCGCACCCCCTTTATCCGCGGGTTTTATTGTGAGGTCGCCGTCATGGACCAGTTCCAATAGTGCTGAGAACTCTTCAGAATGCAAATTAGGATGTCTATATGACCGCCCAGATCTCTCTTTCAAATGTCTAATGTCGCGTTGTACAGCATTGATAAACGCTTCAACCCCCGGACTAGATGTAGGAGGTGAAAAATGACTTTTGTTATATAAATCAAATTGTTTCAAGGTGAGTTCAGTATCAGTAATGGGTCTAGGAACATCAACATGACTTTTGAACCAATTTTTTAACTTTAAAGATCTAAAAAAATTATTCAGTTCAATCTCCAATTGAAACCAGTCCACATGACTATTCGGACAAAAGGACAACCCTTTGTTTAATACATTTAATTGTGTAGAAGTTAAAATTTTTGAAGAAATATTTACCGTTAGGTTTTTTTCTTTAGGACTACTGTCCTCAACGGTGTTTGTCTCTGCTTTGTCTGTTTCGTGATATCTGTATCTACGATGGTTCCTGCCTCCCCTTCTCCGCCTCCTTTTGTATTGGAGCCAGCTTGTTCTAAAAAATCCTCCTGATGTGATGTTGATTCGTCCGTTTTTTCTCTTGGTTTCTTCGGTGTAGGTCTACGTTTTTTCTTTGTTACTTCTTTTGGTGAAGACACCATAAAGTCACTGTTGTTCAGTTGCCAATTGTAGATTTTTCCAGTCCGGTAATCGTCCATATCTCTATTCCACTTTTTTCTTTTAATTTCTTCTAACTCTAGACGAAATTTATCCATCTGATTCTATTTGTAAATGACAAATTTGCAAATTCCATGTTGAATAACTTTCTTTATGGTGTTGTTCAACCACAGACAATTCACTTTCACCTTAGTCACTTCTGTTGCAAGAAAATCTATATTTAGTAAGATTAATCAAAGAGTATTTTGGAGAGTTGCATAATCGTGAACAGAAGGTTTATCCCTGACAAGACAAATTGGGACTTATTCTTGGGATCGCATTCCTCTCTTATGCGTTTCTCCTTCTAATAGGTACCAGGGTATTATAAGTGTAAATTCGTATTCACCAACCTCTTATGTAGTATTTCATATCGTCGTTTCAATTCGGTTATTGTTGGTGTTTTCAAAAAAGTTGCTTCTCCATCTAGTGCTCCTAGGATCCGTGCTTCGTCCTCCTCCGAGTAAGAAAAAGCAAAGGAATAGTCCACTGTTGTTGTTTCCATTATAATCCACTATCACCCAAGATACTGGAAGGAAGTCAAAGAAAATATAATGAAGCTATAGTTCTCAATAGCGTGCTCGCTCGAAAAGAGCCAATGTTTAGAGAAAAGAAAAGATTCTCAGCGGCACTGCTTTAACAAATCCTGATGGGTGCACGCTCAAACGGGCAGGCTAGGCCCCACAGTCAATAAAAAGATAGATAGATAGATAGATAGATAGATAGATAGATAGGAGATAGATAGGAGACAGATAGATAGATAGATAGATAGATACTGTAGAAAAATAGAGATAGGAAAAAATTATTAGATTGATGGACATGAGAGCTTAACAGGAAATGAAATGTAGCAGTAAGATCCATCACATATGGAATAATCCAGGTGATGACATGTTGTGTACATTACACATGATGTATAGCTTTCTGCCAGCTCTGAGTTGGCGCTCGGGTCTATACTTGACGTCTCGAGTTCCTGCCTGTGGTTCTTGATCTCTGCACCAGGTTACAGACTGATAACATAGAGAAGAAGCTCTCATTGCCTCCAGCCGTCCATGAGTCCGATGTATTGTCTCTGCTGCCAGTCATAATATGGCAGTGGTGACCCAAGTCTCAATAATAGGACGCCAGCAGAAATCACATCTAATCCTACACTTTACTTTCCAATAATAAAATTCCAGTGGTAGAAACTGGAAAGTCACTGGGAACTGAATATCAGGAGAGCGCAATCCAGAAACCAGTGTAAGGAAGCGCTTAAGATGCAATCTGAAGTGTAGGAGCTCTGAGGAAAGGGGTTGTCCCCGGGAGGATTACGGTGGTCTGCTGGAGAGCATGGACCACTTCCTGCTTCAGTGCCCCTACAACACAGAGGTGTAGAACCAGGTGGGCGCTTCCATCCATTGGCCCGGGTTGGCCGGTCTCTCCTATGCGGAGTGGGCAGGTGGAACGCACGGTGCTTAGTGTCGACGCAGCGTAAAATCCTCCCGGTGGATGAGGTGGTTAGGAACATTCTGGGTGACCTGGTGAAGGTGCGCTCTCTGGAGTATGAGAGGCTGGGCACGGGGAGGGCCTCTCTCCTTTTGACGTTAGACCAGTGTCTGAGGGGAAGGGGAGGGTGCGGGTGTGGGATTTAGCTTAGTGTAGTGTACCTCGTGTTCTGTGTTTGTTAGTATAGATGTAAATAAATAATTATGGCTGTAGTATATGATGATATCTGTTCATATAGGTTAATATAGGTTTATGTTTATTTGCGGGTGTGGCTTGTCTTTGTTGATAGGTTTGGTTAAAGATGTGATAATCGGTTGGGTGGGGGTTGTGCTATTTAGTGTATGTTAAAGAACACCCGTCATTAGCTCTGTCACTATTCCTGTCACCTCTACCTGTTGGAGCACTCAAGGATCCATCCTAGCTTTTATCTAGTCAATTCTTACATTAATCATAATAAAATCATATATTATTATGTAAATGAGGCTGGTCACATGGTCAGAGGCAGTGATGTCACCTCTGTTACTCCTCCCCTTGCTCATGTCTGTGTGTAATGTATAGTAAAGCATTGCTGGTGTCTGTGCTTTGTCTGCTGACATGCTGCATCCTCCTAATACACATGTGAGACACAGACATCAGCTACACAAGTACCTGACATGTTCTGCTATTACATGGCTGCCTGGAGCTGTTGTATCTCTCGTATACACACACAGGTTGCAGGGAGTGCCAGCTCCAGGAAGCACATGGAGGAGTCATTACATCATTATACAGGCTGTCAGTCATGTGTATAGGAGGATCTCATACACACAGGCTGCAGGGGGTGCGAGCACCAGGGAGCACATCGCGGAACCATTACACCATTATACAGGCTGTCAGTCATGTGTATAGGAGTATCCCATACACACAAAGGCTGCAGGGGGTGCCAGCACCAGGAAGCACATGGAGGAGACATTACACCATTATACCTCACACCATTATACAGGCTGTCAGTCATGCGTATAGGAGTATTTCATACATACAGGCTGCAGGGGGCACCAGCACCAGGAAGCACATGGAGGAGCCATTACACCATTATACATCACATCATTGTACAGGCTGTCAGTCATGTGTATAGGAGTATCTCATACGCAGGCTGCAGGGGGCGCTAGCACCAGGAAGCACATGGAGGAGACATTACACCATTATAACTCAAATCATTATACAGGCTGTCAGTCATGTGTATAGGAGTATCTCATATACACACAGGCTGCAGGGAGCGCCAGCACCAGGGAGCACATGGAGGAGCCATTACACCATTACTCCACACACCATTATTCAGGCAGTCAGTCATGTGTATAGGAGTATCTCATACACACAGGCTGCAGGGGGCGCCAGCACCAGGAAGCACATGGAGGAGACATTACACCATTATACCTCACATCATTATACAGGCTGTCAGTCATGTGTCTCCCTGCTCTGTCACAGCTTTCATTCATACCAGCACCCTGAGGACACCAATAAAGCAGAAAATAGAAGAAATTTGGATGATCATTGTAGCTTCCCTCCAGGGTCCCATAAACAGGAAGAATTTTCAAGGCCTGAGCAGGAGCTACACTGATAATCCAGATTTCTCCACGACTTTCCACTCCTCCAGTAGTCCCAGGTATCGCTGTCACTTTAAAATAGCTCTGTGCACAGCAAGTCCTGGGCTGTCTGGGACTGCAGGAAGATACCTGGAATCATCTCTGGTGATGGCCTGAGTGCCCACAGAAAAGGTTCTGAGTGCCACCTCTGGCACCAGTGCCATAGGTTCGCCACCACTGCTATAGGGCATCGTGGCGGGCTCTCAATATTCTTATGTATTTTTGTCAGGGTATATAGAACGGGAGATCTAGGTGATTCCAATAACAAAAACTTTTTTATATCCTCATCTATAATCCCACAGCTTCATTGACTAGGCATAACAATTTCCTCTCTATTGTAAATCTCGGATCCGAGGACACCTGTTGGTATACATTCGTATCCTTTAGTTGTGTTTCAATCTCATTTACATAGTAGGCCTTGCCCATGATGACAATTGCACCGCCTTTATCGGCTGGTTTGATAACCAGATTGTCATCATGGACAAGTTCTCGCAAGCATTCCATTTCATCATGTCTCATATTGGGATGCCTGAATCCAGTATTAACTTTAGATCTCAGACCATCCAAACCCTTATTAACTGCTATAAGGAAAGCATCTATAGCCAGTTCAGGTATAGTCGGGTAAATCTACTCTTATTGGACAAATTCACATCCCTCAGGGTTAGCTCAGTCATTCTAGGTTGTACACTGGGAGGTTGGTCAGCAAAAAGCATCTTAAGTTTCATTGACCTAATAAAGGTCTGTAGGTCTAGCTTCAGCTGGAACCAGTCCAAATGTGCCTTTGGGCAAAACGACAGACCCTTACTAAGAGTCCTTAATTGTACCTCAGTGAGTTGTCTTGAGGAGATATTTACGACTAGGTTTTCCTCTTCGTTTTGCGGCTTCTGGTAGAGTTGGCTGGGTGTTTGGCACGTGGGGATTTTTCTTCTCCTCTGATTACGTTTTCCACCTCTCCTGGTGGCTTTTCTCCTGGATCCGGTGTCCATGGGACCTCCTCCAAAAAAGAATTGTTGTCAGTGAGAGATTTTGGTTTGCTATTTTGTCTCTTATGTTTTTTCAAGTTCCCCTTTGAGGGCTAACCATTGAATCTGCTGTCTTCAAACTGCCAATTATATATTTTGCCAGTCTGGTAGTCCTCCAGATCACGATGCCACTTCCTTCTCTTTATTTCTTCTTGTTCAGTCTGAAACTTAGATAGCATCTTAACAAGGGTAGATTTATATTTAGACAATTCATCATCACTTAATAATGCTTTCAAATTCTCCTCCAGGTTATTCACTCGTTCGGTAACTGACTGAATTTCACGATGTAGAAAGTCAATGTTTAATAACATTACGTCCCTGGCATATTGATTGGAGAGTTGTAAGAAATGTGTGCAGAAAAGTTCATTTTTGGAAAAGAGATTTAGTTTCATTGTGGATCTCATTCCCCTTGGTATATGATTGCATTTATAATATTCTCCTAAAGTGATCTTGTGCAGTATCAATGTAACCACCTTCAAGATACGGCTTCATGTGTCCTCCTGAGATCTCTCACTGATGGTGATGGTTGTGTAAGATCCGTTCCCTCTCCTCTTTAGAGAAACAAAAGACACCAGGAACACCAGTACCGGAAAAATCCATTTTCTGTTCATTATTTTCAGTTTATGGATCGGTTCTTTATTCAGGTTCAGGGAACCGCTATGGGTTCTAATGTGGCACCCACGGACGCTAATATCTTTATGAGATATTTGGAAGAACAATGCATCTATGGATCGCCCCTCTTTGAGCATGTTGCCAATTGGTGGCGATATATAGATGATAAATTTGTGGTTTGAACAGGTGATGGAAATCAGTTGAAAACATTTTTTGAATTTCTGAACTTTATTGATCCCCCGGTGAAATTTACTTATGTACATTCTAAAAAAGAGATGCAATTTTTAGATGTTAAAGTGTTGTTAGAGGGCCGCAAATTTTTCACTGATCTTTACACCAAAGCGACAGATAGGAATAATTTGCTTTGCTTCCAGAGTTGCCATCCCAGGCGAATGATTAAATCACTACCCTATAGCCAAATGCTACGGGTAAAGAGAATAGTCGATAGGGACCCCCCCATTACAACAGGAATTGGACAACATGGCAGATAAGTTTCACAAACGAGGATATCCACGTAGGATTCTTGCGGACCATAAGAAAAAAGTACTTTCAAAAGAGAGACGTGAGCTTTTACAAACAAAACCTAGGACATCATCAACAGACAGGCTCACATTTATCTCCACGTATACTGAAACCAGCCCCTATATTTCAAACATCATTAGAAAACATTGGCCAATCCTGAGAAATGGGCTAAGTAGGTCTTCCCTCTTTGAACATCCTTCACTTTTTTCGTATAGACGGGCTAAAAACCTAAAAGACATGCTAGTCAAATCGGATATTGGTCCCTCCAAAAAGGCTTCTCAGTCCTTTTTGTCAGTTAAAAAAAAGGGATGTTTCCCATGTGTTTCCACTGTGTCAATTGTAGATACATCATCAAGGGTGACACGTTGAACGATAAACACACTGGGAAAGAATACCATATCAGACACTATCTCACCTGCAGGTCTTCTTATGTCATTTATCTCCTTGAGTGTCCCTGTTGCCTGTACTAAGCTGGGGAAACTAGCACAGAACTCAAATTAAGATTGAACAACCACAGACAGTCCAATAGGGATAGAAGAACTGTCTTACCAGTTTCCAAACACTTTGAAGAGGCGAAGCACACAGAGTCCCAATTACGTGTCAGGATCATAGATCAGGTGACACCATATAGATTAGGAGGTGATAGAATTCACAGATTACGCAGAAAAGAAATGGAATGGATCCATAGATTGGAGACTATAAAACCTAAGGGTCTCAATATTGAATTGAGAGTGACTGATATCTCTTAGGAATGGGCGGAATCCTACTGGGAATGGACCCCCTTATCCAATTCAGATTGACATAGGTGTACTATACAGATTGCGTAGATACAGTTAGCCTAGTGGTCAGGTACCACACGTGGAACGCACGGTGTTTAGTGTCGACGCAGCGTAAAACACTCCCGGTGGATGAGGTGGTTAGGAACATTCTGGGTGACCTGGTGAAGGTGCGCTCTCTGGAGTATGAGAGGCTGGGCACGGGGAGGGCCTCTCTCCTTTGGAGGGGGTTCTCCTTTAGTGTCCCTTAGTCTGTCATCTCCACTTCTGGTGTTGGGCTGATGCTGCACAGTAGATTTTTGTTTTGTGTTCTGAGTATGTAGTGATGTAGGGGCTTGCAGGCGCCGAACCTGGGCTTTATGTGGTTTGGATTTGTTATATGTTGATTTGTTTAATGTGTTTGTATCTTTTGTACAGTGTGTATTTATTTATAGTTATATGTAGTTATAGTTAATGTGTATATAGGTTTTGGGGTGTTGGTGTTAGGGAGTTAGGTTGGGAGGGGGCTGGACGGGATTTGGACAATACGATCCTGGGCACTGGTCTGGACTATATAGCACGAACTTTGGACGTTAGACCAGTGTCTATGTGGGATTTAGTTAGTTATATTTAATGTTTTTATTTCCTGTTTATGTATTTTTTTGCTGTGTATTTTTTAGTTATTTATGGGGGGAAAAAAATTATATAAAAAAATATATTTATATAAAAATTAAATAAATAAATAAATAAATTAGGTGGTGGGATTGGGTGAAGGTTTTGTTTTATAATGCTGATTGTGTGGTGTGTGTGTGGCTGGGCCAGGAGATTTTCATATTATTTGTATTATTGTTTTGTTGTTATTATTATTATTGTTTTATTTTGCCAGAAGTTATGGCTTGATTTATGTTTATGATTGTTATGTTTTTCATTTTTATATATAAAATAAAAGATTTACAGATTGCGTAGTGGGCCTATGGAGCATTCAGAGGTCTGGGTGGCCGGGACCGCTGCACGTTATTCCTAGTTAGTCTAGTGGTCAGGTACCACACGTGGAACGCACGGTGTTTAGTGTCGACGCAGCGTAAAATCCTCCCGGTGGATGAGGTGGTTAGGAACATTCTGGGTGACCTGGTGGAGGTGCGCTCTCTGGAGTATGAGAGGCTGGGCACGGGGAGGGCTTCTCTCCTTTGGAGGGGGTTCTCCTTTAGTGTCCCTTAGTCTGTCATCTCCTCTCCTGGTGTTGGCCTGATGCTGCACTGTAGATTTTTGTTTTGTGTTCTGAGCATGTAGTGATGTAGGGCTTGCAGGCTCTGAACCTGGGCTTTATGTGGTTTGGATTGATGTTGTTCAGATTTTATTTGTATTCTGTTTTCTTTGTTATGTTGTAAATACTGTATATATTGTATATATTGTATATAGTTGGGTTTGGGACATAGCGTTAGGTTGGGAGGGGGGTGATGGTGGTGGGATTTACAAACTGACCTTGGACACTGGTCTGGACTACTTAATGCAAACTTTGGACGTTAGACCAGTGTCTAGGGGGGAAGGGGAGGGTGCGGGCGAGGGATTTAGTTTAGTGTAGTGTTGTGTGTATTATGTATTATGTGTTTTTTATTATATTTAAAAAAAATGGATGTGGGATGTGATCTGTGTGGGGTGGTTTGTTATTAGAGGGTGTGGGGTGGGTTTATGTGTATTTATGGTCATTTTTGTTTATTTGCGGGTGGGGTTTGTCATTGTTTATTGGTTTGGTTTAGGATGTAATAATCGGTTGGGTGGGGGTTGTGATATTTGGTGTTTATTCATTTTGGTGTATTGTAAGTTATTGTTTTTGCTAGGTGTGAATATGGCTGGACCAGCAGGTAAGATATTGTATATATTGTATATTATGTTTGGTTTGTATTGTTATGTTTTTTTACTTTTATATAAAATAAAAGATCTACAGATTAATTGTTACTTTATGTGGTTTTGATTGATGTTGTTTAGACTTTATTTGTATTCTGTTTTCTTTATGTTATGTTGTAAATACTGTATATATTGTATATAGTGGGGTTTGGGACATAGCGTTAGGTTGGGGGGGGTAATGCTGGTGGGACTTATGAACTGACCTTGGACACTATGACCCTGGGCACTGGTCTGGACTACTTAATGCAAACTTTGGACATTAGACCAGTGTCTGGGGGGAAGGGGAGGGTGCAGGCGAGGGATTTAGTTTAGTGTAGTTATGTGCATTCTGTGTTTGTTATTATATATATTTAAAAAAAAAATGGGTGTGGGGTGGTTTGTTATTAGAGGGTGTGGGGTGGGTTTATGTATATTTATGGTCATTTATGTTTATTTGTGGGTGTGGCTTGTGTTTGTTTATTGGTTTGGTTTAGGATGTGATAATCGGTTGGGTGGGGGTTGTGGTATTTGGTGTTTATTCATTTTGGTGTATTGTAAGTTATTGTTTTTGCTAGGTGTGCATGTGGCTGGACCAGCAGGTAAGATATTGTATATATTTTGTATATATTGTATATTATGTTTGGTTTGTGTTATGTTTTTTTACTTTTATATAAAATAAAAGATCTACAGATTAATTGTTACTTATATTAATTATTTGTATTATTTATTTCTCAAGTCAAATACTCATTTCATTTTCCCTTTTTTTCAGATATCGTTATCACGTCATCACATACACATTGCTATCACTTCATATCTGAAGAATAGATCATCGCTGAGTACCTTAAGGATCAAATAATTCACATATTCTCCAGTGATCTGGATGTTAATTTTATATACATCGGGGGACCTCATGTATTTATAATTAGGGTGCAAATCAGCAGGACCAATCTCTGGGAGTGACTCCTGTACCCTAAATGTGCACCTGCTGGACATTATGTCCTAGATGGCTGCGATCTAGCGGCTGTGGTGGGAGCTTAACACTCTCAGGTCCACAGAAACTTAGCGCCCGAACTATTGAGGTAACACGTTTTCAGTGTCTTCTTACAATACTTACCTTTCCGAGGTCTTCCCTCATCCAAAATGGCGCCGTGGTCCTCAGTTTCGTAGCACGCATGCGCGCTGACTGTTCCGATCACATGCCCGCTTTCATAATACGTCACATGATCACTGACATGCACAGTACCTCCGTCAGGACGCCGCTGGCTTGATTGTAATTCTAAACTGATCCTGCGGTGAGCAATTGATCGCTACTATGTATGTATATAATTTGCACTGTTGCACTTTACGATATCACCTGATGTGTATAACTTGTATTCATTCGGAATTTCATATATTTATTGCAATTTTGTAAATCACATGTTTGGTTTACTGTGATGTCATTTCCTCTGTATTTGATATAAATTGCCGGATACGTAATGTCATGTATGTACACAGTGACTGCACCAGCAGCAGAATAGTGAGTGCAGCTCTGGAGTATAATACAGGATGTAACTCAGGATCAGTACAGGATAAGTAATTCTCCCTATTCCCGCTGTGTTCCCCTTGTTGGATACAAGCACCATTAGATTCCATGTGACTTTACACCAAAGTTCTTTTTCAAGAGTTTTTGAGATATTTAGATGCTAGTTTTGAATCCTCATATGAGAGAAAGCAATCACTTTAACCAACAGAAAGCTTTGGATTTGGGGTATCTTCTGAAAGTCAAGGTATTTGTCCAGCTGGTAATTTTTGTTTTTTAAAAAGACCCTTAAAAATATTGGCAAAAGTACAAAAAGGAGAGATCCCACTCATATAGAGTAGTAAGTGGAGTTGATTCAGGTGGACTATCCCACAGGTGTCCCGGGTAGGTGGGGAATTACCTGAGATAGGCTAGATGGTACGCCTACGGTAGTGATGGCTGCACACTGTCCTGTAACATGCATAGTAACGTCCAGTAGGGTTTCGTGAACCTCGGAAAACAAAAATCGGACTCCGAGGCACCAATTTCACTTTATTAATATGAGGATGACGTGTTTCGACGTCAGTCCAATTTTTGTTTTCCGAGCTTAAAAATATTGACACAGGTCATACTCACCTCTCCGATCACCCTTTCCTATTTTGATGCTTTCTACGTCCTACTCTGGTCTATACTCCACTGTCCCTCACAACAGTATCAGACTGGGTTGTCTATGGTCCACAAATAAAATCTGTTCTGAACACCTACAAGCAAATATTATCCGTCTCCCCTTAAAAAATTCCTAAAACATGGCTGACACAGAAGTAACTTGCTTCCTAGCCCTTGAAACCGCTACAGCTTAGCCCTCTCCTCCATTGTTACTGTCCATTGACTTGTGGGAGAAGACACGTCACAATGCAAGGATAAAACGCTGGCTGGACTCCAGGATATCCAAACTTACATATAAAGAAGGAAAAAATTAATCCACCACTGTGTTACAAAATCTACAAAGCTTTATTTCTCCAACACAACTAAAGGTTTAACACATAGCACGTATGACTGACGCATTTCGAGCCCCAAAAAGGCCATTAGTCGAAGCCTTAATGGTGAATATCTGTGTGCAGGTACTAGTGCCTGGGCTGATGGCCCATCTAGAGCATGGGCCTCTCAGGGGGGATTCTTTAAACAAAAATGTGACCACTGAGGTGATCCCTAGGCTTAAGTAGGCCACCTTAGTAGTCAGTGATTGGCTGCTGAGTCATCTTTCTTGCCAACAGTAGAAACTGGTGGGAACTTGTTAATCATCAGGATGGTAGAAACAGAGTATTGTTGAATATGATCTCTTCTAGTTAAGAAATCATTTTTATTGACCGTGTGATGCGCACTGCCTATAGAACGACAAAGGAACATTAGACTGGGGTGCTTAGGGGGCCTGCGAGCCCCTGGGACATGCTGACCAGCTCTTGCCATGAACTTAGGCCCTTTTAGCTCTGTGAGCCAGAATATTATACTAATGTATGTTGAATTTGTTGTATGCTGAATGCAGTCAGTCTACGCGCCTATGCAGGAGCTGGAGGATCATTAACCCCCAAGGAGCCCATCAGGGGATATACCTGTACACATGTGACCTGGATAAGTCACATTGTCTTATCCATCTAATAATACATGTATGAATGTGGAGTCCCATGCAATGGCTAGATGGGCCAGCAGCCGCTGGTTTGAAGAACCATCAAGTCATTGCATGGGGCTCCACATTCGCTCGGATACGATACTGCACAACAGACCCATGCAGATTGTTTGTTTACTCCCGATGAAGGTAGCGGATTGAGTATCGCTCTAGAAACGCGTTGTTATGTTATCAGGGTGCACAAGGGTGAACATAGCTGCACAGGTGAGTTTGGTACTGCCCTTGAAAGGGCTGGAGTAAATTTCTTATGGGTAAGATTGAACCATTGATTTTTATCCCTTACATGGTTTATATGGTTGGTTACCCCTATGTAGTTATTGTCATTCTTGGTCCAGTCGTTCCGGTATAGATTCTCATGGCATGTTTATTCTCATTTTATTCTATACTCAAGTTCTGATTTATATTATTACTGAACTTTTTTGGAATTCTATCCTATACACCAGAAAAAAAAAAAAATAACAATTTTGATTTATATATAAAACAAAAAAGTACGACAAGAGGTAAAGGTTGAGGTAAATATAAAATGCACTAAAGATAACAGTAAATGAATACATAAAACCGGGACAGGCTACACAAAGTCATGTGATGTGGGTCAATGTTGGTGGTGTCACGACGTGTATAATGTATAACGGGGAGTCTTAGTTCAGACACTAAACCCTCTCCTCACCACTTTTGACCTTGTTGAAAAGGGGTGTGTCCTATGATTTAGGGGCAGAGTTAGACATAGAGGGGTGGGGTTAACTAAGTTACCAGCTCACTGCACGGAGCCGACTCTTGTGCTTCACCATACAGACACATCAGTAGCTTCAATGTGTGTCACTTATATAGTGTAAATGCCACCATAAAAAGTGCAGTACATGTTCAGCTCCTATTCATACGGGTTATATACTGTATAAAGCTATATTCTCTCTTCATAACGGTGTATGGCGCATGCGCCATATTCCGGAGAAACATGGGACATGTCCTATCTTTCTCCTGGCTATGGGACGGTACAGTGCTCCACATGTGTGGCACTGTACCACTCCCGTACAGCGCCATGCGCCCATTGCCATATGTGGGGGGCGTATATACGTTGGTCGTATATACGTCCCCCACACGGCCGTGTGAATATCGCCTAAGATTGTTTCACCATAAACAAATTGCGTCTTAGATACCAACGTGGTGCGCTCTGGATGGGCTCGGTATCTATATCTGGCTACACTTTAACCCACTATAGTCTAGTAATCGTCCTACACGCGTTTCGCATTTCACATAATGTATACAGTGACCTGATGTGACCTGCCCATGGACCATGGCAGTAACGTAACGTATTGAGATGGGTAAAGCTCAGGCTGGAACAAGGGCTAAGAGTTACAGGATAAATGACTAAGAGCTTTAAGCTTAGAAAACTATTGTGGTCTGCTCTACATCCTGAAATACTCGAGAAACACAAACTCGCAGGAATTTATAGTGTTTGTCAAGATTTACTACTGGAGCGGCTGATACCTGAGCTTTTCTATAAAGATCTCAAATTAAATTAAAACAAACTCTTATTCTCCCTCGGCCCAAAAAAGTCTATAATGAAACAAAGGCGGCCACGACACGACGGCCCCCGCTCTACCGTATAATAACATCACTGCCGTCTACACCGCTACCAGCTACTGATTGTAATGCTTTATATTTATACTACTTTTACAGATCTGATTTGTGTTGTGTTTCTTTTATATGTTATATACTAGTTATATAGTTTTATTACCGTCTATTTTGTTCCCTTTGGTTATTGTAGTTGTTTCGATGGATGAAAAACGGAATGGATTTGCATGGCGTCCATCAGTATCCGTTTTTACGTCTTCTGATATGTGAGCAGGTAGTTGGACTCAAATACCCCGGGATTTTGGCGCACGCGTTCAGATTGTGGCACATCGGCGCCGGCATGCACGCGACAGAAATCGGGAGGCGTGGCCGAACGAAAACCCGACGGATTCGGAAAAACCGCTGCATTTAAAAAAAATAATCTGTCGCGGAGCTTGCACTTACCTTCACTCAGCCCGAGCCGGTGTATTCCAGTGCGTTCCGATGCTGTTCAGCGCAACAGCACCACCTGGTGGACGTCGGAGGAACTACCTTAATAAATCCCGGCCGGACCCGAATCCACCGCAGAGAACGCGCCGCTGGATCGCGAATGGACCGGGTAAGTAAATCTGCCCCAATGTATCTGTTAAAGCTGTTAAAAATAACGGCTCATTTGCTATCAATGGATCCGTTCCTGCCTATTTTTATTGTAGTTTTTATATATTTTATATAAAATGTATTTTTTCCGAAACAATTGTTTCATGTACGTACAAGGGAACGTAGGCGTGGGAGAGGGTGGTCGTTGTGTTTTGTGTGACAAATTTACAAAATGTTCAATAAATATCCTTTTGATTTACAATAAAAATTATTTTTCCAAGTTCTTCTATTTAGAATTTTTTTTCCAGATTTTTTTGTATTTTATTTCAAATTTAACATGAAGTTATTTTCTGTGTAACTTTTTCATTCTCCTTCCCTTCGCCACACATTTTCCTTATAAAGTTGCCTGTAAAAGAGACGGGTTTTTGATGTTGTGTTTAGAGAGATTAATATGTCATTACGGGGGTTATTATGGGAGAGGCGTTCCATTTAGCCGCTCGGGCTGTTCGCTCCTCTCTAGAGGGACATTTCCTCTACACAATTTTTTTTACTTTGAGACCAAATGCAGGAAAACTGTTAAGCCCCATTCTTGACTTTGAAGGCAAGGTGCAAGCTCATTGCGTCATCTGGGCAGGAGCTACAAAAAACTAACTTGAGTAGGTGTTTCCAATAAAACTTTGTTTCAATGGAGTCCTTTCTTCATCTGCTCTCATTAAACCTCCCAGTCCCCTGCGTGTTACCTGCAGGTGAGAGCATCAATAGAGTTAGTAAGAATGAATACAGCCCCTGACCATGCCAAGAAGCAGCTGCCGCCCCATGTCTACAGTATGGAGACCAAGTATCAGTGGTGTCTTCTGCAGCACACGACCATCCATGGTATTATACTGTTGAATACTCGGCTACTTTTTTATGCCGCTCAGACTTTGGGAAGCTGAAATTACAGTTTGAGTCTCACTTTCATGGTTAGTTTTCACCAATGTCACTATAATTAAGTTATATCCATGTGTGTATTATCTCTGCAGGCATTATAGTCAATACACAAAGTTCAGCTAACTACGATCTCCTTAGGGTTGTGTCTGAACACTGGTTTTGGTTAATTATGTACCACACCCAGCAGTTTCCTTTCTTGTTCAGTAACAGTTACCCTGCTGTGATTTTGACATCACATAAAAGGTCGTAGGAACCTATCCTCAGTGTTTATCATAGTTTACACTTGACCAAGCTTGCATGTATGCTGTCTGCTTATATCTGGTTTTTTTCTGACCCTTTGGCTTGTCTTCCTATTATCTCTTTTGTCTATCAATTTGGTACTTCGTTGTCCTCTTGGTTTTTGTCTGGTGACTTGTCTTATTTGTTTATTTGTCTTGTCCTCATCTGTTTTAATCACTTACAATTAAGCAGGGACCATCGCCCAGTTACTGACCATCACCCAGGGTGGTTTCAAGTAAGTAGGTAGGAAAGTCTGGGACATTCAGTTTCAGTGTTTACAGTCAGTGTTTGTCTTTCTACTCTCATGCCGCCCCCTCTTAGTTGTGTCTCATGAGGACAAAATTTTGTCATTAACTTTTTTATGTTCAATGTCCATGTAGGCATTGACCACTCTATGTAGACGCTGGCTTCTTTTTGATTTTTGTCTTTCCACTCCCAATTTATGAAGCCGATTCTGGGAAATGGTTATGACTATGGCTCCAACGGGGCTGTATTATGGAGTATTAGATGCTTGAAAGAAATACAAGTCATGATAATCTTCTTGTGGTAAGCAGGAGCAATGAATAATTGGTCATTAGCTCTTCCTCCAAAGTATTGGTGCTCCAGGTGGAATGATAGTTGTCCAGTTACTTGCAAATAATGGGGCTTATATATACTAAGGGTCAACGGACTTTCGTCGGATTTTAAATTTTTTTTCAGGATTTGCGCCGCTGTGACAGGTATTTAACTGGGGATTGTGTCACACACTATCGGATTGTGGCGCAATTGCGCTGGCTTTCATGCGACAGAAATCAGAGGTGGGCGTGCCATCGGACGTTCCAACTGATTTGGATTGAGTGCGGGATTTACCTTTCATATTGTGTTGCAACCAATGCACTTACATGTACCGGGAAGAAGAAGGTGAACTCTGTTGGACCTGAGCGGGGAAGCAACAGATGCAGGAAATTGGGCGCACAATCTTTGTGAACTCTGTTGGCCGGGTAAGTAAATGTGCCCCAATGTCTTTATTACTTTCTTCTTGTGTAGAAGAAATTTAGTAAATCACACTAAAATTAGTCATTAGTGGATAAAAGGGCAGCACGGTCTTCCTGACGTTGACCTTGTCCACTTCTGCCTGGAGATTGCCTGATTCTCTTCATGTCGGGATTTTAATGGACATGACCACGCCCTGAAAGCTCAAAAATTATCCAGATGGTGTATCATTTTTAAATCAAAGTAAATTTTTGCTAGAAACTATCAATACATCATAGAATCCTCTAGGTAGGGGGAGAATGAGAGTGGTTTAGACCCCTAAACAATAATGGGGCCATTCTCTGATGGAGCTAAGACAAATGTTTCATGTATCTCTTGTTAATTCTTCTTCTTATCCAAAAATGTTACATCCCAATGATTAGTCTTCCCCTCTCTCCCCTAAATATGAATATTATTTAATCTTATTTTAATTTACCTTATTTTGTTCTAGCACAGTCCTTGTGCCCATCATCCACGGAGAAAGGGGCATGAAAGAAACATTGTAAAAAACAAAAAAATTTTTATTGTTGTCCTTGTTTTTCCTTGTTATAGGGTGTTTTTAACTTTCTCACGGTGTGGAGCTTCCCTCCTCAGAGGTGACACAAACTTTAGACTTTTTATTGTTCATGTGTCGCGTAGGTTGCCCTGAATAGAAGGGAGTCATGGCCCATTGAACTGGAAATTGTGAAGAAGTGAGAAAAGAGCCTCATTTATTTGGCAAAACTTTGCTGGAAAGAATGTGGTAAAAGTGTAAATCTAATTAGATATTTTACTGCCCTCAGGAGGTTACGAAATGAGGAGCTACCAACTGCTAATGGCAAAACAGTGTTGTCATCAAGGTCAAGGCGAGACCAAGCGAGCAGTTAACAACACACATTGGATCAACTACATAGAAAAGTATAGGAGGGAAACAGGAGTATAATAAAATATGTAAGTAAATACATTTTTACAGACAAAGCAATGATGGTCCTGACTGTAACCGAGTGGTGGGTCACTGAGCCGATGAAATGTTGTAAAGGAATAGCGGAAAAAAAACCACCAAAACAAGGGGAAGGGGCTGGCACGGCGCTACTCTTTTTCCCTCAACGGATGCAGGTACGTATAATATAAAAGTTTATTTTTCAAAAATAGTGTAAACGCGTTTCGGGTTACAAAATTATAATTTCCAATTGTACTTGAAGAAGGGTTTTGTAACCGGAAACATGTTTACAATATTTTTGATGTTATACGTACCTGCCTCTGTTGAGTAAAAAAGAGTAGCGCCGTGCCAGCTCCCTTCTCCTTGTTTCCACTATTCCGTTACTTGATTTACCGGAGATGAATCCATCTTGGATGATCACGCCGGCTAGCTGAAGGGCTACCACTTTAACACTCTTTTAAATGCTCTTAATTGAGCGTAATAAGGTGAGCAAGTCTTTTGGGGGGACTTTTCTCGGATGTCTCTTTGCCATCTAGGAAAACCCCCTATTTTCAAAACCGTGAATACACGCCTTAAAATACCTGCTGAAATACTGCATGGGGCGCCATCCTCCATCATAATGGCTCATTTACTAAGGGTCTGAATCGCGCACTTTCGTCGGGTTTTCCGAATTTTTCCGTTTTGCGCTGAATTGCCCCGGGATTTTGGCGCACGCGATCGGATTGTGTCGCAGCGGCGCCGGCATGCACGCGACAGAAATCGGGAAGCGTGGCCATCAGACAAGCCGACGGATTCAAACAAACTGCAGAATTTAAAAAACGATTTGTGTCGCAAGATCAAGCACTCACATGCACCAGGAAGAAGCAGGTGAACTCCGACAGACTTCGGCGCAACAGCGACACAAGAAGGAACTCGGACGCACAATGTTAGTGAATCGCACCAGACCCAAATCCATGTCGGACAACGCAGCGCAGGATCTCAACGGGACCGGGTAAGTAAATCTGCCCCGATGTTCTCAAGCTACACAAGTACCATAATCACACTGTAGCATTGTCTACTGAGAAGTACAGAATGTCCAAGGTGAGCTCAAACCTTCCCTTCTGTCCCATTAAAACGACAAGGTCCATCCAAAAGTGGTCAATACAGGAAATAGCATTCACCTATCCAGGCTGAGAGATGTTGATCAAAAGCAGGTAGCCTAGCGTACATGAAAAGTAGGACTAAACCAAAATGGATGTCGTGATCATATGAAAAAACATCTGGGTAGGGAAGGCTGTGGTAGCCTGCGGTATGGTGAAAACCAGATTGCCTACAGCCTGACTCTTCAGTCCCTCAGCTACAGTAAACCACTCAAAAGGTATAAGGAAGGATTATTTTCCCCATATAGCTAAAAACCTGTTATGAGGTATCACTGAGTGGCCAAATGAGAAAAATATAATTTGGTTGTGCTCAGCAGGGATTAGCACCAACAGATGCCGATTTCTGAAACCATGCGCTCAACACCACCAGTGACATCTGCGATCAATGGTAGAGCATGCAGGTAGCCATTTTCCAGAGGATCCTGATGACGTCACGGGGAGTGATGATCCTAGAGTAAATCGAGGCTCGCACGCCAAGACTTGTTGCAGGTGTTACCGGCAGGGAATGAGCATGAACACACGAACCTGAAATTCTTGTTGATGTCTGGGTTCCTGGTCCTGAACGGGAAATGTTTGGCACAGATTGAACATTGCAGGTCCACTCATCACCAATGCTCAGCTGATGACAAGTACTCACAGGAAAATATCAGTGGTTTGTTTGTAGACACTCTAATAAAAATTGTATCTTTAGGTATCATCATGTGGTATTAGTAGGGACATTATTGGCATATTTTATTGTTGAAAATCCTCCTTCCTCTTCAGAATTACATTTAGAACCAGGGCAGACACAAGATGAAAGGCATATTCCAATCAGTTTGTGGAGCATTTTGTTCTGCGTTTCGTAGGGACTTACCCGTCCAAAAGAGTTCACAGAAAGTGCATTGTCCGGCGATTCACTAAGATCGTGCCCCCGATATTCTGCATGTGTCACTTCCCCGCTCAGGTCCACCGGAGTTCACCTTCTTTTTCCTGGTCAGTCCGAATCCATCGGATTGTCTGATCGCCCAACCCCCAATTTCTGTTGCATACAATCCGGCGCCGTTGCGCCAAAATCATATCACATTTGACACAATCCCCTTCTAAATGTCTGTCACAGCGGCACAAATCCCGAAAACGTTGGGAAGTCCGATGGAAATGCAATCCTCTGGAAATAAGCTCCAATTTGTATAATTCCAAATAGCATAGACATAATCCAGAACTATGAGTACTAACTACCTGGGTAGGGTCATGGGGGATAGCTCTATCACCCTTGTGGATTTTAGGGCTGTGCCCAACAGGGAACCCCCCAAAGTGCATAGCAGCCCCATCCTGGGCATATAGTGTGCCAAGGTGATTGAAGACAATTTTTAAGCTGGAAAAAATGAAAACTTGATGTTAAGACTTATGGGGTTTAATAGAACCATTCACAAAAATATACTTGACTGAGAAGAGGGGCAACCCGTGTTATTATATGGGGAACCTCCTCTTGGTGACATTGCAAGGCAGTGGGTGGGAGGGAATACTTGTGGGAGATGTGGAATGGCAGTCTTCTGTACTTCTTTTCGTCTGGATAGGCTGCCCAAATAATTTCCTGCTTTGCCCCACATATAATTCTTCTGTTCAGTAGTAAGGTTTATTCATTATTGCCCTTTTTATCTTAAAACTGTTGGTAACTGTATTGTGTGTATATTCTTTGTAACCATTTGTCATCCTTTTTTTAATCTATCAATTGTTTTTGATGTTTGCACTGCACTTTTGTGTATTAAAACCTTAATAAGTCTCTAATTGCAGTAATAAAGAGCCTGAGTATAGATAATTGATTAAATTGCATTCTGGTCATCAAATTCTTTTAGGAATCTGTATAAGACAGGCCCCCATTGCCTTAGTAAAGTATAGGTGGTGGCAGTGGATTAAAGGGAAGCTGAGATGCTAGGAGGGAAATGTAGTATAACTATGCCACCTGGGATTGGTGGGCAGGGTTTTATGTGGAAAATTGAGAGGCTCCCTAGTGTAGGTGCACCCTGTATCATTACCTGAGATTGGGGGGTACACAATTATTAATAATTGTAGTACTGTAAGGGTTTATGTTAGTCTTGTATGAGATGGATTTTCCATAAGAAATACCATGAAGGTTATCCAGGAAAGGTCATCCAGGTTTTGTAAATCCTTTCTTGGCAATAACTGGATCCACATCTATCTCCAAAGGGTTTTCTTCTGCTGGACTTTTGGTCCATTATGTTAGAACCTTTAGTGATCAGTGAATTATTTGGACATCTATAGGTTCTACTCTTATGCTTGATAAGACATCAACATTTTGATGCAAGTTAGTAGAATTATTGTTAAACACAACAATTCTGGTGGAACCAATTTCATTTAAAAAGTGATGTTGAGCAAATGTTCAGGCTAAGAAGACTAAGCGATTTGTTGTCATTGGAGGTGCTAAGGCCAATTGCCTTAGAAAATATCTCTCTGCACAGACAGGATTTCCCAGACCAAACATTGCATCATTGAACCAAACTCAACATGTCAATTCAGTCCAGTGATTCCCAAAGGTGGGAATGGGATCTTTATGTTCAGCTGGCCTCAAAGCAAATAATTGATGTTAGAGTAAGGAAAAGGTATACAATTTTACAATATACTTTTTGTATTGATTGCTTTCTAGATCTCTGCTTGCTGTCCTGCTATAGAAAGCTTCATGTTTACTTCCAGTGGATAGAAATCTGTCCATGGTCATGTGATGGACACCAAGGTGCACGAGTTGTTACATCACAGAGAGTAATCAGAGTTTTGTGTTATAACGAGCCATGCACCTGTGTGACATCACGAGCCATGCACCTGTGTGATATCACATGATCAGGGATATATATATATATATATATATATATAACGAGCTGTGCACCTGTGTAAAATCACATGATCAGGGATATATATAACGAGCTGGGCATCTGTGTGGCATCACATGATCAGGGATATATATAACGAGCCGTGCACCAGTGTGACATCACGAGCTGTGCACCTGTGTGACATCACATGATCAGGGATATATATAACGAGCCGTGCACCTGTGTGACATCACATGACCAGGGATATATAACATATAACCAGGGACATGCATCCCCTCTATGCATGTGAGAATGGGAAGAAGAGTTGTCAGTGTAAGTGTTTGGTCATTCGTTAAATATTTATGGCTAGATTTAGTATTCCAATATCAGGATAAGAAGTGAACGAGCAAAAGCTGTAAAGAAAATATCTACCAACATAAAAAGAGAGAATCCTCCAAGCTTGTGGACTAAACTAAGATAAGAAGCCTTCCCCCGTTGGAGTATTCACCATAAGGCTTGGCCTCCACCGCTCACCATAAGGCTTGGCCTCCACCACTCACCATAAGGCTTGGCCTCCACCGCTCACCATAAGGCTTGGCCTCCAGCGCTGGAGGACGCTTCACTAGATAGTTCTCTCTTGTCTATGACTTCCTGATTCCAATAAACCAGGTCCTAAACCGGGAACCCTCACCTTCTCCATAGCCTACTACCTTTTTTTTTTACCATGCAATCTGAAAATTTGCTAGGTCACCCACAAAAGGAAGCCTTTTATTAAGAATTGTGTTTTCTTTTGCCACAGGCAGACAGACTAAATAAATACCGGCACAGACTTCTCGCTATTCCTCATCCCCGCGCATAATCCAAGAATCACAGACAATACGGGCTTTGCAGAATGAAAGAATTTTAATAAAAACACGCCATCCGAAACCCTTGTCAGCCCCTATACTTGACTCTTATAAAGAATTTATTTCATTACTAAAAGTGCTGTTGATTTAGTGTTACTTTCAGCACTTGAATTCTTGGAGAGCCTGAATAGAACGGCAACTTCCAAGATAAATATATTATGCAAAGTACGAAACCTTTCTTTGCCATTTACTGATACAAGTGAAAATCAATGTGTTTCCCATTTTGAGGTTCAAAGGGGGGGAAAGGGGGTGTGTTTCGGAGTTTTGTTGCCTTTCTCTCTTGCTCAGATGTAGGTTGTTTCGACATATGTATGGCTTATTTGACAAGCTGCCCTGAGACGGGAGCTGTTTCCGAAAGCCTCTACTGAGCCGCATACAATGACAAGCGTTGTGGTAATTCATATGAAGGGATCAGAAGACGAGGGCACCGTAACGTGTTGCCCATGAGAGATTACGGGGGCTGCTTAGGAACTTAATTATGTTATTATATGGGCTGCGGAATGATACGGACGCTTATTACCTATCACTTTACCCGTCTGTAACATGTGGGGAAATGTTGTGTAACCTTGGTCAGGAAATGGAGTCTGCCCCGGGGTGATCACTTGCCAAAACGTAAGGCTCAAGTACTAAACACCAACCATTCTTGGCAGACCTCAAGTGCCATTCACACGTCAATACTTGCATTCACGTCTACTGTAGTTGGCAGATGAGATTGGTTTACTGCTCCGTAAAATAGCACAGAATTAATTAGATTCTGAATTATTAGTGAACCTCAGCGTGACCTTATGGTTAGGCTCAACTCAGGTCTGGTTATGTCTGAGGAACGAATGAAAGTTGACATGAACCTGACCAGTCTGAGGACAATGAGGCTCCACATCACAACCTTTTGATTGAAGAGCGGTAGATGCTGAAAAATACTAGAAAGTGCTCATGGCTGATGAGGTGGAATTAGGTAGAAGGAGAAGTGAAGAATGATTGTCCAACACATGTTTGAGAAATTTTCATCAACATTCGGGTGAAACAAAACAAGAACTATCACTTTCAACAAAGAACTACATGCGTGGAGCGAGGCAGGTGGGAATTTTCTATAGTGTCTGCTGGTGGGGACTATAGCAAAAAACGTTTCCGGATCCAATGTGGTCTACAGGTTCAAACTGGCGGAGTTTGTACCTGTATCTAATGTGAGGTGGGGGAAAATTAAAGACTGGTGTTTTAAATGCAAATCTGAATGAATCAACCCCCCCCCCCCCAGTAACTGAACAGGCAGAATAGTGAGTGCAGCTCTTGGGTATAATACAGTATATAACTCAGTATATATCAGATCAGTACAGGATAAGTAATGTCATATATATACACAGTGACTGCACCAGCAGCAGAATAGTGAGTGCAGCTCTGGAGCTCATTAGCTCGTTAGCAGAGGGTGTGTCGTGTGTGCAGCTGCTGTGTTTGTGCTCCTGAGCTCCTGAAGGAAGATCTATCCACCCAGTGCCTGCTCTCTCCTCTCCCAGGGAGGGAGTTAGGTTCTGGGGATGAGTGAGGGAGCCAAGTCCCAGGCTCCTGCTTCCCGGGCCAGGCCAGCGGGAGGCAGGAGAGGACAGCAACCGGCCAGCGCTATGGAGGACTTAGGGGTGAGACGTTCCACCAGGAGTCGTAGCAATGTGGCTCCTACTCCCCCTGAGAAGCGGAGAACGCAGAAGCTGGATGCCCAAGTCGGTGCGGGTGAGAGTGGTCCTTCCGGGGCTGTGAAGCAGAGTGCTCACGGAGGTATGGCTGACCATGGGGGGGGGAGGCTGGGCGGAGCAGGGGCCACGGGAGTCCTTGTCCACCTATGCCTCCCAAGTCCAAAGCCACCTCTGTGAGTACGAAGAGGCGACTAAGACCATCAGGAGGCTCCGGGTGTGACCGCAGCAGGGTGAATACAGCGATGGGGAAGCAAAGATCAGAAATAACTGGTGAGATTAAAAGACTAAAATCGGACATTGTAAAGCTTATTAACAGAAAGACTTTTATTTGTGAGAATGGAGGTCTATTTAAAGAAAAATTATTGAATGACGACAAATTTGCAGACATGGCTGATAACAGAAAGCAAAGGCTGATGGGGTTGCAACCTGCAAGCCAGGTGGAGGAGGAGGTTGATGATGATGACAACGAGCAGCAGGACACACCTGGCGGCCTGCAGGAAGTTGCAGTGGGCCCCCAACAGGACAGCCAGCAGTAACACCTCGCTCGGGGGCGGACAGTGACAACGGCAGCCAGGAAGGGACGCTCATGGTGCAGATCGGGCTGCTCGAGGCAGACAGATTTGGCGGCCGTGTTAAAAAGCTAAGAGGGAATGGAGACACGGGCCTTCCCATTGGTCTCTTGCGGCCGAGCCATATAGCGGAGTGGCGGTCCTTTTTACCGCACCTGTAGAATGCTGACGAGTTATTGAGTTAGAAATGTGGAGGTGCCTGATCCTGGATGTCCTCATGAAGGGACAAGAAATTTGCCTAATTAACATTTATGGTCCAAGTGGGACAGGAAGTGTCTCTTTATGAGGATGAAGCCCAACCCTTTTACAAGTCGGCAGGTGGTCTTTGGAGGGGACTTCAATGCTGTCACGAGGCCCAAAAAAAGGAGGTTCCCAAAATAAGGTGACTTATGATAGCGTTGCTCTTAATAGCATAGCTAGTGAGCCTCGCCTGGCACACCCCAGGCCACGCGGGGTCTTATTTAAAGGAGGAAGCCATTTCTTCAGCAGTGTCCGTTGTTGAGGTGGAGTTCTCCGACCACTGTTTAATTTTGTTTTCTCTGAATGTTACAGAGACACCCCGGATGGGAAGAGGCTACTGGAAGCTCAATTCGTCTCTCCTGGAAGAAGCAGAGATAAGACAATCCTTTGAGGACTTTCTTCAGAGCCAGGTACCATTGCTGGGCCTTTGTAGCAGTAAGTCAGAGTGGTGGGAGATGCTCAAGAAAAGGGTGGCGAGATTCTTCCGCCATCTCTCGAGCCTCAGGACAAGTACCGCCTGTATCAGGGCCTGAGGAGGAAATTCAAGCATTTCGCCTCGACTGGAGGTGGTCGTGAGGACATCTCCAGAGTGAAACCTTTGCTGGAGAGGTGTCAGTACGATAGACACGCATCTTTGGTATTTGAGAGGGATTACAGGAAATACCGCTCGCCCGACCCTTACAGAAACTGCAAGATGTCAGTGAGTGGTAAAGTTGTTTACAGTTGGTTTACAGTATGGGATCCCTAAAAAGGTCCAGATCAGGGATTCTGGAGGTCCTCAGATCCTTCTACTCACTCCTCTTGGGCAGCAAGGATCTAGATCGGGATGTGATGTCGGCTTTCCTGGCTGAAACTGTTCCTTAGCCAAGAGTAGACCCTTCTCTTGATTTTTTGACAAATCACCCGGTCCGGATGGCTTAAGATCTGAGTTCCCCTTTTGACTGAGGTATTCAATGAGTGTCTTTCCTCGGGCACTCTGCCGAAGTCAATGAGGAGGTCAGCCCGGATCATCCTATCAATGGGTAAGGACTAGAGATGAGCGAGCACTAAAATGCTTGAGTGCTCGTTATTTGAGACAAACTTTTCCCGATGCTCGAGTGCTTGTCTCGAATAACGAGCCCCATTGAAGTCAATGGGAGACTCGATCATTTTTCAAAGGGACCATGGTTCGGGAATAAAATGTGTTATTTAATTGAAAAAGAATGTCTTCTCATAAATTAGCAGATGTATGCAAACATCTGCAATCTATTCTTCACTGTTCCGCGCGTATATTATCTCAAGACAAGTTAGCAGATGTGAAGAACAGTGAAGAATAGAATAAAATCAGTGAACACAGGATCATTTAAGTGAAAAACGCAGTGAAAAACACAGTGAAGAATAGATTGCAGATGTTCGGCACATCTGCTTACTTGTCGGGAGATACGCTGTCCCGGGATACGCTCCTCTTCTTCCACTGAAGTCTCCCCTATCTCTCTGCCGCTGCCCCGATGTCTCCGTGCTGCCTCTGCCCCGATGTCTCCATGCTGCTGCTGCCCCGATGTCTCCGTGCTGCCGCTGCCCCGATGTCTCCGTGCTGCCCCGATGTCTCCGTGCTGCCGCTGCCCTGATGTCTCCGTGCTGCCGCTGCCCCGATGTCTCCGTGCTGCTCCACGATGTCTCTGTCCTGCTCCCCGGTGTCCCTGTCCGGCTCACTGTGTTCTTCAATGTGTTCTTCACACATATATTGCTCTTCACATAGTATTTTGTTCGCACCATTTCGCGCGTATCTTCCGACAACTAAGCAGATGTGCCGAACATCTGTAATCCATTCTTCACTGTGTTTTTCACTTAAATGATCCTGTGTTCACTGTTTTTCTGGGGTATAATACAGGATGTAACTCAGGATCAGTACAGGATAAGTAATGCCATGTATGTACACAGTGACTGCACCAGCAGCAGAATAGTGAGTGCAGCTCTGGAGTATAATACAGGATGTAACTCAGGATCAGTACAGGATAAGTAATGTCATGTATGTACACAGTGACTGCACCAGCAGCAGAATAGTGAGTGCAGCTCTGGAGTATAATACAGGATGTAACTCAGGATCAGTACAGGATAAGTAATGTCATGTATGTACACAGTGACTGCACCAGCAGAATAGTGAGTGCAGCTCTGGGGTATAATACAGGATTTAACTCAGGATCAGTACAGGATAAGTAATGTCATGTATGTACACAGTGACTACAGCAGCAGCAGAATAGTGAGTGCAGCTCTTGAGCTCATTAGCAGAGGGTGTGTCGTGTGTGCAGCTGCTGTGTTTGTGCTCCTGAGTTCCTGGAGGAAGATCTATCCACCCAGTGCCTGCTCTCTCCTCTCCCAGGGAGGGAGTTAGGTTCTGGGGATGAGTGAGGGAGCCAAGTCCCAGGCTCCTGCTTCCCAGGCCAGGCCATCGGGAGGCAGGAGAGGACAGCAACCGGCCAGCGCTATGGAGGACTTAGGGGTGAGACTTCCACCAGGAGTCGTAGCAATGCGGCTCCTACTCCCCCTGAGAAGTGGAGAACCCAGAAGATGGATGTCCAAGTCGGTGCGGGTGAGAGCGGTCCTTCCGGGGCTGTGAAGCAGAGTGCTCACGGAGGTAAGGCTGACCATGGGGGGGGGGGGGGGGGGGGGGGGGGGGCTGGGCGGTGCAGGGGCCACGGGATTCCTTGTCCACCTATGCCTCCCTGGTCCAAAGCCACCTCTGTGAGTATGAAGAGGCGACTTAGACCATCAGGAGGCTCTGGGAGGAGCTGCGATGTGCCCGCACCAGGGTGAATACAGCGAAAAATTATTAAATGCCGACAAATTTGCAGACATGGCTGATAACAGAAAGCAAAGGCTGATGGGGTTGCAGCCTGCAAGCCAGGTTGAGGAGGAGGTTGATGATGATGACAATGAGCAGCAGGACACACCTGGCGGCCTGCAGGAAGTTGAGCAGGCCTCGTGCAGTGGGCCCCCAGCAGGACCCAGTGGTAACACTCAGGGGCGGACAGTGACAACGGCAGCCAGGAAGGGACGCTCATGGCGCAGATCGGGCTGCTCGAGGCAGACAGATTTGGCAGCCGTGTTTAAAGCTAAGAGGGAATGGAGACACGGGCCTTCCTATTGGTCTCTTGCGGGCGAGCCATATAGCGGAGTGGCGGTCCTTTTTACCTCACCAGTAGAATGCAGACGAGTTATTGAGTTAGAAATGGTTAGGTACCTGATCCTGGATGTCCTCATGAAGGGACAAGAACTTTGCCTAACTAACATTTATGGTCCCCAGTCCAAGTGGGAAGGAAAGTGTCTCTTTATAAAGATCAAGCCCAACCCTTTTACAAGTCGGCAGGTGGTCTTTGGAGGGGACTTCAATGCTGTCACAAGGCCCAAAAAAAGGGAGGTTCCAAAAACAAGCTGACTTATGATAGCGTCGCTCTTAATAGCATAGCTAGTGAGCCTCACCTGGCACACCCCATGCCACGCGGGTTTTATTTAAAGGAGGAAGCCATTTCTTCAGCAGTGTCCGTTGTTCATAGCGCTTCTCAATGCGGACAGAAAGGTTTTGGCAAAGGTGCTGTTTTATCGGCTGGTGCATTTTGCACACCGGCTCCTTTCTGGGACCCAGCACTGCTCTGTTCCAGGCCTTTGTGTCCGGGAGGCAGTGGAACAGGGCAGGGCTGGTACTTACTGTCCTTGGATCAGGCAAAAGCATTTGATCAGGTTGACCACGAGTACCTCTGGTCTGTTCTTCTGAGGTATTGCCTGCCGGGGGAGTTTGACAATTGGCTAAAGGTTTTGTATACAGGGGCAAAGAGTTTCCCGCTTGTGAATGGTTGGATTGGCCGCTCTTTTGAGGTTGGTTTTGGTGTTCGCCAGGGTTGTCCTCTGGGTCTACTATTGTACGTGTTCACGATCGACCCTTTCCTTAGGAGGGTTGAACGTGGGCCATTGGTGGGAGTCGGGATGGACCGGGCGGCACCTGAAGCCACTCTAAGAGTGGTAGCGTATGCCGATGATGTCACCGTTTTTGTGTCCTAGCGAGGGGAGGCACAATGGGTGATGTCAGAGGTTGACCGATAGATCAACAGGGATAAGTGTGAGAGTCTCTGGCTAGGTGAGGGGGATCTGGGCTTTGATCTCCTGGACACTTGGCCAGGGGGATTACCCCATGCAAAACTGGGACAGCAGGCTTAAGATCGCCGCCCAGAGGGTGGACAAGTGAAAGGGTTGGTCTTTGACCCTCAGAGAAAGGGTGAATCAGATCAAAACTTACCTGCTCCTGTTGCTGATTTATCTGGTCAGTGTGTGTATGTTGCCAGAATCCCTCTGGACTCTGGGTTCAGCCTATTCCCCCATAAAAAACAATCAAGAGGGAGGTAAATTACCGCACGAGGAGACAAGCAGGGTTGTGTATGCCTTTCTTAAGATCAATATCACAAACCTCTGGAAAGAGACGGCTCCTCCATTGGTATAATCCTGTAGGGGATGGTTTCGGCCTTTCTTCCAGGAATGGGAGACAAGAGGGCAAGTGAAGGATCTTCGTACACCGCATGGGCATCTCCCGGCTGCCGCGGTTCTTAAGGTGATTTGCCGGTGGGGTCTGGGAATGTGGGAGATCAGGACCATGTTGAGGCAATTCCTCGACAAGAGGGTTCTGTTGACCCATTTCCAGAAGCCTCTGGCCCTCAGGGATTGCCCAAGTTGGGATCTGGGGGTAGGTTTAAGTAATTTGAATTTTATCAGGATCCCTTTGAAGTTCTGGGGCGTAACTTGGCGCTGCTTCCATGGAAAGAAAGGGGTTGTCCCTAGGAGGAGTTGCTTTGGCCTGCTGGAGAGCATGGACCACTTCCTGCTTCAGTGCCCCTTTAACACAGAGGTGTACAACCGGGTGGGCGCTTCCATCCATTGGCCCAGGTTGGCCCGCCGGTTGGCAGAGTGGGCCGATGGAGCATTCAGAGGCCTGGGTGGCTGGGACCCCTGCACGTTACTCCTAGTTAGTCTAGTGGTTAGGTACCACGTGTTTAGTATCGATGCAGTGTAAAATCCCTTCGGGGGATGAGGGCGTTAGGAACATTCTGGGTGACCTGGTGAAGGTGCGCTCTCTGGAGTATGAGAGGCTGGGCACGGGGAGGGGCTTCTCCTTTAGTGTCCCTTAGTCTGTCATCTCCTCTCCTGGTGTTGGGCTGATGCTGCACAGTAGATTTTTGTTTTCTGTTCTGAGTATATAGAGATGTAGGGCTTGCAGGCGCCGAACCTAGGCTTTATGTGGTCGGTTTATATGATTATGTTATATTTTCATGTTGTAAATAGTTGTTAGGTTGGGAGGGTTAAGGTGGTGGGATTTTTAAACTATATCCCAAACCATTTATGCTAATGGTATCTTATGTTAATGTTATGTTTTTCTCATTCTTTAAAAAACAAACAACCCCCCCCCCCAAAAAAAAAACAAAAACAAAAAAAAGGGTACTAGGTGTGAATGAGTCTGGACCAGCAGGTGAGTTGTTGTAAATATTTTGTATATATTGTACATAATGTTTGTTTTATGTTTTTGTTATATTTTATATTATATTATATATTTTAATAAAAGATCTACAGGACGTAACTCAGGATCAGTACAGGGTAAGTAATGTCATGTATGTAATGTCATGCTTTCAGCTCCTCCCTTGAAATTTGTGCAGGAAAAACTGACTGCACTAGGATGATGAATCGTGAAAATTGCTCATGCGCAAGAGCGAGTATCTTCCGAGAGACGCATCTTCCATTCCGGAGAACCTTTCACAGCTGTAGATGGGAAAATCCATTGACATGATGCAGTACCCTATTTCCCCTGTGGTGGCACTGCAGGAGAGTATTTGCTTCCATGTTCTGTTACAGACACTCATCGTTGTGGGTCCATCTTCTCAGATCTTCCCTATCAAATCATCATTTATTTGATGGAAAGAAGGAGAAGACTGGGTCACATCTTCATATGAAGGAGTAGAGGTGTCCTGAAGGCTGTGGTCTTAGCAGATCCTAATTTTTTATGTGATCCTTAAATTACAGTCATTACAGGTTCACCTCAAATGTTTACTCTCCAAAGCCGCTGCCTTTCTGAACACTGGGAAAGCCTGACTATTGATCGGAGCGCTCCCTTATAAATCTTTAATACCTGGTGTATGTGGCCGTTCCCTTCCCAGCAGTCGTGGTCTACCGCCCTCCCCGAGGAGAGGCTGAGCTGGAGGTAATTAGGACCAGGCCCGCTCCCCATGCCGACTGTAAGGTTCTGTGCAGAACCCTCATCCAGACAATTGCACAATTGTGGTCGGAGTGCACTTGTTGTGACCTTTGACCTGCGGTGACATTGGGCATTTTTCAGCATTGACATCACACGGGATATTACAGACATAGCTGCAATAATTTAGTCAGCGACTTCCACAGAAAGTCTTCATGAGACTGATGGTTTATTATGACAATTGTGTCCTGGAAATAACTGCTATAAATATTACTAGTGTGAACTTAGGCAATAGTGAAAACCACTGGCTGAGAGATCTGCACGTGGGCTCCATGAGTCACTGCTCTATCACATTTACTGGGGTTACCTTACCAAAACAGTCTCTTCTCAAAAAATCCAGATTCTAGCAGCTCCTGGTGGAAGTAGAATCTACTGTATGTCCCAATGTCCGGAGAAGTGAGGGGCAACTAACCGATTTGGCGTTACATGGACTGGGTGTGCATTGGGCATTGACTCTGAGGCTCTAGGGTGTTGGAGTTAGCAGCATAGCTTTCTCCTTCGTGCCCTCCATCTCCCTTTCACTTTGTGTTTCCCCAGCTCCCTGTGATATTGTAGCCCCTCTGATATTGTGCCCACAACAACCATTAGCTCCCCCTTTAATTCTTGCCCCAGCAGCTTGCCCTCTTATTTTCTCCACCTCCTACTGTGCCACTCCCAGCAGACCCCCCTCTTATTGTGCCCACCAGCAGCTCCCCCTCTTATATTCTCCACCTCTTACTATGCCCCCCAGCTGCACCCCCTCTTATTGTGCCCTCAGCAGCCATTAGCTCCCCCTTTTCTTGTTCCCCCAGCAGCTCCCCCTCTTATTATGTCTACCCCTTACTGTGCCACTCCCAGCAGCTCCCCTCTTATTGTGCCCACAGTAAAATAATGAACACATTTACTCACCTTTCCCCGTTCTCCCCTCAGCAGTTTCTCTTCTTCTGCTGTATGTAGCTCTAAAGGCAGCAGGCAGAGATGACATCATCACATGGCGCCTGCTGGTTCTGCTACACAGCAGAGGCAGAGGCAGGAAGCTGTCAGCTCCCTGCATTATCACTGTAATAAGCTCTGTACCACTGTAATTACCGTCTTAACTTCCCGCCAGGCAACACTGAGCCCAAAAATTGGGACTGTTTCACTGGGATGGTTGGAGGGTATGAACATGTACTGACTGTGCTCTGGAGTATACAAAGTAAATGCACTGTGGGAGCTTCTGCTCCTCTGCCCTCATTGCTCTGAGACAGGGGGTCTACAGCCATTGCTACAATAAGATGGCAGCATGAATGACTGGAGGACAGTAGATATGACAGTACCAGACCCGATGTAGGCCTGACATATATTAACTGGAGCCCCTTCACACTGTGTGGCCTTTCCATGTGCTAATTTGAGGGATCATAAGCTTCAGACGCACCATGAGACACATTGGCAGTCGACCTTCAAGTTGACTATAAATCCCTTTTTTTAAAAAATATATAAATCACTCAATGGCCTAAACATATGAAACACCGGTGCACACGTCCTTGGTGCTCTTTGCAGCTGATTATCCAATTGTGATGCACGCTGTTCAATTATACGCCATAAAAGGCGCAGAAAGGGGAAACTTTGGGAAAGTGCACGCAGAAGGCCCTTCATGTGTTTGGCGCACCATGTGACATAACTGTGTCGGATTCCAGACATAAATGTGTCACAAACATGGACTAAGCTCCATCACGCAAAGCACCGCGACAAAATTACATAATAAATACATGTGCTCCAAAGACACCTTTATTCCTGCAAACCTAGAAATAAAAACTAGCGCAGACAGAAAACGATATATCTGAGCCAATGGGGGTCATTTACTAAGGGCCCGATTCGCGTTTTCCGTGTTACTCGAATATTTCCGATTTGCGCCGGTTTCCCCTGAATTGCCCCGGGATTTTGGCGCACGCGATCGGATTGTGGCGCATCGGCGCTGGCATGCAGGCGACGGAAATCGGGGGGCGTGGCCGAACGAAAACCCGACGGATTCGGAAAAAAAGCCGCATTTAAAACAAAAAAATCTGTCTCGGAGCTTGCACTTACCTTCACTCAACCCGGCTCGGTGAACTCCAGCGCGTTCCGATGCTTTTCAGTGCATCAGCGCCACCTGGTGGACGGCGGAGGAACTACCTTAATGAATCCCGGCCGGAACCTTAATCCAGCGCAGTGAACGGCCGCTGGATCGCGAATGGGCCGGGTAAGTAAATCTGCCCCAATGTCTTAAAATAAAATAAAACTGATAAATGGTGAATCCAGAACCTCGTAATCCTAAAACCCAAGTAAACAGATTCCAAGTGACTCAAAAAAGAGGAAATTGTGAAATGCTTTCAACTTTACAGGATATGATGGAAACGTGATGGGGAAACCACTGCTCCTGACCTTGACCTCTTTATGGATGGAGTCACAACCCAACTACCGAGGGTACTGGCCATACTGTGGGAGGGTCTCCAGTCAGAGGGTCACATACTTCATGGTTAGAGGAAAATGTTCTTTATGATACAGATGTAAACATTCTGACATATGTCTCAGAGCTTCTCCACCTGGGCCATCATTGGGCCATATTCTACCAAAGAGCAATTTTGCAATAGACATATGATGTTTTATTATTTCTCCTTCTCCAGAATATAGGAGCCTGGACATGTGTTCTGTGAACCTCTCATGAACTGTGGTCTTACCGTCTTTACATGATCACAGAAAAAAATGATAAAATGCAAGGATCACCCAGCAAGTCTTCCTGTACATTCATGTGCCATACGGGAAGATGACTACATTGTCTGAGGTTCATGGCCAGTAGATGAAATTCACCTCAAACGGCAAACTATTTTTCTCTAGGTTTACTAGAGTCAGAGCCAAGTCTCTTATTGACTACATGTTGGGATTGGGATTTTCCAACGTCCTTAGCTTTTGAATTGTAACATGTTCAGCCAACTCATTGAGCAGAGGAACATCTCCACTCTCCAACTTTGCAGATCACAGTCAAAATTTGTCATGTTCTCCTAGGCAGGGCCGGCGCTATGGGTAGGCAAAGGTGGCAATTGCCCAGGGCCCCCAGGGAGAAAGGGGAGAATCTCTTCTTTCAAATGAATCTTGAATTTTGTTTCTAGGTGCTATGGATCCAGAGATATTCAGGTTTAAAGTGAGAATATCAGGTGCCATTTTTATATATAAAAATCACTTCCGACGGCAGTTTAACAGTTAATATCTCAGTTTTCCTACATTTTAGAAACACAAATTTAGATTCATATAAAAGAGGAGACTCTCTTCTTTCATAGGAAAAAGGAAGTGAGGTTCTATGTGTCACAGACCCAGAGATACAGCCCCCTGAAATGTAGCCCCCTCCCCCCAATCCAGATTCTTAGCCATCAGGCTGCAGGGAGCATTTGCTGCACACAGGAGCTGCTGCACCTCACAGATAATGGAAATATTCACTTTATATGTTACTACATTTTGAGAAGGGATAATATCAACTAATATTCATGGTTTTAACCCTTCTCTATGCAGAACTATCTAAGAACACACTTTGGGCCACATGTATCACTCGTTTTCCTGTTGTTTTTGCGCCTTTTCATTCAGGCGCACCGTTTTTGTGCCATTTTTGCGACTAAACGCCAAATTAGCTGCGCAGCAAAAATACCCAGCTTTCCCTCATTTATCCTAGCAATCCAGATGTTTTGCTGTGCCTAATGATATTCATCATTTGCGACTTTTAATTTAGGCGCAAAAACTGGCGCAAAAACACTCCAGCCCGAAGGTGGCGTTAACTGAGAAGAAAGCACTGAGCCCCTTTGCAGAGCAGCTCATTTCTAGCAGCAAAGATCAGCCAGACACTGCAGACACTAGTACATATAATACAGACATGAGATACTCTGCAGACACTAGAACATATAATACAGACATGAGATGCTCTGCAGACACTAGAACATATAATACAGACATGAGATACTCTGCAGACAGGAGCTGCAGACTCTATTTACAGTTCATCACCTTCTATTTACATAACATTCTGCAGAATCCTGAGCTCAAAGCAAGAGAGAAGAGAACCAGAATGTTGCACATAGTACTGACAAGTGTCCCCCATGTAATTCTGCACAGTATCACCAGTGTTTCAGAGGGGACTGAGCAGAATTACAGGGGTGCAGCAGGAGATCAGCACTGGGGGATCCCCTCCAGGAGAAGCCCCTGCTGAGGAGGTCACTGGGTGCTGGGTGTCACACACCTGGGTGCTGCTGTTAGGGTCATTCTCATTCTGGAATGTGGGAGAAGCAGAGAGGAGCTTGTAGCAGGATGACATGTAAGTGCCTGAATCCAACATTGCGCCTAAATTGCGCCTAAACTGTGTTAAAGTAAAGTGATAATTCTGTAAAACAGTGCGCCAGAATTTAGTTGCAACTACTACACTTAGGCGCACAAAAGTGATAAATGTGGCCCTTTCTCTCTTATTTCCTTTTATTTTGTGATACTGTTTTAGGAAAGTATATTTTCTTTATATAAGTATTCTGGATTTGTACATATTTTAGAGGAAATTTTTAATGTTAATTGCCAAATGCATCGCCTGGTTGTCTGCTTTCAAAATTATATAGGTTTATGGCGCTTTAACTTTTTATTCTGTTTTATTGATATATTTTGCAGGTTGTGACTGTCTAAAAATGTCTAGCTGAAAAGCAGATATCTAGTTATTACAGTTTTAGTGATATTATGTGGATTTATTTATGTGAACATATCAATAGGGCACATTTGTGAACTCTACAAATGTCCATCTATTACATTTAGGAGATGTGAAGGTAAACATTTTCTGTTTGGATCAAATTTTTTGCCATCAAAGTCAAATTTTAAGTATTTTTAATAAAATGTTTCAATTTGAATCAAAATTGCATGAAGGCGCCTATGTCTATAAAATCTTTGATGCAATTTTGAAAATGGGGCAAGTGTCTGCTTTCAGAAAATATCGGTCCCTCTCCCCAATGGGCCTCACAGTCTAATCAACCTACCAGTAATTTTTTGGAGTGTGGGAGGAAACCGGAGGACCCAGAGGAAACCCCTGCAGACACACGCATACAAAATCTTTGCAGATGTTGACCGGCGCTGTAAGCTGTAGTGCTAATCACGGAGCCACCATGCTGCCCATAAATCTCCCTATCATTTATCTATCTCCTATAAAATTCTCCCATATTACAGTTTGTTTTACCATACTAAAGGGAGCCTCTTGCTGACTGTGACTGGTCATAAAATAGTTTTATTTTGGGGCCCCAGTTTTAGTTTTGTCCAGGGCCCCACTTTGCCTAGAACCGGCCCTGCTCCTAGGTCAAGGTTCCTTCTAGTACACCAGTTAGCTGCATTGTTCCCTACATGAAATATACATCGAACAGGTAAAATAAAAAATGTAAGCATTGCCAGAACAGTGGAAACTGAAATCTTCTCGATTGTCACAAAAAATTAGCAAATAAAGACAATTGTCAAAACCCTTTCTTAACCCTGGAAGCGTTACACCTAGTGGTCCAGCTCCAACGTGGTGGCTCTTTGCCCTAATCACCAACACAGGTACTTGCTCTTGGTGGCTCCTGGCTCTGGTCCACACACTTGGTGGCTCCTGACTCTGGTGCCCACACTTGGTGGCTACTTGTTCTGGTCCCTACATTGGTGGTTCCTGGCTCTGGTTCCCGCACTAAGTTACTCTTTGCTATGGTCCCCACACTTGGTGGCTCCTGGCTCTGGTCCCCACACTTGGTGGCTTCCATTCGCTCTGTCGTCTCCACACTTTGGAAGCAACCGGTGCTCTGGACCCCACCACTGGAGGCACCGTGCTCGGTCCCCACACTTGTGGCTCCTGCTCTGACCCCACACTTGGTGGCTCCTGGCTCTGGTCCTTACACTTGGTGGCTCCTGGCTTCTGATCCCCACACTTTGGTGGCTCCTGGCTTCTGGTCTCCACACTTGGAGGCACCCAACGTGCCTCTGACCCCACACTTGGTGGCTCCTGGCTCTGGTCCCCACACTTGGTGGCTCCTGGCTCTGATCCCCACACTTGGTGGCTCCTGGCTCTGGTCCTTACACTTGGTGGCTCCTGGCTCTGATCTCCACACTTGGTGGCTCCTGGCTCTGGTCTCCACACTTGGAGGCACCGTGCTCTGGACCCCACACTTGGTGGCTCCTGGCTCTGGTCCCCACACTTGGTGGCTGCCTTCCGCTGGGTCCTTCACTGTGTGGCTCCTGCGCCCTCGGATCTCCACACTTGGTGGCTCCTGGCTCTGGTCTCCACACTTGGAGGCACCGTGCTCTGGACCCCACACTTGGTGGCTCCTGGCTCTGGTCCCCACACTTGGTGGCTCCTGGCTCTGGTCTCCACACTTGGAGACACCGTGCTCTGGTCCCAAACACTCTTGAACAGTTCTGAAGCACATGTTAAAACACATGGCAGGTGTTCCCATCTGGGCATTTACATCTAATTGAATTCATTTGCCATATGTAAACATTGCTGCAATTGGATGTTATTAAAAAAATGTTCCTGTGTGAAGATAATTTCTCATAAATGTATTCATGTTGTCCCTTCGAAACAAGATAGCTTCCTCGGATATGACCGCCCACACTCTAGCAGTGGTGGCCAGACATGCGCTATTGAGTCCTGCCTGACCACCTTTTGTTTCTTTGTGCAATCTCTCCAGCAGCGGTGGTCGTATCCGGGGAAGCCATCTCGTTTCTAAGGGACAACATGGCTACATTTATGATAATTTTTTTTCGCACAGGAACATTTTTTTTAATAACATCCAATTGAAGAAATGTTTATATATGGCAAATGAAGGAAATTAAATGTGAATCCCCAGATGAGAAAACCCCTTTAAATGATGGCACCATTTGCAGGTGTAACCAATGGGGGTGAGTGTTCCAGTTCAGTCGGAACCCGAACGAGTCTGGGCATAACTAAATGTTGCCATAACCTGTTCAGTCTGAGATGTTTGGGATTTATTGTACTTTACTACTAATGATTCCAGATTCTTTTCCTAGATATAAGATTTTCCCATTTTTCCTCAATTCTCCCCTCAAGTCTCCTCTACTCAGCATCTATCTAGTCTTTCTACGTCCAAACCTCTTGTAGTCATTTATACGAATGTTAATATTGTTCTTAGAGAAGAACACACACGAAGGACACAAAATAACGTATTTTCTCCTGAAAATTCTGGTTTCAAAGCCCGGTTTATTAAAATCCTTCAACCTTTTTAATCCAATTTATACAATTTTTAATAACCTGGAGACCAAGCTGTGAGCTGCGCAGAGCTAGAACAGATCATAAATCTTTGTGCCCGCAATATTTCACGAGATGACTTCATCCCTGCTATAAAAGCTGTATGTATTCTTCAGATTCTAAATCCTAATAAATAAGTTTTATTTCCTCAGATATTTCATTCCGACCCATAAAGTATTTGTCGTCCAGCACTAGGGTTCAATACTGAAGACGTCTGACATGGGAGGGGATCAGCAAGGACATATTTTGGCAAATCCGGAACACCCACAGAGGAATCTAGAAGGAATATTTCCAAATCTGTTTACTGTGCTGTAAATGTCCAGAACTGAACAAACTGACCTTCTTTCATACATCCATTTGTTTGTTATATTTCCTTGTATTATCACCTACTACTGCACAGATATGGCTCACATGGCTAGGACTTGCATGATGTTGTCTTGTATTCAGCTTCCCCACTAGTGCTAAAGAGTGTTGGGCACCAAAAGAGGACAGATCCATAGCACAGCCTCCATAGGGAGCTGTAGTACCCAAGCATGACCACTAGACACTGAGGGGGTCATTTACTAAGGGCCCGATTCGCGTTTTCCCGACGTGTTACCCGAATATTTCCGATTTGCGCCGATTGTACCTGAATTGCCCCGGGATTGTGGCGCACGCGATCGGATTGTGGCGCATCGGCGCCGGCATGCGTGAGACGGAAATCGGGGGGGCGTGGCCGAACGAAAACCCGACGTATTCGGAAAAACCGCCGCATTTAAAAACCGAAAAAGTGTCGCTTGGGGAGCACTTACCTTCACCTGGTCCGAGGTGGTGCATTCCGGCGCGATGAGATGACTTTCAGCGCAGCAGCGCCACCTGGTGGACGGCGGAGGAACTACCTTCATAAATCCCGGCCGGACCCGGTCCATTCGCGATCCAGCGGCGCGTTCTCTGCTCTGGATTCGGGTCCGGCCGGATCCCCACACTTGGTGGCTCCTGGCTCTGGTCCTTACACTTGGTATCTCCTGGCTCTGATCCCCACACTTGGTGGCTCCTGGCTCTGGTCCCCACACTTGGAGGCACCGTGCTCTGGTCCCCTTGCTTGGTGGCTCCTGGCTTTGTTCCCCACACTTGGTGGCTCCCGGCTCTGGTCCCCACACTTGCTGGCTCCCGGCACTGGTCCCCTTGCTTGGTGGCTCCTGGCTTTGTTCCCCACATTTGGTGGCTCCTTGCTGGTGTACAGGAGAACATTATTTTTGAGGCTCCTCAAATAAGAAAATCCAAATGGCTCACCCTAACACTCTAGAACAGTTCTGAAGCACATGTTAAAACACATGGCAGATGTTCCCATCTGGGCATTTACATCTAATTGAATTCATTTTCCATATGTAAACATTTCTTCAATTAGATGTTATTAAAAAAAATGTTCCCGTGTGAAGATAATTTCTCATAAATGTAGTCATGTTGTCCCTTAGAAACTAGATAGCTTCCTCGGATATGACCACGTCACACTCTGGCAGTGGTGGTCAGACATGGGCTATTGAGTCCTGCCAGACCACCTTTTGTTTCTTTGTGCAATCTCTCCAGCAGCGGTGGTCGTATCCGAGGAAGCTATCTTGTTTCTAAGGGACAACATGACTACATTTATGATAAATTTTTTTCGCACAGGAACATTTTTTTTAAATAACATCCAATTGAAGAAATGTTTATATATGGCAAATGAAGGAAATTACATGTGAATGCCCAGATGAGAATACCCCTGCCTGATGCCTGATGGCACCAATTGCAGGTGTAACCAGTTCAGTCGGAACCCGAACGAGTCTGGGCATAACTAAATGTTGCCATAACCTGTTCAGTCTGAGATGTTTAGGATTTATTGTTCTTTACTACTAATGATTCCAGTTTCTTCTCCTAGATATAAGAATTTCCTATTTTTCCTCAATTCTCCCCTCAAGTCTCCTCTACTCAGCATCTATCTCGTCTTTCTATGTCCAAACCTCTTGTAGTCATTTATACGAATGTTAATATTGTTCTTAGAGGAGAACACACACGAAGGACACAAAATAACGTATTTTCTCCTGAAAATTCTTGTTTCAAAGCCCGGTTTATTAAAATCCTTCAACCTTTTTAATCCAATTTATACAATTTTTAATAACCTGGAGACCAAGCTGTGAGCTGCGCAGAGCTAGAACAGATCATAAATCTTTGTGCCCGCAATATTTCACGAGATGACTTCATCCCTGCTATAAAAGCTGTATGTATTCTTCAGATTCTAATTCCTAATAAATAAGTTTTATTTCCTCAGATATTTCATTCCGGCCCATAAAGTATTTGTCGTCCAGCACAAGGTTCAATACTGAAGACGTCTGACATGGCAGGAGATCAGCAAGGACATATTTTGGCAAATCCGAAACACCCACAGAAGAATCTAGAAGGAATATTTCCAAATCTGTTTACTGTGCTGTAAATGTCTGGAACTGAACAAACTGACCTTCTTTCATACATCCATTAGTTTGTTATATTTCCTTGTATTATCACCTACTACTGCACAGATATGGCTCACATGACTAGGACTTGGATGATGTTGTCTTGTATTCAGCATCCCCACTAGTGCTAAAGAGTGTTGGGCACCAAAATAGGACAGATCCATAGCATAGCCTCCATTGGGAGCCGCAGTACCCAAGCATGACCACCAGACACTGTATGGAGCTCTCTGCTTCCAGCTTTTCACATATTGCATAGGTGAGGTATCAGATTTTACTGACCTGATAACTTATTACAAAAATCAACTCTATTTAAGTCCTGGAAAACCCCTTTCAGTAATAATTAGAAGTTGAGTGATGTATATTTTAAATTGTTCACTACTTTTTTTTACAAGGTCCCCACAATATAAAAAGTTGTAGCCCAAGGCTTTCCATTCTGGACACTCTCATTTCCGATGCTTTACATACTATACAATAATAGTATCATAAGGCTGTAAAAAGACTCAAGTCAAACCTTTAAGATAATATTTCCACATACAGTCCATATTATTAGAGCATTCAGACAGTGGGGGTCATTTACTAAGGGCCCGATTCGCGTTTTCACCACGTGTTACCCGAATATTTCTGATTTGCGCCGATTTCCCCTGAATTGCCCCGGGATTTTGGCGCACGCGATCGGATTGTGGCGCATCGGCGCTGGCATGCACCCGACGGATACGGAAAAACCGCCGCATTTAAAAAACAAAAAGTGTTGCGGAGCTTGCATTTACCTTCACCAGGAATAGGCCGGTGTACTTGAGTGCATTTCAGCGGACTTCAGCGCAGCAGTGCCACCTGGTGGACGTCGGAGGAACTACCTTAGTGAATCCCGTCCGGACCCGAATCCACCGCAGAGAATGCGCCGCTGGATCGCGAATGGACCGGGTAAGTAAATCTGCCCCAATGTTTCATTGTTATCCTCTTTCCAAAGTATAGGGCAGACCAATCTGATTGGTGGGAGCCTAATTCCTGGAACCGATCGCAAGAATGGGGGTCCATTGTCCTTAATGATGGCAGAAGCATGTCTCCTGACTAAGGACCCATGCTCTACCTGACACCCCATTAATTAGGTGGAAACTGACTCCCATTCTCATTACCGGTAGGGTGGTTCCACGCAATCAGATTTTTAATGATCAGGCTTGGGCCACCCTACAAAAGATCATCCAAATACGGCATCATTTAAAGAGGACTTTTCATCACCTCACACTCGGGAATTAATATACAATAAGGGGCAGCTACACAGATTTAGGGCTATTTTCTTTTTTAGCCCCCTTGGTTGCTTAGATATAAGTCCCAGTATCTGTTAGATAGGAGGTGCTGGAGCAGAGGAGGGGGCACTGTCTAATCAGAGGAAGGCAGTGTCAGGGAAGCTGCTGTGTATGTGCACAGCGAGCTCTCTCTATGCCCATCTATCCATCACTGTCTGCTGCTAAGCTTCCGGCTCCTATCAGCGTCACACAGAACACAGGTGATAGGTCCTGAGAGTGTGCTCTAAAGAAGAGGAGAAGCTAGATCTTGGCTATATAAAGGTCTCCATCTTTGGAGCCATCCAAAGGCTTCCAGTTACCAACTTTGACCAACACTTTGGGGATTCATTTACTAAGGGTCCGCGGTCCGCACTATCCGATGTGCACCAAGGTTTTTTTGGTGCACACGATTGGATTTTGGCACAGCGGCACCGGATTTCATGCAAGAGAAATCGGGGGGTGGGCCATCAGACGATCCGACGGATACAGACTAAGCACCGTTTGACAATCAAATTTGTGTTGCACGCCAAGCACTGACATGCACCGGGAAGAAGAAGGTGAACTCCGGCGGACCTGAGTGTGGAAGCAACACATGCAGGATATCGGGCGCATGATCTACGTGGATCGCGGCACAGTGCAGGATCATCAGGGATCATGACTCGGACAGGTAAGTAAATTTGCCCTTGTATCTCACCAGGGACACAGTGATTTTCATTTTTTGCCGTCCTTAGAGAGCCACAGGCAGGGTGTAATAGCGCTCTTAGTTTGGCAGGCCTAGGATCAGTAGGCTTCTTCCAGCTGCCATGAGAACCTATCAGCAGCACACTATGACATCACAGGGGAACATTTGGTTCAAACATAAAAACAAATGACCAGGAATCAACTGTGACATCTAAGTGGTCTAAGAGCCGCAATGAGTACTATCAATTACCTGCTGGCATCTGCCAGGGGCAACAGCGTCCTGTGAAGAGCGAGTATTAGAACATCACATTATCACTGTATGTCTGTGATATTTTATAATTTGCAACTGAATCTCTTGTGTCCATTGGACAGTCCGGGCTTTTTCCACTGGAAATACCGGTAAGCCGCTTCCCAGAATCCTGACTCCAGTGCAGTAAGATCAGGATTAGAGCTGAGTAGATTCTTACGTCCCTGTTATTGGGCTTGGCAGCTCGGAATAATATGGGATGATTTTTATGGATTTAGTAAATGTCATCATGTCACTTCAATGTCTGTGACTTTTTTATTATGAAACTTCCTTTATTTCTCATTTTACATGAAAACTTATTGGTGCAGGTAGACCTCCTCTTCCTGCACGGCCATTGGTATATGTAGTGACTTGATGCCATCACGTTACATGATGTAATGGGCAAAGCTTGTGGCCCCTGTGATTCAGCCTCGGATTCAAGGGGAATTGTCCAGCTGTCCGAAAGAGGTGGTTGGTACATCCAAACTTTTACTCTACCCAGGATACAGATAGATATGATCACAATGGTGACAGCCCACAGCATCCTGCTCCACCATTTATCCTGACATAGGGACTTGGACATGGACAGGCATGATGAGGTGATGGCATCTGCCCTGCTGCCATCGTAGAGGACATTTGAGAGCTGAGTATTTTTATGTTTTATGTGTATTTTAGAAAGAAAAGCGGCAAGTGGACTAACAGGTCCTAGCATGGACCGGCTTTTTATATAAAGGGGGGCAATATTAGTGATTGACGTAACAGGGAGAAACTCCAGCCACCAGCTTGGCCCGGTGGATATCATTTGCTTAGTTGGGTTTTAGAGGCAAAAGCTACGACTCTCAAACTATGGGGGAGATTTGTCAGAAAACTGGGGTACAAGTCCTGAAATAATTGGGATTGTGAGACCGGAGCCTCTTGGTTAGAGAGTTGGAGGGGCTGGAATTTCATATTGTGTCGACAGACGAGCACCGGCGTTTGAGAAATCTCTATGTGCAGCGTTGTGTCTCTGGATAGTGATCCACAGGGACCTCTCACTGTATGATGTTCCCACAATATACAATTAGCAGATGTAAAAATACAATTTCCAATTGGGACAGATACAGGATTAATTCCACCCAAAATATGGGGCATGACTCAAAACTAACAGATACAGTAGGAGGCAGGACTAATACCATCTATAGTGGGCAGAACTCCAAACTAACTTAGGCAGACCTAAAAATACCAGATACCATAGGGGTAGGAATGATATCATCCAAAACAGGGGGAGGTTCTATCAGATAGAATAGGGGAAGGATTGATACCATCCAAAACAGAGGGCAGTTCCCAAAACAAACAGATGCAATAAGGGCGGGACCGATACCATCCAAATCAGGAGGAAGTTATTAAAATTAGCAGATACAGTAGGGGCAGGGCTGATGCCATCCACAATAGGGGGCAGGAATAAAAAAAAAAAGATAAAATAGGAGACAGGGCTCAAAAATATTGGATACTATAGGGGGCAGAACTAATACTATACAAAATTGGGGGTTGGACTCAAAATTTACAGATACAAAAGAGGTCAGGAGTCAAAAGTCACAGGTACAGCAGGGGGCAGGACTAAATCTACCACGTAAAACCGGGATTTGGACCTATGGAGTCAGGACATTTGGGATCAGGGATAGCGGTGAGTGGAAGTCCAGGTTTGATGTTTGGCCTCACTCCCCACTGGTAACGACCACAATTGGGGGTTGACCTGAACGCTGCCATTCACTCTGTGATTGTTGCACCCCGTGGTGGTGGTGCACCGCAGCATTGATAGCGGGTGTTCTGGACGGGGTGAGCTGTTGGACAGTCCAAACTAAACTTTCAAGTTGGGTTTCAGCCAAACTCGGGGACCCTGAACCTGAACAGGTCCACTTATCCATAGTCAGGAATAGAGATGAACGGACCCGATGGTCGGTTTCGACGTTCGGTCTCGGTCTTCCTGGATTGGTGGCCACCAATGCGGCAATATGTCCGGGTCGGATGGCCAAACCCGAACGTCATACCTGACCATCGTGTCCACTCACCTCTAGTCAGGACTTAATAATTCTACGCACAATAGGGGCAGGATTGAAAAGATATTGGGCACATTATGGGGAAGAATTAATACCATCTGCAGTATACTGATACATTTGTAAGAGCAGATTGTTCCGTGTGGCTGTATTACACACAGAGAGTGGACCGGTCCGGTCTTGGTCCTCGGTGGCCGCCATCTCTGCTCTCTCAGTAGTAATTGAGGATGAAATCCCTGACACGACCTCTATGACTGCGTCCTATCTCAGCAGTTGGGCGCGCTCCAGGAGCTCTGAGCTCTCAGACTAAATAAGTCTTCTCCCTAATATTACATCATAATGGAAGTATTTTTGAAGTCGGCGCGAGCCGCAAGGAACAAAAGTCAAACAAATGTTAAACAAATCAGCGAGGGCTTCACTCCATAAATCACATGGTCCTCGGCTACCAGGCATGGAGTAAGGAAGTCTCCGTGCACAGTCGCTGCGGTTACTGCTGTTATACATGACATCATGTGTGTATCGCAGCATTGCCAGAAACCAGCGCTGCCCCTGCAGATAACACAAGGGGGTCACAGGAGATTTCACAATCAGAGCCGGTAGATAGAAATCCTGCAGGGTGTAAATATTTATCTCACCCCACACGAGGAGGCAGCGAGGGAGTGCGCCTCACCATTGTATTATCTCTGCAGGGGAGGTGCCAAGTCCTAGACTTAGGACCCACCATCAATCCAGGACCGATCAGTGAACTGCACCGCACATTCTGCAGTGGTCATGCCGGGTACTACAAGTACTCTTCACTAGAATAGGAGGGAGCTGCAGGAAGATAGTGATCGGGGGCTGCCTGTAGTGTCCCTGTGATCTGATATGTAGCATCAAATTTAATTATCAATCTAATTATCTATCTCATATCTATCTATCTATCTATCTATATCTCTATATATCTATCTATCTATCTATCTATCTATCTCATATCTATCTATCTATCTATCTATCTCCTATCTATCTATCTATCTATCTATCTATCTATCTATCTATCTGTCTATCTATCTATCTATCTATCTATCTATCTATCTATCTATCTCATATCTATTTATCTATCTATCTATCTATCTATCTATCTATCAATCAATCTATCTATCTATCTATATATCTATCTATCTCATATCTATCTCATATCGAGCAGAGCTGTGTGTGAGTGAATGGACGAATGGAGCAGAGCTGTGTTCGAGTGAATAAATGTAGCAGAGCTGTGTGTGAGTGAATGGATGGAGCAGAGCTGTGTGTGAATGGATGGATGGAGCAGAGCTGTTTGTGAGTGAATGGATGGATGTAGCAGTGCTGTGTGTGAGTGAATGGATGTAGCAAGGCTACGTGTGTTGTCCTTGTTTGTGACCAACAGGGAATTTTTTTCACTGGGACTGACTATCAAGGGGAAGTGAGCTCTAAAAATGTAGCTTCTGTGGCCAACACTTTAGCTTACATGGCTAACAGGAAGGTAGCTGTCAATACCTCCTGTCCCACAATCTGAAGGTAGAAGTGAGCTGGCTAAACTTATTTTTGGAGCATTTATTTTCCATGTGTGAAATGAGGAAACAAAGATTTCTGAATCCAGTGTCTTGTAGCACTCAGGTCTCGAATTAAGACAAGGACGACATCTGCATTGAGTTCCCTCCACGTTTACGTTGGTTTCCTCTGGTTTATTTCTGCTCTTTATTTGGCTTCTGATGAGCCTTGTCTTTGAGTGTCTATCTGAGAAGTTACACTCTGTGGACCATGCGGAATACATCGAGGGATTCCACCAGTCAGGAGATAGAATGAGATTTAAAGGGAACCTGTCACCAGGAGAGCCATTTTTAGCCCTCCCCCAGTCCCCACAGAGCATAGTACATACACTGCCAAAGTGTTTAAACACTTTGGCAGTGTATGTACTATGCTCTGTGGGGACTGGGGGAGTGCTAAAAATGGGCCTCCTGGTGACAGGTTCCCTTTAAGCTACCGCAATCCAGTTCTAGAGGTCCCAAGAGAATTAGTTACTCACGCTGCTCAGCCTTGGTTCATATCTTAAGGCGTAGTCCTCCTCTGAAGATCTTTCCCTGTCCTGGCTGGTGCCATGGGGTTACAGGGGCAAACTGGTGCCCCCTCATGACATGAGCCTAACTTCAGGAGGCCATTCCTCGAATGTAGGGCACTTCCTTCTGGAGTGAGGGGTAAAAAGAAGTAGAAGAGCAAGTGTTCTTACTTGTTAATTCCAATCCTGATCATAAATGGATATTCCATGCGATGGTGGACCATCACCCGGCACCACCACCGATGAGATGAGTGAAGCAGTCACCGTGCTCCAGTAAGTGCTGCTTATGCTTCACAGGACATTAATATCACTTATTGGAACTCTGTGGTCTCTACAGTCGATCGGTGGGAATACCCAGTGTCAGACCCATGCCCATGTACTGTTTACCACCTGTCTCTTCATTACTTCTGGGTAGTCCTGTAGATGCCTGGTTCTTGTGGTGCAATTCCTGGTATTGACGTTTCGCCTTCCAGGTGTTGTGTTCCAGCTTTCTACTGACTTTGACTTTGCTACGGTAGACTTAGGGGTGGTTTAAGACTGTCCTGGGCTATATGAGTATTAAGGATTTGTTTCTTCTGTAGTTTCAAGACCTTTGGAGGTCCTGAAATGGCTCTTGTGTGATGGGTGATGGTCCTTCTCAGTATAACATTTGGTGAGGGTTTGGGTGGCCATGGGTGTCCTAGAAGGCTTGGGTCTATATTATAATGCACTAATGGGTTGACCTTCCTCTATTTTGTTACTATCCTCTTGACTGTTATCTTGTGGGGGTAGAGGATGTCCCCTGTCTATGGTGATGGTAGAACCTCCTCTCCTCTTGGTGTAGAGGATGCCCCCTGTCTATGGTGCTGGTAGAACCTCCTCTCCTCTAGGTGTAGAGGATTCTCCCTGTCTATGGTGATGGTAGAACCTCCTCTCCTCTAGGTGTAGAGGAGGTGAGAGATTGTGATGAGGTCACATGACATCATTATCTATGGGAACAACAGATGATAGGACTGGAGAGGTGAGAGATTCTGGAAATGTATGGAGGGAGATTTTATCAGTGTATCTCCATAACAGGATACACAGAGTAGGAAGAAGACCTTCTAGTGGGCGCTGTCAGGCCCCTGTGTATGAAGGACGGGGAGAACCTGCCCCAATCCCGGCTCCTCCACCTCACCCACTGATACATGATTGACATACAAATGAGCAGAAGATCCTGAAGTCACCCCACCAAGATGGTGGGCTGCTACTGGAGAGGTGACACTGCTGGAATGCTGGGACATTATACAGTAACGCTATGACGGGATGTGGGTGATGACGGGATCATGTGGTTCAGGTTCCTATAAGGTTGTCAGGGATGTGGAGGTCTATTTTCCAGGAGGATTGGGAGTATTTAGAAAAGGACCAAGAGTGTACAAGGACGTCATGATGGAGACCACCAGCCCCCTACATCAGCAGGTAATAGACAGGACTAAAAATCCACACGCCTTTCATATCCTGTATGGAAAGGAAGGAATTCAGTCTCTGGGATGTTTCCTACAGGTAGATCCGAAGAGAACATCACCGGAGAGATGTCCAGTCCTCTTCTTCTAAACCACAGGAGGTTAGAGGAGCAATATGGCCCACAGGATCATCAGGTAGTGGAGATAAGACTTCATGACATCTTCTCTGATCTGTGGCGGATATTATATTCATAAAAGTGTCTTAAGAATTGGCTATTGTAAAAGTCCCATGTCCATATAGGGGAATTTTATCATACGCTGGCGCTCGTGCGCCCAGCGGTTGATAGCCCCGCCGCTGAACTTCGCAGCCCGATACATGTAGAGCTTCTGCCTCTTCATATGGGGCGCTGCCAGTTGCGTTTAGAGTTTATCCTAGCCAGGCCCGCTGGCGGAGAAAAAACGCAACGGCGACTTTTCACGTATGAAAAGTCGCCGGGCAGCAGCGATGGGCGCAGGCGGGGGACAGTAACGCCCCGCGGCCGGGCCCCCACTGCCCGTTCCGGCCGCGCCCCCCGCCTCGGCCGCCGCGCACCCTTCACGCCACTTCCGCCCCACTGGGGGGAATGAAGGTGGCGGATTGGGGACAAAAAATAATCGCAAAAGCTAGCAATAAGCTAGCATTTTGCGGATTATTTCAGGGCCTCTGCGCCAGTGGCGGTGCCGCAGAGGTCCTGATACAATATGCCCATTAGTCTCTATCTGCTAGAAGTCAGCCTTTGCAGTAAGAAAAAACATGGTTGAGAGCTGCAACTTATTGTGGTCCAGATATCTCCTCCTGACAGGACATATTGGTGTTAAATAAATACTGATCTATCTTATAATGTATTTAATTTCCTCTGTGACTCTTACAGTATTTGTTCTCAGTTTTGTCTCTTGATTCTTTGAGCCTTATTCATTGTAAAGGACTTGTCGTGACTTCTCCTCACTGGGCCTTCTTACAATATTGTTTCCTCATTTTGGTATCAGGATTTGAAGATGATGAGAAGAATATTCCTGCCCCCAGAGGACATATGTGAGGGGCGATGAGCGAATGTAAGAGAGATTCCTACAGGTAAATGCCAAGGTGAGTAGTAACCACTAGATAAAGCAGAGGACGAGTGATAACACAATACAAAATGGAGACATATAGATAGAAAAGCTGGACGGGGGGCAGCTATGGGTGAGGATACTGCCTCACCAGGACCTCGGAGGAAGAGGCTGAGAGCGATGTTGCCGCCAGTAATCGTTACATTAGCCTATCTACGCTGAAAGAAAAACAATTGTTTATACAAGAGTGACGAGAGAAAAATCCTGCTAAAGGCAGACCCTTTGATTGCTGTAGTGGAGATCGGGTGATGCGCTGCCCTAAGAATTTCCCAATCTCACAAGAGATTACCTGAGCAATGCCTCTCATTTCCTGCCTGACTGGAGTTGTGATGATGTCATCAGGCACGACAGTCTAAAAGTCCATGACAGGAAGAATAGATCATGTACAGGGATGACATGCCTGTGGGGGTATATACATGAGTTAGGTGTAAGGGGGGGGGTTAAACTAAAGGATGGGGAGCAGATTTAGGAATGGAAATATTGGTAGATACGGAGCTGAGGGTATTTAGGGGTGTTTATTCATCGGGGTTTAAGAGCTTATTGCGGGGGGGGGGGGGGGGGGGTGCACAACTCTAGCAGATTTGTGTGTGCTCCTGTAGCACCGATGTTCTGTGGTGTAGGGGTAGGGAGATGTGTGGGTGTGTGCCAATGCAATTATAAATTGGTTTATGGTTGTCCAAAATCTGGAGGGCGTCTTATAGTCCGAAAAATCTTGTACCTTCTGCCACTACCCGCCTTTTCACTCCTATCTTTATGTAACAGAGACAACAATACATCACCTAAATGCCCATGCATACACTATGATGTCATCAGCGTGCACGCTGTTTCATAGTGCTTTGTGCGGGAAAAGGTATGGACCTATCTACTTTCGCTCGTTACATGAAGAAATGGGAAGAGAAAGAGGCGGGGGAGACTGGAGGTAAGTATGTTAGTTAATTTTTATACAATGACGGGAGATGCTACACAGCATTTTCATTACTGAGGTAGGGAATGTTGAAACAGGCATGGCATACTTGGGGAGGAGGCCACTGAATTTCCATCCTTAGCCTTATACGCGAGTCAATAACTAAGTTTTTGTGGTTAAATTAAGGCTTCGGCTATACTGGAGTGTAATAGTGATGTTTTGTTACCACAAGGTTATAATCGTTTATTCTTTGCAGATGACAATTACCTGGAGCTCAGAGGAACATCTGATTCATCACGTGTTACAGGAAAATTACATCTGCAAGATCAGAAAAATCCCAGATGATCATTAGGCCTTTACACACAAAGATCTGTCATTTATCCTATTCGATGGTTCCTTTCTTCTGATTCATAGGAACCGTTTACAAACATTAAGTCAGTTAGAAAGTATAAAGGAATAATAAGTTGAAGCAGATTCTCCCGCTACGTTCACACAGGGGAGAAAGAAGCTAGTTTCTGTTTTAGAAGGTGGAATATATTTAAACCAAAATCAGATCTTTTAAGACATCAACTAGTAACACGGCGAGCCAACCATTTACATGTCAGAATGTGGGAAAAAGTTTTATCAAACAGTTATATCTCTTAGACACACGAATTCAACAGGGGAGGAAGAAGCCATTTTCATGTTCAGAATGTGGGAAATGTTTTACCAAAAAATCAATTCTGGTAAGGCTATCAACGAATACCACTGGGGGAAAATCCATTTCATGTTCAGAATGTGGGAAAGGTTTTACTCAATCAAACCATCTCGGAAACCTCAACAAATTCACACCAGGGGACGAAACGATTTAAGTTTGGATGTGGGAGATGTTTGACAAACCATTGACCAAACTTATAGACATCAGAGAACTCACACAGGGGAAGAAGACCATATTCATGCTCAGAATGGGAAATGTTTTACACAAAAATCAGATCTTGTAAAGACATCAACGAATCACACAGGGAATCCATTTCATGTTCAGAATGTCGGTGAAATATTTTTACAACCCAGTCAAAATCTTCAAAGCATCAACGAATCCACACAGGGGAGATAGAAGAAGAAACCGTTTTCATGTTAGAATGTGGGAAATGTTTACAGCCAACGACAATCTTTCTTAAACATCAGGAGAATCCACACAGGAGAAGCCATTTCTGTTCGGACTGTGGGAAATGTTTACTCGGAAATCAAATCTGGTTGTGGACACATCAGAGAAGCCACACGGGGGAGAAAGCCACTTTTCTTGTCAGACTGTGGGAAAAAGTTTCGCGGAAATCACAACTCTTTAACCATCAGAAACCCACATAGTGGTGAAGCCAAAATGGAAAATGTTGTGATAGAACTACAGGTACATCATTTTACCAAAGTCAAAAAACAAAACCAAGGACAATGTATGATTATAAAGGAAAGTGGAGGTTAGTATTGTAATAGTCATAAATCTTTAATAACTGTGAGATCTTAAAATTGAGATATTTACCATTACGAGGGTTGAGTTTTGTTTCCAGAGGAGCTAATACTGCTTCTACCATTTTGAGGAATATGTTTACTTGGCCTATAATAAGGTTAACAAACTGTTAATTATTGAGCTTAAATAGCTATTTTGGCAGGTCGTTCGAAGTATCAGCCATTAAACAAGGATAGCACTAGCTTTTCTCCACCTGAGGCGTCATAGTGTTCTTCTCTAGGGTGGTCACACCACAAGAGCAGTCCAGATACACAGCGCAGGAAGAAATTGCATCTTAGAAACCTCAAACACCACCCAAATCCAGGGAATGGCTGATGCCGAGAAAAAAGCTGCAATAAATGTTATGAATATCGTCGTCGAATGGGACTTTTTATTCTTGAGTGAGACTGAAAAAATTTCATAGGGACTTAATGCGAGGGTCGGCGCCAGGGCACTGGGCTCGTGGGCAAGTTCCAGGGTCACAAAGCGCTTGGTGTGAGAGGTACTGTATCTAATGAATCCATAGGGGGTGGGGGGGATTGATATAAAATAAACCATGATGGAGCTGTTGGGAATGATTAAAACGAGGGGAACGTTGTAGGAAGTGGAGACTTGTTGTTTGTTTTAGTTGAGAAAGTTTTAAGTTCACTTGCACCGGGGCCCACTGAGGTCTGTCACCCAGGGCCTAATTAAACCTGAAGCCGACCCTGACTTTAATGGGTCGATGGCATATTTTGGCCCGAAGAATGGATTAATGCCGGTTTTAAAGGAGACATACCACCAGAATCTACGAACGGAAGCATTCCTGATGGTTAAGTGTCGGTATCTTTTTTCACTATCGAACTGTAGCATGAAGGGGACACATGGCGCCCGCGAGAGGGAGGATAGGGAATCGCTGCTCACCCTTGCCCCTCTCCATAGCGATGTGTTTGGCGCACAGCGGAATTCCGTACGGTGGCGTATGTACGTCCCCATACGGCCCGTGTGAAAAAGGAAATTATTATTATTACATTAGTTCACTAATGACTGCCTAATCTGCTGGAAATATTAATTATGAGCTTGAGTAAGAGAGAAAAACTGGACTCTATTTATCCAAAAAAGTTAGCCAAAAGCAAATGGGATATGTCTTGTTTTATAATTTGGAAAATCCACGGTAAGCCCCCTATTCGTTTATTAGAAAACTTGCTAAGCACAAAAAAAGAACCAAAAGAAAGAGATGAAGGTCAACTTTGCTGTTCTAGGGTTACTACCAGGGCGATAAAAATGGCAAAAATCCACTAATGTGGCATGAAGACCCATCAGTTGAGAATGGTGCTGGGGTCATTAGGTGCCAGGTATCCTGGATAGCTCCCACAGGTGTGTCCCTTAAGGTCCCTTAAACAACTATAAAGACGCATGGGGGGTTCTGGTGTTCCTGGGCACCAAAGTAGTGGAATGCTGGGCTCCAGCATCCAAAAACTGCTGAGACAAAAGGGTACTGCCAAAAGGGGTGCATGTGGACTGAAAACATATCTTCCTCAGCTTCCAGGCATTACATGAAGGCTCTGAGGGGCCAGTCAACCCTTGATGGCCATACATGAGCAGTTCTTGTGCGTGTTGAAAAGTCGGTCCCATGCGTAGTCCAGGGACGGCTCTGCCATGTCAAGGGTGACCCAATGGAACCTGCCCTCCACATTGGTCTTTAGGCTCTGATGAACCTATGGATGGTCTGGCTTTCACCAGCTCTGGTTTAAGTCCCTCCAGATCCTCACAAAATTATTAACAACGCAGCGGGAGTGTCCCAGTCCAGCTTGCACCAGAGGTGTAGGAAGAAGTAGACTTTCTCGGGGGAAGGAGGGAAACATTCCAAAGCAAGGTTGGGATGTTGGAGATGCCTTTCCTGAATGGCTCCTTGCACATGATGGATCTGCTTGAATATGTCTATTTGCCCCAGAAAACTGAAAAAAAAAAAAATGTCGTGTGCAACCTCAGCCAGGGATACAAACCTTAGCAGTTTTATTGTTTGTAGCACAGCAGCACTTGGTATAAGAACAACAGTTTCCTCTGCTCAAGCATTTTTCCCCAAGACCTGAGGCTGCACCTCTCTTGCCGAACCAAACACCAGAACCTTGATGAAGTCCTGTTGGATGGTGAAAGGAAAGGGGGTAGAAGGAACAACGTGCCAGTCTCTGAAAAGATGGCTACGAATTCTTGCAGTTGACTTTTTCCCTTGTCCCGAACTCCGAACGCATACAAGAAGGGGGGGTGATAGAGGGCAGCTTTGTCTTGACCCCTGAGAGGGACAGCAAAGGTCAGTCTTCAAGATGTTTCATATACCAATAGGAGCCCGAGTGCCCCAATTACTCACCTACAGCCCACAACTGAGATCTTACGTATATTGCCATAGAACTCCAACTATTCTTCTAAATCTAAAGTATAAGACATATATTCCCAGTCCCCGCTCTCGTTTTCTTTCGACAATCCACCAAACCTGAAGCAACTGTTTGGAGTTGCCCTATGAACCCTCACCTGCCTGAAAAAGCAGGTGCAAATGTGTTGGCACATCACACGGGCGACTGTTACTTGGTGCCACAATACAGCAGATAGGGACATTTTTCTGCCGGTTTCCAATGTGGTGGTTGTGTCTGATGATTTGGAACAGTGTCAACCATAGGCTATATGTGGGGGGCACAAGCCAGAGAGTTCATCAGCACTTGAACAAAAAACAATCGAATCAAAGCAATGGATAGATCTCCCAGTGGCCGCCAATTTCTCCAGAGAGGACAAACAACTATGGGACAATGTGTGGATTATGTTTTAATGAGACATTTCAAGACAAAGAGGGAAGGAAGGAATGGGAGTATAAATAATGCAAAGATTCAGCGCCTACAATGTAGTCTTAAAGGGGGTTTCCATGAACAAAATTTAGGCCCTATCAAGGGCTAGGGCTCAACTTGGCGATAAGTGAGGGTCTCAGGCATGAGACCCCCACAGATCACGAAAATGAGGGGTCCGTCCCTTGATCAGACTAATGGAGCAGTGCGGATGCGAATGACATTTGCTACATTACTCTCTATGGAGCTGACAGCAATTGCCTGAGGGATACTCGTTAAGGGAGCAGAATGTCATGCGCAGCGCTTGCTCCCATTAGTCTGAGCGACGAGGGGCACGAAAGACCCCTATTTTTCGTGACTGTGGGGTTCATCACTGAGACCCCCATGATCGGCAAGTTAGGCCCTATCCCGTGAATAGGGCCTAACTTTTGATCATTGGAAACCCTTTAACATTCATGGCAGCTTCATGACCCCGACTGGGAGGGCACCAAGCAGATAGGAAGAGAGCTCGCTTGTCACACCTCAAAGGTTTTAGTCTCTTTGTTACCTTCCTCTTGAAAGTTTTGCCAGCATGTACAAAATGCTGTGTACTTTTATACTATAGCATCTGTCTGATGAAGAGAAACAGTATTCTTGAAGCTCCACAACATAAGTGTCAGCGATAAGGATGTGGGTCCCACCTCCACAACACTTCTGGTGAGAATCCCCCACTCAGTGACTAATCTCAGCAGCCCAGAAGCTGACTCCTCCTACACACAGGGCTGCGTCAATTGCTATGCATCATCACAGGTCCTCTCCTCTCTCAATATGGTGCACAGCTCCGCAGGTAGGTGTTGTATGAGGTCATCTCCTGCCCAGTATTCCACATTAGGAGGTTGGTTATAATGAAAGATACTTCATTTTGTAATTAACTCATAGAATAATTATGATTCCCAAATCGTTCACCCTCACGTAGCGACACGACCCTGCACGTACGCACATGACATAGTAAACACTGCACTATTACATAGTACACCCGGCACATAGCACACACCACTGCACAAGTACACAGGGGACATGCACATAGCTACATCGCCACTTACACAGGACACTGCACAAAGGACACACCTGCACATTAGAACACACCTGCCACAAAGGGACACACTGCACATAGTACCCAGGACCATGCACACAGGATGCTGCACATAGTACACAAGGACACTGCACACAGGACGATGCACATAGTACACACTGCACACAGCCACAGGACCTGCACATAGCCCACCCCCTGCACATAGTACAAACATTGTAATGTGCCCCTATTGTGTTTCCAACTTTTGTGTATTTTTTGATAAAGGAGATCACTGCTCACCAGGGAGCCAGTGTTAAACTAGTCACTACGGCCACGTAGAGCAGGCTCACTTTAGGTTACGAACAACGAGAAATTGTGAAACTATTAAATGATCGCCACAAAAAGTAAAAAATCTATATATATATGAATGTCATCCGGATATGATAGGAAGATAGATAGAAAGAAGGAAGATGATACATAGATATAAGAGTGTGTAGTGGGGCAGAAATGGAGGAGATATAGAAGGGAAAACAGGCCGCAGCCTGTAGAGGTAGAGGGGGGGGGGAGCGAGTGAAAACATTCTGACTTGAGAGGAGGTGAGTATGACGAGACTCGCGAGGAAAAAGACTGAGGAGCAGGGGGGCCCCACGGTCCTGATGATCCTGCACTGAGAATGTAGGGCAGCAGGGGATGACAGGATCCTAATGAATACGATCTCGCTCAGATCTGCGTCTTAATTGTCGGCAATCAAGCTTCTCTGCTGGACCTGGCACTTTAACACCCGCGGCAGCATGGAAGGGGGCATCACACTGCAAAATTTTTTCCATTGAAAAAACCCCAATAATGATATAACTGCTGTAGTACCAAACCACTGCGGGTCATACACAGCATCAAGTGAGGGAGAGTAGAGGGGCTCCCAGCATCATAATCACTATCATACTGTAACATCATCTCAGAGGAGCCCGCAGTAGTGACGGAAATGTCACGTATGGGTCATGGTTTCCATCCTGAAGATTTCTGTCTGAACTGCGACCCTAACACTAATTCATGAGTTCTCTTTAGACGTCGATTTTACACTGATTTCATCTCACATTCTAATCCGTTAATCCATTCAGTATCCCTCAGTGTTTCTTATATTATTCTAATTTACATATATTTTATATTATGTACTGTATTCTTATCTTCGTCTCTTCAGGATCGACAATGGGACAGAGAACGGAGGGTGGAGGAGAATTTCCAGCCACACTAGAGATTCTCTTCTATAATACTGAGAGGTGAGAGATTTGTGATGAGGTCACATGAAATCATTATCTATGGCGAAATAACAAAAGGATAGGACTGGAGAGGTGAGAGATTCTGGAAAATTATGGAGGGAGGATTTATCAATGTGCTCTCCATAACCAGGAGACACAGTAGGAAGAAAGACCTCTAGTGGCGCTGGTCGGCCCCATGTGTATGAAGGACGGGGGGGAGAACACCTGAGGCCCAATCCGGATCCTCCACCTCACCCCTGATACATGATGACATCAATGAGAAGAAGAGCCTAGAATAGAAGTCACCACAAAGATGATGGAGCTGCTGACTGGAGAGGTGACACTGCTGGGAATGCTGGGACATATACAGTAACGCTATGAAGGGATTCTGGGTGATGACGGGTCCATTGTGTGTTGTGTAGGTTCCTATAAGGGTGTGTCAGGATGTGGTGGTCTATTTCTCCGGGAGGAGTGGGAGTATTATAGAGGACAACAAAGATGGTACAAGGACGTCAAGGATGCGCGGACCCCCAGCCCCCTCACATCAGCAGGTAATAGGACAGGACTAAATCCACAAGTACTTTCATTATCTGTATGGAAGAGGAATTCAGTCTCTGGATGTGTTTCCTACGGTAGATCCAGTAAGAGAACATCACCGGAGAGATGTCCCAGTCCTCTTCTTATACCACAGGATTGTTCAGAGGAGAAATTATGTCCCACAGGATCATTAGGTAGGATGGATGAGGATCATGAATATTCTATGCTCTTTGTCCGCCAGGCAATTCGATTATTATTCCTTTTTCACAGCTCTGCTCCAATATATAGAACGGTGGTGTACGAAGATGCGGAGATGGTGTAGTAGAGGGAGTACAGCGCTTCTGTAGTGTGAACGTTCAAGCTTATGGTACACTGGGTTTCCTAGGCAATATACGTGCCTGCCGCTAAAAGTAGACATTTAGTACAGCCCTGACTCCAGTTTTACTTTTTATGGAACAGGTAACGGGTTGCCCAATGAAGGAAAATTCTAAAAAATTTCAATCCCCTAGTTGATTTAAACCACAATAAAGATAATTTTTAACCTTGACTTTACAATTTTACTAGTTTATGATTGTTTTAGCTCCTATCATCAGTGATGGTCAGTGTAAGAAAATCTAGAGTGTGGCGGAGCCTCTCTAAGCAGACACCTTTATGATCCCTCTAAGTGCTTGAGATAGTATTGCGACAAGTTGGTAGATTTCAGGGTATACATTTATATACATTTTTATTTAGCTTCGAAAGGTATTGATGCATAGAAAGAGAATCAGGGATGATGCACCCAATGAGATGCTTGTTCACACATGACACCAGTCAGCCTCTACATCTATGCATTCCACAAAAAATGCTAGTTCTGTTGTGCCTTCTCCCACTCCCCCGGATTAAAGAGCTTATCGGCATATATCTTGTAGTTCTTTTCTCGCTGTGATATTGCTGGCAGGAGGGCAGAGTGTATCAGGTGAGCCGTCCCATCCTGGATGCAAGGGGAGAGGGTCGCGGCAGGGGAGCAGAGATATCTCGGCTCCACAGCCGTAAGACCAGGAAACCAAGATGGCTGCAGACCCTAAAGTCAGAAGATTCCGGGTCAAACAAGGGGCAACTAAAATTGTATACAGGCGGATGATAGAGACCGGTTGGATATACTGTGAGAAGCGCATTTTTGTAAGAACATTTGAAGTATTTTGCTATCCTGAGTATTTTAAGAAACTGTCTTCGGGTAAACCCCTCTAAAGGAAATCAACCACTACGAAAAAAACACTAAATAAACTAGAAATACAAATCTTTGTCCCCTCATCTTGATCCAGGCCTGTCCTCCACGTCTTGACACATTCACTAGAAAGAAACAAATAATACGCAGCATTGCTATGTTTCACGCCCTCCGCACCTCCCTTTCCAAGCTGGGGAGCATGGAACGGCGGAGGTGACATCACATGAGAGGTGGGAATTGACCTTCCTTCTCCCAGCCGGCGCGCCATAATTACAGCCTGCAGCACGGACATCTTAAAATTGGTGATTTTTTCTAGGTGATCCTGGTGTGCAAGACTAATGATGGACAAACCACCCGGATCAAGAGAAGGGAAGAGAAGTGGAGGTGGGTATTTCTAGGAATTTGTTTTTTCAGTGGTGTTTCCTTTAAGTTTAATTCTTGGTATGAGAAAGCTGGAAAATTGATCTTCGCAATAAGGAACAGGATTGTGGTGCCCAGAAGTTAAGGGTCTCAGATATTCTCCCCGTCAGGTCATATTTGGTCATCATTAATAATTAGAGTAATATCATCTAAAACCTTTACTTCTCCATCGTCTGGTGACTGCTACAATATTTGTCTCTCAGTTTGGTATCGGGGTGAAGATGTGAAGAATATTCTGCTCAGAGACATAGTGAGGGGCGATTGAGCGAGTAAGGAGGCGATTCCTACAGGTAAACTGCCCAGGTGTAGGAACCACTAGAATTAAGCAGAGCGGTGATAACACAATACAGAAACATGGAGACATAGACTAGAAAAGTGGAAGGTGGGAGCTGATGAGGGTCAGGAATACTGCTCACCAGGATCTGGAGGAGGGAGGAATGAGATGTTACATCAGTAATAATACAGAACCTTATGGTAAGCAGGAAAGTAATAGCCAACCAGGGGGCAGGACAAGAATGCTGTGCATGCATGTCCGGATTGATGCTATCACACAAATGTCCTGTGATACATCTTCAGAGTTTTTCTTACCACAACCAATGATAAGGTTATATTTTATAATCTGTTTTATCCTTCACAGATGACAACACCAGGAGTCAGAGGAGGAGGACATTGATATCATCACATGTACAGCAGGTGATGGTTGTATCACACCGATCCATCGAAGATCATGACAATATCCCAGGATACCTCACTCAGACCTGCACACACAAGATCGTCATCTGCTCCTTATTAGGACGGGGCCTTTCTTGAAATCATCGGGAACGGTTAGAAACGTGAATTCTTGTTTAAAAAAGTGGGAAATATAGGCTTTATAGCCGAGTTTCAGCCAAGTCACACTGGGGAAAGTCCATTTCCGGTTAGAATGGGGAAAATTGTTTAACCAAAAATCAAAAATCTGTAAGACATCAAAAGACGTCAAACGGGGGAAACTCCATTTTCATGCTCGAATGTGGAAAAGGTTTTACTCAAATCAAAACATCCCGTAACATCTACAAATTCACACGGGGGGAGAAAAGAAACGATTTCATGTTCCAGATGTGCGGAAATGTTTGTGAACATTGACAAAAATTATTAGACATCAGAGAACTCACACAGGGAGAGAAGCATATTCGTGTTCAGAAGTGGGAAATGTTTTACCCAAAAATCAGAATCTATGTAAGACATCAACGACTTCACACAAAAAGGAAATCCATTCATGTTCGAATGTAGGAAATGTTTACAACCCGCCAAAACCTTTAAAGCATCAACGCATCCACACAGGGGAGAAACCGTTTCATGTTCAGATTGTGGCGATGTTTCACAACCATTGCAACGTATTAGACATCAGAGAACGCACACAGGAGAGAAGCATATTCATTTGTTCAGCATGTGGGAAATGTTTTACCCAAAAAATCAGATCGTGTAAGACATCAGCGGAATTCACACTAGGGGGAAATTCCATTTCATGTTCAGAATGGGAATATTTTACAACTAGTCAAAATCTTCTTAAAGCATCAACGAATTCACACAGGGGAGAAGAGAGAAACCGTTTTATGTTCGGGACTGTGGAGAAATGTTTACCGGAAATCAACTCTTGTGACACATCAGAGAAGCCACCCACGGGGGGGAAGAGCCCTTTTCTTGTTCAGATGTGGGAAATGTTTTTCGCGGAACACAGCTCTTTAACCATTCAGAAATCCCTACACAGTGGTGAAGCAAAAATGGGAAAGGTGAAATACAGTCACATACTTTTACCAAGTCAAAAAAACAAACCAAGGACAATTATGAGTAATAAAGGAAAGTGGAGACGAATGAGAGGAATGTATTGTGTAATAAGTTCAAATCTTACTAACTGTGAGATCTGAAAAATTGAGATAAACCTTCCGAGGTTGCTTGGCAATTTTTTTTTCCAGAGAGGCAATAATACTTCTCTTACCATTTTTGCGGGGTATGGTTACTTGAATATAGATAATGTTAATAAACTGTAATTATGATCATCATTGAGCTTAAATAACCTATTTGGACAGGGTTATTCTTTGGGTGTTCACACATAAGAGCATCAGATACCACAGGCAGGAGAAAGAAATTGCTCTTTAGAAACCTCAAACAACCACCAAATCAAGGGACATGGCTGATGCGAGGAAAAAAGCTGCAATAATGTTATGAATATCGGTCGATCGAAGGACTTTATGTGAGTGAGACAGGAAAAAAAAAGTCATAGGGTGACTTAATGCAGGGTCGGCACCAGCCCCCTGGCATACGGTGGGCAATTCCAGGGTCCAGAGTGCTGGGGGGGCCACATAAGCATCCTGGGTGAGGGGGGACGTATCTACAATGAAATCCATAGGGGGTGTGGGGGGCTGTATATAAAATAACCATGAGGAGCTTGTTTGGGATGATAAAACTAGGGGATGTTGTAGGGAACAGGAGACTGTTTGTTTTAGTGCTGAATTTTTTAGTTCATGCACAGGGCCACTGAGGCTCTGTGCCCAGGGGCCTACTTAATCCTGAAGCCGACCTGACTGTAATGGGTTCTGCTGCATCTAATTGGCGAATGTGATTTTCCTACTGGTCTCTAAGGAGACCTACCACCGGATCTATAACGGAAGAATTTCTGATGTGGTACAGTAGTCGTATCATGCACTGTCGGTATCTTTTTTCCTATCGAACTGAGCAAAAAGGGGCAACATTGGCGATCGATGCTCACCTTGCCCCTCTCCATAGCGATGTTATGGCGCACAGCGAAACTTCCCGTACTGCGACTATTATACGTTCCCATTAGCGTGTGAATGTTAGCCTTAATAAAACTTGGGGTATCTTATCTAAAAAAAGTTTTGAGTTTATTACCCAACTTGGTGGCTCTAAAGGGTATTAGTGGCGCTGGACCGTGCGACTTTTGAAGTTTGAATTCACTTAATTTAATTACCCGCCACCATTTGGATATACACTAAGGGGCCCACAAATACTTTCCCCCTCCCTCCTGGAAGGGGAAACCTTGTTATAATGTTTATTCTAAAAACAACATTAACTTCGAAGAGGCTACTAGGGCGTAGAGTAGCCAGGCCGTTAACTGCACAGAAGCACAGTGAAGCCATTGGTGAGGCGGGCAGTTATTGCCCCAGCGCGGCACCATCTGAGGTCTTTAGAGGCTACCTGTGGCATGAAGAACAATTCAGTTGAGATTGGGTGCTGGAGGCATTAGGTGCCAGGTGTCCTGGGATAAGCTCCCACCGTGTGTGTCCTAAACAAAAAAAGGACAAGCAACCAAATCTATGTACCAAAAGCTGTTTGTTGATGACGCAGCCCAGGGTCCTCCTAGTGTGCAGATGCTTGACAAAGATTCATTGTGAATCGAAACATTGAATTTTTTTCTATGCCTGTGTGAATAATGGGTTTCACACTTTTTTCATCATTTTGATGCTGTGGCCTTCTCTCCTGTTTTTGTCCCTTATTAAACAAATCATAAAGCACTTCATGGGGGGTATGCTGTTCTGGGCACAAAATATGGAAGTCATGCTTCAGGGCATCCAACAGTGCCTGAGCAAAGGGGGTTTACTGCCAAAACGGGTGGGTGAATAAGGACTGAAGCATATCTTCTCAGCTTCCAGGAAACATGAAGGCTCTGAAGGGCAGTCAACACTTGAGGGTAAGAAAAAGTGCGGGACACAGACTTTTCGGGGGAAAGGGCAGGGAACCAATCCAAAGCAAGGTTGGGTGCTGGAGATGCCTTTCCTGAATGGCTCCTTGCACATTGATGGTCTGCTTGAATCTGTCTATTTTGCCCCAGACAAACTGAAAATGTCCTGGCCTCAGCCATGGATGACCAAACCCTTAGCAGTTTATTGTAGCACAGGCAGACTTCGTTATGCAATACAACAGCTTTCCTCGTCAAAGAAAGTCACTAATGTACCTTAGTCTTTTTTTTTTTTATTTGCTCAAGCCTTCTTCCCAAGACTTGAGGTATGCGCGAACCTTGCCGAACCAAAAAAAAGTTCTGTTGGATGGTGAAGGGAAAGGGGGTAGAAGAACAACGTGCAGTCTGTGAAAGCCTAGGCCTACGACTTCTGCAGGTTGACTTTTTCCCCTTGTCCGAACTCCTCTCAGTTCTGGACGATAACGCATACAAATGGAGGGAAAGAGGGCACAGCTTTTCTGACCCCGAGAGGACAGCAAAGGTCAGTCATCCGGACGTTCATAGACCCAATAGGAGGACCGAGGTGCCCCAAGTACTCACCTACAGCCCACAACTGGGATCTACGTTATATTGCCATAGAACTCCAACCTATTCTCTCATAAAGATACAAGTACTAGACATATATTCCAGTCCACGCTCTCGTTTCCTTCGGACAATACCAAACATGAGAGCAACATGTTTGGGAGTGCCCTTGAACCCTCACGGCCTGAAAAGCAGAGGTGCAAAATTGTGTTGGCACATTCACACGGGTGACCTGTACTTGTGCCACAATCACAGCAGCTAGAGGACATTTTCCCTGCAGGTTTTTCCAATGTGGTTGCATTATGCTTATTTGTGAACAGTGCCCAACCCATAGGCATATATGTGGGGGGCACAAGCCCGAGAGGAGAGTTCATCAGCACTTGAAATAACACATATCCGATATTAAAAAGGAAAATGGATAGATCTGCCAGGTGCCGACATTATCCAGATAGGACCCACACTATGGGAAATGTGTGGATACTGTTTAATGAGACATTTCAAGACAAAAAGAGGAAAGGAAGGGAATGGAGTATAAATTTAATGCAGAAGATTCAGCGCTACAATGTAGTCTAAAGGGGGTTTACCAGAACAAAAGTCCGGCCCTATCACGGGATAGGGGGGGCCTAGCTTGGCGACAGTGAGAGAGTCTCAGTGATGAGGACCCCCACAGATCACGAAAAAGGAGGGCGTCCGTCGCTCGGTCAGACTAATGGAGCGACGGGCCGCCACATGACAATTCTGCTCCATTAATCTCTATGACTCTGAGGGAAATTGCTGAGCGCCACTCGAATAATGGAACAGAGTTAATGGAAGCAGATATGGTATGTGTGGCGCCTTCTCTACAGTCTCACAGAACCACGAGGGGTCTGACAGAGACCCCACTGACGGCAAGTTACGCCCATGCAGCTTCATGACCCCCGACCTGGAGGCCAACAAGGAAGATCGGAGGAGAGCTCGAATGGTCACGCCTCACAGGTTTTTAGTCTCTTTGTTACTTCATCTGTAAATTGGATTGTTTTCTAGATGGAACAAAAATGCTGTGTACTTTTATCTATAGCATCATGGTCTGATGAAGAGAATTAGTATCTCGAAAGCTTCCACCACAGAAGTCTCAGCTCTAATCATAAGGATGGTCCCGCCTACAGCCAGCACTTCCTGGAGACTGACTCTCCCACCACATGTGACTTCAATGGCCATCATACATCACCAGAGCCTGACTCCGCCACACATGGGGCTGGTCAATGACGAAATTATCACAGGTCATCTCCCTCTATAGATGGGCACAGCTCTGCAGGTAGGTGGATGGGGTTTAACCCCTGCCCAGTATTCACATTAGGAGGGTTGGCCCCCCCTCTCAATGTAGAGCAATTAATAATAATAAGAATTATGAAAGATATTTCATTTTGTAATACTCCATAGAATAATTATGTGTCCCACATCCCGCGACAATGGGGCAGCTTACTAAGGGCTGTAGGACCGGTTTCTATCGGACTTGCACGTTCTTTTAGTACATGGTTTATAAAGGCCATGAAACATTGTTGAAATATACCTGCAATACACATTTCTGCACTGTAGGGGGCGCTCTGGTGCTCAGTTGTACCGTGCGTCAGCTTTATCATGGAAAAGTCCACAGAATGTGTGCATGCCCCATGTAAAGGTGCACCAAAAAACAAAAAAAAAGTGGTTTGCAACCTTCTGTCAGGGCGTGCAGGGGGCGCAAGATTCACAAAGAACAGGGGCCAAAAAATCCTGAATCTGGTGTCCCATGCACAATACACAGGAACGCAACAAAAGGGGCACACGGGCGCACCATAGTACACCACTGCACACCACTACACAGAAACTGGCACAACCAAACGGGGCACACGGTGCACATGACACACTGCATACTAAACAGAACACTGCAACAACAAACGTGGCGCACATAGTACCACTGCACAACTAACAGAACACTGCACAACAAACGGGGCAAACGGTGCACATAGTACACACTGCACACTACAAGACACTGCACAACAACGGGGGCACACGGCGGACATAGTACACATTGCACACTACACAGAACACTGCATATACCCAAAATAGAATAATGGTTATACCGGCATTCCCCATCCCAAACGGCAATAGCATCCATAGACGAAAATTACACTCTTTTTGCCATTTTGAAACATTTTAAAATTCAATATAAAAGTGATCAAATTTCCAAAAAGCCTTACATCCTAAAATGTAGCACCAACCATAGACTCCGGCAATGAAGTATGAAAAGTTTATTAGCGCCACAAGATGGGGGGACAAACAGAAGTTTACATTTTTGTACAGTATGAACAACATTATAAAACCTATATAAAAATGTGTTATCCCTGAGATTGCCCTGACCCAAAGAATGTTAAAGTAAAACCTGTCATTTGGAGGGCCCCAGTGAAGCTGTAAAATCCGAGCCCACAAGAAAATTGACCAAATCCATTTTTCAAAATTTTCACTGCCATTTGGAATTTTTCCCGCTTTCCATTCACGGCATGGAGATAAATACCGTACTATGAAGTTGCAATTTGTTTATGACAGAAAACAAGCGCTGGTAAAATAAAAAACTATACATTTTTGAAGGAGGGGAGAAAAAAAATGAAATTCAAAAGAAAAAAGGACCTCGCCGTTTGAAGGGTAATGAACTGACCGTTGTGTGACTGTAATTCCCTAATTTGAGGGACTAGATCCAAGACAATTTGTGAAGTGACTCCTTAGTGATGAATTTGGGAATCCTGGGCTGAGCCCTAGATGGAGGAAGTTCTCTCCACAATTTGGGGGACTCCATCATACGGGCATCAACAGCCGCCTCTATTATGGTGGTAGAGGAGAATCTCCAGGTGATAGGACATAGGAATCGCTTGCGTTATTACCAATGTGGAACGCATATTATCTCAAGAAAACTACAAGTCCAAGCGCATCCACATCTGTAATACCCTGGCACCAGGGGTAGTGATATATACGCTGTCAGTTACCAGAACCACTGCCGGTCCTACACAGCGTCATGTGCGGAGAGGGGACTCCCAGCTTCAAATCACCATCATACTGTAATTCACTCAGAGAGCGCAGTAGTAGTGAGTGCCGGGAAATGTCAGTATGGGTCATGGTTTCCAAGTTGTCGAATTGATCCTAACACTTATTTATGAATTCCTCCAATTAGATGTCAGGAGGTTACAGATTTCATCTCCGTCAAGGAAACGCACAATGTAATCAATAGAAGATCAAAATCCATCACTGCTTCATAGGATCTCCTAAGGTTTTCTTATATTGATTTAATTTACATAAAGTTTATAGGTTCTACTTGTCTAGTCTTTCTTCTCAGGATTCAGGACAAATGGACAGAGACACGCGGGTGGAGAGATATTCCAGCTCACTAGAGATTCTCTTCTATATTACTGGAGAGGTGAGGAGATGGGATGAGTCAATGACCAATGACGATCATATCTATGGGAATAACAGATGATAGGAGGAGAGGTGAAGAGATTCTGGAAATGGATGGAGGGAGATTTATCAAGTGTCTCTCCATTAACCAGGATTACACAGTAGTGAAGAAGACCCTCAGTGGGCGCTTGTCAGGCCCCGGGTATGAAGAGGGGAGAACCCTGACCCAATCCCGGCTCCCCACCTCACCCCATCGATTACATGATGACATCAATGAGCAGAAGATGCCTAGAAGTCACCCACAAAGATGATGGAAGCTGCTGATGAGAGGAGAGGTGACACTGCTTTGGGAATGCTGGGGAAATATACAGTAACGCTATGAAGGGATCTGGGTGAATGACGGGATCATTGTGTGTGTCAGGTTCCTATAAGGTGTCAGAGTGGCTGTCTATTCTCCATGAGGAGTGGGAGTATTGAGAAGGACACAAAGGATGTTGTACAAGGCCGTCATGATGGAGGACCACCAGCACTCACATCAGCAGGTAATAGACAGGAACTAAATCCACACGTCCTTTCATACTGTATGGAAAGAAGGAATTCAGTTCTGGATGTTTCCTACAGGTAGATTCCAGTAGGAGAACATCACCGGACCGAGATTCCAGTCCTTTATTCTACCAAGGGATTTGTCAGAGGAGCACAAATAGTCCCACAGGATCTCAGTAGATGGAGAGCAGACGTAATGACATATTCTTCTGATGCCGTTGAATTTTATTCTAGTCATCAACGCTTCATAAACTTGTCCGTTTTTGGAAACTTTTCAAAATGAGAATTTTGCTTATAAGAAAAGTTGGAATTGCTCTAAGCATGGTGGATTTTATATTAAGACCTGCATCTATGTGTCTCAGATTAATTTCTCTTGTCCGGTTATTTGGTCATCCCTGATAAATTACTTATGTTATCGTATCAGCAAACATTTTTTTTTGGTGGTGTTTGTAACTCTGTTGTGTCTCGGTGACTTCTTCCAATATTTGTTCCTCAGTTTGTGTATCAGGATGAAGATGTGAAGAATCTTATGCCCCAGACGACATATGTGAGGGGCGATTGATGCGATTGTGTCAAGGAGCGAGTCTGATTCCTACAGCCAAGCCCAGACGTGGGAGTAGCTAACCACTAGATAATAGCAGAGACCAGAGTGATAACACAATACAAGAAAAGAACATGGAGACATAGACGAAGAAAAGCGGGAAGCGTGGGAGCTATGAGGGTCAGGAATACGATCACAGGGGCCTCGGAGGAGGAGCACGACGCTTCGTTACATCCAGTAATAATACAGAACTTATGGTTAACAGGAAAGTCATAGCCCCCAGGCAGACAAGAAATGCTTTCTGCATGTACACGGCTTGATGATATCACACAAATGTCTGTTGATACATCTCAGGTTTTCCCTTACCACAACCATGATAAGGTTATATTTTTAATCTGTTTACTCCTTCACAGATAACAACACAGAGATCAGAGGAAAATATGATTTATTCACATGTTACAGCAGGTGATGGTTGTATGACACCAGATAATCTTGAAGACCATGACAATATCCCAGATTGAATCTCAACGACCTTCACACACAAAGATACATAATATGCCTTCCTATTAGAGGGTCTTTTTATAAATCATCAGGAACGCGTTATAAACTGGATTATTGTTTAAAAAGTGGTGGTAAATTAATGCGCTTTATAGAGATTCTTCAGCCAAGTCACACGGGCGGGGAAAGGTCATTTTCATGTTCAGAATGTGGGAAGTGTTTTAACCACTAAATCAAACATTCTTGTAAGACAATCAAAAAACGTCACCACGGGGCAAATCCATTTCCATGACTCCGAATGTGGAAATGGCGAAATGTTTTACTAAAACAAACCATATCGAAAACAATCAAAAATTCACACAGGGGGGGTGAAAAGCTGTTTTCATGTTCAGAATGTGGCAAAATGTTTATAGCCAATGAAAGTTTCTTGTTCGACATCAGAGAATTCACACGGGCGGAGAAGCCACATTAATGCACAGAATGTGAGAGAGTCTTTAAGTGCTGAAAACACACCATCTCTTAAAATCAGAGAGGAAAACTCACAACGAGGGAAAACATGCAGAACCCCCCTTCTCCTCCCTTCCCTCCCCCCCCCCCTTTACCCTCCCCCCCCCTTCCCCCCCTCCCCTTCCCCCCCCCCCTCACGTTCAGAATGTGGGAAATGTTTTCCAACCATTCAAAACTCTCTTAAACATCAAAGAAAGTCACACGGGGGGAGAAGCCATTTTCATGCACTGACTGTGGGAAAAGTTTTACTCAAAAAACAACATCTTGTTAGAATCAAAGAAACTCACAAAGTAAGGAAATACATTTCATGTTTAGATCTGTGGGAAAATTGTCTTCTGCTTACAATGACAATCTGTTAGCCATCCGAAAAGTCACACAGGGGAGAAGCATTTTATGTTTACACATTGTGGAAAATGTTTTGTTAGAAAAAAACAATTCTCGATCGTCATGTGAGAAAGTCAACACGGAGGGAGAAGCACATCTTCATGATCCGATTGTGGGAAAAGTTTACCGGAAATGGAAGTTGTTGACCATCAGAGACTCCACACCGTGTAAGCTAAAATGGGAAATGCTGAAATACAGGTCACAGCATTTCACAAAGTTCAAAAAACATTCGAAGGACAAGAATACGAAAGGTGGTCCACTCATCTTTGTGGACGGCTGCCGTGTGCAGTCACATCCGGCGCAGGAGGCTCTGTCAATAAGAACGACGTGCCGCAGCCGTCGCTGCAGTAGCTGTCAGTTTGCACGGCCCCAGCGATTACCCAGATCTCGAACAGCTTGCGAGAAGTGAAAACCAGAGGGGCCGTGGTGGAAAGTGCTCCGGGGGTGTCGCCCAGCAACATCAGAGGAGATGCCAGCCCCCTCCTGAATACATCCGAATTGCGCAGCGGCAGAAGAAGATACTTGGATCCGACCTCTATTGGTAAAGAGGTCAGCATTCCTTTTAGGAACATTTAGTACAATTTCTCAACCATACATTAAAAATACAATTTAGCAAATATATAGACAAGGGTCTGGAAAGAGGATATGGGGGCGGATTTTGTATCGGGGTATTTTGGGGGGGGACAGGTTCACTATTTAAAACAAAGGGGAGCACACCCCATTTCCCTTCATTAGGGTCGAGTACCCAGTCCTAGTAGCGGTAATCTTGAGGGGTGGCAACATTTAAGAGCCATCACACACCCACCGCCCCTTGCTCGTAGAAATGACCCTCCCCTGGAAAAACTACCAATACACCCGAGTCAAGGCAAAGGCTGGACGCCTCCACTCCTCAGGTTGGTTTACATTACTGGTTTGCTTTAATTTGCGGTTTGGAAAGGGGGGACCCTGTTGTATTCTTGAACTTCTTGAAATTTAAATTTTTCTACGATTTTAACTGGGACATATTTAGCAGGTGGCAGGAGAAAGTACAGAGAGGAGAAACGTACAGAGATCTAAATGTAAGGTACTTCACACACCGTATAGGGGACGTAGTATACAGCCGATATACGTCCTCCACAGACGGCCATGGGCGCATGGCGCCCTACGGGGCCCGGTACCAGTGAAGCACACGTTTCCGTAGAGACATTAGCCCATATGACTTCCTTAATCCGGTGGCTGGCCAGGGTATTATAGATTAAGCTTTGAGTAAAAGTCAAAGAACTGGACTTCTTTGTATCATAAAAAGTGAAATATTCTGTTATAATCGGGAATCCCTTTATTGCGCAGACATTTGCCCCGGTTGGAATGTGATGAAATTAATCAAAAGACATTAAACTACGAATAACGTTCAAGATCAAAAAATTCTCTAATATCTCTCCTGGGTAACTTTATAATTCACATAGTTATGTTGGAACATCTGAGACGGGTTCTCTACTGAAATTTTTGATAGACTTTTCATTAAAGCAGACATCGGCTTTAGCTGTCCTTATAGGGATCTCCATCATCCCGTTTTGGTTACCTAGTGACACCTTGTACTAAACTCTAAGGTCTATGAAACAGTCCTCTTAAGGCAAGGCAATACAGCAGCAGCAACCAAAGTTAATAAAACTGGGGAAAGGAACCGTGGATCGTAAAACATTATCTATCCCAGAATTCCCAGATTGAGTCATTCCCAGTGTTTTGCCATCAGGGATCCTGGATTATTATTATTAGAAAGCTGAGTGTGTGGTGTTGTGTATATGTATGTATGTACATTAAAGGAATCTGCACACTTTTTCTCTGGACTCCCCAGGAATGTCTATAGACTCAATTTTGACACTGCAGTTTAACATTTGCTTTCCAAAATCACAAGTCATACCCATCATATACAGGAAGCCATTGTCTGCTGTGCTGTGGCAGTTGGAAAGCTGAGCCCGTGATTGGTTGCGTTTTGCCACAGTTCATTAATATGAGCTCTGAGGTTTGGATTGGTTACTACAGGCATATGATTATAAGAGACTTATGTGTGAGGTTTAGATGGATAGAGGCAGGAGAATGGTGTGAGAGACAGAAAGAAAAGTTAGTGAGAAACAGGTAGACCCGCGGAGAGAACGCGAGGCTGACAGAGACCGGCAGGGACGGAGTGACAGAAGGGAGTCAGGGAAAGTGAGTGACAGAGAGACAGGCACGAGAGAGAGAGAGAAACAAGTAGGTCGAGTGAGGAGGCGGGCCAGGGAAAGTGATGTGAGAGCCCAAGCAGGGAGAGTAAGAGAGAGGGACAGGCAGGGAAGTGAGAAGAGACGGCAGGCGAGAGGAAGAGAGAGACAGGCAGGGAAAGTGAGAGACAGTGACACATCAGAGAGTAGTGGGAGTGAGTGACAAGGACAGGTCATGGAGAGGAATAATAGCGAGACAAGCAGGGAGACGTGACCTTGAGAGACAGACAGGGTAAAGACGAGATATGTAAACAGGAATATTTCTTTGTAACCAATTCGATTTGTTTTAGCAAGAGCTGTCAGGATCCGGGAACACAGGATCTCACAGCTAATCTTATATATTAAAGCTGAGTGTGTGTCAGTATAAATTATAATAATGAATAATAATTAATAATAATAAATAATGAGCTCTACGCTGTGATTGGTTTACTATAGGAGGCATAATACAGCTTATGTGTGCGTAAAAGAGGATCTGTTCACCCCAGAAATTCGGCACTAGGAAGCTGATGACTAAAGTGCCTAAAACAATGCAGCAGTGTTAAAGATAGCCGTTACTCTAAAAATTCGGAAAACCACCGATACTAAACGCTATCTAACACCCTGCGGGTACAATAGAACGCCGGACCCCGCTCTCAAAGCGGTCCCAATGATTCGTGGTCTGCGTGGGGGCGGAAATTGTGGGTGGGCTTGGGACCGGCTGGTTGACCATGCCGCATGACCGCCGGGCCAGTCACCGCCGCCGCACACATGCTGCTAATGGCTGCTTTGTTTACCTTTAGTAAGCCAGCTCCTAAGTGGGGAAAATGTCTGGGGGTGACAGGGGTCCTCTTTAAGATGGAGCGAGACCGACCAGGGAGACGTGAGAGAAACGGCAAGACGAGAGAGCGAAGCGTAGGAGTGAGTGAAGAGTGACAGTGACAGAGAGACATCGGGGACTGAGGTGGGGAGAGTGAGTGGCAGAGACAGGTGGGAAAAGTGAGTGGCAGACAGTCATGGAGAGTGAATGACTAGAGAGACAAGCAGGGAGCGTGACTGAGAGATTACGGGAGGGGAGAGGATTGGGAGTTAGCTCGAAAGGGAGAGAGAGCACGGAAGAGAAGGACAGGGACAGTGACGTAGTGAGGGAGAGCGAAGGGCAGGCAGGGATCACGGCGGATCGTGAAGTAAACAGAACAGAGAGGACATGAGGGAGAGTGAGTGACAGTTGATACAGGAGGGAGGAGAGGTGGAATGAGAGACAGGGGGAGAGTGAATGACAGAGACGAGAGGCCAGAAAGTGAGTGGCTATAGTGGTAAAACAGGAAGGGAATTAGTGAGAGAGAGGACAGTGAGGGAGATTGTGAGTAAGAGAAGAAAGGGACGTAGGGAGAGTGAGTGACAGAAAGACCATCAGGGAGAATGGAGGGACAGTCAGGGAAGAATGAGGGACAGAGGGACTGTCAGGGAGCCCGTTAGATCGAGGAGAGGCAGGGAGAGCAGCATAGGATACTTAGATCAATATTAAAATATTTTTTTGTTAAAAGATTTATTTTATCTTATAACTAAGAGGAGGGAGGAAACGCCGGGAGGGATCTACAGCTAATCTAATGTATAAAGATGACGTCGTACCAAATTTTTGCACAGCCACTTCCAGTGACTCAGAGAATCGTCAGGACTAAGGTGTGAAATTTGAACACCACACTTTCAACAAATACCAAAAAAAAAATTATTACCACCATTTACAGGGACCAGTGAGAAGAGACAGAGAGTGACGGATAGACAGAGAGAAAGACAGCCTAGTAAGACAGATAAAGAATGACCGAGAGATACACAGACATAGAGAGGAACATGGAGAAAGTGACAGACATAAATAGATACCAAAAAAACTAGAGGATAGATATAAAATATTAATTTTGTATAGCCTTAGCCAGCAGTTACCTTACTACACGGGCAATGCTTGGGGGCGGGGAGCTATAACTATTTGGAAATTAATAAAGTACTATAGAAAGTACCAAGCATTTACAAACTCCTCATTTTAAGTAGAATATATCCTAAGGCAATCTGTTATGCCTACCACCAGAGAAGTTGACCTAGTTGGTCTGTCATACCCCTTTTAACAGCTCTCTGGAAAAGTAAACAAACTTTTGATGATAGCAATAGATATAAGTATCCAGTTGAAGTTCCTTTTACTGTTCCCCATCAAATAATACAGATTCAAACCGGGGCTACAATCTGGATTAAAGGGCCACCCTTTAAACTAATCAGCAATCCTTGAGGTACCCTCATTTCATCAATCACACCTCCAAGGTATAATCCAGAAGTGATTCGTTATGACAAGTGATGTCGGCCCTCAGGACTTCTTATTTACGGTCAGATTCTGAGGCAATGAAATTGTGTTACACAGAGACTGATGGAGGACAGGTTGGAATTATATCTGTGAAATTGCTGCATTTTGTTATACCAGTAATTAGAGAAGGGGTTATTTTGTTATCCTGAGTATGCGTTAAGAATCTTGTGTTCGTGGGAAATCTATGGAATCCATTCAAGCCCATGAGCCAGCTTCGAACCGCTGTTGTGGGGAATCCTTTTAGAAGCAAGTTGTTTCATGACAGAAGAATACTTTTATCTGGGCACCCACAAATTACCTGAGCCCAATCAGACCCGCTTCCGTTTAAACTCCAAGTTTGTTGCAATCATAATAAAGCAGATAAGATGCTTGGTAGGGCATGTTCACTTAATAAGCTGCTGTGAGTTTTGTCAGATGGCCATCCTGTCACGAATCTCTATTTCTTCTAGCGCTTTGAACCAGGGTGGTATGTGTCTCTATTTGATTCTTGGCATCAGATACACAACTCATCATGGACTCGTAAAACATCTAGAAAAGTACTTCACTCACCAGATCTAATGATAAGGCCTTGATGTAGCTCTTCCTGACCTTAGCGTCCTACTATAAAGCAGCTCACTGGTTGATGCTTGTGGGCAGGTATCACCATGACAAAAATAGGCCTTGAGTGTCTTTGAACAGCAGTCTCTCTCAGTAACATTTTAGCTTCCAACTGGGTACCAAGAAGGCACTTATAGAGTCTACGACATTTCTCTCCTGACGCCATCACTCGGCCGCTCTCAGTAGTAGGCGGTGGCAGTACTTTCGGCTTGTTGTGGAGCAGCCTGTCCCACCTCTTCGAAGCATTCACCACAAACTACCCTCCTACCTTGAGACTGAAGAACCCTTTCGGCAGGTCTGAGCTGTGGACTCAGAACCACCTGTGCACTCCCATTGATCATAGTATGCATACCCGGAACTCATTTGGGTATCTCATCTAAATATAATATTCTTCCCGGGAAACAGCGGAAACAGACTTTTCTAGCCGCTCTAAAAAGCCCTTGCCATCAGAGCTCACTTCACAAGAGGGCAAGGGACCACTTTACTATTTGCTGGTTATGAGATGCCAACCAATTATAAACTATTTCCCTTAGGCTGATTCAAATTGTGGGAGGAAGTGGAATTGAAGAGCAGGAATTCTTTTTATTTTTGGTCTCTGACCAGATGTGTCTCTGTGCTGGGTAAAGATTACAGTAGAACAAGAAAGCTCCAGCCTCCAGATATACAGTAGAGTAAAAAATTATTAGATTGCTATTTCATCATAGGTAAAAAATTTACAGAGAAAGTGGAATACGGTCACCGAGACACCAAAAAATGAACCTACGCGTTCGAATGATTATATTACATTCTTAGTCCATGGTCTGTTCTGACGGCTACTGTTACGGCCAAATTCTGCTTGCTAGAGACTTTCTCCTACGTTTTCGGTTTACGAGCTGATCGTTTTTGTGTTTCATCTTTACAATGCCCAAACAGTTGACACTAGCGTGTACACTGACTGTTCCCCCCCCCCCCAAAACTTTTGGAGACTGTAACTCGGTCTTGGAAGTTTCCTCTTTGATGTGTGAGGGTTTATCTGTTTGTGGAGGAAGGACACTAAGTTATACTGAATCTATAGGGAACCCATTGAACACATCATTCCTGCAGGGGTTGTCTGAAGTCTGCCGGAAGCACGGGGGCTTTAGTGCGTTAGCATTACAGCATTTGCAGTGCTGGCGGACCCTCAGGTTCAAGTCCCATCCCAGGTCAACCTATGCAAATACTCTTATATTGTATATTCTCTCGTGTTTGCGTGGGTTCCTACGGTGGTCTTACGTTTCCATCCACACTCAAAACTACTGGTAGCCATGATAGATTGTGACGCCCATTGGGGACCAATTTGTCAACGTTTGTGCACACCACGCTGCGTACTGTGTGCACTTATATAATAAAGGAATTTATTCTTAAGAGGTGCTCTTAAACTCTGATGTATAATCAAATCAGCAATAATAATACTTATCATCACGGATTACACAACCCCCGGACGCCGAGCAATAGAGATTACATGCGTCTTCTGGGTTCCCCTGTCGTGTGTTTTGTCCATTACTTCCATAGAGGTTCATAAGAGGAAGATGACCAAACAAACTTCTCCTCACATGGCCCCGCCCCTAGCAACACTTCATGGAGAATGACTCACCCACACAGTGACTACATCCCCCCACATGGTTCATTATGTCATCACAGGTCCCTATAGATTCCCAGCAGCCCCGAGACTCTGACTCCTCCCAAACACTGGGGCCTGATCACATGACTAGACATCAGCACAGGTCCGTCATATTACTTGGAGCTCGCAGGCGAAGGTAGGTGCTGTAGTCACCGGGGACATTATCAGTTGAACCCTCCTCCATCTCTCTGATTTGGGGTTTCCTCTTGGCCTGGGGGTCACGTTATTACCGGTAGGTTTCCCTAGTTGGCCTGTGAAATGCTGCCCTCCTGCTCCCAGTTGTATAGAATCGCAATTTAAATTGACCCTAATGACAGCTAATGAATTTCAGAGTGACCTCCGGGGTTTAGAATATTTCACGGTGTTCCCACATCCTGCAGATATTGTATCTATTTCCAACATTTTAGATAATTTGTAACTGTACCAATTACCGGGGGATCCCTGAGCCGTCCTATTAGTCCTGTGCAGGGAAGCTGGAATCCGTTACATTACCGGAGCGCCCAGGCCGCTCTTAGGAAAAAACATAACAAAAGCAGTGCGATATCAGCAAATACTGTAAATGGTAAGTGCTCATTAAGATATGAGACACAGCTGGGAGAACATTGCTTGGCTTGCACTATATGCTCCAGTGCCTGCAAACTGACTCCCGATTGACGGTTCCTCAAACAGAGCCGAAACAGGAGGATCCAACCCTTGGATCCCACTCACTAAGGATCCGCAAGCATCTTTCTTCCAATAATTGGACGCAAGAATAAACTAAGGGCAGTTACAAAGAAACTTTGGTTGCAGGTACTATGCCAGATGACTATTCCACAAATCTCCACACAATTTGATGGCCCGGCATGTAGACCCAGGAGGCAGAATGTGTCTCACAGGTGAAAGATCGCGTCCATATGTCTCATGGTACTGGATGGATGTACCCGTTCAAATTTCTTGGTGGGAAAAGAGTTGCCAGGTTGACTGATACCTTGTAGTAGTTGCCCTACGTGAGGATCCCCCGACAAGGACGACCCCCCCCCCCCCCCTCATCTACAGCCCCAAGTTGAAATTTTGACTTTTTCATATTCAGAACCTTGAACTTGACTTTCCGACCGCAAGCTAACATTTTGGATTTCCATATTGCCAAACTTGACAATTTTAGACAATCTAATTACCAGAATTTTAATGCGCAGTGAGAGAAAGGTTTTCTAGTTTTTCTATTACCAAATATTTCATTTACGTAAAATAACGGGTCTGATCACTAGAACGCCTTATAACTGCTTGTTGGACATCCATTTATTTCATTCATTTTTAAACACTTAATTCTCTTTATTAAATTTACTGTGTTATGTTATTATGTAAGTACCTTTTTCTAGACCATTGTGGCTCGGAAACATGCTCCCCGTTTTTCCAACTATTATCATTCCCTCTAGACCCTTACACTACCACTTTAACCGCCTTTTTTGGGTGTAAAATTATAGTCCCCCATGAGGCTGCATTGGGGTTTGTGCCAGTGTTAAAGTTTGCTGTCCAGACACAAATTTTGTCCCTAAATCTATGATGAACTTTTTAAATCCGAATTCAACCAAACCCGGTTGGCTGATCTTATCGTAAGGTATGGACACAATCCCACCAGCACATCAATGATTCATTGAATCCTGAAGTTCTCTCTTACCCATGACAGGGATTTTACACTGATTTAATCTCAGTATAAAAAAAACTCACACATTTAATCAATAGAATGATCCAAAATCCCCCTAACCCACTCAGGAATCTCCTCCGTGTTTTCTTATTGATTTAGTAATGTGTTTTTTATCATTATTTTATATGTGTTTTCTTGCCTATTTTCTTTCTTTCAGGATCAGAAAATGGACAGAGACAGGACGGGGTGGAGAGGAATATTCCAGCTCACCTAGAGATTCTCGTCTATATTATGGGCCAGAGGTGAAGAGAAGATTTGATGCACGTACAGACATCATGAGCTATGGGCCCCCCAAATAAAAGATTGATTAGGACTGGATAGGTGAGAGATTCTGGAAAATGTTTGGAGGGAGATTTATCAATGTGCTCCTCTCCATAACCCAGGATTTACACAGTAGTGAAGAAGATCCCTCTAGTGGCGCTTCGGTCACGGCCCCCTGTGTATGACAGCGGACGGGGCGAGAAACCCTGAGCGCCCAATCACGGCTCCTCCACCTCCCACCTGAAATGATGACACCCACAAGCGCAGCAGACTAGAAGTCACCCAAAAGATGATGGAGATGCTCGACTCGGAGAGGCTGTACCACTGCTGGGCATGCTGGAAAATTATCCGGAGAACGCTATGAAGGTATCTGGGTGGATGACGGGTCAATTGTGATGTGTCAGTTCATATAGGTTGTAAGGATGTGGCTGTCTATTTTACTCAAATGGAGGGGGAGTATTAGAAGGACACAAAGATGTGTACAAGGACGTACATGATGGGGACCACCAGCCTTCCTCAAGCAGAGGTAATAGACGGGACTGACAAATCAACACGTCCTTTCATTTATATGTATGGAAAGAAGGAAATCAGTCTCCGGGATCGTTCATACAGGTAGATCCAGTAAGAGAAACACTCACGGAGAGAGGTCCCCAGTCCTATTCTTCTACCACAGGACGGTTCAGAGGAGAAATATGTCCCAACCCAGATTGTCGAAGAGGATAACAACTACTCCCACATGTATGATAGGTCGAGGGGGGGGATAAGGACTTCATGACATACTTCTCTGAGCTGTGGAGGTTTTTCGCATGTAACGTTCTTAAAAGTCTTATTATAAAATCTCCATGTAGTCGTATGGGGTTTACTCTGCTGGTTGTCAGTTTGCAGTAAGGGAAACAAATGGTGGATTTTGGTATAGACTGCGGTAGGTGTTTATCAGATTATTCAGGTCATATTTGATTAACTGGGTATTCCCACAAAGACATAGTTGATATGTTACAAAATAGACACATTCTCTCTTTTATGCAATGTCAGAACAAAAATATAAGCATTTCAAAGAATTAAATCCCACGGTCTCTATCAGCTCGGGTATATCATAATTCAGTTGGCCCCTGACACGACCCTGCGATGTTGTAACTCTGATGGCTGAACGGAGCTTTTGTCCTCTCTCTTGCTCTTGCCTATAGCCCACCCTTCATTGACAGGACGGAAGCAGCTCGGATGATCCACACTCACTGACTTCCTGCCACGCATTATGTACAAGCCTGATGGGAGACCGACTAGGTGACAGGCAGATATGTTCTGATCCGGGACGGGGGAGACAGGCGATAACAGCAGCTCTGATTTGGTGTGCATGGGGAGCTGACATGTGGCACAGCTCTATGGATCTCATCCTCTTTCTACTGTGTTTCTATACGGTTACAAGTTCGGAAGGTACAATGTATTATAAACCTGGACCTGATAAGCTAGCAAATGTCAGACACGCATCTCACAGGACAGGAGAGTGCTGAGTGTCTGCTCGACTCCTTGCTCAGAACTTTTACACGCCATCATGAGTATGGAGCTAAAACTGAGGATGTAAAAATGAACGTAGTACAGGGGTTAAAAAATGATGGTTTGATTGGGTTAAACACACCAAGGGAGACAATTTGTGATTCTTTCCTGGGGAAATCCCTATAGAGACATTAAGATCTGTTATTATCATCTGTCACCTCCTGGACGTCTCCCTCGTCTGGCGACACTGTTCCCATATTTGGTCTCAGTTTGTGGATCGGAGATGAGAGTGGGAATAATATAAGCCCAGAGCTACAGAGGTGCGGGTGCGGAGAGCGATTGCGAAGGAGAGATCTACAGGGAAAGTGCCCAGGTGAGTAGTCACATAGAGAAAGCAGAGCCGAAGTGCTAAACCAATCAGACTGGAGATTAGAGTAGAACAAGTGGAAGGGGAGGCTATGAGGGTCGGAAGATGCTCCCAGGACCTGGCGGAGGAGACGGAGATGTTACATCAGTAATAATACCGAACCGTATGGTAACAGGGAAACGTCATAGGGGCACCAGGGAGACAAGAATGGTGTCATGTATCGGCCGGTGATACACAACACTTCCTGTGCTCATTCCGGTTTCTTACCAACCAATGTAAGGTTATATGTTATAATCTGATATTTCAAAGTGCCACCCAGGAGCTAGGGGAATTGCTGTGACAATAAAAATTTTGCCCCCCACCAAGATCGTCATTGGCTGTCAAAGGGTATTTCTCGAATCATTGCGAACGGAGGAAAGAAGTATTGTAGAAGTGTTACAATTATAGGTTTTTTAAGCAGTAAGCGCACAAAGGGGAAGGCGAGAAGCAATTTCTGTGAAGGGCTGGACAGTTTTAAATCAAAATGATGACATCAATGAGCAGAAGATCCTAGAAGTCACCCACAAGATGGTGGAGCTGCTGACTGGAGAGGTGACACTGCTGGGAATGCTGGGACATTATACAGTAACGCTATGACGGGATGTGGGTGATGACGGGATCATGTGGTTCAGGTTCCTATAAGGTTGTCAGGGATGTGGAGGTCTATTTTCCAGGAGGATTGGGAGTATTTAGAAAAGGACCAAGAGTGTACAAGGACGTCATGATGGAGACCACCAGCCCCCTACATCAGCAGGTAATAGACAGGACTAAAAATCCACACGCCTTTCATATCCTGTATGGAAAGGAAGGAATTCAGTCTCTGGGATGTTTCCTACAGGTAGATCCGAAGAGAACATCACCGGAGAGATGTCCAGTCCTCTTCTTCTAAACCACAGGAGGTTAGAGGAGCAATATGGCCCACAGGATCATCAGGTAGTGGAGATAAGACTTCATGACATCTTCTCTGATCTGTGGCGGATATTATATTCATAAAAGTGTCTTAAGAATTGGCTATTGTAAAAGTCCCATGTCCATATAGGGGAATTTTATCATACGCTGGCGCTCGTGCGCCCAGCGGTTGATAGCCCCGCCGCTGAACTTCGCAGCCCGATACATGTAGAGCTTCTGCCTCTTCATATGGGGCGCTGCCAGTTGCGTTTAGAGTTTATCCTAGCCAGGCCCGCTGGCGGAGAAAAAACGCAACGGCGACTTTTCACGTATGAAAAGTCGCCGGGCAGCAGCGATGGGCGCAGGCGGGGGACAGTAACGCCCCGCGGCCGGGCCCCCACTGCCCGTTCCGGCCGCGCCCCCCGCCTCGGCCGCCGCGCACCCTTCACGCCACTTCCGCCCCACTGGGGGGAATGAAGGTGGCGGATTGGGGACAAAAAATAATCGCAAAAGCTAGCAATAAGCTAGCATTTTGCGGATTATTTCAGGGCCTCTGCGCCAGTGGCGGTGCCGCAGAGGTCCTGATACAATATGCCCATTAGTCTCTATCTGCTAGAAGTCAGCCTTTGCAGTAAGAAAAAACATGGTTGAGAGCTGCAACTTATTGTGGTCCAGATATCTCCTCCTGACAGGACATATTGGTGTTAAATAAATACTGATCTATCTTATAATGTATTTAATTTCCTCTGTGACTCTTACAGTATTTGTTCTCAGTTTTGTCTCTTGATTCTTTGAGCCTTATTCATTGTAAAGGACTTGTCGTGACTTCTCCTCACTGGGCCTTCTTACAATATTGTTTCCTCATTTTGGTATCAGGATTTGAAGATGATGAGAAGAATATTCCTGCCCCCAGAGGACATATGTGAGGGGCGATGAGCGAATGTAAGAGAGATTCCTACAGGTAAATGCCAAGGTGAGTAGTAACCACTAGATAAAGCAGAGGACGAGTGATAACACAATACAAAATGGAGACATATAGATAGAAAAGCTGGACGGGGGGCAGCTATGGGTGAGGATACTGCCTCACCAGGACCTCGGAGGAAGAGGCTGAGAGCGATGTTGCCGCCAGTAATCGTTACATTAGCCTATCTACGCTGAAAGAAAAACAATTGTTTATACAAGAGTGACGAGAGAAAAATCCTGCTAAAGGCAGACCCTTTGATTGCTGTAGTGGAGATCGGGTGATGCGCTGCCCTAAGAATTTCCCAATCTCACAAGAGATTACCTGAGCAATGCCTCTCATTTCCTGCCTGACTGGAGTTGTGATGATGTCATCAGGCACGACAGTCTAAAAGTCCATGACAGGAAGAATAGATCATGTACAGGGATGACATGCCTGTGGGGGTATATACATGAGTTAGGTGTAAGGGGGGGGGTTAAACTAAAGGATGGGGAGCAGATTTAGGAATGGAAATATTGGTAGATACGGAGCTGAGGGTATTTAGGGGTGTTTATTCATCGGGGTTTAAGAGCTTATTGCGGGGGGGGGGGGGGGGGGGTGCACAACTCTAGCAGATTTGTGTGTGCTCCTGTAGCACCGATGTTCTGTGGTGTAGGGGTAGGGAGATGTGTGGGTGTGTGCCAATGCAATTATAAATTGGTTTATGGTTGTCCAAAATCTGGAGGGCGTCTTATAGTCCGAAAAATCTTGTACCTTCTGCCACTACCCGCCTTTTCACTCCTATCTTTATGTAACAGAGACAACAATACATCACCTAAATGCCCATGCATACACTATGATGTCATCAGCGTGCACGCTGTTTCATAGTGCTTTGTGCGGGAAAAGGTATGGACCTATCTACTTTCGCTCGTTACATGAAGAAATGGGAAGAGAAAGAGGCGGGGGAGACTGGAGGTAAGTATGTTAGTTAATTTTTATACAATGACGGGAGATGCTACACAGCATTTTCATTACTGAGGTAGGGAATGTTGAAACAGGCATGGCATACTTGGGGAGGAGGCCACTGAATTTCCATCCTTAGCCTTATACGCGAGTCAATAACTAAGTTTTTGTGGTTAAATTAAGGCTTCGGCTATACTGGAGTGTAATAGTGATGTTTTGTTACCACAAGGTTATAATCGTTTATTCTTTGCAGATGACAATTACCTGGAGCTCAGAGGAACATCTGATTCATCACGTGTTACAGGAAAATTACATCTGCAAGATCAGAAAAATCCCAGATGATCATTAGGCCTTTACACACAAAGATCTGTCATTTATCCTATTCGATGGTTCCTTTCTTCTGATTCATAGGAACCGTTTACAAACATTAAGTCAGTTAGAAAGTATAAAGGAATAATAAGTTGAAGCAGATTCTCCCGCTACGTTCACACAGGGGAGAAAGAAGCTAGTTTCTGTTTTAGAAGGTGGAATATATTTAAACCAAAATCAGATCTTTTAAGACATCAACTAGTAACACGGCGAGCCAACCATTTACATGTCAGAATGTGGGAAAAAGTTTTATCAAACAGTTATATCTCTTAGACACACGAATTCAACAGGGGAGGAAGAAGCCATTTTCATGTTCAGAATGTGGGAAATGTTTTACCAAAAAATCAATTCTGGTAAGGCTATCAACGAATACCACTGGGGGAAAATCCATTTCATGTTCAGAATGTGGGAAAGGTTTTACTCAATCAAACCATCTCGGAAACCTCAACAAATTCACACCAGGGGACGAAACGATTTAAGTTTGGATGTGGGAGATGTTTGACAAACCATTGACCAAACTTATAGACATCAGAGAACTCACACAGGGGAAGAAGACCATATTCATGCTCAGAATGGGAAATGTTTTACACAAAAATCAGATCTTGTAAAGACATCAACGAATCACACAGGGAATCCATTTCATGTTCAGAATGTCGGTGAAATATTTTTACAACCCAGTCAAAATCTTCAAAGCATCAACGAATCCACACAGGGGAGATAGAAGAAGAAACCGTTTTCATGTTAGAATGTGGGAAATGTTTACAGCCAACGACAATCTTTCTTAAACATCAGGAGAATCCACACAGGAGAAGCCATTTCTGTTCGGACTGTGGGAAATGTTTACTCGGAAATCAAATCTGGTTGTGGACACATCAGAGAAGCCACACGGGGGAGAAAGCCACTTTTCTTGTCAGACTGTGGGAAAAAGTTTCGCGGAAATCACAACTCTTTAACCATCAGAAACCCACATAGTGGTGAAGCCAAAATGGAAAATGTTGTGATAGAACTACAGGTACATCATTTTACCAAAGTCAAAAAACAAAACCAAGGACAATGTATGATTATAAAGGAAAGTGGAGGTTAGTATTGTAATAGTCATAAATCTTTAATAACTGTGAGATCTTAAAATTGAGATATTTACCATTACGAGGGTTGAGTTTTGTTTCCAGAGGAGCTAATACTGCTTCTACCATTTTGAGGAATATGTTTACTTGGCCTATAATAAGGTTAACAAACTGTTAATTATTGAGCTTAAATAGCTATTTTGGCAGGTCGTTCGAAGTATCAGCCATTAAACAAGGATAGCACTAGCTTTTCTCCACCTGAGGCGTCATAGTGTTCTTCTCTAGGGTGGTCACACCACAAGAGCAGTCCAGATACACAGCGCAGGAAGAAATTGCATCTTAGAAACCTCAAACACCACCCAAATCCAGGGAATGGCTGATGCCGAGAAAAAAGCTGCAATAAATGTTATGAATATCGTCGTCGAATGGGACTTTTTATTCTTGAGTGAGACTGAAAAAATTTCATAGGGACTTAATGCGAGGGTCGGCGCCAGGGCACTGGGCTCGTGGGCAAGTTCCAGGGTCACAAAGCGCTTGGTGTGAGAGGTACTGTATCTAATGAATCCATAGGGGGTGGGGGGGATTGATATAAAATAAACCATGATGGAGCTGTTGGGAATGATTAAAACGAGGGGAACGTTGTAGGAAGTGGAGACTTGTTGTTTGTTTTAGTTGAGAAAGTTTTAAGTTCACTTGCACCGGGGCCCACTGAGGTCTGTCACCCAGGGCCTAATTAAACCTGAAGCCGACCCTGACTTTAATGGGTCGATGGCATATTTTGGCCCGAAGAATGGATTAATGCCGGTTTTAAAGGAGACATACCACCAGAATCTACGAACGGAAGCATTCCTGATGGTTAAGTGTCGGTATCTTTTTTCACTATCGAACTGTAGCATGAAGGGGACACATGGCGCCCGCGAGAGGGAGGATAGGGAATCGCTGCTCACCCTTGCCCCTCTCCATAGCGATGTGTTTGGCGCACAGCGGAATTCCGTACGGTGGCGTATGTACGTCCCCATACGGCCCGTGTGAAAAAGGAAATTATTATTATTACATTAGTTCACTAATGACTGCCTAATCTGCTGGAAATATTAATTATGAGCTTGAGTAAGAGAGAAAAACTGGACTCTATTTATCCAAAAAAGTTAGCCAAAAGCAAATGGGATATGTCTTGTTTTATAATTTGGAAAATCCACGGTAAGCCCCCTATTCGTTTATTAGAAAACTTGCTAAGCACAAAAAAAGAACCAAAAGAAAGAGATGAAGGTCAACTTTGCTGTTCTAGGGTTACTACCAGGGCGATAAAAATGGCAAAAATCCACTAATGTGGCATGAAGACCCATCAGTTGAGAATGGTGCTGGGGTCATTAGGTGCCAGGTATCCTGGATAGCTCCCACAGGTGTGTCCCTTAAGGTCCCTTAAACAACTATAAAGACGCATGGGGGGTTCTGGTGTTCCTGGGCACCAAAGTAGTGGAATGCTGGGCTCCAGCATCCAAAAACTGCTGAGACAAAAGGGTACTGCCAAAAGGGGTGCATGTGGACTGAAAACATATCTTCCTCAGCTTCCAGGCATTACATGAAGGCTCTGAGGGGCCAGTCAACCCTTGATGGCCATACATGAGCAGTTCTTGTGCGTGTTGAAAAGTCGGTCCCATGCGTAGTCCAGGGACGGCTCTGCCATGTCAAGGGTGACCCAATGGAACCTGCCCTCCACATTGGTCTTTAGGCTCTGATGAACCTATGGATGGTCTGGCTTTCACCAGCTCTGGTTTAAGTCCCTCCAGATCCTCACAAAATTATTAACAACGCAGCGGGAGTGTCCCAGTCCAGCTTGCACCAGAGGTGTAGGAAGAAGTAGACTTTCTCGGGGGAAGGAGGGAAACATTCCAAAGCAAGGTTGGGATGTTGGAGATGCCTTTCCTGAATGGCTCCTTGCACATGATGGATCTGCTTGAATATGTCTATTTGCCCCAGAAAACTGAAAAAAAAAAAAATGTCGTGTGCAACCTCAGCCAGGGATACAAACCTTAGCAGTTTTATTGTTTGTAGCACAGCAGCACTTGGTATAAGAACAACAGTTTCCTCTGCTCAAGCATTTTTCCCCAAGACCTGAGGCTGCACCTCTCTTGCCGAACCAAACACCAGAACCTTGATGAAGTCCTGTTGGATGGTGAAAGGAAAGGGGGTAGAAGGAACAACGTGCCAGTCTCTGAAAAGATGGCTACGAATTCTTGCAGTTGACTTTTTCCCTTGTCCCGAACTCCGAACGCATACAAGAAGGGGGGGTGATAGAGGGCAGCTTTGTCTTGACCCCTGAGAGGGACAGCAAAGGTCAGTCTTCAAGATGTTTCATATACCAATAGGAGCCCGAGTGCCCCAATTACTCACCTACAGCCCACAACTGAGATCTTACGTATATTGCCATAGAACTCCAACTATTCTTCTAAATCTAAAGTATAAGACATATATTCCCAGTCCCCGCTCTCGTTTTCTTTCGACAATCCACCAAACCTGAAGCAACTGTTTGGAGTTGCCCTATGAACCCTCACCTGCCTGAAAAAGCAGGTGCAAATGTGTTGGCACATCACACGGGCGACTGTTACTTGGTGCCACAATACAGCAGATAGGGACATTTTTCTGCCGGTTTCCAATGTGGTGGTTGTGTCTGATGATTTGGAACAGTGTCAACCATAGGCTATATGTGGGGGGCACAAGCCAGAGAGTTCATCAGCACTTGAACAAAAAACAATCGAATCAAAGCAATGGATAGATCTCCCAGTGGCCGCCAATTTCTCCAGAGAGGACAAACAACTATGGGACAATGTGTGGATTATGTTTTAATGAGACATTTCAAGACAAAGAGGGAAGGAAGGAATGGGAGTATAAATAATGCAAAGATTCAGCGCCTACAATGTAGTCTTAAAGGGGGTTTCCATGAACAAAATTTAGGCCCTATCAAGGGCTAGGGCTCAACTTGGCGATAAGTGAGGGTCTCAGGCATGAGACCCCCACAGATCACGAAAATGAGGGGTCCGTCCCTTGATCAGACTAATGGAGCAGTGCGGATGCGAATGACATTTGCTACATTACTCTCTATGGAGCTGACAGCAATTGCCTGAGGGATACTCGTTAAGGGAGCAGAATGTCATGCGCAGCGCTTGCTCCCATTAGTCTGAGCGACGAGGGGCACGAAAGACCCCTATTTTTCGTGACTGTGGGGTTCATCACTGAGACCCCCATGATCGGCAAGTTAGGCCCTATCCCGTGAATAGGGCCTAACTTTTGATCATTGGAAACCCTTTAACATTCATGGCAGCTTCATGACCCCGACTGGGAGGGCACCAAGCAGATAGGAAGAGAGCTCGCTTGTCACACCTCAAAGGTTTTAGTCTCTTTGTTACCTTCCTCTTGAAAGTTTTGCCAGCATGTACAAAATGCTGTGTACTTTTATACTATAGCATCTGTCTGATGAAGAGAAACAGTATTCTTGAAGCTCCACAACATAAGTGTCAGCGATAAGGATGTGGGTCCCACCTCCACAACACTTCTGGTGAGAATCCCCCACTCAGTGACTAATCTCAGCAGCCCAGAAGCTGACTCCTCCTACACACAGGGCTGCGTCAATTGCTATGCATCATCACAGGTCCTCTCCTCTCTCAATATGGTGCACAGCTCCGCAGGTAGGTGTTGTATGAGGTCATCTCCTGCCCAGTATTCCACATTAGGAGGTTGGTTATAATGAAAGATACTTCATTTTGTAATTAACTCATAGAATAATTATGATTCCCAAATCGTTCACCCTCACGTAGCGACACGACCCTGCACGTACGCACATGACATAGTAAACACTGCACTATTACATAGTACACCCGGCACATAGCACACACCACTGCACAAGTACACAGGGGACATGCACATAGCTACATCGCCACTTACACAGGACACTGCACAAAGGACACACCTGCACATTAGAACACACCTGCCACAAAGGGACACACTGCACATAGTACCCAGGACCATGCACACAGGATGCTGCACATAGTACACAAGGACACTGCACACAGGACGATGCACATAGTACACACTGCACACAGCCACAGGACCTGCACATAGCCCACCCCCTGCACATAGTACAAACATTGTAATGTGCCCCTATTGTGTTTCCAACTTTTGTGTATTTTTTGATAAAGGAGATCACTGCTCACCAGGGAGCCAGTGTTAAACTAGTCACTACGGCCACGTAGAGCAGGCTCACTTTAGGTTACGAACAACGAGAAATTGTGAAACTATTAAATGATCGCCACAAAAAGTAAAAAATCTATATATATATGAATGTCATCCGGATATGATAGGAAGATAGATAGAAAGAAGGAAGATGATACATAGATATAAGAGTGTGTAGTGGGGCAGAAATGGAGGAGATATAGAAGGGAAAACAGGCCGCAGCCTGTAGAGGTAGAGGGGGGGGGGAGCGAGTGAAAACATTCTGACTTGAGAGGAGGTGAGTATGACGAGACTCGCGAGGAAAAAGACTGAGGAGCAGGGGGGCCCCACGGTCCTGATGATCCTGCACTGAGAATGTAGGGCAGCAGGGGATGACAGGATCCTAATGAATACGATCTCGCTCAGATCTGCGTCTTAATTGTCGGCAATCAAGCTTCTCTGCTGGACCTGGCACTTTAACACCCGCGGCAGCATGGAAGGGGGCATCACACTGCAAAATTTTTTCCATTGAAAAAACCCCAATAATGATATAACTGCTGTAGTACCAAACCACTGCGGGTCATACACAGCATCAAGTGAGGGAGAGTAGAGGGGCTCCCAGCATCATAATCACTATCATACTGTAACATCATCTCAGAGGAGCCCGCAGTAGTGACGGAAATGTCACGTATGGGTCATGGTTTCCATCCTGAAGATTTCTGTCTGAACTGCGACCCTAACACTAATTCATGAGTTCTCTTTAGACGTCGATTTTACACTGATTTCATCTCACATTCTAATCCGTTAATCCATTCAGTATCCCTCAGTGTTTCTTATATTATTCTAATTTACATATATTTTATATTATGTACTGTATTCTTATCTTCGTCTCTTCAGGATCGACAATGGGACAGAGAACGGAGGGTGGAGGAGAATTTCCAGCCACACTAGAGATTCTCTTCTATAATACTGAGAGGTGAGAGATTTGTGATGAGGTCACATGAAATCATTATCTATGGCGAAATAACAAAAGGATAGGACTGGAGAGGTGAGAGATTCTGGAAAATTATGGAGGGAGGATTTATCAATGTGCTCTCCATAACCAGGAGACACAGTAGGAAGAAAGACCTCTAGTGGCGCTGGTCGGCCCCATGTGTATGAAGGACGGGGGGGAGAACACCTGAGGCCCAATCCGGATCCTCCACCTCACCCCTGATACATGATGACATCAATGAGAAGAAGAGCCTAGAATAGAAGTCACCACAAAGATGATGGAGCTGCTGACTGGAGAGGTGACACTGCTGGGAATGCTGGGACATATACAGTAACGCTATGAAGGGATTCTGGGTGATGACGGGTCCATTGTGTGTTGTGTAGGTTCCTATAAGGGTGTGTCAGGATGTGGTGGTCTATTTCTCCGGGAGGAGTGGGAGTATTATAGAGGACAACAAAGATGGTACAAGGACGTCAAGGATGCGCGGACCCCCAGCCCCCTCACATCAGCAGGTAATAGGACAGGACTAAATCCACAAGTACTTTCATTATCTGTATGGAAGAGGAATTCAGTCTCTGGATGTGTTTCCTACGGTAGATCCAGTAAGAGAACATCACCGGAGAGATGTCCCAGTCCTCTTCTTATACCACAGGATTGTTCAGAGGAGAAATTATGTCCCACAGGATCATTAGGTAGGATGGATGAGGATCATGAATATTCTATGCTCTTTGTCCGCCAGGCAATTCGATTATTATTCCTTTTTCACAGCTCTGCTCCAATATATAGAACGGTGGTGTACGAAGATGCGGAGATGGTGTAGTAGAGGGAGTACAGCGCTTCTGTAGTGTGAACGTTCAAGCTTATGGTACACTGGGTTTCCTAGGCAATATACGTGCCTGCCGCTAAAAGTAGACATTTAGTACAGCCCTGACTCCAGTTTTACTTTTTATGGAACAGGTAACGGGTTGCCCAATGAAGGAAAATTCTAAAAAATTTCAATCCCCTAGTTGATTTAAACCACAATAAAGATAATTTTTAACCTTGACTTTACAATTTTACTAGTTTATGATTGTTTTAGCTCCTATCATCAGTGATGGTCAGTGTAAGAAAATCTAGAGTGTGGCGGAGCCTCTCTAAGCAGACACCTTTATGATCCCTCTAAGTGCTTGAGATAGTATTGCGACAAGTTGGTAGATTTCAGGGTATACATTTATATACATTTTTATTTAGCTTCGAAAGGTATTGATGCATAGAAAGAGAATCAGGGATGATGCACCCAATGAGATGCTTGTTCACACATGACACCAGTCAGCCTCTACATCTATGCATTCCACAAAAAATGCTAGTTCTGTTGTGCCTTCTCCCACTCCCCCGGATTAAAGAGCTTATCGGCATATATCTTGTAGTTCTTTTCTCGCTGTGATATTGCTGGCAGGAGGGCAGAGTGTATCAGGTGAGCCGTCCCATCCTGGATGCAAGGGGAGAGGGTCGCGGCAGGGGAGCAGAGATATCTCGGCTCCACAGCCGTAAGACCAGGAAACCAAGATGGCTGCAGACCCTAAAGTCAGAAGATTCCGGGTCAAACAAGGGGCAACTAAAATTGTATACAGGCGGATGATAGAGACCGGTTGGATATACTGTGAGAAGCGCATTTTTGTAAGAACATTTGAAGTATTTTGCTATCCTGAGTATTTTAAGAAACTGTCTTCGGGTAAACCCCTCTAAAGGAAATCAACCACTACGAAAAAAACACTAAATAAACTAGAAATACAAATCTTTGTCCCCTCATCTTGATCCAGGCCTGTCCTCCACGTCTTGACACATTCACTAGAAAGAAACAAATAATACGCAGCATTGCTATGTTTCACGCCCTCCGCACCTCCCTTTCCAAGCTGGGGAGCATGGAACGGCGGAGGTGACATCACATGAGAGGTGGGAATTGACCTTCCTTCTCCCAGCCGGCGCGCCATAATTACAGCCTGCAGCACGGACATCTTAAAATTGGTGATTTTTTCTAGGTGATCCTGGTGTGCAAGACTAATGATGGACAAACCACCCGGATCAAGAGAAGGGAAGAGAAGTGGAGGTGGGTATTTCTAGGAATTTGTTTTTTCAGTGGTGTTTCCTTTAAGTTTAATTCTTGGTATGAGAAAGCTGGAAAATTGATCTTCGCAATAAGGAACAGGATTGTGGTGCCCAGAAGTTAAGGGTCTCAGATATTCTCCCCGTCAGGTCATATTTGGTCATCATTAATAATTAGAGTAATATCATCTAAAACCTTTACTTCTCCATCGTCTGGTGACTGCTACAATATTTGTCTCTCAGTTTGGTATCGGGGTGAAGATGTGAAGAATATTCTGCTCAGAGACATAGTGAGGGGCGATTGAGCGAGTAAGGAGGCGATTCCTACAGGTAAACTGCCCAGGTGTAGGAACCACTAGAATTAAGCAGAGCGGTGATAACACAATACAGAAACATGGAGACATAGACTAGAAAAGTGGAAGGTGGGAGCTGATGAGGGTCAGGAATACTGCTCACCAGGATCTGGAGGAGGGAGGAATGAGATGTTACATCAGTAATAATACAGAACCTTATGGTAAGCAGGAAAGTAATAGCCAACCAGGGGGCAGGACAAGAATGCTGTGCATGCATGTCCGGATTGATGCTATCACACAAATGTCCTGTGATACATCTTCAGAGTTTTTCTTACCACAACCAATGATAAGGTTATATTTTATAATCTGTTTTATCCTTCACAGATGACAACACCAGGAGTCAGAGGAGGAGGACATTGATATCATCACATGTACAGCAGGTGATGGTTGTATCACACCGATCCATCGAAGATCATGACAATATCCCAGGATACCTCACTCAGACCTGCACACACAAGATCGTCATCTGCTCCTTATTAGGACGGGGCCTTTCTTGAAATCATCGGGAACGGTTAGAAACGTGAATTCTTGTTTAAAAAAGTGGGAAATATAGGCTTTATAGCCGAGTTTCAGCCAAGTCACACTGGGGAAAGTCCATTTCCGGTTAGAATGGGGAAAATTGTTTAACCAAAAATCAAAAATCTGTAAGACATCAAAAGACGTCAAACGGGGGAAACTCCATTTTCATGCTCGAATGTGGAAAAGGTTTTACTCAAATCAAAACATCCCGTAACATCTACAAATTCACACGGGGGGAGAAAAGAAACGATTTCATGTTCCAGATGTGCGGAAATGTTTGTGAACATTGACAAAAATTATTAGACATCAGAGAACTCACACAGGGAGAGAAGCATATTCGTGTTCAGAAGTGGGAAATGTTTTACCCAAAAATCAGAATCTATGTAAGACATCAACGACTTCACACAAAAAGGAAATCCATTCATGTTCGAATGTAGGAAATGTTTACAACCCGCCAAAACCTTTAAAGCATCAACGCATCCACACAGGGGAGAAACCGTTTCATGTTCAGATTGTGGCGATGTTTCACAACCATTGCAACGTATTAGACATCAGAGAACGCACACAGGAGAGAAGCATATTCATTTGTTCAGCATGTGGGAAATGTTTTACCCAAAAAATCAGATCGTGTAAGACATCAGCGGAATTCACACTAGGGGGAAATTCCATTTCATGTTCAGAATGGGAATATTTTACAACTAGTCAAAATCTTCTTAAAGCATCAACGAATTCACACAGGGGAGAAGAGAGAAACCGTTTTATGTTCGGGACTGTGGAGAAATGTTTACCGGAAATCAACTCTTGTGACACATCAGAGAAGCCACCCACGGGGGGGAAGAGCCCTTTTCTTGTTCAGATGTGGGAAATGTTTTTCGCGGAACACAGCTCTTTAACCATTCAGAAATCCCTACACAGTGGTGAAGCAAAAATGGGAAAGGTGAAATACAGTCACATACTTTTACCAAGTCAAAAAAACAAACCAAGGACAATTATGAGTAATAAAGGAAAGTGGAGACGAATGAGAGGAATGTATTGTGTAATAAGTTCAAATCTTACTAACTGTGAGATCTGAAAAATTGAGATAAACCTTCCGAGGTTGCTTGGCAATTTTTTTTTCCAGAGAGGCAATAATACTTCTCTTACCATTTTTGCGGGGTATGGTTACTTGAATATAGATAATGTTAATAAACTGTAATTATGATCATCATTGAGCTTAAATAACCTATTTGGACAGGGTTATTCTTTGGGTGTTCACACATAAGAGCATCAGATACCACAGGCAGGAGAAAGAAATTGCTCTTTAGAAACCTCAAACAACCACCAAATCAAGGGACATGGCTGATGCGAGGAAAAAAGCTGCAATAATGTTATGAATATCGGTCGATCGAAGGACTTTATGTGAGTGAGACAGGAAAAAAAAAGTCATAGGGTGACTTAATGCAGGGTCGGCACCAGCCCCCTGGCATACGGTGGGCAATTCCAGGGTCCAGAGTGCTGGGGGGGCCACATAAGCATCCTGGGTGAGGGGGGACGTATCTACAATGAAATCCATAGGGGGTGTGGGGGGCTGTATATAAAATAACCATGAGGAGCTTGTTTGGGATGATAAAACTAGGGGATGTTGTAGGGAACAGGAGACTGTTTGTTTTAGTGCTGAATTTTTTAGTTCATGCACAGGGCCACTGAGGCTCTGTGCCCAGGGGCCTACTTAATCCTGAAGCCGACCTGACTGTAATGGGTTCTGCTGCATCTAATTGGCGAATGTGATTTTCCTACTGGTCTCTAAGGAGACCTACCACCGGATCTATAACGGAAGAATTTCTGATGTGGTACAGTAGTCGTATCATGCACTGTCGGTATCTTTTTTCCTATCGAACTGAGCAAAAAGGGGCAACATTGGCGATCGATGCTCACCTTGCCCCTCTCCATAGCGATGTTATGGCGCACAGCGAAACTTCCCGTACTGCGACTATTATACGTTCCCATTAGCGTGTGAATGTTAGCCTTAATAAAACTTGGGGTATCTTATCTAAAAAAAGTTTTGAGTTTATTACCCAACTTGGTGGCTCTAAAGGGTATTAGTGGCGCTGGACCGTGCGACTTTTGAAGTTTGAATTCACTTAATTTAATTACCCGCCACCATTTGGATATACACTAAGGGGCCCACAAATACTTTCCCCCTCCCTCCTGGAAGGGGAAACCTTGTTATAATGTTTATTCTAAAAACAACATTAACTTCGAAGAGGCTACTAGGGCGTAGAGTAGCCAGGCCGTTAACTGCACAGAAGCACAGTGAAGCCATTGGTGAGGCGGGCAGTTATTGCCCCAGCGCGGCACCATCTGAGGTCTTTAGAGGCTACCTGTGGCATGAAGAACAATTCAGTTGAGATTGGGTGCTGGAGGCATTAGGTGCCAGGTGTCCTGGGATAAGCTCCCACCGTGTGTGTCCTAAACAAAAAAAGGACAAGCAACCAAATCTATGTACCAAAAGCTGTTTGTTGATGACGCAGCCCAGGGTCCTCCTAGTGTGCAGATGCTTGACAAAGATTCATTGTGAATCGAAACATTGAATTTTTTTCTATGCCTGTGTGAATAATGGGTTTCACACTTTTTTCATCATTTTGATGCTGTGGCCTTCTCTCCTGTTTTTGTCCCTTATTAAACAAATCATAAAGCACTTCATGGGGGGTATGCTGTTCTGGGCACAAAATATGGAAGTCATGCTTCAGGGCATCCAACAGTGCCTGAGCAAAGGGGGTTTACTGCCAAAACGGGTGGGTGAATAAGGACTGAAGCATATCTTCTCAGCTTCCAGGAAACATGAAGGCTCTGAAGGGCAGTCAACACTTGAGGGTAAGAAAAAGTGCGGGACACAGACTTTTCGGGGGAAAGGGCAGGGAACCAATCCAAAGCAAGGTTGGGTGCTGGAGATGCCTTTCCTGAATGGCTCCTTGCACATTGATGGTCTGCTTGAATCTGTCTATTTTGCCCCAGACAAACTGAAAATGTCCTGGCCTCAGCCATGGATGACCAAACCCTTAGCAGTTTATTGTAGCACAGGCAGACTTCGTTATGCAATACAACAGCTTTCCTCGTCAAAGAAAGTCACTAATGTACCTTAGTCTTTTTTTTTTTTATTTGCTCAAGCCTTCTTCCCAAGACTTGAGGTATGCGCGAACCTTGCCGAACCAAAAAAAAGTTCTGTTGGATGGTGAAGGGAAAGGGGGTAGAAGAACAACGTGCAGTCTGTGAAAGCCTAGGCCTACGACTTCTGCAGGTTGACTTTTTCCCCTTGTCCGAACTCCTCTCAGTTCTGGACGATAACGCATACAAATGGAGGGAAAGAGGGCACAGCTTTTCTGACCCCGAGAGGACAGCAAAGGTCAGTCATCCGGACGTTCATAGACCCAATAGGAGGACCGAGGTGCCCCAAGTACTCACCTACAGCCCACAACTGGGATCTACGTTATATTGCCATAGAACTCCAACCTATTCTCTCATAAAGATACAAGTACTAGACATATATTCCAGTCCACGCTCTCGTTTCCTTCGGACAATACCAAACATGAGAGCAACATGTTTGGGAGTGCCCTTGAACCCTCACGGCCTGAAAAGCAGAGGTGCAAAATTGTGTTGGCACATTCACACGGGTGACCTGTACTTGTGCCACAATCACAGCAGCTAGAGGACATTTTCCCTGCAGGTTTTTCCAATGTGGTTGCATTATGCTTATTTGTGAACAGTGCCCAACCCATAGGCATATATGTGGGGGGCACAAGCCCGAGAGGAGAGTTCATCAGCACTTGAAATAACACATATCCGATATTAAAAAGGAAAATGGATAGATCTGCCAGGTGCCGACATTATCCAGATAGGACCCACACTATGGGAAATGTGTGGATACTGTTTAATGAGACATTTCAAGACAAAAAGAGGAAAGGAAGGGAATGGAGTATAAATTTAATGCAGAAGATTCAGCGCTACAATGTAGTCTAAAGGGGGTTTACCAGAACAAAAGTCCGGCCCTATCACGGGATAGGGGGGGCCTAGCTTGGCGACAGTGAGAGAGTCTCAGTGATGAGGACCCCCACAGATCACGAAAAAGGAGGGCGTCCGTCGCTCGGTCAGACTAATGGAGCGACGGGCCGCCACATGACAATTCTGCTCCATTAATCTCTATGACTCTGAGGGAAATTGCTGAGCGCCACTCGAATAATGGAACAGAGTTAATGGAAGCAGATATGGTATGTGTGGCGCCTTCTCTACAGTCTCACAGAACCACGAGGGGTCTGACAGAGACCCCACTGACGGCAAGTTACGCCCATGCAGCTTCATGACCCCCGACCTGGAGGCCAACAAGGAAGATCGGAGGAGAGCTCGAATGGTCACGCCTCACAGGTTTTTAGTCTCTTTGTTACTTCATCTGTAAATTGGATTGTTTTCTAGATGGAACAAAAATGCTGTGTACTTTTATCTATAGCATCATGGTCTGATGAAGAGAATTAGTATCTCGAAAGCTTCCACCACAGAAGTCTCAGCTCTAATCATAAGGATGGTCCCGCCTACAGCCAGCACTTCCTGGAGACTGACTCTCCCACCACATGTGACTTCAATGGCCATCATACATCACCAGAGCCTGACTCCGCCACACATGGGGCTGGTCAATGACGAAATTATCACAGGTCATCTCCCTCTATAGATGGGCACAGCTCTGCAGGTAGGTGGATGGGGTTTAACCCCTGCCCAGTATTCACATTAGGAGGGTTGGCCCCCCCTCTCAATGTAGAGCAATTAATAATAATAAGAATTATGAAAGATATTTCATTTTGTAATACTCCATAGAATAATTATGTGTCCCACATCCCGCGACAATGGGGCAGCTTACTAAGGGCTGTAGGACCGGTTTCTATCGGACTTGCACGTTCTTTTAGTACATGGTTTATAAAGGCCATGAAACATTGTTGAAATATACCTGCAATACACATTTCTGCACTGTAGGGGGCGCTCTGGTGCTCAGTTGTACCGTGCGTCAGCTTTATCATGGAAAAGTCCACAGAATGTGTGCATGCCCCATGTAAAGGTGCACCAAAAAACAAAAAAAAAGTGGTTTGCAACCTTCTGTCAGGGCGTGCAGGGGGCGCAAGATTCACAAAGAACAGGGGCCAAAAAATCCTGAATCTGGTGTCCCATGCACAATACACAGGAACGCAACAAAAGGGGCACACGGGCGCACCATAGTACACCACTGCACACCACTACACAGAAACTGGCACAACCAAACGGGGCACACGGTGCACATGACACACTGCATACTAAACAGAACACTGCAACAACAAACGTGGCGCACATAGTACCACTGCACAACTAACAGAACACTGCACAACAAACGGGGCAAACGGTGCACATAGTACACACTGCACACTACAAGACACTGCACAACAACGGGGGCACACGGCGGACATAGTACACATTGCACACTACACAGAACACTGCATATACCCAAAATAGAATAATGGTTATACCGGCATTCCCCATCCCAAACGGCAATAGCATCCATAGACGAAAATTACACTCTTTTTGCCATTTTGAAACATTTTAAAATTCAATATAAAAGTGATCAAATTTCCAAAAAGCCTTACATCCTAAAATGTAGCACCAACCATAGACTCCGGCAATGAAGTATGAAAAGTTTATTAGCGCCACAAGATGGGGGGACAAACAGAAGTTTACATTTTTGTACAGTATGAACAACATTATAAAACCTATATAAAAATGTGTTATCCCTGAGATTGCCCTGACCCAAAGAATGTTAAAGTAAAACCTGTCATTTGGAGGGCCCCAGTGAAGCTGTAAAATCCGAGCCCACAAGAAAATTGACCAAATCCATTTTTCAAAATTTTCACTGCCATTTGGAATTTTTCCCGCTTTCCATTCACGGCATGGAGATAAATACCGTACTATGAAGTTGCAATTTGTTTATGACAGAAAACAAGCGCTGGTAAAATAAAAAACTATACATTTTTGAAGGAGGGGAGAAAAAAAATGAAATTCAAAAGAAAAAAGGACCTCGCCGTTTGAAGGGTAATGAACTGACCGTTGTGTGACTGTAATTCCCTAATTTGAGGGACTAGATCCAAGACAATTTGTGAAGTGACTCCTTAGTGATGAATTTGGGAATCCTGGGCTGAGCCCTAGATGGAGGAAGTTCTCTCCACAATTTGGGGGACTCCATCATACGGGCATCAACAGCCGCCTCTATTATGGTGGTAGAGGAGAATCTCCAGGTGATAGGACATAGGAATCGCTTGCGTTATTACCAATGTGGAACGCATATTATCTCAAGAAAACTACAAGTCCAAGCGCATCCACATCTGTAATACCCTGGCACCAGGGGTAGTGATATATACGCTGTCAGTTACCAGAACCACTGCCGGTCCTACACAGCGTCATGTGCGGAGAGGGGACTCCCAGCTTCAAATCACCATCATACTGTAATTCACTCAGAGAGCGCAGTAGTAGTGAGTGCCGGGAAATGTCAGTATGGGTCATGGTTTCCAAGTTGTCGAATTGATCCTAACACTTATTTATGAATTCCTCCAATTAGATGTCAGGAGGTTACAGATTTCATCTCCGTCAAGGAAACGCACAATGTAATCAATAGAAGATCAAAATCCATCACTGCTTCATAGGATCTCCTAAGGTTTTCTTATATTGATTTAATTTACATAAAGTTTATAGGTTCTACTTGTCTAGTCTTTCTTCTCAGGATTCAGGACAAATGGACAGAGACACGCGGGTGGAGAGATATTCCAGCTCACTAGAGATTCTCTTCTATATTACTGGAGAGGTGAGGAGATGGGATGAGTCAATGACCAATGACGATCATATCTATGGGAATAACAGATGATAGGAGGAGAGGTGAAGAGATTCTGGAAATGGATGGAGGGAGATTTATCAAGTGTCTCTCCATTAACCAGGATTACACAGTAGTGAAGAAGACCCTCAGTGGGCGCTTGTCAGGCCCCGGGTATGAAGAGGGGAGAACCCTGACCCAATCCCGGCTCCCCACCTCACCCCATCGATTACATGATGACATCAATGAGCAGAAGATGCCTAGAAGTCACCCACAAAGATGATGGAAGCTGCTGATGAGAGGAGAGGTGACACTGCTTTGGGAATGCTGGGGAAATATACAGTAACGCTATGAAGGGATCTGGGTGAATGACGGGATCATTGTGTGTGTCAGGTTCCTATAAGGTGTCAGAGTGGCTGTCTATTCTCCATGAGGAGTGGGAGTATTGAGAAGGACACAAAGGATGTTGTACAAGGCCGTCATGATGGAGGACCACCAGCACTCACATCAGCAGGTAATAGACAGGAACTAAATCCACACGTCCTTTCATACTGTATGGAAAGAAGGAATTCAGTTCTGGATGTTTCCTACAGGTAGATTCCAGTAGGAGAACATCACCGGACCGAGATTCCAGTCCTTTATTCTACCAAGGGATTTGTCAGAGGAGCACAAATAGTCCCACAGGATCTCAGTAGATGGAGAGCAGACGTAATGACATATTCTTCTGATGCCGTTGAATTTTATTCTAGTCATCAACGCTTCATAAACTTGTCCGTTTTTGGAAACTTTTCAAAATGAGAATTTTGCTTATAAGAAAAGTTGGAATTGCTCTAAGCATGGTGGATTTTATATTAAGACCTGCATCTATGTGTCTCAGATTAATTTCTCTTGTCCGGTTATTTGGTCATCCCTGATAAATTACTTATGTTATCGTATCAGCAAACATTTTTTTTTGGTGGTGTTTGTAACTCTGTTGTGTCTCGGTGACTTCTTCCAATATTTGTTCCTCAGTTTGTGTATCAGGATGAAGATGTGAAGAATCTTATGCCCCAGACGACATATGTGAGGGGCGATTGATGCGATTGTGTCAAGGAGCGAGTCTGATTCCTACAGCCAAGCCCAGACGTGGGAGTAGCTAACCACTAGATAATAGCAGAGACCAGAGTGATAACACAATACAAGAAAAGAACATGGAGACATAGACGAAGAAAAGCGGGAAGCGTGGGAGCTATGAGGGTCAGGAATACGATCACAGGGGCCTCGGAGGAGGAGCACGACGCTTCGTTACATCCAGTAATAATACAGAACTTATGGTTAACAGGAAAGTCATAGCCCCCAGGCAGACAAGAAATGCTTTCTGCATGTACACGGCTTGATGATATCACACAAATGTCTGTTGATACATCTCAGGTTTTCCCTTACCACAACCATGATAAGGTTATATTTTTAATCTGTTTACTCCTTCACAGATAACAACACAGAGATCAGAGGAAAATATGATTTATTCACATGTTACAGCAGGTGATGGTTGTATGACACCAGATAATCTTGAAGACCATGACAATATCCCAGATTGAATCTCAACGACCTTCACACACAAAGATACATAATATGCCTTCCTATTAGAGGGTCTTTTTATAAATCATCAGGAACGCGTTATAAACTGGATTATTGTTTAAAAAGTGGTGGTAAATTAATGCGCTTTATAGAGATTCTTCAGCCAAGTCACACGGGCGGGGAAAGGTCATTTTCATGTTCAGAATGTGGGAAGTGTTTTAACCACTAAATCAAACATTCTTGTAAGACAATCAAAAAACGTCACCACGGGGCAAATCCATTTCCATGACTCCGAATGTGGAAATGGCGAAATGTTTTACTAAAACAAACCATATCGAAAACAATCAAAAATTCACACAGGGGGGGTGAAAAGCTGTTTTCATGTTCAGAATGTGGCAAAATGTTTATAGCCAATGAAAGTTTCTTGTTCGACATCAGAGAATTCACACGGGCGGAGAAGCCACATTAATGCACAGAATGTGAGAGAGTCTTTAAGTGCTGAAAACACACCATCTCTTAAAATCAGAGAGGAAAACTCACAACGAGGGAAAACATGCAGAACCCCCCTTCTCCTCCCTTCCCTCCCCCCCCCCCTTTACCCTCCCCCCCCCTTCCCCCCCTCCCCTTCCCCCCCCCCCTCACGTTCAGAATGTGGGAAATGTTTTCCAACCATTCAAAACTCTCTTAAACATCAAAGAAAGTCACACGGGGGGAGAAGCCATTTTCATGCACTGACTGTGGGAAAAGTTTTACTCAAAAAACAACATCTTGTTAGAATCAAAGAAACTCACAAAGTAAGGAAATACATTTCATGTTTAGATCTGTGGGAAAATTGTCTTCTGCTTACAATGACAATCTGTTAGCCATCCGAAAAGTCACACAGGGGAGAAGCATTTTATGTTTACACATTGTGGAAAATGTTTTGTTAGAAAAAAACAATTCTCGATCGTCATGTGAGAAAGTCAACACGGAGGGAGAAGCACATCTTCATGATCCGATTGTGGGAAAAGTTTACCGGAAATGGAAGTTGTTGACCATCAGAGACTCCACACCGTGTAAGCTAAAATGGGAAATGCTGAAATACAGGTCACAGCATTTCACAAAGTTCAAAAAACATTCGAAGGACAAGAATACGAAAGGTGGTCCACTCATCTTTGTGGACGGCTGCCGTGTGCAGTCACATCCGGCGCAGGAGGCTCTGTCAATAAGAACGACGTGCCGCAGCCGTCGCTGCAGTAGCTGTCAGTTTGCACGGCCCCAGCGATTACCCAGATCTCGAACAGCTTGCGAGAAGTGAAAACCAGAGGGGCCGTGGTGGAAAGTGCTCCGGGGGTGTCGCCCAGCAACATCAGAGGAGATGCCAGCCCCCTCCTGAATACATCCGAATTGCGCAGCGGCAGAAGAAGATACTTGGATCCGACCTCTATTGGTAAAGAGGTCAGCATTCCTTTTAGGAACATTTAGTACAATTTCTCAACCATACATTAAAAATACAATTTAGCAAATATATAGACAAGGGTCTGGAAAGAGGATATGGGGGCGGATTTTGTATCGGGGTATTTTGGGGGGGGACAGGTTCACTATTTAAAACAAAGGGGAGCACACCCCATTTCCCTTCATTAGGGTCGAGTACCCAGTCCTAGTAGCGGTAATCTTGAGGGGTGGCAACATTTAAGAGCCATCACACACCCACCGCCCCTTGCTCGTAGAAATGACCCTCCCCTGGAAAAACTACCAATACACCCGAGTCAAGGCAAAGGCTGGACGCCTCCACTCCTCAGGTTGGTTTACATTACTGGTTTGCTTTAATTTGCGGTTTGGAAAGGGGGGACCCTGTTGTATTCTTGAACTTCTTGAAATTTAAATTTTTCTACGATTTTAACTGGGACATATTTAGCAGGTGGCAGGAGAAAGTACAGAGAGGAGAAACGTACAGAGATCTAAATGTAAGGTACTTCACACACCGTATAGGGGACGTAGTATACAGCCGATATACGTCCTCCACAGACGGCCATGGGCGCATGGCGCCCTACGGGGCCCGGTACCAGTGAAGCACACGTTTCCGTAGAGACATTAGCCCATATGACTTCCTTAATCCGGTGGCTGGCCAGGGTATTATAGATTAAGCTTTGAGTAAAAGTCAAAGAACTGGACTTCTTTGTATCATAAAAAGTGAAATATTCTGTTATAATCGGGAATCCCTTTATTGCGCAGACATTTGCCCCGGTTGGAATGTGATGAAATTAATCAAAAGACATTAAACTACGAATAACGTTCAAGATCAAAAAATTCTCTAATATCTCTCCTGGGTAACTTTATAATTCACATAGTTATGTTGGAACATCTGAGACGGGTTCTCTACTGAAATTTTTGATAGACTTTTCATTAAAGCAGACATCGGCTTTAGCTGTCCTTATAGGGATCTCCATCATCCCGTTTTGGTTACCTAGTGACACCTTGTACTAAACTCTAAGGTCTATGAAACAGTCCTCTTAAGGCAAGGCAATACAGCAGCAGCAACCAAAGTTAATAAAACTGGGGAAAGGAACCGTGGATCGTAAAACATTATCTATCCCAGAATTCCCAGATTGAGTCATTCCCAGTGTTTTGCCATCAGGGATCCTGGATTATTATTATTAGAAAGCTGAGTGTGTGGTGTTGTGTATATGTATGTATGTACATTAAAGGAATCTGCACACTTTTTCTCTGGACTCCCCAGGAATGTCTATAGACTCAATTTTGACACTGCAGTTTAACATTTGCTTTCCAAAATCACAAGTCATACCCATCATATACAGGAAGCCATTGTCTGCTGTGCTGTGGCAGTTGGAAAGCTGAGCCCGTGATTGGTTGCGTTTTGCCACAGTTCATTAATATGAGCTCTGAGGTTTGGATTGGTTACTACAGGCATATGATTATAAGAGACTTATGTGTGAGGTTTAGATGGATAGAGGCAGGAGAATGGTGTGAGAGACAGAAAGAAAAGTTAGTGAGAAACAGGTAGACCCGCGGAGAGAACGCGAGGCTGACAGAGACCGGCAGGGACGGAGTGACAGAAGGGAGTCAGGGAAAGTGAGTGACAGAGAGACAGGCACGAGAGAGAGAGAGAAACAAGTAGGTCGAGTGAGGAGGCGGGCCAGGGAAAGTGATGTGAGAGCCCAAGCAGGGAGAGTAAGAGAGAGGGACAGGCAGGGAAGTGAGAAGAGACGGCAGGCGAGAGGAAGAGAGAGACAGGCAGGGAAAGTGAGAGACAGTGACACATCAGAGAGTAGTGGGAGTGAGTGACAAGGACAGGTCATGGAGAGGAATAATAGCGAGACAAGCAGGGAGACGTGACCTTGAGAGACAGACAGGGTAAAGACGAGATATGTAAACAGGAATATTTCTTTGTAACCAATTCGATTTGTTTTAGCAAGAGCTGTCAGGATCCGGGAACACAGGATCTCACAGCTAATCTTATATATTAAAGCTGAGTGTGTGTCAGTATAAATTATAATAATGAATAATAATTAATAATAATAAATAATGAGCTCTACGCTGTGATTGGTTTACTATAGGAGGCATAATACAGCTTATGTGTGCGTAAAAGAGGATCTGTTCACCCCAGAAATTCGGCACTAGGAAGCTGATGACTAAAGTGCCTAAAACAATGCAGCAGTGTTAAAGATAGCCGTTACTCTAAAAATTCGGAAAACCACCGATACTAAACGCTATCTAACACCCTGCGGGTACAATAGAACGCCGGACCCCGCTCTCAAAGCGGTCCCAATGATTCGTGGTCTGCGTGGGGGCGGAAATTGTGGGTGGGCTTGGGACCGGCTGGTTGACCATGCCGCATGACCGCCGGGCCAGTCACCGCCGCCGCACACATGCTGCTAATGGCTGCTTTGTTTACCTTTAGTAAGCCAGCTCCTAAGTGGGGAAAATGTCTGGGGGTGACAGGGGTCCTCTTTAAGATGGAGCGAGACCGACCAGGGAGACGTGAGAGAAACGGCAAGACGAGAGAGCGAAGCGTAGGAGTGAGTGAAGAGTGACAGTGACAGAGAGACATCGGGGACTGAGGTGGGGAGAGTGAGTGGCAGAGACAGGTGGGAAAAGTGAGTGGCAGACAGTCATGGAGAGTGAATGACTAGAGAGACAAGCAGGGAGCGTGACTGAGAGATTACGGGAGGGGAGAGGATTGGGAGTTAGCTCGAAAGGGAGAGAGAGCACGGAAGAGAAGGACAGGGACAGTGACGTAGTGAGGGAGAGCGAAGGGCAGGCAGGGATCACGGCGGATCGTGAAGTAAACAGAACAGAGAGGACATGAGGGAGAGTGAGTGACAGTTGATACAGGAGGGAGGAGAGGTGGAATGAGAGACAGGGGGAGAGTGAATGACAGAGACGAGAGGCCAGAAAGTGAGTGGCTATAGTGGTAAAACAGGAAGGGAATTAGTGAGAGAGAGGACAGTGAGGGAGATTGTGAGTAAGAGAAGAAAGGGACGTAGGGAGAGTGAGTGACAGAAAGACCATCAGGGAGAATGGAGGGACAGTCAGGGAAGAATGAGGGACAGAGGGACTGTCAGGGAGCCCGTTAGATCGAGGAGAGGCAGGGAGAGCAGCATAGGATACTTAGATCAATATTAAAATATTTTTTTGTTAAAAGATTTATTTTATCTTATAACTAAGAGGAGGGAGGAAACGCCGGGAGGGATCTACAGCTAATCTAATGTATAAAGATGACGTCGTACCAAATTTTTGCACAGCCACTTCCAGTGACTCAGAGAATCGTCAGGACTAAGGTGTGAAATTTGAACACCACACTTTCAACAAATACCAAAAAAAAAATTATTACCACCATTTACAGGGACCAGTGAGAAGAGACAGAGAGTGACGGATAGACAGAGAGAAAGACAGCCTAGTAAGACAGATAAAGAATGACCGAGAGATACACAGACATAGAGAGGAACATGGAGAAAGTGACAGACATAAATAGATACCAAAAAAACTAGAGGATAGATATAAAATATTAATTTTGTATAGCCTTAGCCAGCAGTTACCTTACTACACGGGCAATGCTTGGGGGCGGGGAGCTATAACTATTTGGAAATTAATAAAGTACTATAGAAAGTACCAAGCATTTACAAACTCCTCATTTTAAGTAGAATATATCCTAAGGCAATCTGTTATGCCTACCACCAGAGAAGTTGACCTAGTTGGTCTGTCATACCCCTTTTAACAGCTCTCTGGAAAAGTAAACAAACTTTTGATGATAGCAATAGATATAAGTATCCAGTTGAAGTTCCTTTTACTGTTCCCCATCAAATAATACAGATTCAAACCGGGGCTACAATCTGGATTAAAGGGCCACCCTTTAAACTAATCAGCAATCCTTGAGGTACCCTCATTTCATCAATCACACCTCCAAGGTATAATCCAGAAGTGATTCGTTATGACAAGTGATGTCGGCCCTCAGGACTTCTTATTTACGGTCAGATTCTGAGGCAATGAAATTGTGTTACACAGAGACTGATGGAGGACAGGTTGGAATTATATCTGTGAAATTGCTGCATTTTGTTATACCAGTAATTAGAGAAGGGGTTATTTTGTTATCCTGAGTATGCGTTAAGAATCTTGTGTTCGTGGGAAATCTATGGAATCCATTCAAGCCCATGAGCCAGCTTCGAACCGCTGTTGTGGGGAATCCTTTTAGAAGCAAGTTGTTTCATGACAGAAGAATACTTTTATCTGGGCACCCACAAATTACCTGAGCCCAATCAGACCCGCTTCCGTTTAAACTCCAAGTTTGTTGCAATCATAATAAAGCAGATAAGATGCTTGGTAGGGCATGTTCACTTAATAAGCTGCTGTGAGTTTTGTCAGATGGCCATCCTGTCACGAATCTCTATTTCTTCTAGCGCTTTGAACCAGGGTGGTATGTGTCTCTATTTGATTCTTGGCATCAGATACACAACTCATCATGGACTCGTAAAACATCTAGAAAAGTACTTCACTCACCAGATCTAATGATAAGGCCTTGATGTAGCTCTTCCTGACCTTAGCGTCCTACTATAAAGCAGCTCACTGGTTGATGCTTGTGGGCAGGTATCACCATGACAAAAATAGGCCTTGAGTGTCTTTGAACAGCAGTCTCTCTCAGTAACATTTTAGCTTCCAACTGGGTACCAAGAAGGCACTTATAGAGTCTACGACATTTCTCTCCTGACGCCATCACTCGGCCGCTCTCAGTAGTAGGCGGTGGCAGTACTTTCGGCTTGTTGTGGAGCAGCCTGTCCCACCTCTTCGAAGCATTCACCACAAACTACCCTCCTACCTTGAGACTGAAGAACCCTTTCGGCAGGTCTGAGCTGTGGACTCAGAACCACCTGTGCACTCCCATTGATCATAGTATGCATACCCGGAACTCATTTGGGTATCTCATCTAAATATAATATTCTTCCCGGGAAACAGCGGAAACAGACTTTTCTAGCCGCTCTAAAAAGCCCTTGCCATCAGAGCTCACTTCACAAGAGGGCAAGGGACCACTTTACTATTTGCTGGTTATGAGATGCCAACCAATTATAAACTATTTCCCTTAGGCTGATTCAAATTGTGGGAGGAAGTGGAATTGAAGAGCAGGAATTCTTTTTATTTTTGGTCTCTGACCAGATGTGTCTCTGTGCTGGGTAAAGATTACAGTAGAACAAGAAAGCTCCAGCCTCCAGATATACAGTAGAGTAAAAAATTATTAGATTGCTATTTCATCATAGGTAAAAAATTTACAGAGAAAGTGGAATACGGTCACCGAGACACCAAAAAATGAACCTACGCGTTCGAATGATTATATTACATTCTTAGTCCATGGTCTGTTCTGACGGCTACTGTTACGGCCAAATTCTGCTTGCTAGAGACTTTCTCCTACGTTTTCGGTTTACGAGCTGATCGTTTTTGTGTTTCATCTTTACAATGCCCAAACAGTTGACACTAGCGTGTACACTGACTGTTCCCCCCCCCCCCAAAACTTTTGGAGACTGTAACTCGGTCTTGGAAGTTTCCTCTTTGATGTGTGAGGGTTTATCTGTTTGTGGAGGAAGGACACTAAGTTATACTGAATCTATAGGGAACCCATTGAACACATCATTCCTGCAGGGGTTGTCTGAAGTCTGCCGGAAGCACGGGGGCTTTAGTGCGTTAGCATTACAGCATTTGCAGTGCTGGCGGACCCTCAGGTTCAAGTCCCATCCCAGGTCAACCTATGCAAATACTCTTATATTGTATATTCTCTCGTGTTTGCGTGGGTTCCTACGGTGGTCTTACGTTTCCATCCACACTCAAAACTACTGGTAGCCATGATAGATTGTGACGCCCATTGGGGACCAATTTGTCAACGTTTGTGCACACCACGCTGCGTACTGTGTGCACTTATATAATAAAGGAATTTATTCTTAAGAGGTGCTCTTAAACTCTGATGTATAATCAAATCAGCAATAATAATACTTATCATCACGGATTACACAACCCCCGGACGCCGAGCAATAGAGATTACATGCGTCTTCTGGGTTCCCCTGTCGTGTGTTTTGTCCATTACTTCCATAGAGGTTCATAAGAGGAAGATGACCAAACAAACTTCTCCTCACATGGCCCCGCCCCTAGCAACACTTCATGGAGAATGACTCACCCACACAGTGACTACATCCCCCCACATGGTTCATTATGTCATCACAGGTCCCTATAGATTCCCAGCAGCCCCGAGACTCTGACTCCTCCCAAACACTGGGGCCTGATCACATGACTAGACATCAGCACAGGTCCGTCATATTACTTGGAGCTCGCAGGCGAAGGTAGGTGCTGTAGTCACCGGGGACATTATCAGTTGAACCCTCCTCCATCTCTCTGATTTGGGGTTTCCTCTTGGCCTGGGGGTCACGTTATTACCGGTAGGTTTCCCTAGTTGGCCTGTGAAATGCTGCCCTCCTGCTCCCAGTTGTATAGAATCGCAATTTAAATTGACCCTAATGACAGCTAATGAATTTCAGAGTGACCTCCGGGGTTTAGAATATTTCACGGTGTTCCCACATCCTGCAGATATTGTATCTATTTCCAACATTTTAGATAATTTGTAACTGTACCAATTACCGGGGGATCCCTGAGCCGTCCTATTAGTCCTGTGCAGGGAAGCTGGAATCCGTTACATTACCGGAGCGCCCAGGCCGCTCTTAGGAAAAAACATAACAAAAGCAGTGCGATATCAGCAAATACTGTAAATGGTAAGTGCTCATTAAGATATGAGACACAGCTGGGAGAACATTGCTTGGCTTGCACTATATGCTCCAGTGCCTGCAAACTGACTCCCGATTGACGGTTCCTCAAACAGAGCCGAAACAGGAGGATCCAACCCTTGGATCCCACTCACTAAGGATCCGCAAGCATCTTTCTTCCAATAATTGGACGCAAGAATAAACTAAGGGCAGTTACAAAGAAACTTTGGTTGCAGGTACTATGCCAGATGACTATTCCACAAATCTCCACACAATTTGATGGCCCGGCATGTAGACCCAGGAGGCAGAATGTGTCTCACAGGTGAAAGATCGCGTCCATATGTCTCATGGTACTGGATGGATGTACCCGTTCAAATTTCTTGGTGGGAAAAGAGTTGCCAGGTTGACTGATACCTTGTAGTAGTTGCCCTACGTGAGGATCCCCCGACAAGGACGACCCCCCCCCCCCCCCTCATCTACAGCCCCAAGTTGAAATTTTGACTTTTTCATATTCAGAACCTTGAACTTGACTTTCCGACCGCAAGCTAACATTTTGGATTTCCATATTGCCAAACTTGACAATTTTAGACAATCTAATTACCAGAATTTTAATGCGCAGTGAGAGAAAGGTTTTCTAGTTTTTCTATTACCAAATATTTCATTTACGTAAAATAACGGGTCTGATCACTAGAACGCCTTATAACTGCTTGTTGGACATCCATTTATTTCATTCATTTTTAAACACTTAATTCTCTTTATTAAATTTACTGTGTTATGTTATTATGTAAGTACCTTTTTCTAGACCATTGTGGCTCGGAAACATGCTCCCCGTTTTTCCAACTATTATCATTCCCTCTAGACCCTTACACTACCACTTTAACCGCCTTTTTTGGGTGTAAAATTATAGTCCCCCATGAGGCTGCATTGGGGTTTGTGCCAGTGTTAAAGTTTGCTGTCCAGACACAAATTTTGTCCCTAAATCTATGATGAACTTTTTAAATCCGAATTCAACCAAACCCGGTTGGCTGATCTTATCGTAAGGTATGGACACAATCCCACCAGCACATCAATGATTCATTGAATCCTGAAGTTCTCTCTTACCCATGACAGGGATTTTACACTGATTTAATCTCAGTATAAAAAAAACTCACACATTTAATCAATAGAATGATCCAAAATCCCCCTAACCCACTCAGGAATCTCCTCCGTGTTTTCTTATTGATTTAGTAATGTGTTTTTTATCATTATTTTATATGTGTTTTCTTGCCTATTTTCTTTCTTTCAGGATCAGAAAATGGACAGAGACAGGACGGGGTGGAGAGGAATATTCCAGCTCACCTAGAGATTCTCGTCTATATTATGGGCCAGAGGTGAAGAGAAGATTTGATGCACGTACAGACATCATGAGCTATGGGCCCCCCAAATAAAAGATTGATTAGGACTGGATAGGTGAGAGATTCTGGAAAATGTTTGGAGGGAGATTTATCAATGTGCTCCTCTCCATAACCCAGGATTTACACAGTAGTGAAGAAGATCCCTCTAGTGGCGCTTCGGTCACGGCCCCCTGTGTATGACAGCGGACGGGGCGAGAAACCCTGAGCGCCCAATCACGGCTCCTCCACCTCCCACCTGAAATGATGACACCCACAAGCGCAGCAGACTAGAAGTCACCCAAAAGATGATGGAGATGCTCGACTCGGAGAGGCTGTACCACTGCTGGGCATGCTGGAAAATTATCCGGAGAACGCTATGAAGGTATCTGGGTGGATGACGGGTCAATTGTGATGTGTCAGTTCATATAGGTTGTAAGGATGTGGCTGTCTATTTTACTCAAATGGAGGGGGAGTATTAGAAGGACACAAAGATGTGTACAAGGACGTACATGATGGGGACCACCAGCCTTCCTCAAGCAGAGGTAATAGACGGGACTGACAAATCAACACGTCCTTTCATTTATATGTATGGAAAGAAGGAAATCAGTCTCCGGGATCGTTCATACAGGTAGATCCAGTAAGAGAAACACTCACGGAGAGAGGTCCCCAGTCCTATTCTTCTACCACAGGACGGTTCAGAGGAGAAATATGTCCCAACCCAGATTGTCGAAGAGGATAACAACTACTCCCACATGTATGATAGGTCGAGGGGGGGGATAAGGACTTCATGACATACTTCTCTGAGCTGTGGAGGTTTTTCGCATGTAACGTTCTTAAAAGTCTTATTATAAAATCTCCATGTAGTCGTATGGGGTTTACTCTGCTGGTTGTCAGTTTGCAGTAAGGGAAACAAATGGTGGATTTTGGTATAGACTGCGGTAGGTGTTTATCAGATTATTCAGGTCATATTTGATTAACTGGGTATTCCCACAAAGACATAGTTGATATGTTACAAAATAGACACATTCTCTCTTTTATGCAATGTCAGAACAAAAATATAAGCATTTCAAAGAATTAAATCCCACGGTCTCTATCAGCTCGGGTATATCATAATTCAGTTGGCCCCTGACACGACCCTGCGATGTTGTAACTCTGATGGCTGAACGGAGCTTTTGTCCTCTCTCTTGCTCTTGCCTATAGCCCACCCTTCATTGACAGGACGGAAGCAGCTCGGATGATCCACACTCACTGACTTCCTGCCACGCATTATGTACAAGCCTGATGGGAGACCGACTAGGTGACAGGCAGATATGTTCTGATCCGGGACGGGGGAGACAGGCGATAACAGCAGCTCTGATTTGGTGTGCATGGGGAGCTGACATGTGGCACAGCTCTATGGATCTCATCCTCTTTCTACTGTGTTTCTATACGGTTACAAGTTCGGAAGGTACAATGTATTATAAACCTGGACCTGATAAGCTAGCAAATGTCAGACACGCATCTCACAGGACAGGAGAGTGCTGAGTGTCTGCTCGACTCCTTGCTCAGAACTTTTACACGCCATCATGAGTATGGAGCTAAAACTGAGGATGTAAAAATGAACGTAGTACAGGGGTTAAAAAATGATGGTTTGATTGGGTTAAACACACCAAGGGAGACAATTTGTGATTCTTTCCTGGGGAAATCCCTATAGAGACATTAAGATCTGTTATTATCATCTGTCACCTCCTGGACGTCTCCCTCGTCTGGCGACACTGTTCCCATATTTGGTCTCAGTTTGTGGATCGGAGATGAGAGTGGGAATAATATAAGCCCAGAGCTACAGAGGTGCGGGTGCGGAGAGCGATTGCGAAGGAGAGATCTACAGGGAAAGTGCCCAGGTGAGTAGTCACATAGAGAAAGCAGAGCCGAAGTGCTAAACCAATCAGACTGGAGATTAGAGTAGAACAAGTGGAAGGGGAGGCTATGAGGGTCGGAAGATGCTCCCAGGACCTGGCGGAGGAGACGGAGATGTTACATCAGTAATAATACCGAACCGTATGGTAACAGGGAAACGTCATAGGGGCACCAGGGAGACAAGAATGGTGTCATGTATCGGCCGGTGATACACAACACTTCCTGTGCTCATTCCGGTTTCTTACCAACCAATGTAAGGTTATATGTTATAATCTGATATTTCAAAGTGCCACCCAGGAGCTAGGGGAATTGCTGTGACAATAAAAATTTTGCCCCCCACCAAGATCGTCATTGGCTGTCAAAGGGTATTTCTCGAATCATTGCGAACGGAGGAAAGAAGTATTGTAGAAGTGTTACAATTATAGGTTTTTTAAGCAGTAAGCGCACAAAGGGGAAGGCGAGAAGCAATTTCTGTGAAGGGCTGGACAGTTTTAAATCAAACACAGGATTGTTCAGAGGAGAAATATGTCCCACAGGATCATCAGGTAGATGGAGATAAGACTTCATGACATCTTCTCTGATCTGTGGAGGTTTATTATATTCATAAAAGTGTCTTAAGAATTGGCATATTGTAAAGTCCCATGTCCATATAGTCTCTATCTGCTAGAGTCAGCTTTGCAGTAAGTAAAAAACATGGTGGAGAGCTGCACTTATGTGTCTCAGATATCTCCTCCTGACAGGACATATTTGGTTGTTAAAATAAATAACTGATCTATTCTTATAATGTATAATTTCCTCTGTGACTTCTTACAGTATTTGTTTCCCAGTTTTTGTCTATTTGATTCCGTTTTGAGCCTTATTCATTTTGTAAAGCCTTGTCTGTGACTTCTCCATCGTCTGGTGACGTCTTACAATATTTGTTCCTCAGTTTGTGTATCAGGGTGAAGATGTGAAGAATATTCCTGCCCCAGAGACATATGTGAGGGGCGATCCGCCTGACAGGACATATTTTGGTTGTTGTAAATAAATAACTGATCTATTCTTATAAGGTATATTTCCTTTGACTTCTACAGTATTTGGTCTCAGTTTTTGTCTATTTGATACGTATTTGAGCCTTATGCATTTGTTACAGCCGTCGTCTGTGACTTCTCCATCATCTGGTGACTTTCTTACAATATTGTCCTCAGTTCGTGTATGCAGGATGAAGATGTGAAGAATATTCCTGCCCCAGAGACATATGTGAGGGGCGATGAGCGATGTAAGGAGGAGATTCCTACAGGTAACTGCCCAGGTGAGTAGTAACCACTAGATAAAGCAGAGACGAGTGATAACACAATACAGAACATGGAGACATAGACTAAGAAAAGCTGGAAGGTGGGAGCTATGAGGGTCAGGAATACTGCTCACCAGGACCTCGGAGGAAGAGGCTGAGATGTTACGCCAGTAATAGTACATACCGTATATACGCTGAAAGAAAACAACTTGGTTTATACCAGAGTGACGAGAGAAAAATCCTGCTAAAAGTCAGACCCTTCTGATTGCTGTAGTGGAGATCGGGCGAAGCGCTGCTAAAGCATTTCTCCAAATCTCCACAAGAGAATTACCTGAGCACTGCTCTCCTCTTCCTGCTGACCTGGAGTTGTGATGATGTCATCAGGTCACGTGACAGTCTAAAGTCACATGACCAGGAAGAATAGATCATGTACAGAGGATGACATGCCTGTGGGGGTATTATTTACATGAGTTATGTGTGTAAGGGGTAAACTAAAAGGATGGGGAGCAGATTTAGGAAATATGGTAGATACGGAGCTGAGGGTATTTAAGGGGTTTATTCAATACGGGGTTAAGAGCTAATGTGGGGGGGGGGGGGTGCACAACTCTAGCAGATTTGTGTGTGCGCATGTAGCACAGATGTCTCTGTGTGTAGGTAGCAGAGATGTGTGTGTGGCCAATGCAATATTAAATTGGTTTATGGTGTCCAAATCTGGAGGGCGTCTTATAGTCCGAAAAATCTTGTACCTTCTGCCACACCCCGCCTTTTCCCTCCTATCTTTATGTAACAGAGACAACAATGACATCACCTCAATGCTCATGCATACACTATGATGTCATCAGCGGTGACACCACTGTTTCATAGTGCTTGTGCGGGAAAAGCGTATGGACCTGTCTACTTTCAGCTCTGTTACATGAAGACAATGGGGAAGAGAAGCTGCGGGGAGCACTGGAAGGTAAGTATGTTAGTTTAATTTTTTTATACAATGACGGGAAGATGCTACACAGCATTTCATTACTGGGTAGGGAATGCTGAACAGGGCATGTCATTACTTGGGGAGGCCACTGCATTTTCCACCTTAGGCTTATACTCGAGTCAATAAGTATTTTGTGGTTAAATTAAGTGCTTCGGCTTATACTGGAGTGTAATAGTGGTATGTTTTGTTACCACAAGGTTATAATCTGTTTTATTCTTTGCAGATGACAATACCTGGAGCTCAGAGGAACATCTGATATCATCACGTGTTACAGCAAATACATCTGAAGATCATGAAAATATCCCAGATGCATCATTAGGCCTTTACACACAAGATCTGTCATCTTATCCTATTCGATGGGTCCTTTCTTCTGATTCATTAGGAACCGTTACAAACATTAAGTCAGGTTTAGAAAGTATAAAGGAATATAATGTTGAAGCAGATCTCCCGCTAAGTCACACAGGGGAGAAGCTATTTTCCTGTTTAGAATGTGGAATATATTTCAACCAAAAATCAGATCTTTTAAGACATCAAAATAGTCACACGGGAGCAAACCTATTTACATGTTCAGAATGTGGGAAAAGTTTTACTCAAACATACTATCTTCTTAGACATCAACGAATTCATACAGGGGAGAAGCCATTTTCATGTTCAGAATGTGGGAAATGTTTTAACCAAAAATCAATTCTGGTAAGGCATCAACGAATACACATGGGGGAAAATCCATTTTCATGTTCAGAATGTGGAAAACGTTTTACTCAATCAAACCATCTCCGGAAACATCAACAAATTCACACGGGGGAGAAACCATTTTCATGTTTAGATTGTGGGAGATGTTTTACAACCATTGACAAACTTATTAGACATCAGAGAACTCACACAGGAGAGAAGCCATATTCATGCGCAGAATGTGGGAAATGTTTTACCCAAAAATCAGATCTTGTAAGACATCAACGAATTCACACAAGGGGAAATCCATTTTCATGTTCAGAATGTGGGAAATATTTTACAACCAGTCAAAATCTTCTAAAGCATCAACGAATCCACACAGGGGAGAAACCGTTTTCATGTTCAGAATGTGGGAAATGTTTTACAGCCAACGACAATCTTCTTAAACATCAGAGAACTCACACAGGGGAGAAGCCATTTTCATGTTCGGACTGTGGGAACATGTTTATCGGAAATTCCAATCTTACTAATGTGACACACCAGATGACGCCACCACGGGGGGAGAGAAAGCCCTTTTCTTGTTCAGAATTGTGGGAAAGTATTGCGGAAGGGAATCACAAACTCTTAACCATCAGAAATCGCCTACGATAGTGGTGAAAGCCAAAATGGAATAATAAGTGTTGAGACTACAGTTGCACATATCATTTTAGCGCCAATCACAAAAACAAACCAAGGACAATTATGAGTGTAATAAAAGGAAAGTGGCGAGTTATGATGTCACTAAGTCATACAATTGCTTAACTAACTGGAGATCTATAAAATTGAGATTGACCATTCGAAAGTGAGGTTTGCAGTTTGTTTTCCAGAGTGAGCAATAATAGCTTCTCTTACAATTTTTGAGGATATGTTTACTGACCTATATATAATGAACAGACTGTTAAATGAGTGAGCATGAAATAGCCGATTTTTTGTTGGCAAGAGCGTGGTCGTTTTTCGCATTGTATCAGCCATTATTAAACAAGGATAGACGGTACTTGCGGTGTTGTCACCGAGAGGTCATAGTGTATTCTCTAGGGTGGTTCACACACAAGAGCAATTCAGATACCACAGCGCAAGGATGAAATTGCTCTTAATAGAAACTCAAACACCATCCCAATCCAGGAAGGGACTGTGCGCGAGAAAAAGCGGAAATAATGTTAGAATATCGGTCGAAATGGGACTTTTTATTTTGAGTTAGACTGAAAAAATTCATAGGGGTGACTTAATGCAGGTCGGCTCCCAGCCCTGTGGCATCGTGGGCAAAAAGTTCCAGGGGTCCACACGCGCCGTGGGGGGAAGAGGGTTACTGTGTTCGTATGAATCCATAGGGGGGGTGTGGGAGGGCTAGTATATAAATAACATGAGGGAAGCTTTTGGGTTGATAAACTATGGGGGACGTCTGTAGGGAAGGTGAGACTTGTTGTTGTTTTAGTTGTAGGAATTTTTTAAGTTCCACTGCACCGTGCCCCTGAGGCTCTGTTCACCCGGGGCCTGACCCTCTATCTTAAACCTGGAAGCAGACCGGACTTTATGGGTTCTGACTGCATAATATGTGGCAGAATGTGATCTAATGACCGGGTTTCTTAAAGGAGACGCCTACACCAGGAACCTACGCAACGGAAGCATCCTGATGGTACGCAAGTGGTCGGATCTGTTTTCGCATATCGAACTGTGGCAGTAAGGGGCACACATTGGAGCTAGTCCGCGAGAGAGAGGATAGGGTGTATCGCTGACTCACCTCGTTGCCCTCTCCTATTAGCGATGTCTGGCGCCACAGGGGAATTCCCGTACGGTGCGTATGTACGTTCCCAGATCGGCCGTGTGAAAAAGAATTATGATTATTGACATTAGTTAGTACGGACTTCACTAAAATCTGCTGGAATAGTAATATAGAAGCTTGAGTAAAGAGAAAAATGGCTTTATAATTGACCTACAAAAGTTAGCAAAGCAATAAGGGGAATATGTCTGTTTAATTTGGAAGATCACCTTAATGCCCCCCCTATTCGTTATTTAGAAAGCTTTAGCTAAGCACAAAAGAACAAACATAAGAGACTTTGAAGGTCAACTTAGCTTGTGCTCAGGTACTACAAGGGCGCATTAAAATATATTTAAAATGGCAAAATCCACTAACTGTTGGCATGGGAAAACAATTCAGTTGAGAGTGGGGTGCTGGGGTCATAAGGTGCCAGGTATCCTGGATAGCTCCCACAGGTGTGTGTCGCCTTACTGTCCCTTAAACAAATCATGTGAAAAGCACTGCATTGAGGGTCAATGGTGTTGTGGGCACAAATATTGGAATCTGTGCTCCGGGGATCCAGAAAAACTGTGAGCAATAAGGGGTACTGCCCAATAATGGGATGCATGGGACTGAAAACATATTTCCTCAGCTCCGGCATACATGAAGCTCTGAGGGGGCAGTCAAACTTGAGGCCATACAATGAGAAGTTCTTGTGCTTGTTGAAAAGGCGGGATCCTGACGCTAGTTCAAGGACAAGCTCTGCCATGTCAGGGGGGAGCCCCTGGAACCTGGTCCACAATTGTCTGTTAGCTGCTAGAACCTAGGGATGGTCTGGCTTGGCACAGGATCTGGGTTTACGTTCCATTCCAGATCCCCTCACTCAAATATTAAAAAGCGCAGGGGAGTTGCCAATTTCCAGCTTGACCAGAGGGGTGGTGTTAGGAAGAAGTAGAACTTTCTCGGGGGAACATTCCAAAGCAAGGTTGGGATGTGGATGATGCCTTTCCTGAATGGAGATCCTTGCACATGAGGTCTGCTTGAATCTGTTATATTTCCCCAGACAAACTGACGGAAGATAAGTTCCGTGTGCACTCAAGCCATGGATGACACAACTCTTAGCCGTTATTGTAGCACAGGAGCCTTGATGTTCAAGACACAACGCTTTCCTGGTCAAGCAGTTTTTCCAAGACTCTGAGGGCCTGCAACTAACTTGCCGAACAAACCACCAGAACCTTGATGAAGTCTGTTGGATGGTGAAAGGAAAGGGGGGGTAGGAAGGTAGAAGGAACAAGTGCCCAGTCTCTGAAAGTCATGGCCTTCCGGACTTACTTGCAGTGGGACTTTTTCTCCCTTGTACCGAACTTTCCGAAACTGCATACATAAAGGGAGGTGTGATAGAGGGACGCTTGTCTGACTCCCGGACGAGGGACAGCAAAGGTTCAGATCTTCAAGTAGAGTTCATTATTCCCGAATCGGAGGCCCGAGTGCGCCCAATTAATCCACTGCAGCCCACAACTGGCGTCTTAAGTTATATTCCATAGAACTCCACCGATATTTCTTGCATAAATATACAAGTCTAAGACAATATGTCCCAGTACCCGCTCGTCGGTTCACGTTTACGACAATCACAGAACCTGAAGGCAACCTGGTGTTGAGTGCCCTGAAACTCACCTGTGAAAGCAGTTGTATGGCAAAAGTAGTTGGCACAATTCACATCGGGGACCTGTACTTGTAGCTCACAATCACAAGGCAGTAGGGACATTCCTGCCAGAGGTTTTTCCAATTGTGGTGTGTCTGATTATTTGGAAACAGTGTCCAATGCATAGGAGCTATATGTGGGCGGGGCACAACCACAGAGAGTTGTCATCGCACTTGTTGAACAAACCATATACCGATATCAAAGATGTTATGTTGAATGGAGAGATCATCACAGTGGCCCCCCTTCGCCTCCACCACATTTCTCCAGAGAGGACCACACCTATGGGCAATGTGTGGATCACTGTTTTCCTGAGACATTTCAAGGACGCAGAAGAGGGAAAGGAAGAGAATGGGAAAGTATAAATTAATGCAACGTTCAGCGCCTTACAATGTAGTCTTAAGGGGGTTTCCCGAATGAACAAAAATTTACGGCCCTAGTCCAACGGGATCGGCCTAACACTGGCGCGATTAAGTGAGGGCTCAGTGAGAGGACCCCCACAGATCACGATAAATCAGGAGGGTCCGTCCTCTTGATTCAGACTAATGGAGAAGGCGCTGCGCATGACATCTGACTCAATTAATCTTATGGAGCTGACGCCCTTGTGAGGGCTAAACTCGATATTTAAGGGGGGAATTGTCATGCGCAGCGATCTTGCTCATAGTTGAGCGACGAGGGGCACGAGACGACCCCTATTTTTCGTGAAGTGACTGTGGGCTCTATTCAATCGAGACCCCACTGTTCGCAAAGTTAGGCCCTATCCCGTGATAGGGCCTAACGTTGATCATTGGAAACCCTTTAATCATTCTATGCAGCTCATGACCCCCGACCTGGAGGGGCACAACAGCAGATAGGAGCCAGAGCTCGCTTGTCCACTCTCATCAGGTTTTAGTCTCTTTGTTACCTTCCTCTTGTAAAGTGTTGCCTAGAGGTACAACTCTGCGTGTACTTTCTCCTATAAGCATCATGTCTGATGGAAGAGAGAGAACTACGTATTATGAAAGACCGACACATTAAGTGGTCAGGCGATAAGGGAGTGGTCCCACGCTCCAGCCAAACACTTCCTGGGTGTCAGCACCTCCTCCCCACTCATTGAGTAAATCTGAGGCAGACCGAAGCCTGACTCCTCTACACACAGGGCTGGTCAACGAGAAATGACATCAATCACAGGTCCTCTCCTCTTCTCCATGATATGGTGCACCAGCTCCGCAGGGTAGGTGTTATGAGGGTTAACTCATGCCCCAGTATTCAGATAGGAGGGGTGGTTTAAGGAAAGATATTCATTTTTTAATAACTCAATTAGAATTAATTATGATTCACAAATCGTACACCCTGCACGTAGAGTACAGACCCTGCACGCTAGGGCACACTGACTTAGTAAACAGCTGCACTATACAAGGACACCCTGCACCCATGACGACAATGCAATCAGTACACAGGGACACGGCAATAGTACATACTGCACATACCACAGGACACTGCACAAAAGGACACACCCTGCACATAGAACACCACTCGCACACAGGACACACTGCACATAGTACAACAGCGAACATATCACACCAGGATGTGCCACATAGTACACAGGACATGGCCACTACAGGACGATTGCGCCACCGTAGTCACACTGCACACGGTACACAGGGCCCTGCACAGAGCCCACGCCCTGCACATATACACACAGTTAGTAGAATGTGCCGCATAGTTCGTAGTTTCCACTTTTGTGATATTTTTGATAGATAATAGCAGATCACGACTCACCAGGGGAGCCGTGTTTTATTTGGGATAAATTAGTTCACTGCTGGCCACGCGTAGAGCGCAGGCTCAACTTTTAGGGTTACGTACAAAGAGAAAGAATTGTGGAAATATTAAGATGACTCGTCCTGCGCAAAAAGTAAAAAAATCTTATATAGATGAATGTCATCGCCGGATATGCTAGGAAGATGAGAGAAGAGATATGATAGATATGTGACATAGATAGTAAGAGTGGTAGCGGAGTGGGCAGAAATGGAGGAGATTATAGAAAGGGAACAGGCCGCCTAGCCGTAGAGGGGGGGGGGGGAGGAGTGAAAACATTTGACTTTGGAAGAGGTGAGATATGGAATGGCAGGAAGAGACTGAGGGTGCAGGGGGGCTCCACGGGCCGTGACTGATCCCCGGCTGACTGCGTAATGTAGGAGCAGGGGACTGACAGAGCCTACTGTCTTGCGAGCTCTTGCTCATTATCTGCGTCTAATCTGTCGGCAATCTACTGCTTATCTGTGGGACTGGCACTTTAACATCCCGCGGCAGGTAGCATGAGGCAGTGTGCAGCCAACACGCAAAATTCATACCCAATAATGAATAATGCAATGCTGTCAGTACCAGAAGCACTGCGGGGTCCATACACAGCATACAAGTGAGGAGGTAGAGGGGCTCCAGCATCATAATCACTCTAATACTTTTAAAGTCATCAGGGGAGCGCGCCAGTGGGCCGGCGATAAGTTCACGTATGGGTCATGGTTTCAATCTGGAACTTATTTCTCTGTTGGAACCTGGGACCCTGATACCGATAATTCGATTGAAGTTCTCTTCTAGACGTCACAGGATTTACAATCATTTCATCTCACATTCTAATCACGTAATCCATCAGTATCTGTCCTCAGGTTTCTTAATTGATTCAATTTACATATATTTTATAGTATTTTACTTTACTCTTATATCTTTCTATTCGGTCAAGAAATGGACAGAGACAGGAGGGTGGAGAGAATCTCCAGGCGCACCGTAGGAGATTCTCTTCTCAGATTACTGGAGATTGAGAGATTGTGATGGAGGTGAGGGTACATGACATATGTATCTATGGGCTGAAATAACACGCAACTGATAGGAATGGAGAGTGACGACGATTCTGGAAATGTATGGACGGGATGATTTATTCAATGGGTCTCCTCCATTAACCGGAACAGCATGTGAAGAAGACCTCTAGTGGGCGCTGTGCGTCAGCCCCTGTGGTATGCACACCAAAGCGCGGGGCGACCCCAGCCCCAACCCCCCCCTGATGGACCCAGATCCCGAGCTCGGTACACCTCACTCCCCGGATACATGTGATGAACTCCAATGAGCAGAAGAGCATAGAAGTACATCCCAAAGATGATGGAGCCGCTGACTGATGGAGAGGGTGACACTGCTGGGGGAATGCTGGACATTATACAGTACGCTATGAAAGGATCGGGTGATGCCGGGATCATTGTGTGTGTCAGGTTCCTGAAGTGTCAGGAGGTGGCTGTCTATTCTGCCGATGGAGGGAGGATAGTGGGGAGTATTAGAAGGATACACAAACGATGTGTACACAAGGACGTCATGATGGAGGAGACCACCAGCCCCCACCCCACACCGCCACCACGTGTCGATAGGGATGTCACACATTGTGTAAACCCCCCTCCGCAGTGTGGTGCCTAATTAGAGGTTCTGCCCCCACCGTGCCCACGCGCCACGACGACAGGCGACGAGTACGGCCGCGCAGGGTGGGGACCCCCCCCCAGAACTACCCCACCCCGGTCCACTAGCTCACGCAACACGCAGCACACTATTTACTGACACATCCTTTCACCAAACTGTGCTTGCGTCCCCCGAGTCCGTGGGGTAGGTCTAGCTATCGAAAACGACACGGGCGACGCAGCACGCCCAGGGACGGTCGAGAAAGGGAACGACGACGACGTGCCTGCTGTGTGCACACAGCGTGAGAGGGGAGAAGGGGAAAGATGGACGAAACGAGTAGTAGAGTGAGTAGAGAAGTCTGCGTAGCGATATCTTGTAGCCGCCAGCAATTCGATTATTATTCACCATTTTTCACCATGGCTAGCCTCCGACAAGAATTAGAACGTGGTGTACGAAGGGCTCGAGTGCGGGAGGGGATGTGATGGTAGAGGGAAGTACCGTCGATTCTGTAGGTGAACTGTTCAGTTATGGTTCACTGGTTACTAGGTATGCAAGCATTCGTGCCTGCGTAAAGTAGACATTAGTATCAGGCCTGACTCCAGTTTTACTTTTATGGAACAGGTTTTGGAAAAGGGTTTGGCCCATGAAAGAAAATCTCAAAAAGAGTCCATCCACTAGCTGATTTTAACACAATAAAGATAATTTTTATACCTATTATTTACAATTTTACTTAGTTTATTGAAGGGTATTAGTTAGCTCCTATCACTCAGTGGATTGTCAGTGTTAAGAATCTAGAGTGTGGGCGGAAGACTATGGGTTTTTGTGTTGGTGCTTTTAAGCAGATCACTTTATGAAAATCCCTCTAGTGCTGATGAGGCATAGTAGGTGCACAATGATGGTATAGATTATCAGGGTATACACTTTATATACATTTTCATTGTACGCTTCTTAAACTGTATCTGATGCACGCAGAACAGAAGAGAATCGGGAATGAGTGCACCCCATGAGCTGCTTATTGTTACCAACACAATGACTACAGGTCGCTACACACGCCAACAATCTTGTAGCCACACACACGGATAGTTCTGTTGTGGGCCTTCTGACCCACTCCCCGGCAGCTAATAAAGCGCTTATCTGCATATATCGTGTAGTTCTCTCTCGCTGCTGATATGTGAGTGGCAGGAAGCAGAGTAAGTATCAGTGTGAGCTCCACCTGAATGCAAGGGGAGAGGTCGCAGAGCAGGGAGCAGAGTAATATCTCGGCTCCACAGCCGCGACAGGAAAACCAAGATGGGCTGCCGGAACTCAAAGTCAGAAGATTCAGGGGGTCAGAAACAAGGGGCATATAAAATTGGTCATACCGCTCAGGATTTGAAGCTAGAGACAGGTGCTTATATATGTGAGATGCTGCAGGTTTTTAGTTAATAACATGAATTATTTTGTATCCTGAGTATTTGTAGAAAGAAACTTGTCTTCGTGGTAATACCCCTCTAAAGGTGATAATCCAACCAACTGAAAAACACGAAATAAACTGAAATACTCAACGTGTCTTGACTTCCCTTGTCTTGATACGGTCGTGTCCATCCACACGTCTTGACACTTCACCTAGAAAAGAAACAAATAATAAGCAGGCATGCCTATTGTTCCCGCTCCCCACCTCACCTTTCCCAAGCTGGGAGCATGGACGGACGAGGTGACATCACATGAGATGGGTGGAATTGACCCTTCACCTTCTCCCAGCACGGCGGGCACGTAATTACCAGCCTGGCAGACACCGGACATCTTAATAATTGTAATTTTTTCTACGGTAGACCTGGTGTGGTCAAGCAATGATGGACAACACCAGGATCACGAGAGAAGAGAAGTGAGGGTGGCGTATGTCTAGGAATTGTCTTTTTCCGTGAGGTTGATTTTCTTATAGTAGTCTTCTCGTTTATGAGAAAGCGGAAATTGCTGTGAAACATTCGCAAAATAAGGAAACATGGGATTGACTGTGGTGACCAGAAGTCAGAAGTGTCCAGAGTATCTCCTACCTTACGGTCATATGTGGTCCTCATCTAATAATTATAGTAGTAGTCTGCATCTAAGACTGTTACTCTCCATACGTCTGGTGACTTCTGACAATATCGGTCTCTCAGTTTGTGTATCGGGGGTTGAAGATGTAAGGAATATTCCTGCACAGAGACATAGGTGAGGAGCGGATGGCGGTGTTTTCTTTTGTTGTAAGAGGAGGGATTCACTAAAGGTAAAAAGATTGCCCAAGGTGCGTAAGTAGTATAACCACTAGGATAAAAGCAGAGAAGCGAGAGGTGATAAACCACAGAATAAGAACAGTGGAGATCAGAAATGTAAGAAAAGGATGGAGGTAGGTGGAGTGGCGGAAATGAGGGTCAGTGAATACTGTCTCACCAGGACCTCGGAGGAGGTAGACTGATGTTTGATGTACATCATAATAATAACAGAAGCCTTATGTAAGCAGGAAAGTTCATGCCACCATGGGCAGACCAAGAAAGGATGCCATGTACACCGGATTGCTGATATGAAACACGAGAATGTCCTGTGATACCATGTCGTCAGAGTTTCTTAACCACAACCAATGATAAGGTTGTAATTTTATAATCGGTTTTATCTTCACCGAATGACACACAAGGAGACCATGGAGGGACATTTCTGAGATAATGCACATGTTACAGCAGGTGATGGTTGTATCACACCAGGTAGGATACATCTGGAGTAAGTCATGCAGTATCCCAGATACATCCTCAGACTTCACAAACAAGATGCCGTCATTCTGCTGCACGAGTTCAGACGGGTCCTTTCTTATTTAAATCATTCGGAGGATACGGTTATTAAACGTGAATTCTTGTTAAAAAGTGAGTGGTGAAGTGGTAAATAATAATGGCTTTTTATAGGCAGATTTTTCAGCCAAGTCCACCGGGGTAAAAGAATGGAAAAGTACATTTTCCTGTTCAGATAATGTGGGGGGTAAAAAATGTTTTAAGCCAAAATCAAAATTATGTTAAGACTTCGAGACGTTCACACGGGTGAGGGAAAACTCCATTTTCATGCTTCCGAATGTGGTGAAGTTTTACTAATTCGAACCATTCCGTAAAACATCTCAAAATTCCAATGCGGGGGCAGTAGGAGTTAGAGCACGATTTTTCATGTTCAGATTGTGGGAAATGTTGGCAACCATTGACAAACTTATTAGACATCAGAGAATCACCCAGGAGAGACGCTCATCTTGTGTTCAGAATGTGGGGAACTGTTTTACCCACAAACTCGATCTGTGGGAAGACATCAACGAATCACACAAAAAGGAATCCAATTTTATTGTCCAGAATTGTAGAAATGTTTTACATAACACGTAAAAAACGCTTCTAAAGCATCACCCCGCAATTCCAACAGGGGAGAAGAGAACCGTTTTCCTGTTCAGATTGTGGAGAGTTTCACAACCCATTTACCCACCGTCTCGAATCAGAAGACCTCACACAGGAGAGAAGCCATCTTTCATGCAGAGATGTGGGACAATCTTCTTAAACATCAGAGAACTCACACAGGGGAGAAGCCATTTCCATGTTCGGACTGTGGGAAATGTTTTACTCGGAAATCAAATCTTGTGTCACACACAAGAGCATCAGATACCACAGCGCAGGAGAAATTGCCTCTTTAGAAACCTCAAACACCACCCAAATCCAGGGAATGGCTGATGCCGAGAAAAAGCTGCAATAATGTTATGAATATCGGTCGAATGGGACTTTTTATTCTTGAGTGAGACTGAAAAAATTCATAGGGTGACTTAATGCAGGGTCGGCGCCAGCCCTGGGCATACGTGGGCAAGTTCCAGGGTCCACAGCGCCTTGGTGTGAGAGGGTACTGTATCTAATGAATCCATAGGGGGTGTGGGGGGCTCATTTTCATGTTTAGATTGTGGGAAATGTTTTGCTTCCAATGACAATCTTGTTAGACATCAGAAAAGTCACACAGGGGAGAAGCCATTTTCATGTTTACAAGACATCAGAAAAGTCACACAGGGGAGAAGCCATTTTCATGTTTACAATGTGGAAAATGTTTTGTTCGGAAAACACATCTCGATCGTCATGTGAGAAAACGTCACCACGGGGGGAAACTCCATTTTCATGCTCCGAATGGGGGAAATGTTTTACTCACAAACAAACCATCCTCCGAAAACATCAACAATTTCACACAGGGGTGAAGCTCGTTTTCATGTTCAGAATGTGGAAAATGTTTTATAGCCAATGAAAGTCTGTTCGGACATCAGAGAAACTCACACGGGGGAGAAGCCATTTCATGCACAAATGTGAGAGAAGTTTTAACTGAAAACACCATCTCTTAAACATCAGAGAACTCACACCGAGGGAAATACATTCTCATGTTCAGAATGTGGGAAATGTTTTACAACCATTCAAAATCTTCTTAAACATCAAAGAAGTCACACGGGGGAGAAGCCATTTTCATTGCACTGACTGTGGGAAAAGTTTTACTCACAAACAACATCTTGTTAGACATCAAGAACTCCAAAGAAGGAAATACATTTCATGTTTAGATTGTGGGGAAATGTTTTTGCTTCCAATGACAATCTGTGTTAGGACATCAAAAGTCACACGGGGAGAAGCCATTTTCATGTTTACAAGTGGAAAATGTTTTGTTCGGAAAACACATCTCGATCGTCATGTGAGAAGTCACACTGGGGAGAAGCCATTTTCATGCTCCGATTGTGGGAAAAGTTTTACTCGGAAATGGAAGCTTATTGACCAAAAACGTCACCACGGGGGGAAACTCCATTTTCATGCTCCGAATGTGGGAAATGTTTTACTACAAACAAACCATCCTCCGAAACATCAAACAATTTCACACAGGGGTGAAGCCGTTTTCATGTTCAGAATGTGGAAAATGTTTTATAGCCAATGAAAGTCGTTCGACATCAGAGAAACTCACACGGGGGAGAAGCCATTTCATGCACAGAATGTGAGAGAAGTTTTAACTGAAAACACCATCTTCTTAAACATCAGAGAACTCACACCGAGGGAAATACATTCTCATGTTCAGATGTGGGAAATGTTTTACAACCATTCAAAATCTTCTTAACATCAAAGAAGTCACACGGGGGAGAAGCCATTTTCATTCACTGACTGTGGGAAAAGTTTTACTCAAAACAACATCTTGTTAGACATCAAGAACTCCAAAGAAGGAAATACATTTCATGTTTAGATTGGGGAAATGTTTTGCTTCCAATGACAATCTGTGTAGACATCAAAAAGTCACACGGGGAGAAGCCATTTTCATGTTTACAATGTGGAAAATGTTTTGTTCGGAAAACAACATCTCGATCGTCATGTGAGAGTCACACGGGGGAGAAGCCATTTTCATGCTCCGATTGTGGGAAAAGTTTTACTCGGAAATGGAAGTTTGTTGACCATCAGAAGACCTCACACCGTGGTAAAGCTAAAATGGGAAATGTTGAAATCACAGGTCACATCATTTCACAAAGTCAAAAAACATTCGAAGGACAAGAATAAGAGGTCACACTCATCTTTTTTGGCCGGCGCGTGTGCAGTACATCGGCCGCAGGCTCTGTCAATAAGAACGACGTGGCCGCAGCCGTCGCTGTCAGTAGCTGTCAGTATTGCACGGCAGCATTACCGATTCTCTGACAGCTTGCGAGAAGTGAAACAGAGGGGCGTGGTGGACAAGTGTCAGGGGAGTGTCGGCCAGAACATACAGAGGAGTGCCAGCCCCCTCCTGAATACATCCGACTGGCAGCGCAGAAGATACTTGGATCCGACCTCTTATTTGGTAAGAGGTCAGATCTTTTAGGAACATTTAGTACAACTTTCTCAACATACATTAAAATAAATTTAGCATATATAGAAAGGGTCTGGAAAGAGGATTATGGGGGGGCATGTTTGTATCGGGGTCTTTTGGGGGGTGACAGGTCCTCTTTAAACAAGGGGAGCACAACCTTTTCCCTCCTTAGGGTCGCAGTGTCATTCTTTAAGGGGTGCACATGTAAGAGCATCACACACCACAGTGTCGTAGAAATGACCTCCCCGGAAACTACAAATACCACCCGAGTCCAGGCAAAGGCTGACGCCTCACTCCTCAGGTTGGTTTACATTACTGGTTTGATTAATTTGCGGTGGAAAGGGGGACTGATGTATTTTGAACTTCTTGAATTTAAATTTTCTACTATTTTTACCTGGGACATCATTTAGCAGGTGGCAGGAGAAAGTACAGAGTTATCTAAATGTAAGGCTACATTCACACTACCGTATAGAGGACGTATATACAGCCGATATACGTCCTCCACAGACGGCAATGGGCGCATGGCGCCCTACGGGAGCGGTACAGTGCAGCACACGTTTCCGTTAGAGACATTAGCCCACTCATGACTTCCTTAATCCGGGTGGCTGCAAGGGTTCATTATAGATTTTAAGCCTTTGAGTAAAAGTCAAAGAACTGGACTTCTTCTGTATCATACAAAGTGCAATATTTCTGTTATAATTCGGGAATTCCCTTTATTGCGCAGACATTTGCCCCGGTGAAATTAATCAAAAGACATAAACTACGCATAAAGTTACAAGATCAAAACTTCTCTAATATTTCTCTCCTGTTGTAACTTTATAATTCACATAGTTTTGTGGAACATCTGAGACGGGTTCTCTACTTGAATTTTTGATAGACTTTTCATAAAGCAGAATCGTTATTGTCCTTATAGGGATCTTCCATCTCCCGCTTTTGGTACATAGTGACACCTCTGTTACTAAATCTAAGTCTATGAAACAGTCCTCTTAAGCAAGCAATACAGCAGCAACCAAAAGTCACTAACCTGGAAAGTGGATGTAAAACATTATCTATCCCAGAATTCCCAGATGTGAGTCATTCCAGTGTTTTGCCATCAGGATCTGTATTATCTATTATAGAAAGCTGAGTGTGTGTGTGTATATGTATGTATGTCCATTAAAGGAATCTGCACCATTTTTCTCTGACTCCCGGAATGTCATAGACTCAATTTTGAACTGAAAGTTTAATGTCATGCTTTCCAAAATCCAATTAATACCCATCATATACAGGAGCCATTGTCTGCTGCTGCTGTGGCAGTTGGAAGCTGAGCCGTGATTGGTTGCTGTTTTGCCACAGGTCATTAATATGAGCTCTGAGGTTTGATTGGTTACTACAGGCAATGATTATAAGAGAACTTATGTGTGAGGTTAGATGGATAGAGGCAGGGAGAATGAGTGTGAGAGACAGAAAGGAAAGTTAGTGAGAAACAGGTAGAGAACGCGAGTGACAGAGACAGGCAGGGAGTGAGTGACAGAGGGAGTCAGGGAAAGTGAGTGACAGAGAGACAGGCAGAGAGAGAGAGAGAAACAAGTAGAGTGAGTGAGAGAGACGGGCAGGGAAAGTGAGTGAGAGACAAGCAGGGAGAGTAAGAGAGAGACAGGCAGGGAAAGTGAGAGACAGGCAGGGAGAGTAAGAGAGAGACAGGCAGGGAAAGTGAGAGACAGTGAAACAATCAGAGAGAGTGAGTGACAGACAGTCATGGAGAGTGAATAATAGCGAGACAAGCAGGGAGAGTGACTGAGAGACAGACAGGTAAAGAGAGATATGTAAACAGAATATTTTCTTTGTTAACCAATTCGATTTTGTTTTAGCTAAGAGCTGTCAGGATCCGGGCAACACCAGGATCTACAGCTAATCTTATATATAAAGCTGAGTGTGTGTATGTATAATTATAATAATGAATAATAATTAATAATAATAAATAATGAGCTCTACGCTGTGATTGGTTACTATAGGAGCATAATACAGCTTATGTGTGAGTAAAAGAGGATCTGTCACCCAGAAATTCGGCACTAGGAGCTGCTTACTAAAGTGCTAAAACAAATGCAGCAGTGTTACAATGATAGCGTTATCGGAAACCTCCGATAACGCTATCTAACACCACTGCGGAGTACAATAGAAACGCCGGACCGCTCTCAAAGCGGTCCAATGTATTCGTGAGGGGGCAGGATTGTGGGTGGGATTAGGGGCGGTGACTGCCGCATGACGCCCGGCAGTCACCGCCGGCCCATGCTGCTACTGCTGCTTTTGTTTACTTTAGTAAGCAGCTGCTAGTGGCAAATTTCTGGGTGACAGGTCCTCTTTAAGATGGATAGAGACAGACAGGGAGAGTGAGAGACACGCAAGAGAGAGAGGAAGAGTGAGTGACAGAGAGACAGTCGGGGAGAGTGAGTGACAGAGACAGGTAGGGAAAGTGAGTGGCAGACAGTCATGGAGAGTGAATGATAGAGAGACAAGCAGGGAGAGTGACTGAGAGACCGGGAGAGAGAGTGACAGGGAGAGAGAGACAGGCAGGGACAGTGAGTGAGAGAGAGGCAGGCAGGGGATGTGAGTAACAGAGAGACATGCAGGGAGAGTGAGTGACAGTGATACAGGTAGGGAGAGTGAATGAGAGACAGGGAGAGTGAATGACAGAGAGAGAGGAAGAAAAGTGAGTGGTAAACAGGAAGGGAATTAGTGAGAGAGAGACAGTGAGGGAGAGTGAGTAAGAGAAAGACAGTCAGGGAGAGTGAGTGACAGAAAGACCATCAGGGAGAATGAGGGACAGTCAGGGAGAATGAGGGACAGAGGGACTGTCAGGGAGTTAGATAGAGAGAGGCAGGGAGAGATAGATACTTAGATCAATATAAAATATTTTTTGTTAACTGATTTTATTTTATCTTATAACTAAGAGGAGGCAACGCCGGGATCTACAGCTAATCTAATGTATAAAGATGAGTGTACCAAATTTTGCACAGCCACTTCCAGTGACTCAGAGAATCGTCATGGACTAAGGGTGAAATTTTAACACCACACTTTCAAAAATACAATTATTAACCACCATTTACAGGACAGTGAGAGAGACAGAGAGAGTGACGGATAGACAGAGAGAAAGACAGATAGTAAGACAGATAAAGAATGACAGAGAGATACACAGACATAGAGAGGAACAGAGAAAGTGACAGACATAAATAGATACCAAAAAAACATAGATATAGATATAAAATATTCTATTTTGTTATAGCTTAGAGCAGTTACTTACTATCCCGGGCAATGCTGGGAGCTATAACTATTTGGAAATTAAAGTACTATAGAAAGTACCAAGCATTTTACAAACTCCTCATTTTTCAGCTAGTAATATATCTAAGGCAATCCTGTTCTGCCTACCACCAGAGAAGTTGACCTAGTTGGTCCAGCATCTCTGGAATAATTAACAAACCTTTGCCGATCGCAATAGATATAATTAATCCAGTTGAAGTTCTCCTTTACTGTTCCCCATCAAATAATACAGATTCAAACCCGGCTACAATCTGATTAAGGGCCTTAAACTCATTCAGCACTCCTTGAGGTACCCTTATTTCATCAATATACACCTCCAAGGATCCTCCAGAAAGTGATCGCTTATGACAAGTGATGTGGCCCCTCCGGACTTCTTATTTACGGTCAGATTCTGAGGCAACTGAAATTGTGTACACCAGGACTGATGGAGACAGGTTGGAATTATATCTGTGAAATGCTGCATTTTTGTTAATAACAGTGAATTAGAGAAGGTGTTATTTTGTTATCCTGAGTATGTTTAAGAATCTTGTGTTCGTGGGAATCTATGGCCATCCATTCAAGCATGAGCAGCTTCGACCAGCTGTTGTGGGGATCCTTTTAGCAGAAGTTGTTTAATGACAGAAGAACTATTTTATCTGGGCACCCACAAAATACCTGATCCAAAAGACCGCTTCCAGTTAAACTTTCCCAGTTTGTTGCAATCCATAAAAGCAGATAAGATTGGGTCAAGGGCATGTTCACTTATCTAAGCTGCTGTGCGTTTTTGTAGATGGCCATCCTGTCACGCATCCTCTATTTCTTCTAGGCGTTTCACAGGGTATTTTTCCTATTTGATCTTGGCAATCCGATACACAATCATCAGGACTCGTAAACCATCTAGAAAAGGTACTTCCTCCCCAGATCTAATGATAAGGCAGATGTAGCTCTTCCTGACCTTAGGTCCTACTATAAAGCAGCTCACCTGGTGATGGTTGTGGGAAGGTATCACCATGACAAAACTAAGCCTTGAGTGTCCTTTGAACAGCAGTTCTCTCCAGTATACATTTTAGCTTCCCCCTGGGTAAAGAAGGCACTTATAGAGTCTACGACATTCTCTCCGACTCCTCCTGGCCGCTCTTCAGTATTTAGGGGTGGCAGTATTGAGCTTGTGGAGATGTCACACTCTTCGAAGCATTCACCACAAACTACCCTCCTACCTTTGAGACTGTAGCTACCCTTTCGGCAGGTCTGAGCTGTGGCTCAGAACCCCTGTGCCACTCCCATGATCTATAGTATGCTACCCAGAACTCATTTGGGTATCTCATCTACATATAATATTCTCCCCGGAACAGAGGAAACAGATTTTCAGCCTCTCTCACAAGACCTGCATCAGCTCTCACTTCCAAGAGGGCGAGGACCAATTACTATTTTGCTGGTACTATATGCCAACCAATTATAAAACTATTTTCCCTTAGGCTGATTCAAATTGTTGGAGGAGTGGCATTGAAGAGAGGAAGTTCCTTTATATTTTCTGGTCTTGTCCAGTATTGTCTCTGTTCTGGGCTAAAGATCCAGTAGAACAAGAAAGTCCAGCACTCCAGATATCCAGTAGAGTAAAAAATCTATTAGAGTTTATTTAATCCATAGGTAAAAATTACAGAGAAAGGGACATACGGTCCAGAGACCCAAAAATGACCTACGCGTTTCGAATGATTATATTACATTCTTAGTCATGGTCTGTTCTGGGCTACTGTTCCGGCCAATATTCTGCTGCTAGTAGACTTTCTCCCACGTTTTCGGTTTACGACTGCTCGTTTGTGTGCTTTCCTCTTTTACAATGCCAAACAGTGACACTAGCGTTGTCACACTGACTGTCTCCAATTACTTTTGGAGACTGTAACTCTGTCTTGGCAGTTTCCTCTTTGATGTGAGGGTTTATTTCTTTTTGTGGAGACACTAAGTTATACTGAATCTATAGTAACCATGCACTCTTCCTGCCGGGGTTGTCTGAAGTCTGGGCAGCACGGGGGCTTAGTGGTTAGCATTACAGCCTTGCAGTGCTGGGGACCCTGGGTTCAAGTCCCATCCAGGTCAACATCTGCAAATATATATTGTATATTCTCTCCGTGTTTGCGTGGGTTTCCTCCGGGTCTTCAGTTTCCTTCCACACTCCAAAACATACTGGTAGATGATTAGATTGTGAGCCCCATTGGGGACCAATTTGTCAAGTTCTGTGCAACGCTGCGTAATCTGTGTGCACTATATAAATAAAGGAATTATTATTATTAAGAGGTGTTACATCTCTGCTGTATAATCAAATCAGGCAAATACATAATAATATCATCACGATACACAACCGAGCAGAGCAATAAGAGATTACAATGCGTCTTCTGGGTTCTGTCGGTGTCCATTATATCACTAGAGGCTTCATACAGAGGAAGAGACCAACACAACTTCTCCTCACATGGCCCCGCCCCTAGCAACACTTCCTGGAGCATGACTCCTCCCACACATGTGACTAATCACATGGTCATTATGTCATCACAGGTCCTATAGCTTCTCCAGCAGCCCAGAGCCTGACTCCTCCCACACATGGGGCTGGTCACATGACTATGACATCATCACAGGTCCTGTCACATATATCTGGAGCTCTGCAGGAGGAGGTAGGTGTGTAGTCACCGGGGACATTTATCAGTGACCCCTCACTCCCATCTCTCTGATTTGGGGTTTCCTCTTGGCTGGGGGTCACGTTATTAGGTCGGTTCCCTAGTTGGGCCTGTGAAATGCTGCCCTCTGCCTCCCATTGTATATAATAGCAATTTAAATTGACCCTAATGAAAGATAATGAATTTCAGAATTGATCCGGTAGAATATTTAGGTGTCCCACATCCCTGCTGATATTGTATATCCCAACTTTTAGATAATTTGTAATGTAAATTACCGGGGATCCCTGAGCCGTCATAGTCCTGTGCAGGGAGCTGGAATCCGTTACATTACGGAGCGCAGGCTCGCTATTAGGAAACATAACAAGCAGGCGATTATCAGCAAATCCTGTAAATGGTAAGTGCATTAGAATGAGGAACAGTTGGGAGACATTGCGGTGTCACTATATGCTCCAGTGCCTGCACACTGACTCCCGATTTGCCGGTTCCTCAACAGAGCCGAAAACTAGGAGGACAACCCTCTGGATCCACACTATAAGGATAGCATAGCATCTTTCATTCCAATAATTGGACGCAAGACTAAAATAAGGGAGTACAAGAACACTTTGGTGCAGGTACTATTGCCATGATGACTTCTCCACAATCTCCACCACAATTTGATGGGGCATGTAGTACCAGGAGGCAGAATGTGTCTCACATGGTGAAAGATCTGTCCATATGTCTCATGGTACTGATGGATGTACCGTTCAATTTCTTGGTGGGAAAAGAGTTTGCCAGAGTTTGACCTGTATACCTTGTAGGTAGTGCCCTACGCTGAGGACCTGACAAGAGGACCCCCCCCCCCCCCCTCCTCTACAGCCAGTTGAAATTTTTGACTTTTCATATTCCCAGAACTTGAACTTTTGACTTTCCGTACTCGCAAAGCTTAACATTTTGGCTTTCCATATTGCCCAAACTTGAAATTTGGACAATCTGCATTACCAGAATTTTAAGCGCAGTGAGAGAAAGGTGTCTAGTTTTTCTATTACCAAATATTTATTTACGTAAATAACTGGGTCTGATCACCTAGAACGCCTCTAACTGCTGTGACATCATTTATTTCATTCATTTTTTAAATTAATTTCTCTTTATTAAATTTCCTTTGTTATGTTATTATGTTAAGTACTTTTTCTAGACCATTGTGGGCTCGGCAACTGCCCCGTTTTTCCAACTATTATCATCCCTCTAGACCTTACTACTACCATTTTACAGCCATTTTTTGGGTGTTAAAATTCTAGTCCCCATTGAGGTTCATTGGGGTTTGTGCTCAGGTTAAAGTTTGTGTCCTGAACCAAATTTTGTCCCTAAATTCTGATGAACTTTTTAAATCCGAATTTCAACCAACCCGGTTATCTCTAGTAAGGTATGACTACAATCCCCAGCACATCCATGATTCATGAATTCATGAAGTTCTCTACTTCATGACAGGATTTTACACTGATTTCATCTCCGTCATAAAAAAACTCACATTCTAATCCATAGAAGATCCAAAATCCATCACTAACCATCAGGATCTCCTCCGTGTTTTCTTATTGATTTCAGTAATTGTGTTTTTTAATCAATATTTTATATGTGTTTTCTTTGCCTTATCTTCTTTCTCTTCAGGACCAGACAATGGAGAGAGACACGAGGGTGGAGAGAATCTTCCAGCTCACAAGGGGAGAGACACATGATAAATCCCCTACCATACAATTTCAGAATCTCTCACCGTCTCAGAATCCTCGAACATACGTGTTATTTTCCCATAGATAATGATGTCATGTGAACCTCATCACAATCTCTCACCTCTCCACTAATTAGAAGAGAAAACTCTAGGGAACTCCAGATAATCCATTATTACCCAACCACACGACATCCACCACCGAGTCACCGGCATCGCCTCATTGACTATGACAGGAACTGCATTTCTCTACATGATGTTACTTTATCTGATCTCGTTCCTTCAGGATCAGACAATGGACAGAGACACTAGGTGGAGAGGATCTTCCAGCTCACCCTAGAGATCCTCTTTTCATATTACGTGGAGAGGTGAGAGATTGTGATGAGGTCCACATGACATCATTATCTATGGGAAAACAGATGATAGGACTGGCGAGGTGAGAGGTCTGGAAAATGATGAAGGAGATTTATCAATTGTCTCTCCATAACAAGGCTTACACAGTAAGTAGTGAAGAAGACCTCTAGTGGGCGCTTTGTAAGGCCATGTGTATGAAAGACGGGGGGAACCTGAGCCCAATCCCGGCTCCTCCACCTCACCCCTGGAACATGATGACATCAATGAGCAGAAGATCCTAGAAGTCACCCACAAGATTGATGGAGGCTGCCTGACTGGAGAGGGGGACATGATGGGAATGCGGGACATTGCTCAGTAAACGCATGAAGGATCGGGTGATGACGGGATCATGTGGGTGTCAGGTTTCCTGATAGGTGTCAGGTGTGGCTGTCTATTTCTCCAGGGAGGAGTGGGAGTATTTAGCCGGACACAAAAGATGTGTACAAGGACGTACATGATGGAGGACCACCACCCCTCACATCAGCAGGAATAAGACAGGACTAAATCCACACGCCTTTCATTATCTGTATGGAAAGGAAGGAATCAGTTCTGGATGGTTCATCAGTAGATCCAGTTAAGCGAACATCACGGGAGATTAGAGAGATGTCCCCAGTCTCTTCTTCTACCACAGGATTGTCAGAAGAGAATCCAATGTCCTACAGGATTATCGGTACCTATTAGATTGGGCAATTTAAGTCAAGGGGAATTTATGGGACCACCACATTGTGATCAGATATTTATGTACAAACCCCTTTACGTCATCTCTATGGCGACTTCTACAATATTGGTTTCGCAGGTTTGGTTTATTCAGGATGAAGCTGTGAAGATTTACGCTCAGAACATCTGTGAGGGTGATGCGCGATGTAAGGAGGAGAATTTCATACAGGTACAACTGCCCAGGTGGTAGTAACCATAGATAAAGCAGAGACGAGTGATAACCAATACAGAACATGGAGACATAGACTAAGAAAAGCTGGAAGGTGGAGCTATGAGGTACGGAAATAATGCTCACCAGGGCCTCGGAGAGGAGGAGACTGAGATGTTACATCAGTAATAATACAGAAACCTTCTGGTAAGCAGAAAGTCAAGCCACCATGGGGGCAGGACAAGAATGCTGCCTGCATGTACCCGGATTGCTGATCTCACACAAATATTCTGTGATACAGAGTTTTCTACCACAATCAATGTTACATGGGAACATATCAAGGTGATGTCTATGGAAAACCACCACAGTTCCTATGATCAGGGGTGGTTGTCAAGTCTCCGGGCAGTGAACACCCTGGACCACTTGGACGATGGCACAAGCTGATACCTGGGACCGGAATCTAAGTGGCACCCGCCCGGTCGTCACCAGAGGACCGCCGCCAAAGGGCAGAATGGGTCTTACTGCGGCGGGGTGCCACCAGGTCGTTCCACAGGTGCCAACTGTGTACGTTTGGTGGCAGAAAGGTCAAAGTAAAATTTAGTGGCAGTTGGGAGTCAGGAAAACAGATAGTCCAGCAGAGACTTAGGAGAGAGTAGGTCAAGGGCAGGTCGGGGTCACAACGGGAGGTCAGAGCAAAATGAAAAGAACACAAAGAAAAAAGAACACTAGGGTATCGCAGGGAGAGCTTTCTTGAGGCATATGAGCGCGAAAGATCCGGCGGGGGTGATGAGAGCAGACAGCGTAAATAAGAAATCCGGAAGCGGTTGAGTGCCAATCAGCTGTGCGTGGCCCTTCAAATCTCCGCCCCATAGGGAGCAGGAACGCACACAAGCAGACCAGCTGGGAGGGGAAGCAGGACCCGGAAAGGTAAAGTGAGGTCGGGGAGGAGGTGTCACTAGAGGACACCATGACAGTATCCCACACACACCCCCATCATCGGCATCCCCCTCTTCTTGGTCAAAGAAATCTTGTAGGAGGCTAAGGTCCAGAAACATCTCCTTTGGCTCCCAGGTCAGGCCCACCAGTTCGTAGCTTCCGACTTCGCTGCGAAAAGCGATGTAAATATGCCGTGAGTGAGGCCCAATGCAGAATCTTTGATGTCAGTCTAGGTAAGTATTAAGTTTATCTTTTTGTAAAAATATAAAAACTTCAAAATGGTTGATTGGGACAGGTCATAGTTGGGCTAAAGGTCCCAAATGCCTGGCAGTCTTGTTTAAGGTATAGTATTCTGTTTATTTTTTGCAGATGACAACACCAGGGGCTCAGAGGTATTTTCACATTTTCTAGCAAGTGTTTTTCAGCGTCGAAGATAATGATATATCCCAGATGAATCCTCAGTTATTCACAGAGAAGACGTCATTGATCCTATTAAATGGGTTCCTTTCTTTGAATAATCGGAAACAGTTGAGGACATGAACTCTTGTTTGGAAAGTGGGGCACATTATGCATTGCAGGCCAGATTTTGCAAAATCAAATGGAGAAAAGCAAAAAAACAAAAATTTCCTGTGTAGAATGTGGAAATGTTTTAAACCAAATATCACTCTCTTAAGACATCAAAAGTCACAACAGGGGGAAGAAATTTATATGCTCAGATGGGGAAATGGTTACTCAAACAGCCATCTTTTTAGACATAACAAATTCACACGGGGGGAGAAAAGAAGAAGCCCACATTCAGGGCAGATTGTGGGAATGTTTGAACCAAAGATCGGATCTTGTAAGACATCAACGAAGTCACACGGGGGGGAAACTCCATTTTCATGTCAAAATGTGGGAAAAGTTTCAGCAAAACAGGTTATCTTCTTAAACATCAACAAATTCACAAAGGGGAGAAGCCGTTTTCATGTTTCAGATTGTGGAAATGTTTTACAGCCATTGATAATCTGTTCGACATCAAAGAACTCACACGGGAGAGGAGAGAAGCCATTTTCATGTTCAGATGGTGGAGGAAATTTTCACTCGGAAGGAAATAGCATCTTGATCGACATCAGAGAAGTCACCGGGGGAGAAGCCATTTTTCTGTTCAGATTGCGGGAAATGTTTGTTAGAGATCGAAGCTTGTTAACCATCAGAAGTCCTCGCACAGTGGTAAAGCGAAATGGGAAACGTTAAACCTACAGTTTCACATCGTTTTACCAAGTCATAACAAAACCAAGGACAAGTGTGATGTCATACAAGAAGAGCCGACAGAGATTTACCGAAACTATATCATCATCTTAAAATTGATAACATTACCGTCAGAGGTCAAGACAATTTTTCCTCTACTCGACGCATTTTTGCGGATATTTTTAGACGCGGAGAGTATGAAAATTTTAATTGTACAAATAAATAAATCCTATACATATTAGGGGCAATATATTTACCCGGTCCAGTAGACCGCCCGCGCGCCGTTCTCCGACGAAGATTCGGGTCTTGCGGGGAGGGATTCACTAAGTAGTGCGCCCGAATATCCACCAGGGCGTCGCTGCTGACACCGAGGATCTCCAACGGAGTTTCCTGCTTCTTCTGGTGCATTGAGTGCTTGAATTGGGACACAAATCGTTTTTTAAATACACGGTTTTTCCGAACTTCAGGTTGTCCAACGGCCACATCCCCCCCCGCTTTCGTTGCGTGAAAGCGGCACGATGCGCCACAATCGATGATATTTGGGAAACCCCGACGAAAGTGCGTGCGTTCGAACCCCTTAGTAAATGAGCCCCATAATTGTTAACAGCTAGATTGAGCAAGAAAAGCACTATGCACTTAACTAGCCCTATAAAATTGTAGTACAGGCAGTTCCCCAAGTTACGTACAGAATGATAGGAGTCTGTAGGTTTGATTCAATTGTATGGAAGTAGAAATGTTATATTTATATTGTAGTTCCCAGACAAATTTGTTGGGTTCTCGGACAATGGGATTTTAAAATGTTGGATTGTGATAAGACCAGGATAACAATAAAGCTTCATTGCAAAAACCTGTGATAACTGTACAGATGATTATTGTAGCCTAGGGCTAAAGTGACAGCAAATACCAACATCCAGAGTTCTTTGTCTGTAATAGGGTCATCGTAAGTGGGTGTCTTAAGTAGGGGACTGCCTTGTAGATGCATCATGCGTTAAACACAAACCTTTCTCCACCTGAGGGTCGCCAGTGTCGTTCTTTAAGGGGGTGCAACATGTAAGAGCACAAAACACCACAATGCCGGAGAAATCAACCTACCCGGAAACGACAAAACAACCCGAGAACCAGGCAGGACACTGAACGCCCCAGAACGTCGCCTACTGACGCGCAAACTTTAGACCTGCGCCGAATTCATTGCAAGTTCTATATCTTTTGTTTTAACTCTCTTATTTTTTACCTAGATTCATTATCTTCTTTTATGTAAAGTTTTATCGGGGACAGTGTTGGAGGTAACTAGAGGATTTTCCTTACCGCCAAAAAGGAGTTCTTCTGGAATTGAAGGAGAATCTTTATTTTCTTTCGGTTCATCAATAAACTTGATATTGTCGCACAATGCAGGTTTTATATACAACCTGGATTGGACTGGTTCGTAACCAAAAGTGAAGACGTCATATAGAAATTAGAATAGACATCTTCTGACATATCTGAACCCAAAATCTAGTCCATCCAAAACTAATTTTAAGGTTTTCAGGTAGTCAATTCAGACTTCCTAAGGTTCTTACGGCATTTAATACATTTTACGCCTCGGGATGACTGGAATTCCTCTTTTATATAACATAGTTAGTAAAAAACAAGTCAATATCATTGTAAATAAGGTTAGAAAAGACATCAGCCATTTATTATATTGTATAGCGGTGATGCCAGAGAGAGGCAAAAAAAACCCTGCAGGCGGGATGGCAAGTGCCCTAAAGAAGAAAAAATTTCCAGCCCCATGTATGGTGGTCAAAAATAGCCCCTTGATCACAGAAAAACTATTACAAAAAGTTTTATTTTAATACGATGTATATTAAAGACTCTCCAGAAAGGCACCCAGGCCTCTCTGAACAGTTCAAATGATCCATTACAGAGTTGAGGCAGAGATTCCAGAGTCTCACGCTCTCAGCGTAAAAATCCATGTTCTATGGTTATGGTAGAGCCGGCCCGTTTCTAGGAGTAGAGGAGTCCAATTGTCTATGGTGGATGGTAGAAGCCGCCCCTTCTCTAGGAGTTAGAGGATGCACCCCTGTATATGGTGATGGTTAGTAGAACCTCCTTCCTCTAGAGTTTGTAGCGGATTGCCACATGTCTATGTGATGGGAGAGCAATTTCTCTAGGTGTGGAGGGATGCCCTGTCTATGGTGATGGTAGAGCCCCTATCTATAGGGTTTTAGAGGAGCCCCTATCTATGGTAGTGATTGGAGAATGACCTCCCTCTAGGTGAGTTAGAGGATGCCCCCTGTTATGGTTGATGTAGAACCGCATCTCTTCAGTTTTTTTGTGGTATAGAGGATGCCCCTTTCTTGGTGATGGTAAATACCTCTCATCTAGGGTAGAGGATGCACCCTGTCTATGGTGAGGTAGAACTCCTCTCCTCTAGTGTAGAGGGATGCCCCCTGTCTATGGTGATGGTAGAACCTCCTCTGCATCTAGTGTAGAGGATACCCCCCTGTCTACGGTGATGGAAGAACAGACTCTCCTCTAGGTGCAGAGGATGCCCCCCCTGTTATGGTGATGGTAGAAACCTCCTCTACTCGGTGTAGTAGAGGTGCCCCTGTCTATGGTGATGGTAGAACCTCCTCTACTCCAGGTGTAGAGGATGCCTCCTGCTATGGTGATGAGTATAGAAATCCTCTCTTTTTGGTGTAGAGGATGCCCCATGTCTATGGTGATGGTTAGAGCCGACTCTTCTCAGGTGTAGAGGATTGCCCTTGTCTATGGTGATGGTAGAGCCCGCCCCTTCTATCGGAGTAGAGGATGTCCCCTTCTTGGTCGATGGAAGAATGACCTCCCTCTAGGTGTATGGAGAGGGATGACCCCTGTCTATGGGTGATGGTAGATAGAACCGCCTCTCTTCTAGGTATAAAGGATGCCCCCTGTCTATGGTGATGTGGTAAACCTACATACTCCGGTGTAGAGGATGACCCCCTGTCGATGGTGATGGTAGAACCTCCTCTCCTCCAGTGTAGAGATGCCTCCTTCTATGGTGAGGTAGAAACTCTCTCCTTTTGGTGTAGAGGATGACCCCCTGTCTATCTGATGGTAGAACTTTCCTCTCCTCTAGGTGTAGAGGATGCCACCTGTCTATGGTGATGGTTAGAAGCGCCTCTCCTCTAGTGTGCAGGATTCACCTGTCTTATGGTGTGGTAGAACCTCCTTCTCCTCTAGGTTGTAGAGGATACCCCCTGTCTACGGTGATGTAGAACCTCCTCTCCTCCAGGTGTAGAGGAGGCCCCCTGTTATGGTGTGGTAGACCCTCCTCTACTCCAGGGGTTAGAGGATGCCTCCTGTCTATGGGGATGGTAGTAGAACCTCCCTCCTCTAGGTGTGAGGTGCCCCCTGTTATTGGTGATGGTTAAGAAAACCTCCTTCCTCTAGGTGTTAGAGGATTACCCCCTTTTTTACGGTGATGTAGAACCTTCCTCTCCTCAGGTGTAGAGGATGCCCCACCCCCTTGTCTATGGGATGGTAGAACCTCCTCTACTCCAGGTGTATAGATTGATGCTCATTGTCTAAGGTGATGTAGTAGAAACTCCTCTCCTTTGAGGGTAGAGGATGCCTCTGTTTATGGTGATGGTAGAAACCTCCCTTCCTCCAGGTGGTTGTAAAGGATTGCTATGCCTCTGTCTATGGTGATGGTTAGAACCTTCTACTCCAGTGTAAAGGGCCTCTGTCTAGGTGATGGTAGAACCTCCTCTCCTTTAGTGTAGAGATGCCATGTATATGGCAATGGTAGAACCCCCTTCTTCTCGAGGTTGGAGAGGATGCCCCCCTGTCTATGGTGATGGTAGAACCTCCTCTCCTTTGTGTAGAGGATGCCCCCTTGTTTATGGTGATGTAGATAGAACCTCCTGCCTCTAGGTTGTAGAGGATACCCCCGTCTACGGTGACATGGTAGAACCTCCTTACTCCAGGTGAGATGATGACCCTGTCTAAGGTGATGGTAGATTAGAACTACTCTCCTCCAGGTTAAAGGATGCCTCTGTCATGTGATGGTAAACCTCCTCTCCTTTAAGTGTAGGGATGCCCCCGTCTAGGCAATGGTGAAACCCCTCTTATCTAGGGAGAGGTGCCCCCCTGTCTATGGTGATGGTAGTAAGAACCTCCTATCCTTGTGGTGGTTGAGGATGAGCCCACTGTATGGTATGGTGATGAGTAGAACCTCCTTTCCTCTAGGTGTTAGAGGATTGCCCCTGTATATGGGGTTAAGTAGGTCACAAGGTTTCGGACGCCATCTTGACTACTGTCCGCCATCTAGATACAGCGGCCATGTTCCCTGACCATTGTCAGTTAATTGTCATGATTCAAACTCCACCCAACCCAACCGGCTTTGATCGCCTGTCAGCTAATACCCTTTGACATTTAATGAGAGCCAGTGGGTCCTTGATTCTATTGTGTTTCTGGAGCCCACTTATCTTCTTCTTAGATAAACAAGATCGTGTACAAGGGCTCTGAGAATTGAGCACAATTAATAAATTTTTCCTAGAGGTGCTGATGTCCAATAGATCTAAGTGCTACTCTCCTTTCATAAACACCCAAATGTGATGCTAGGTGCTAAAATAATAGCTGTGGCTTTTTGAAATAAACATGTGATGTGGTGAATCGGAAAGACCCCCCGAGTGTGTGTTCATCTAATCTGTCATCTCGCTGCCGGCAGCTATATTCATCCCTCCCTCAAAGAGTTAATTAGGACTACCTTACAAAAGGACAAGAGGGCTGTTGGGGCGCCATAAAATATCCCATCAATGGTGATGTAGAACCTCCTCTCCTCCTTGTGTGAGGATTGCCCCCTGTCTATGGTGATGGTAGAACTCCTCTTCTCCAGATGTTAGAGGATGTCCCTGTCTATGTAATGGTAGTTAGAACCTCCTATCTCTAGGTGGGAGGATGCCCCCGTCTATGGCAATGGTAGAACCACCTATCCTCTAGGTGTGAGAGGATGCCCCTGTCTATGCAATGGTAGAACCTCACTCTCCTCTAGGTGTAGAGGATGCCCCTGTATATGGTGATGGTGAACCTCCTCTCCTCTAGGTGTAGAGGATTTGCCCTGTCTATGGTGATAGTAGAAACCTCCTCTCCTCTAGGTGTAGAGGATGCCTCCTGGCTATGGGTGATGTAGAACCTCCTCTCCTCTAGGTGTAGAGGATGCCCCCCCCCCCCCTCCGTCTATGGTGTTGATTAGTAGAACCTCCTTCTCCTCTAGGTGTAGAGGGGATTTGCTCCTGTCTATGGTGATGGTAGAAACCTCCTCTAGGTGTAGAGGTGCCCCCTGGTATATGGTTGATGGTAGAGCCTCCTATCCTCTAGGTGTAGAGGATGCCCCCTGTCTATGGTGATGGTAGAACCTCCTTCCTAGGTGTAGAGGATGCACCCCCTGTCTATGTGAGGTAGAACTCCTATCCTCTAGGGTAGAGGATTGCCCCCGTCTATGGCCATGGTATAAACCACCTCTCTCTAGGTGTAGAGAGCCCCTCTGGTATGGTGATGGTAGAAACCTACCTCTCCTTTAGATGTAGAGGATGTCCCCTGTTTGGTAATGTAGAAACCTCCTTTCCTAGGGTAGAGGATGCCCCATGTCTATGGCCACATGGTAGAAACCACCTCCCTATAGGTGTAGAGGATGCCCCTGGTCTATGGCAATGGTAGAACCACTTCCTCTAGGTGTAGAGGATGACCCCTGTCTATGGTGATGTGAACCACCTCTCTATAGGTGTGAGGATGCCCCTGTCGATGGTGTGGTAGAAACCTCCTCTACTCTTGGTGTAGAGGATGCCCCCGGTCTATGGTGATGGTAGAACCTCCTCTCCTCTGATGTAGAGGATGCTCCTGTCTCTGGTGATGGTTAGAGCCTCCTCTCTCTAGGGTAGAGGATGTCCCTGTCTTGGTGATGGTAGAGCCTCCTATCATCATAGGGTAGAGGATTCCCTGTCTTGGTGTGGTAGAACCTCTCTCTTAGGGTAGAGCAGGCCCTGTTATGGTGATGGTAGAGCCTCTATCCTCTAGGTGTAAGAGGATGCACCCTGTATATGGTGATGTAGAGCCTCTATCCTCTTGGTGTAGAGGAGCCCCATGTATATGGTGATGGTAGAGCCTCCTATCCTCTAGGTGTAGAGGATGCGCCTGTCTATGGTTGAGGTAGAACCTCCTTCCTCTGGTGTAGAGGATTGCCCACTGTCTATGGTGATGGGAGAACCCTCCCTCCTCTAGGTTGTAGAGGATGCCCCTGTCTCTGTGATGGTTAGAAACCTCCCTCCTCTAGGTGAGAGGATGTCCCCCTGTCTTATGGTTGATGGTTAGAGTTTAGTGATGGTAGAACTCCTCTCCTCTAGGTGGAGAGGATTTGCCCCTGTCTATGGTGTGATGGTGAAACTCCTACTCCTCTAGGGTAGAGGATGTATCCCCTGTCTATGGTGATGGTTAGATAGACCTCATCTCATCTAGGTGTAGAGGATGCCGATCAGAGTAACCTGACCAGGACGATGCCCTTGATAATACGAAGCTGAGTTGTGTTATAAGGTTATGTACAGTGAGATCATCTAGGATAGCATGTCTAACAAACCCCTCAAATATTCATGAGGAACATTTATTATACATCTTGCTGATATAATAAAATCAGGACAATATAAGGGATATCACGATAACACAGACGAGCAGAGTAATAAGAGAGTACAATGCGTCTTCTGGGTTGGTCGGTGTCCATTATATCACTAGAGGCTTCATACAGAGGTGAGCCCACACAAGTTTCAGCGCTGGTCACAAAACTTATTCCTCATATGGCCCGCCCTAGCAACACTTCTTGGAACCGACAAACATGTGATAATCACATGGTCAGACATCATACAGGTCCTATAAGCTTTCCAGCAGCCCAGAGCCTGAATCCTCCCACACCTGGGGCTGGTCACGTGACTAGACATCATCACAGGTCTGTCAATATATCTGGAGCTCTGCAGGTGGAGGTAGGTGGTAGTCACCGGGGGAATTTATTCAGTGACCCCTCACTTCATCTCTCGGGCTGAGGTGGTTTCGGGTCACATTAGGGGTTGGTGGTTCCTGGTTTCCCTCGCTCATTGGCCGGGACTCGTGTACAGTCCACCAGCAGAAGATGTGAGCTCTGTATGAGGCCGCGATCAGTTCGCGGGGAGAAGACAAGAAGTGGCAGGGGAATCTGGCATCTGAAAAATATCTTCTTTTTATCAGACATAAGGCTTGATTTCTTCACCTTCTCTCTTACACTAATATTGATGTGCTCCTGAAATTGCTACATTTGTAGACACTAATATTTATTCTGCTGGAGAGTGGAGAACATAGAACCTGCAGAAGATAAAAAACGTGCTTCACATCATGAGAATCAACCATAACCGTACCAAAAGAGGAAGCTGTGCCGTTACCTGACATCATGAAGATGAGTAGATACTATTTATAATGACTCGTGAGTGATATCATATTTCTCTCCGAAGCCATTAGTTAAACCAGAGGATATCTGTTTAGCCGGGGCCATGATCCTGATTCAAACATCATTGTGTGAACTGTTTAGTAACTATTTGTACTTGCTACTGTTTACTTGGCGTTCTTTAGCTTCTCTGTTTTGAAGGCCCAGATTTGAACAAAGGACATTTATTATAAACATTTCTGTTTCCCTGTAGTCTATTATTATCAGTAAAAACTAAACTTAAAAGTTCTTGGGGTAAATGGCTTACGAAAGAGGAGGTTCTGTTTATATTCAAGCTAACTACAGCATTTCAGTATTTGACAACCTTTTCCCGTCTCTGCAAGTTTTTTTCCATTTGATGTACACGACTTGCCTGCTGGGCCTATCACAGTGCGGGAAAAAAAGTGTCTTGTTGAAGTCTGATTTTTAGTGATGGATTTGGGAATCCTCGTCTGAGCCCTAGAAGGATGAAGTTCTCTACTAAATTGTGACTGTTCTCATTTTTCTTATATCTTTCCTTTTCAGCATCAGAAATGGAGAGAGACACGAGGGTTGGAGAGAATCTTCCAGCTCACCTAGAGATTCTCGTCTATATTACTGGAGAGTGAGAGATGTGATGAGGGTCACATGACATCATATCTATGGGACCAACATGATGATAGGACGGGAGAGGTGAGAGATTATGGAAATGTATGGGGGAGATTTTATCAGTGTATCTCCATAACAGGATACACAGAGTAGGAAGAAGACCTTCTAGTGGGCGCTGTCAGGCCCCTGTGTATGAAGGACGGGGAGAACCTGCCCCAATCCCGGCTCCTCCACCTCACCCACTGATACATGATTGACATACAAATGAGCAGAAGATCCTGAAGTCACCCCACCAAGATGGTGGGCTGCTACTGGAGAGGTGACACTGCTGGAATGCTGGGACATTATACAGTAACGCTATGACGGGATGTGGGTGATGACGGGATCATGTGGTTCAGGTTCCTATAAGGTTGTCAGGGATGTGGAGGTCTATTTTCCAGGAGGATTGGGAGTATTTAGAAAAGGACCAAGAGTGTACAAGGACGTCATGATGGAGACCACCAGCCCCCTACATCAGCAGGTAATAGACAGGACTAAAAATCCACACGCCTTTCATATCCTGTATGGAAAGGAAGGAATTCAGTCTCTGGGATGTTTCCTACAGGTAGATCCGAAGAGAACATCACCGGAGAGATGTCCAGTCCTCTTCTTCTAAACCACAGGAGGTTAGAGGAGCAATATGGCCCACAGGATCATCAGGTAGTGGAGATAAGACTTCATGACATCTTCTCTGATCTGTGGCGGATATTATATTCATAAAAGTGTCTTAAGAATTGGCTATTGTAAAAGTCCCATGTCCATATAGGGGAATTTTATCATACGCTGGCGCTCGTGCGCCCAGCGGTTGATAGCCCCGCCGCTGAACTTCGCAGCCCGATACATGTAGAGCTTCTGCCTCTTCATATGGGGCGCTGCCAGTTGCGTTTAGAGTTTATCCTAGCCAGGCCCGCTGGCGGAGAAAAAACGCAACGGCGACTTTTCACGTATGAAAAGTCGCCGGGCAGCAGCGATGGGCGCAGGCGGGGGACAGTAACGCCCCGCGGCCGGGCCCCCACTGCCCGTTCCGGCCGCGCCCCCCGCCTCGGCCGCCGCGCACCCTTCACGCCACTTCCGCCCCACTGGGGGGAATGAAGGTGGCGGATTGGGGACAAAAAATAATCGCAAAAGCTAGCAATAAGCTAGCATTTTGCGGATTATTTCAGGGCCTCTGCGCCAGTGGCGGTGCCGCAGAGGTCCTGATACAATATGCCCATTAGTCTCTATCTGCTAGAAGTCAGCCTTTGCAGTAAGAAAAAACATGGTTGAGAGCTGCAACTTATTGTGGTCCAGATATCTCCTATCCGCCTGACAGGACATATTTGGTTGTTGTAAAATAACTAACTGATCTATCTTAGAAGGTATATTCCTCTGTGACTTCTTACAGTATTTGGTCTTGCAGTTTTTGTTCTATTGAACGTTTTGAGCCTTTGCATTTGTCAAGCCTCTGTCTGTGACTTCTCTCATCATCTGGTGTACTTCTTACAATATTGTCCTCAGTTGTTGGATGCAGGATGAAGATTGAGTAAGAATATTCTGCCCCAGAGACATATGTGAGTGGGCGTACGAGCGATTTGTAAGGAGGGTAAGATTCCCTACAGGTTAATCGCCACAGGTGATAAGTATAACCACTAGATAAAGCAAGACGATGATACACAGCAATAACAGAAACATGGAGCATAACAAGAAAGCTGAAAGGTGGGAGGCTAGAGGGGGGGTGAATACTCTCACCGAGACTCGGAGGGAAGAGGCTGAGGATGTATGCGCCAGTAGGTAATAGTACATACCGTATATACGGCTGAAGAGAAAACACTGTGTTTATACAAGAGTGCGAGAGAAAAATCCTGCTACAAATCGACCCCCTTCTGATTGCTTGTACGTGGAGATCGGGGGTGATTGCGCTCTAAAGGGCATTTCTCCAATGCTCCACAATTTTGAAGAACTCTCGAGCACTGCTTTACCTTCCGTGCCTGGGTTGTGATGATGTGCATGTCAGGTGCAACGTAGAAGTCTAAAGTCACCTTTGACCAGTGAAGAATAGATCATGTACAGCGGATGACATGCTGTTGGGGTATACTTTACAGAGTAATGCCTTGTAAGGTGGTAAAACTAAAAGGGATGGGGAGCAGATTTAGGAATGATGTTAGATACGGAAGTCTGAGGGTATTAATGAGAGTTATTATTTCAAGTAACGGGGTTAATATCTTATGTGGCGGGGTGCGTGCACAACTCTAGCAGATTTGTGGTGTGCGCATGTAGCACAGATGTCGCGGTTGGTGTAGTCGGAGTGTTTGTGTGTGGGCCCAATGCTAATATTAAATCTGGTTTATATCGTCCAAATCGGATGCGTTATCTTATAGTCCAAAAATCTTGACCTTCTGCACTCCCCGCCTTTTCCCTCCTATACTTTATGTAACAGATGACAACACATGACATCACCTCAATGCCCATGTACATACAGCGATGTATGTCTACAGCGGTTACAACCGCTGTTTCTAGTGCTTGTGCGGAGAAAGAAAAGCGTATGGAACCTTATCTACTTTCAGCTCGTTACATAGACATGGGGAGAGAAGATGCGGGGAGCAGCGAAGGGGTAAGTAGGGTAGTTTAATTGTTTTTTATACAAGGACGGGAGAGGAGATGCTACACAGCAGTGTTCATTAGTGGGTAGGAATGCTGAACAGGGCAATGTCATTCCTTGGGGCTGGGGAGGCCACTGCATTTCACATCTTAGCCTATTACTCGACGTCACATAAGGTTTTGTGTGTTTAAGTAAATAAGTGCGTGTCGCTGATTATACTGGAGTGGAATAGCTGGTAATGTTTTGTTACCACAAGTTATAATCTGTTTTATTCTTTGCGATGAAATTACCTGGAGCTTCAGAGGAAACATTGATATCATCCACGTTTACAGCAATCCATCTGAAGATCATGAAAATATCCCAGATTGCCTCATAGGCCTACACAAAAGACCTGTCATCTTAGTCCTAATTCGATGGGTCCTTTTCATGATTCATTAGGAACCGTGAAAAATAAGTCGGATTTAGAGAAGTATAAGGAATATAATGTTTGAAGCAGAATCTCCGCTAACGGCACACGGGAGAAGCTACGATTTTCCTGGTTAGAATGTGGAATATTTTCACAAACCAAAAATCAGATCTTTAAACATCAAAATAGACAACACGGGAGGCAAACCTATTTACATGTTCACGAATGTGGGAACAGTTTACTCAAAACATACTATCTCTTCTAGACATCACGATTTCTATCAGGGTAAGCCTTTTCAGTCAATGTGGGAACATGTTTCTAACAAACAAAAATGACATTCTGGTAAGGCATCAAACGAATACACCTGGGGCGAAAATGCCATTTTCATGTCAATGTGGGGAAACGTTTCTACTCATCAAACCATCTCCGGAAACTATCACACAAATACACACAGGGGGGAGAAACGATTTTCAGAGTTTGTAGATTGGGGAGATGTTTGTACAACCATTGACAAACTTCTTAGAACATCAGAGAACTCACCAGGAGAAGTAGCCTATTCAGTGCTCAGAATGTGGGAATGTTTTACCAAAACACGAATCTTGTAGACATACAACGAATTCCACAAGCGGGAAATCCATTTCATTCGAATGTGGGAAATTTTTACAAACCAGTCTCAAATCTTTCTAAGCCATCCAACGAATCCACACAGGGGAAGAAACCGTTTTCATGTTCAGAATGTGGAAATGTTTTACAGCCAACGACATCTTCTTAAACATCAGAGAACTCACACAGGGGAGAAGCCATTTCCATGTTCGGACTGTGGGAAATGTTTTACTCGGAAATCCAATTCTTGTACACACTCAGAGAGCCACACGGGAGAAGCCCTTTTCTTGTTCAGAATGTGGGAAAGTTTGCGGAGGAATCACAACTCTTAACCATCAGAAATCGCCTACGATAGTGGTGAAGCCAAAATGGAAAATAAGTGTTGAGACTTACAGTTCACAATCATTTTACCAATCAAAAAACAAACCAGGACATTATGATGTAATAAAAGGAAAGTGGAGAGTTATGTATGTATAAGTCATACATTGCTTACTAACTGTGAGATCTTAAAATTGAGATATTACCATTCCGAGAGTTGCAGTTTTGTTTTCCAGAGGAGTCAATAATACTTCTCTTACACATTTTTGAGGAATATGTTTACTTGCCTATATATAATGTAAACAACTGGTAATTAGTGAGCATGAAATAGCCTTGTTGGCGAGCGTGGTCGTTCGCATTGTATCAGCCATTAAACAAGGATAGACACTAGCTTTTCACCGATGAGGTCATAGTGTTATTCTCTAGGGTGGTTCACACACAAGAGCATCAGATACCACAGCGCAGGATAAATTGCTCTTTAGAAACCTCAAACACCACCCAATCCAGGGAATGGCTGTGCGAGAAAAGCTGAATAATGTTATGAATATCGGTCGAATGGGACTTTTTATTTTGAGTGAGACTGAAGAAATTCATAGGGGTACTTAACTGCAGGGTCGGCAGCCCTGGGCATCGTGGGCAAAGTTCCAGGGGTCCCACAGCGCCGTGGGGGAGAGGGTTACTTGTATACGCTATGAATCCATAGGGGGTGTGGGGGGCTGTATATAAAATAACCATGATGGAGCTGTTTGGGATGATAAACTAGGGGACGTTGTAGGGAAGAGGAGACTGTTTGTTTGTTTTAGTTGATGAATTTTTAAGTTCACTGCACCGGGGCCCACTGAGGCTCTGTCGCCCAGGGGCCTACTTAAACCTGAAGACGACCCTGACTTTAATGGGTTCTGACTGCATATAATTGGCAGAATGTGATTTAATGCTGGTTCTTAAAGGAGACCTACCACCAGGAATCTACTAACGGAAGCATTCCTGATGGTACAGTGTCGGTATCTTTTTTCCCTATCGAACTGTAGCATGAAGGGGCACACATTGGCGCCCGCGAGAGGAGGATAGGTGATCGCTGCTCACCCTTGCCCCTCTCCATAGCGATGTATGGCGCACAGCGGAATTCCCGTACGGTGGCGTATGTACGTTCCCCATACGGCCGTGTGAAAAAGGAATTATTATTATTACATTAGTTCACTAATGACTTCCTAAATGTGCCTGGAATATTAATTATGAAGCTTTGAGTAAGAGAGAAAAACTGGACTTTCTATTTATCCTACAAAAGTTTAGCAAAAGCAAATGGGATATGTCTGTTATAATTTGGAAATCCCCTTTAATGCCCCCTATTCGTTTATTTAGAAACTTTAGCTAAGCACAAAAAGAACAAACATAAGAGAATGAAGGTCAACTTTGCTGTTCTCAGGTACTACAAGGGCGATAAAAATGGCAAAATCCACTAACTGTGGCATGAAGACCCATCAGTTGAGAGTGGTGCTGGGGTCATTAGGTGCCAGGTATCCTGGATAGCTCCCACAGTGTGTGTCCCTTAATGTCCCTTAAACAAATCATAAAGCACTGCATGGCGGGTCATGGTGTTCCTGGGCACAAAGTATTGGAATCTGTGCTCCAGGGCATCCAAAAACTGCTGAGCAAAAGGGTACTGCCAAAATGGGTGCATGGGACTGAAGCATATCTTGCTCAGCTTCCAGGCATACATGAAGGCTCTGAGGGGCAGTCAACCCTTGATGGCCATACATGAGAAGTTCTTGTGCTTGTTGAAAAGTCGGTCCCATGACGCTAGTCCAGACAGTCTCTGCCATGTCAGGGGTGACCCCTGGAACCTGCTCCACATTGTTTTTAGCTCTGATGAACCTATGGATGGTCTTGGGCTTTCACAGCTCTGGTTTAAGTCCCTCCAGATCCCTCACAAAATTAACAACGCAGCGGGAGTTGTCCCATTCCAGCTTGCACCAGAGGTGTAGGAAGAAGTAGACTTTCTCGGGGGAACATTCCAAAGCAAGGTTGGGATGTTGGAGATGCCTTTCCTGAATGGCTCCTTGCACATGATGGTCTGCTTGAATCTGTCTATTTTGCCCCAGACAAACTGAAAAATGATCCTGGCAATGTCAGTGTGCACCTCAGCCATGGATGACAAACCCTTAGCAGTTTATTGTAGCACAGGCAGCACTTTGTTATAAGAACAACAGCTTTCCTCTGCTCAAGCATTCTTCCCAAGACCTGAGGGCTGCACCTATCTTGCCGAACCAAACCACCAGAACCTTGATGAAGTCCTGTTGGATGGTGAAAGGAAAGGGGGTAGAAGGAACAACGTGCCAGTCTCTGAAAAGCATGGCCTCCGACTTCTTGCAGTTGACTTTTTCCCCTTGTCCGAACTTCCGAACGCATACAAAAGGGGGTGATAGAGGGCAGCTTTGTCTGACCCCTGAGAGGACAGCAAAGGTCAGTCTTCAAGATGTTCATATTCCCAATAGGAGGCCCGAGTGCCCCAATTACTCACCTACAGCCCACAACTGGAGATCTTACGTCACATTGCCAGGGAACTCCAACCTATTCTTCATAAATATACAAGTCTAAGACATATATTCCCAGTCCCCGCTCTCGTTTTCTTTCGACAATCACCAAACCTGAAGCAACATGTTTGGAGTGCCCTGAACCCTCACCTGCCTGAAAAGCAGGTGCAAAATGTGTTGGCACATTCACACGGGCGACCTGTACTTGTGCCACAATCACAGCAGCTAGAGGACATTTTCCTGCAGGTTTTCCAATGTGGTGTGTCTGATTATTTGTGAACGGTGTCCAACCATAGGCCTATATGTGGGGGGCACAAGCCAGAGAGTTCATCAGCACTTGAACAAACACATATCCGATATTCAAAAGAAATGGATAGATCTCCCAGTGGCCGCACATTTCTCCAGAGAGGACCACACTATGGGAAATGTGTGGATTACTGTTTTAATGAGACATTTCAAGACAAAGAGGGAAAGGAAGGAATGGGAGTATAAATTAATGCAAAGATTCAGCGCCTTACAATGTAGTCTTAAAGGGGGTTTCCCGAATGAACAAAATTTAGGCCCTATCCAAGGGATAGGGCCTAACTTGGCGATAAGTGAGGGTCTCAGTGATGAGACCCCCACAGATCACGAAAATGAGGGGTCCGTCCCTTGATCAGACTAATGGAGCAGGCGGCTGCGCATGACCATTCTGCTCCATTAATCTCTATGGAGCTGACCGCAATTGCTGAGGGCTACTCGATTAATGGAGCAGAATTGTCATGCGCAGCCGCTTGCTCCATTAGTCTGAGCGACGAGGGGCACGAAAGACCCCTATTTTTCGTGATCTGTGGGGGTCTCATCACTGAGACCCCCACTGATCGGCAAGTTAGGCCCTATCCCGTGAATAGGGCCTAACTTTTGATCATTGGAAAACCCTTTAACATTCATGCAGCTTCATGACCCCCGACCTGGAGGCCACAAGCAGATAAAAGCCAGAGCTCGCTTGTCACACCTCACAGGTTTTTAGTCTCTTTGTTACCTTCCTCTTGTAAAGTTTTGCCTAGCATGTACAAAATGCTGTGTACTTTTATCTATAGCATCATGTCTGATGAAGAGAACTAGTATTCTTGAAAGCTCCACCACATAAGTGTCAGCGATAAGGATGGTCCCACCTCCACCAACACTTCCTGGTGTCAGACTCCTCCCACTCATGTGACTAATCTCCAGCAGCCCAGAGCCTGACTCCTCCTACACACAGGGCTGGTCACATGACTATGACATCATCCTGACTCCTCCTACACACAGGGCTGGTCACATGACTTTGACATCATCACAGGTCCTCTCCTCTCTCATAGATGGTGCACAGCTCTGCAGGTAGGTGTGTATGAGGTTCATCTCCTGCCCAGTATTCACCTCCGCAGGTAGGTGTGTATGAGGTTCATCTCCTGCCCAGTATTCACATTAGGAGGTTGGTTATAATGAAAGATACTTCATTTTGTAATTAACTCAATAGAATAATTATGATTCCCAAAATACTTCATTTTGTAATTAACTCAATAGAATAATTATGATTCCCAAATCGTACACCCTGCACGTAGCGTACACGACCCTGCACGTAGCGCACACTGCAGATAGTAAACACTGCACTATACATAGTACACCCTGCACATAGCACACACACTGCACATAGTACACAGGACACTGCACATAGTACATACTGCACTATACACAGGACACTGCACAAAGGACACACCCTGCACATAGAACACACACTGCACACAGGACACACTGCACATAGTACACAGGACACTGCACACAGGATGCTGCACATAGTACACAGGACACTGCACACAGGACGCTGCACATAGTACACACTGCACACAGTACACAGGACCCTGCACATAGCCCACCCCCTGCACATAGTACACACATTAGTAAATGTGCCCTATTGTGTTTTCCAACTTTTGTATATTTTTTGATAATAGCAGATCACTGACTCACCAGGGGAGCCAGTGTTAAACTAGTCACTACTGGCCACGTAGAGCAGGCTCACTTTTAGGTTACGTAACAAAGAGAAAATTGTGAAAATATTAAATGATCGTCCACCAAAAATGTAAAAAAATCTATATATATATGAATGTCATCCGGATATGATAGGAAGATAGATAGAAAGATATGATAGATGATACATAGATATAAGAGTGTAGTGGGGCAGAAATGGAGGAGATTATAGAAAGGGAACAGGCCGCAGCCTGTAGAGGGGGGAGCGAGTGAAACATTTCTGACTTTGGAGAGGAGGTGAGTATGAGACTGGCAGAGACTGAGGAGCAGGGGGGCTCACGTGTCCTGACTGATCCTGCACTGAGTAATGTAGGAGCAGGGACTGACAGGATCCTACTGACTACCGATCTCTCTCATATCTGCGTCTAATCTGTCGGCATCTAATGCTTCTCTGCTGGACCTGGCACTTTAACACCCGCGGCAGCATGAGGAAGGGGCATCACACTGCAAAATCATTACCCAATAATGATATAATGCTGTCAGTACCAGAACCACTGCGGGTCCATACACAGCATCATGTGAGGAGAGTAGAGGGGACTCCCAGCATCATAATCACCATCCTACTGTAACATCATCTCAGAGGAGCCGCAGTAGTGCCGGGAAATGTCACGTATGGGTCATGGTTTCCATCCTGAATATTTCTGTCTGAACTGGACCCTAACACTAATTCATGAAGTTCTCTTCTAGACGTCAGGATTTTACACTGATTTCATCTCACATTCTAATCCGTAATCCATCAGTATCTCCTCAGTGTTTTCTTATATTGATTCTAATTTACATTATATTTTATATATTTTACTTGGTCTCATCTTCTTTCTCTTCAGGATCAGACAATGGACAGAGACACGAGGGTGGAGAGAATCTTCCAGCTCACCCTAGAGATTCTCTTCTATATTACTGGAGAGGTGAGAGATTGTGATAGGTCACATGACATCATTATCATGGGAATACAAATGATAGGACTGGAGAGGTGGAGAGATTCTGGAAATGTATGGAGGGAGATTTATCAATGTGTCTCTCCATAACCAGGATTACAACGTATATGAAGAAGACCTCTAGTGGGCGCTGTCAGGCCCCTGTTGTATGAAGGACGGGGAAGAACCCTGAGCCCAATCCCGGCTCCTCCACCTCACCCCCTGATACAATTGACATCAATGAGCGAAAGATCCTGAGAAGTCACCCACAAGATGATGGAGCTCTGACTGGAGAGGTGACACTTGCTGGAATGCTGTGACATTATACAGTAACGCTTAGAAGGGATCTGGGTGATGACGGGATCATTGTGTGTGTCATGGTTCTATAAGGTGTCGGATGTGGCTCTATTCTCCATGGAGGAGTGGGAGTATTTAGAAGGACACAAAGATTGTCAAGGACGGTCATCTGATGAGGACCACCAGCCCCTCACATCACGGTAATAGACAGGACTAAATCCACCCGTCCTTTCATTATGCTGTATGGAAAGAAGGAATTCAGTCTCATGGATGTGTTTTCCTACAGGTAAATCCAGTAAGAGAACATCACCGAGAGATGTCCCTCCTCTTCTTCTACCACAGGATTGTTCAGAGGAGAAATATGTCCCACAGGATCATCAGGTAGATGGGGATGAGACTTCATGATATATTCTCTGCTCTTTGTTAGCTGCCAGGCAATTCGATTATTATGCCCATTTCACCAGCTCTGCGGCAATATAGAACGGTGGTGTACGAAGATGCGAGCGGTGGTAGAGGGAGTACAGTCGCTTCTGTAGGTGAACGTTCAAGCTTAATGGTCACTGGTTACTAGTGCAATATACGTGCCTGCCGTAAAAGTAGACATTAGTACAGCCTGACTCCAGTTTTACTTTTTATGGAACAGGTTAAAAGGGTTTGCCCATGAAGGAAAATTCTCAAAAAATATTCAATCCCCTAGTGATTTTAACACAATAAAGATAATTTTTAACCCTTTACTTTACAATTTTACTTAGTTTAATTGGTGTTTTAGCTCCTATCACTCAGTGATGGTCAGTGTAAGAATCTAGAGTGTGGGCGGAGACTCTCTAAGCAGACACTTTATGATCCCTCTAGTATCAGGGTATACATTTATATACATTTTCATTTAGCTTCTGAACTGTAATCTGATGCATAGAAAGAGAGATCAGGGATGATGCACCCCATGAGATGCTTGTTACAACACAATGACACCGTCAGCTCACCTACATCTCTGCTATTCCAAAACACACTGCTAGTTCTGTTGTGCCTTCCTCCCACTCCCCGGATAAAGAGCTTATCTGCATGTATCTTGTAGTTCTCCTCTCGCCGCTGATATTTGCTGGCAGGAAGTCAGAGTGTATCAGTGTGAGCTCCATCCTGGAATGCAAGGGGAGAATATCTCGGCTCCACAGCCGTCAGACAGGAAACCAAGATGGCTGCCGACCCTAAAGTCAGAAGATTCAGGGTCAGAAACAAGGGGCAACTAAAATTGTATACAGCAGGAATGATAGAGACAGGTTGGACTTATATCTGTGAGATGCTGCATTTTTTTTTGAATAACATTGAATTATTTTGTTATACTGAATACATATAAGAAACTTGTCTTTGTGGTAATGCCCCTTTAAAGGAAATCAACCACTCGAAAAACACAAAATAAACTAGAAATACTCACCTTCTGTCCCCTTCATCTTGATCCAGGCCCTGTCCTCCGCTAGACTTGACACGTCAGGATCACCTAGAAAAGAAACAAATAATAAGCAGCATCCCTATTTTTCCCGCCCTCGCACCTCCCTTTCCCGAGCTGGGAGCATGGAACGGCGAGGTGACATCACATGAGAGGTGGGAATTGACCTCCCTCCCCCAGCACGGCGCGCATAATTACCAGCCTGGAGCACCGGACATCTTAATAATTGTAGATTTTTTTCTAGGTGATCCTGGTGTGTCAAGACTAATGATGGACAACACCAGGATCAAGAGGAAGAGAAGTGGAGGTGGGTATTTCTAGGAATTTTGTTTTTTTTCAGTGGTTGATTTCCTTTAAGTTTAATTCTCTGTTTATGAGAAAGCTGGAAATTGCTCTTCGCAATAAGGAAACAGGATTGTGGTGACCAGAAGTTACGTGTCTCAGATATCTCCTCCTGTCAGGTCATATTTGGTCATCATAATAATTAGAGTATTATCATCTAAAACCTTTACTTCTCCATCGTCTGGTGACTTCTTACAATATTTGTCTCTCAGTTTGTGTATCAGGGTGAAGATGTGAAGAATATTCCTGCTCCAGAACATATGTGAGGGGCGAATAGAGCGTGTTTAAGGGAGATTCCTACAGGTAAATGCCCAGAGGTGGATATAGTAACCACTAGATAAAGCAGAGACGAGTGATACACAGCGACATGGAGACAAGACTAAGAAAAGTGGAAGTGTAGGGAGCTGGATGGTCAGGATACTGCTCACCAGGACCTCGGAGGAGGAGACTGAGATGTTACATTCAGTAATAATACAGAACCTTATGGTAAGCAGGAAATTCATAGCCACCATGGGCAGACAAGAAATGCTGGTCCCGGATTGCTGATATCACACAATGTCCTGTGATACATCTAGAGTTTCTTACCACAACCAATGATAAGGTTATATTTTTAACTGGTTTTTATCCTTCACAGATGACAACACCAGGAGCTCAGAGGAACATCTGATATCATCACATGTTACAGCAGGTGATGGTTGTATCACACCAGATACATCTGAAGATCATGACAATATCCCAGATGCCTCCTCAGACCTTCACACACAAGATCCATCATCTGCTCCTATTAGATGGGTCCTTTCTTATAAATCATCAGGAACAGTTATAAACGTGAATTCTTGTTTAAAAAGTGGTAAATATAATGGCTTTATAGCAGATTTTCAGCCAAGTCACACGGGGGAAAAGTCATTTTCCTGTTCAGAATGTGGAAAATGTTTTAACCAAAAATCAAATCTTGTAAGACATCAAAGACGTCACACGGGGGAAACTCCATTTTCATGCTCCGAATGTGGGAAATGTTTTACTCAATCAAACCATCTCCGTAAACATCTACAAATTCACACGGGGGAGAAACTATTTTCATGTTCAGATTGTGGGAAATGTTTTGCAACCATTGACAAACTTATTAGACATCAGAGAACTCACACAGGAGAGAAGCCATATTCGTGTTCAGAATGTGGGAAATGTTTTACCCAAAAATCAGATCTTGTAAGACATCAACGAATTCACACAAAAAGAAATCCATTTTCATGTTCAGAATGTAGGAAATGTTTTACAACCCGTCAAAATCTTCTAAAGCATCAACGAATCCACACAGGGGAGAAACCGTTTTCATGTTCAGATTGTGGGAGATGTTTCACAACCATTGACAAACGTATTAGACATCAGAGAACTCACACAGGAGAGAAGCCATATTCATGTTCAGAATGTGGGAAATGTTTTACCCAAAAATCAGATCTTGTAAGACATCATCGAATTCACACTAGGGGAAATCCATTTTCATGTTCAGAATGTGGGAAATATTTTACAACCCGTCAAAATCTTCTAAAGCATCAACGAATTCACACAGGGGAGAAACCGTTTTCATGTTCGGACTGTGGGAAATGTTTTACTCGGAAATCAAATCTTGTGACACATCAGAGAAGCCACACGGGGGAGAAGCCCTTTTCTTGTTCAGAATGTGGGAAAAGTTTTTCGCGGAAATCACAACTCTTTAACCATCAGAAATCCCTACATAGTGGTGAAGCCAAAATGGAAAATGTTGAGACTACAGTTCACATCATTTTACCAAGTCAAAAAACAAACCAAGGACAATTATGATGTAATAAAAGGAAAGTGGAGAGTTATGTATTGTAATAAGTCATACATCTTTACTAACTGTGAGATCTTAAAATTGAGATATTACCATTCCGAGGTTGCAGTTTTGTTTTCCAGAGGAGCAATAATACTTCTCTTACCATTTTTGAGGAATATGTTTACTTGGCCTATATATAATGTTAACAAACTGTTAATTATTGAGCTTAAATAGCCTATTTTGGCAGTGGTCGTTCGATTGTATCAGCCATTAAACAAGGATAGCACTAGCTTTTCTCACCTGAGGGTCATAGTGTTATTCTCTAGGGTGGTTCACACACAAGAGCATCAGATACCACAGCGCAGGAGAAATTGCCTCTCTTCTCCCATGTGTGGCTTCTTGATGTGTACAAGATTTGATTTTCCGAGTAAAACATTCCCCAGTCCGAACATGGAAATGGCTTTCCTGTGTCGAGTTCTCGGATGTTTAAGAAGAGGTCGTTGGCTGTAAAACATCTTCCACATTCTGAAACATGACAACGGTTTCTTCCCCTGTGTGGATTCGTGAATGCTTTATGAAGTTTTGATTGTGGTAAAATTTTCCACTTCTGAACATGGAACCCTTTTCTTGTTCAGAATGTGGGAAATGTTTTTCGCGGAAATCACAGCTCTTTAACCATCAGAAATCCCTACACAGTGGTGAAGCAAAAATGGGAAATGTTGAAACTACAGTTCACATCATTTTACCAAGTCAAAAAACAAACCAAGGACAATTATGATGTAATACAAGGAAAGTGGAGAGGAATGTATTGTAATAAGTCATACATCTTTACTAACTGTGAGATCTGAAAATTGAGATATTACCATTCCGAGGTTGCAATTTTTTTTTCCAGAGGAGCAATAATACTTCTCTTACCATTTTTGAGGAGTATGTTTACTTGACATATAGATAATGTTAATAAACTGTTAATTATGATCATCATTGAGCTTAAATAACCTATTTTGGCAGTGTTATTCTTTAGGGTGGTTCACACATAAGAGCATCAGATACCACAGCGCAGGAGAAATTGCCTCTTTAGAAACCTCAAACACCACCCAAATCCAGGGAATGGCTGATGCCGAGAAAAAGCTGCAATAATGTTATGAATATCGGTCGAATGGGACTTTTTATTGTTGAGTGAGACAGAAAAAAGTCATAGGGTGACTTAATGCAGGGTCGGCACCAGCCCTGGGCATACGTGGGCAAGTTCCAGGGTCCAGAGCTGCTGGGGGGGCCACATAAGGCATCCTTGGTGTGAGGGGGGACTGTATCTAATGAATCCATAGGGGGTGTGGGGGGCTGTATATAAAATAACCATGATGGAGCTGTTTGGGATGATAAACTAGGGGATGTTGTAGGGAACAGGAGACTGTTTGTTTTAGTTGCTGAATTTTTAAGTTCACTGCACAGGGGCCCACTGAGGCTCTGTCGCCCAGGGGCCTACTTAATCCTGAAGCCGACCCTGACTTTAATGGGTTCTGACTGCATATAATTGGCAGAATGTGATTTCCTACTGGTTCTTAAAGGAGACCTACCACCAGGAATCTACTAACGGAAGCATTTCTGATGGTACAGTGTCAGTATCTGCACTGTCGGTATCTTTTTTCCCTATCGAACTGTAGCACAAAGGGGCACACATTGGCGATCGATGCTCACCCTTGCCCCTCTCCATAGCGATGTATGGCGCACAGCGGAATTCCCGTACTGCGACGTATATACGTTCCCCATAAGGCCGTGTGAATGTAGCCTTAATAAAACTTGTATCTTTATCTAAAAAAAGTTGAGTTTTATTACCCACTTTGGTGGCTAAAGGGTATTAGTGGTCGCTGGCCGTGCGACTTTTTGAAGTTTGAATCAAGTAATTTAATTACCCAGCCACCATTGGAATATACACTAACGGGGCCCACAAATACTTTCCCCCTCCCTCCTGGAAGGGGAAACCTTGTTATAATAGTTTATCTAAATTAACTTCAGAGGCTACTAGGGCGTAGAGTAGCCAGGCCGATAACTGCACAGAGCACCAGTGAAGCCATTGGTGAGGCGGCAGTTATTGCCCATGCGTCGGCACAATCTGAGGTCCTTTAGAGGCTACCTGTGGCATGAAGACCCATCAGTTGAGAGTGGTGCTGGAGGCATTAGGTGCCAGGTGTCCTGGATAAGCTCCCACAGTGTGTGTCCCTTAAACAAAAAAAAGACAGCAACCAATCTATTTACCAAAAGCTGTTTGTTTGATGCACGCAGCCCAGGGTCCTAGTGTGCAGGATGCTTGACAAAGATTCATTGTGAATCGAAACATTGCACTTTTTTCTATGCCTGTGTGAATAAAGGTTTCACCTTTTTTCATCATTTTTGATGCTGTGGCCTTCTCTCCTGTTTTTGTCCCTTAAACAAATCATAAAGCACTTCATGGTGGGTCATGCTGTTCTTGGGCACAAAATATTGGAAGTCATGCTTCAGGGCATCCAACAAGTGCTGAGCAAAAGGGTACTGCCAAAACGGGTGCATAGGACTGAAGCATATCTTCCTCAGCTTCCAGGCATACATGAAGGCTCTGAAGGGCAGTCAACACTTGAGGGGTAAGAAAAAGTAGCGGGACACAGACTTTCTCGGGGGAACAATCCAAAGCAAGGTTGGGATGCTGGAGATGCCTTTCCTGAATGGCTCCTTGCACATGATGGTCTGCTTGAATCTGTCTATTTTGCCCCAGACAAACTGAAAAATGTCCGTGTGCACCTCAGCCATGGATGACAAACCCTTAGCAGTTTATTGTAGCACAGGCAGCACTTCGTTATGCAATACAACAGCTTTCCTCTTCAAAGAAAGTCACCTAATGTACCTTAGTCTTTTTTTTTTTTCATTTGCTCAAGCCTTCTTCCCAAGACTTGAGGTCTGCGCCGACCTTGCCGAACCAAAACAAAGTTCTGTTGGATGGTGAAAGGAAAGGGGGTAGAAGGAACAACGTGCCAGTCTGTGAAAAGCATGGCCTCCGACTTCTTGCAGTTGACTTTTTCCCCTTGTCCGAACTCCTCTCAGGTCTGGACGATAACGCATACAAATGGAGGTGAAAGAGGGCAGCTTTGTCTGACCCCTGAGAGGACAGCAAAGGTCAGTCATCCGGACGTTCATAGACCCAATAGGAGGCCCGAGTGCCCCAATTACTCACCTACAGCCCACAACTGGAGATCTTACGTTATATTGCCATAGAACTCCAACCTATTCTTCATAAAGATACAAGTCTAAGACATATATTCCCAGTCCCCGCTCTCGTTTCCTTTCGACAATTACCAAACCTGAAGCAACATGTTTGGAGTGCCCTGAACCCTCACCTGCCTGAAAAGCAGGTGCAAAATGTGTTGGCACATTCACACGGGTGACCTGTACTTGTGCCACAATCACAGCAGCTAGAGGACATTTTCCTGCAGGTTTTCCAATGTGGTGTGTCTGATTATTTGTGAACAGTGTCCAACCATAGGCCTATATGTGGGGGGGCACAAGCCAGAGAGTTCATCAGCACTTGAACAAACACATATCCGATATTCAAAAGAAATGGATAGATCTCCCAGTGGCCGCACATTTCTCCAGAAGGCCACCACACTATGGGGATGTGTGGATTCCTGTTTTAAACTTAGACATTTCAAGACAAAGAGGGAAAGGAAGGGAATGGGAGTATAAATTAATCAGAGATTCACGCTTACACAGGTAGTCTAAAGGGGGTTTACCATGAACAAAAGTCCGGCCCTATCACGGGATAGGGCCTAGCTTGGCGATCAGTGAGAGTCTCAGTGATGAGACCCCCACAGATCACGAAAAGGAGGGGTCCGTCGCTCGGTCAGACTAATGGAGCAGACGGCCGCACATGACAATTCTGCTCCATTAATCTCTATGACTCTGAGGGAAATTGCTGAGCGCCACTCGAATAATGGAACAGAGATTAATGGAGCAGAATGGTCATGTGTGGCCGCCTTCTCTATCAGTCTCACAGAACCACGAGGGGTCTGACAGAGACCCCCACTGATCGGCAAGTTACGCCCATGCAGCTTCATGACCCCCGACCTGGAGGCCAACAAGGACGATCAGGAGCAAGCTCGAACTGTCACGCCTCACAGGTTTTTAGTCTCTTTGTTACTTTCACTCTGTAAATTGATGTTTTCCTAGATAACAAAATGCTGTGTACTTTTATCTATAGCATCATGGTCTGATGAAGAGACTAGTATTCTTCGAAGCTCCCACCACACGAAGTCTCAGCTCTAATCATCAGGATGGTGCCCCGCCTACAGCAAGCACTTCCTGGAGCTGACTCTCCCACCACATGTGACTCGAATGCACATGCATTACATCACCAAGCCGAACTCCCCCACACATGGGCTGGTCCATGACTGACATCACACCAGGTCATCTCCCTCTCATAGATGGGCACAGCTCTGCAGGACGGATGGATGGGGTTACCCCTGCCCAGTATTCACTTAGGAGGTTGCCCCCCCTCTCAACTGTAAGAGCAATTAAGTTAATATAAATATTATGAAAGATATTCAATTTTGTAATTACTCCATAGAATAATTATGTGTCCCACATCCCTGCAGACAATGGGGCACGCTTACTAAGGGCTGTAGGACAGTTTTCTATCGGACTTTGCACGTTCTTTTTAGTACATGTGTTTATAAAGTGCCTGAACACATGTTGAAGATATACCTGCAATACACATTTCTGCACTGTAGGGGGCGCTCTGGTGCTCAGTTGTACCGTGCGTCAGCTTTATCATGGAAAGTCCAACAGAAATGTGTTGCATGCCCCATGTTAAAGGTGCACCAAAAACAAAAAAAAGTGGTGCACTCTGTCAGGCAGTGCAGGGGGCGCCAGATTCACAAAGAACAGGGGCCAAAAATCCTGAATCTGGTGTCCCATGCACACTACACAGGGCACTGCACAACAAACGGGGCACACGGCGCACATAGTACACACTGCACACTACACAGAACACTGCACAACAAACGGGGCACACGGTGCACATAGTACACACTGCATACTAACAGCGAACACTGCAACAACAAGACGTGGCGCCATATACCACTGCACAACTACACAAAACTGCACAACAAACGGGGCCACACGTGTGCACATATACACACTGCACACTACAAGAACACTGCACAACACGCCTGGGCACACGGCGGCATAGTACACATTGCACACTACACAGAACACTGCATATCCAAATAGAATAATGGTTATACCCGGCATTCCACAATCCCAAACGGCAAAGCATCATAAAGACGAAATTACCACTCTTTTTGCCATTTTGAAAAATTTTACAAATTCAATATAAAGTGATCAAAAAGCCTTACAATCCTAAAAATGGTAGCACCACCCATAGCTCCGGACAATGAAGTATGAAAAAGTTATTAGCGCCACAAGATGGCAAAACAGAACGTTTTACATTTTTGTAAATGTATGAAAACATTATAAAACCTATATAAATGTGTTATCCCTGAGATTGCACTGACCCAAAGCATGTTAAAGTAAAACCTGTCATTTGGGGGCCCCAGTGAAAGCCTGTAACAAAAAAAAATCCGAGCCCCAAGAAAATTGAGCCAAATCCATTTTTCAAATTTTCACTGCATTTGGAATTTTTCTCCGCTTTCCATACACGGCATGGAAGATATAATACCGTCACTATGAAGTGTCAATTTTTTATGCAGATAAACAAGCCTGGTAAAAATAAAAAACTATACATTTTTGAAGGGGGGAGAAAAAAAATGGCATTCAAAAGAATAAAGGACCCTCGCCGTTTGAAGGGTTAATGAACTGACACGTTGTGTGAACTGTAATTCCCATTCCAAATTGAGGGACTAATCCAAGACAATTTGTGAATGTCTGTCCTTACGTGATGAATTTGGGAAATCCTCGGCTGAGCCCTAGATGGAGTGAGGTTCTCTCCTACAATTGGGTTACTCCATCATCCGGGCATCAACACCGGCCTCTATTATGTTGGTAGATAAATCTCCAGGTGATAGGACTAGGAATCGCTTGCGTTATTACATGTGTAACTCATATTTACTCAGAAAACACAATCCAAGCGCATCCACATCTGTAATACCATGGCACAGGGGTAGTATATATAACGTCTGTCCAGTTACCCACCACTGCCGGTCCTACACAGCGTCATGTGCGTAGAGGGGACTCCCCGCTTCATAACTCACCATCATACTGTAACTCACTCAGTAGAGACCGCAGTAGTGTGCCGGGAAATGTCACGTATGGGTCATGGTTTCCAAGTTGTCGAATTGGATCCTAACACAATTTCATGAAGTTCCTCCATTAAGATGTCAGGAGATGTTACGATTTCATCTCCGTCAAGAGAAACGCACATGTCAATCAAAGAAGATCAAAATCCATCACTGTATCCTCAGGATCTCCAATGTTTTTCTTATATGTGATTTATATTTACATATAAGTTTTATTGTTTCTACTTTTCTTAAGCTTTCTTCTTCAGGATTCAGGACAATGGACAGATGACACGAGGGTGGAGGATATTCCAGCTCACTAGAGTTCCTCTTCTTATTACTGGAGAGGTGAAATTGGGGATGAGGTCACCATACGATCATATCTATGGGAATACCAGATATAGGAGGAGAGGTGAAGAGATTCTGGAAATGAATGGAGGGAGATTTATTCAATGTGTCTCTCCATTAACCAGGATTAACAGTAGTGAAGAAGACCCTAGTGGGGCGCTCTGTCAGGCCCCGTGTTGAAAGAGGGGGAACCCTGAGCCCAATCCCGGCTCCTCCACCTCACCCCTCGATACATGATGACATCAATGAGCAGAAGATGCCTACGAAAAGTCACCCACAAAGATGATGGAAGCTGCTGACTGGAGAGAGGTGACACCTGCTGGGAATGCTGGGGAACATATACGTAACGCTATGATAGGGATCTGGGTGATGACGGGATCATTTGTGTGTGTAGTTTCCTATAGGTTCAGGTGGCTGTCTATTTCCATGAGGGTGGGAGTATTTAGAAGGCGACATAAGATGTTGTACAAGGACGTCATATGGAGACCACCAGCCTCACATACAGGTAAATAGACAGGAACTAAATCCACACGTCCTTTCATTACTGTATGGAAAGAAGGAATTCATCTCTGGATGTTTCCTCAGGTAGTTCAGTAGGAAACATCACCGCCAAGATGTCCAGTCCTTTCTTCTACCAAAGGGATTTGTCAGAGAGCAAATATCCCACAGGTCATCAGGTAGATGGAGAGAGACGTAATGACATATTCTTCTGATGCGTTGAATTTTATTCTAGTCATCAACGCTTCATAAACTTGTCCTTTTCTGAAACTTTTAAAAATTAGATTAGAATTTTGCTATAAGATAAAGTTGCGAATTGCTCTAGCATGGTGGATTTATATTAAGACCTGCATCTATGTGGTCCTCATTAATTTCTCTGTCCGGTCTTATTTGGTCATCTGATATATTACTTTATGTTACTCGTATCAGCCAAACATTTTTGGGGTGTTTGTAACTCCTGTTGTGTCTCGGTGACTTCTTCCAATATTTGTTCCTCAGTTTGTGTATCAGGATGAAGATGTTGAAGAATATTTGCCCCAGAGACTATGTGAGGGCATTGAGCGATGTTAAGGAGGAGTATTCCTGACAGTCCGCCCGCGTGGGATAGCTAACCACTAGATAATGCAGAGACCGAGTGATAACACAATACAGAAAGAACATGAGACATAGACGAAGAAAAGCGTGGAAGGTGGGAGCTATGGGGTCAGGAATACGTCACAGGGCCTCGGATGATGACTGAGCTTTACATCAGTAATAATACAGAACCTTATGGTAAACAGGAAAGTCATAGCCACCATGGGCAGACAAGAAATGCTGCATGTACGATGCATCCTCAGACCTTCACACACAAGATCCATCATCTGCTCCTATTAGATGGGTCCTTTCTTATAAATCATCAGGAACGGTTATAAACATGGATTCTTGTTTAAAAAGTGGTAAATATAATGGCTTTATAGCAGATTTTCAGCCAAGTCACACGGGGGAAAGGTCATTTTCATGTTCAGAATGTGGGAAGTGTTTTAACCATAAATCAAATCTTGTAAGACATCAAAAACGTCACACGGGGGAAACTCCATTTTCATGCTCCGAATGTGGGAAATGTTTTACTCAAACAAACCATCTCCGAAAACATCAACAAATTCACACAGGGGTGAAGCCGTTTTCATGTTCAGAATGTGGAAAATGTTTTATAGCCAATGAAAGTCTTGTTCGACATCAGAGAACTCACACGGGGGAGAAGCCATTTTCATGCACAGAATGTGAGAAAAGTTTTACTGAAAAACACCATCTTCTTAAACATCAGAGAACTCACACCGAGGGAAATACATTCTCATGTTCAGAATGTGGGAAATGTTTTACAACCATTCAAAATCTTCTTAAACATCAAAGAAGTCACACGGGGGAGAAGCCATTTTCATGCACTGACTGTGGGAAAAGTTTTACTCAAAAACAACATCTTGTTAGACATCAAAGAACTCACAAAGAGGGAAATACATTTCCATGTTTAGAATGTGGGAAATGTTTTGCTTCCAATGACAATTTTATATTGGTTGTGGATTAAGAAAAACTCTGAAGATGTATCACAGGACATTTTGTGTGATATCAGCAATGGGTACATGCGCATTTCTTGTTGCCCATGGTGGCTATGACTTTCCTGATTACCATAAGGTTCGGTATTATTATGATGTAACATCTCAGTCTCCCTCCGAGGTCTGGTGAGCAGTATTCCTGACCTCAATAGCTCCACCTTCACTTTTCTTAGTCTATGTCTCCATGTTCTGTATTGTTTATCATCGTCTCTGCTTATCTATGTGTACTACTCACCTGGGCAGTTACCTGTAGGAATCTCCTCCTTACATCTCATCCCATCACATAGTCTCTGGGGCGTAATATTATTCCCATCTTCATCCTGATACACAAACTGAGGAACAAATATTGTAAGAAGTCACCAGACGATGGAGAAGTCACAGAGGAGGTTATAGATGATAATAAAAGATCTTATGTATCTTATAGGGGATTTCCCAGGAAAGAAAATTCACAAATTTTAATCCCTTGGTGATGTTAACACAATAAAAATCATTTTTAACCCTTTACTTTGCAATTTCACTCAGTTTTAGCTCCTATCACTCAGTGATGGTCAGTGTAAGATTCCAGAGTCTGAGCAGACACTTCATAATCTCTCTGTGCTGTGAGATGCTGTGTGCTGACAATGTGCTTATATTATCAGGGTCCAGGTTTATATACATTTACCTTCCGAACATTGTACCAGTATAGAAAGACACATAGAAAGAGAGATGAGATCCATGAGATCTTGCCACATGTCAGCTACCCATGCACACCATCAGATCTGCTGTGCCTGTCTCCCCCTTCCCGGATAAAGAACTTATCTGCCTGTAGCTAGTAGTTCTCATCAGGCTTTGTACATGCTGGCAGGAAGTCAGTGAGTGTGGATCAGTCAGAGCTCCGTCCTGCAATGCAAGGGGTGGGCTAGAGGCAAAGAGCAGAGAGAGAGAGACAAGCTCCGTGAAGCCTCAGAAGTTACAGGGTCGTGTCAGGGGCCAACTGAAATTATATATACCAGGACTGATAGAGACAGGTGGGATTTATATCTGTGAAATGCTGTATTTTTGTTAATGACATTGAATTAGAGAATGTGCTATTTTGTACATTCAAGAAACTTGTCTTTGTGGGAATACCCATTTAATCAAATATGACCTGAATATATCTGAGACACATAACCGCAGGTCTATACCAGAAATCCACCATGTTGTTTCCTTACTGCAAAGCTGACACCAGCAGAGTAACATAACGACTACATGGAGATTTTATAATAAGACAATTTTAAGAAAGTTACTGCTAGAATAAACCTCCACAGATCAGAGAATATGTCATGAAGTCTTATCCCCATCTACCTGATCATACTGTGGGATATTGTGATCCTCTTCTGAACAATCCTGTGGGACATATTTCTCCTCTGAACAATCCTGTGGTAGAGAGAGGAACTGGGAGACTCTCTCCGTGATTTCTCTTACTGGATCTACCTGTAGGAAACATCCAGCAGGAATGAATTCCTTCTTTCCATACAGATAAATGAAAGGAAGCGTGGATTTAGTCATGTCTATACCTGCTGATGTGAGGGGCTGGTGGTCCTCCATCATGACGTCCTTGTAAACATCTTTGTGTCCTTCTACTTACTCCACTCCTCCATGAGAAAATAGACAGCCACATCTGACACCTTATAGGAACCTGACACCAAACAAGTACCCGTCATCCCCCAGATCCCTTCATAGCGGTTACTGTATAATTGTCCCAGCATTCCCAGCAGTGTCACCTCTCCAGTCAGCAGCTCCATCATCTTGTGGGTGACTTCTAGGATCTTCTGCTCATTGATGTCATCATGTATCAGGGGGTGAGGTGGAGGAGCCGGGATTGGGCTCAGGGTTCTCCCGTCCTTCATACAAGGGCCTACAGCGCCAACTAGAGGGTCTTCTTCACTACTGTGTAATCCTGGTTATGGAGAGGAGAGACACATTGATAAATCTCCCTCCATACATTTCCAGAATCTCTCACCTCTCCAGTCCTATCACTCTGTTATTCCATAGTAATGATGTCATGTGACCTGCATCACAATCTCTCACCTCTCCAGTAATATAGAAGAGAGAATCTCTAGGGTGAGCTGGAATATTCTCTCCACCTCCTGTCTCTGTCCATTTCTGATCCTGAAGAGAAAGAAGATAAGGCAAAGAAAACACATATAAAATATTGATTAAAAAACAATTACTGAAATCAATAAGAAAACACGGAGGAGATCCTGATGTTAGTGTGGATTTTTGATCTTCTATGGATTAGAAGTGGTTTTGGTTTTTTATACGAGATGAATCAGTGAAAATCCTGTCATGAAGTAGAGGAACTTCAAGATTCATGAATCATGGATGTGCTGGGGATGTGTCATATCATACTACTAGAGATACACCCGGGTTGGTTGAAAGTCGGTTTTAAAAAGTCATCAGAATTTAGGGACAAATTGGTTCGGGACAGCAACTTTAACCTGGCACCAAACCCCAATGAACCTCAATGGGACTAGAATTTTACACCCAAAAAATGGCTTGAAAATGGTAGTAGTAAGGTCTAGAGGGATGATAATAGTTGAAAAACGGGGGCAGTTGCCGAAGCCCCACAATGGTCTAGAAAAAGTACTTACCTAATAACATAACACAAGGAAATTTAATAAAGAGAATTAATTTAAAAAAATGAATGAAATAAATGATGTCACAGCAGTGTGAGGCGTTCTAGGTGATCGACCCAGTTATTTACGTAAATAAATATTTGGTAATAGAAAACTAGACACTTTCTTCACTGCGCTTAAAATTCTGGTAATTAGATTGTCTAAATTTCAAGTTTGGGCAATATGGAAAGCCAAAATGGTAAGCTTTGCGAGTACGGAAAGTCAAAAGTTCAAGTTCTGGGAATCTGAAAAAGTCAAAATTTCAACTGGCTGTAGAGGAGGGGGGGGGGGGGGGGGTCGGTCCTCTTGTCGGTCCTCACGTAGGGCAACTACCACAAGGTATACAGGTCAAACTCTGGCAACTCTTTTCCCACCAAGAAATTGAACGGTACATCCATCAGTACCATGAGACATATGGACAGCATCTTTCACCATGTGAGACACATTCTGCCTCCTGGTACTACATGCCCCATCAAATTGTGGTGGAGAGCTTGTGGAGAAGTCATCATGGCAATAGTACCTGCACCAAAGTGTTCTTGTACTCCCTTATTTTAGTTCTTGCGGTCCAATTATTGGAATGAAAGATGCTATGCTATCCTTATAGTTGGATCCAGAGGGTTGTCCTCCTGTTTTCGGTCTGTTTGAGATAGCAGGAACGGCAGTCAATCGGGAGTCAGGTGTAGTGCGGTGGCTTGTGAGTGTTCTTGGAACCGCAATGTCTCCAACTGTCCTCATTCTAATGCACTTACCATTTACAGGATTTGCTGATAATCGCACTGCTTGTTATGTTTCCTAATAGCGAGCCTGCGCTCCGTAATGTACGGATTCCAGCTCCCGCACAGGACTAATGCGGGCTCAGGGATCCCCGGTAATTTACATTACAAATTATCTAAAAGTTGGGAGATACAATATCTGCAGGGATGTGGGACACCTAAATATCTAACCGGATCAAGTCTGAAATTCATATCTTCATTAGGGTCAATTTAAAATGCTGATTATACAATGGGAGGCAAGAGGCAGCATTTCACAGGCCCAACTAGGGAACCGACCTAATAACGTGACCCCCAGCCAAGAGGAAACCCCAAATCAGAGAGATGGGAGTGAGGGGTCATGATAATGTCCCCGGTGACTACACACCTACCTTCTCCTGCAGAGCTCCAGATATATGTGACAGGCCTGTGATGATGTCATAGTCATGTGACCAGCCCCATGTGGGTGGAGAGTAGGCTCTGGGCTGCTGGAGAGACTATAGGACCTGTGATGACATAATGACCATGTGAATTAGTCACATGTGTGGGAGGAGTCATGCTCCGAAGTGTTGCTAGGGGCGGGGCCATGTGAGGAGAAGTTGTGTTGGTCTCTTCCTCTGATGAGCCTCTTGATGATATAATGGACACCGACAGAAACCCAGAAGACGCATTGTAACTCTTATTGCTCTGCTCTCGGTTGTGTATCGTGATGATATTATTTATTATTTGCCTGATTTGATTATACAGCAGAGAGTAACACCTCTTAATAATAATAATTCCTTTATTTATATAGTGCACACAGATTACGCAGCGTTGCCACAGAACTTGACAAATTGGTCCCCAATGGGCTCACAATCTAATCATCTACCAGTATGTTTTGGAGTGGGGAAGGAAACTGAAGACCCGGGAGGAAACCCACGCAAACACGAGAGAATATACAATATATTTTGCGATGTTGACCTGGATGGGACTTGAACCAGGGTCCCCAGCACTGCAAGGCTGTAATGCTAACGCACTAAGCCCCCGTGCTGCCCAGACTTCAGACAACCCGGCAGGAAGAGTGCATGGTTCTATAGATTCAGTATAACTTAGTGTTCTCCACAAAAGAATAAACCCTCACATCAAAGAGGAAACTGCCAAGACGAGTTACAGTCTCCAAAAGTATTGGAGACAGTCAGTGTGCAACGCTAGTGTCACTGTTTGGCATTGTTAAAGAGGGAAAGCACCACACGAAGCAGCTCGTAAACCGAAAACGTGGGAGAAAGTCACTAGCAGCAGAATATGGCCGGGGAACAGTAGCCCAGAACAGACCATGACAAGAATGTATATAATCATTCGAAACGCGTAGGTCATTTTGGGTGTCTGGACCGTATGTCCCTTTCTCTGTAATATTCTACCTATGGATTAAATGTAATCTAATAGATTTTTTACTCTACTGGATATCTGGAGTGCTGGACTTTCTTGTTCTACTGGATATTTTAGCCCAGAACAGAGACAACTGGACAGACCAAAAATATAAGGACTTCCTCTCTTCAATGCCACTCCTCCAACCAATTTGAATCAGCCTAAGGGAAAATAGTTTTATAATGGTTGGCAATAGTACCAGCAAATAGTAATATGGTCCTTGCCCTCTTGGAAGTGAGAGCTGATGCAGGTCTGTGAGAGAGGCTGAAAATCTGTTTCTCTGTTTCCGGGGAGAATATTATAGTAGATGAGATACCCAAATGAGTTCTGGGTAGCATACTATAGATCATGGGGTGGCACAGGGGTTTCTGAGCCACGCCTCAGACCTGCCGAAAGGGTTAGCTACAGTCTCAAAGGTAGGAGGGTAGTTTGTGGTGAATGCTTCGAAGAGTGTGACATCTCCACAAGCCAAATACTGCCACCCCTAATACTGAAGAGCGGCCAGGAGGCGTCGGAGAGAATGTCGTAGACTCTATAAGTGCCTTCTTTACCCAGGGGGAAGCTAAAATGTATACTGAGAGAACTGCTGTTCAAAGACACTCAGGCTTAGTTTGTCATGGTGATACCTTCCCCACAACCATCACCAGGTGAGCTGCTTTATAGTAGGACCTAAGGTCAGGAAGAGCTAATCTGGCCTTATCATTAGATATGGGGGAGGAGTACTTTTCTAGATGTTTACGAGTCCTGATGATTGTGTATCGATTGCCAAGATCAAATAGGAAAAATACCCTGTGAAACGCCTAGAAGAAATAGAGGATCGTGACAGGATGGCCATCTACAAAAACGCACAGCAGCTTAGATAAGTGAACATGCCCTTGACCAATCTTATCTGCTTTTTATGGATTGCAACAAACTGGGAAAGTTTAACTGGAAGCGGTCTTTGGATCAGTATTTTGTGGGTGCCCAGATAAAATAGTTCTTCTGTCATTAAACAACTTCTGCTAAAAGGATCCCCACAACAGCTGGTCGAAGCTGCTCATGCTTGAATGGATGGCCATAGATTCCCACGAACACAAGATTCTTAAACATATCTCAGGATAACAAAATAACCACCTTCTCTAATCACTGTTATAACAAAAATGCAGCATTTCACAGATATAATTCCAACCTGTCTCCATCAGTCTGCGTTGTACACAATTTCAGTTGCCTCAGAATCTGACCGTAAATAAGAAGTCTGAGGGCCACATCACTTGTCATAAGCGATCACTTTCTGGAGGATCACTTGGAGGTGTATGATTGATGAAATAAGGGTACCTCAAGGAGTGTCTGAATGAGTTTGAAGGCCCTTAATCAGATTGTAGCCGGGTTTGAATCTGTATTATTTGATGGGGAACAGTAAAAGAGAACTTCAACTGGATATTATATCTATTGCGATCATCAAAAGTTTGTTACTTATTCCAGAGTGCTGTTAAGGGTATAGACAGACCAACTAGGTCAACTTCTCTGGGTAGGCAGAACAGGATTGCCTTAGATATATTACTAGCTGAAAATGAGGATTTTGTAAATGCTTGGTACTTTCTATAGTACTTTAATTTCCAAATAGTTATAGCTACCAGGCATTGCCCGGGATAGTAAGTGAACTGCTCTAAGCTCATAACAAAATAAATATTTATATCTATATCTATGTTTTTTGGTATCTATTTATGTCTGGTCACTTTCTCTGTTCCTCTCTATGTCTGTGTATTCTCTGTCATCTTTATCTGTCTTACTATCTGTCTTTCTCTCTGTCTATCCGTCCTCTCTGTCTCTCTCACTGTCCTGTAAATGGTGTTAATAATTGTATTTTTGAAAGTGTGGTGTTAAAATTTCACCCTTAGTCCATGACGATTCTCTGAGTCACTGGAAGTGGCTGTGCAAAATTTGGTACGACTCATCTTTATACATTAGATTAGCTGTAGATCCCGGCGTTGTCCTTCCTCTTAGTTATAAGATAAAATAAATCAGTTAACAAAAAATATTTTATATTGATCTAAGTATTCTATCTCTCTCCCTGCCTCTCTCATCTAACTCCCTGACAGTCCCTCTGTCCCTCATCTCCCTGACTGTCCCTCATCTCCCTGATGGTCTTTCTGTCACTCATCTCCCTGCCCTGACTGTCTTTCTCTTACTCACTCTCCCTCACTGTCTCTCTCTCACTAATTCCCTTCCTGTTTACCACTCACTCCTTTCTTCCTCTCTCTCTGTCATTCACTCTCCCTGTCTCTCATCCACTCTCCCTACCTGTATCACTGTCACTCACTCTCCCTGCATGTCTCTCTTTACTTCACATCCCCTGCCCTGCCTCTCTCTCACTCACTGTCCCTGCCGTCTCTCTCTCCCTGTCCCTCTCTCTCCCGTCTCTCAGTCACTCCCTGCTTGTCTCTCTATCATTCACTCTCCAGACTGTCTGCACTCACTTTCCCACCTGTCTCTGCCACTCACTCTCCCGACGTCTCTCTCTGTCACTCACTCTTCCTCTCTCTCTTGCGTGTTCTCTCACTCTCCCTGTCTGTTCCTACCATCTTAAAGAGGACCTGTCACCCAGAATTTCCCACTAGGACTGCTTACTAAAGTAAACAAAAGCAGCAGTAGCAGCATGGGCCGGCGGTGAGGCCGGGCGTCATGCGGCAGTCAACGCCACCTAATCCCACCCACAATCTGCCCCTCACGAATACATTGGACCGCTTTGAAGCGCGGTCCGGCGTTTCTATTGTACTCCGCAGTGGGTGTTAGATAGCGTTATCGGAGGTTTCCGTAACGCTATCATTGTAACACTGCTGATTGTTTTAGGCACTTTAGTAACAGCTCCTAGTGCCGAATTTCTGGGTGACAGATCCTCTTTTACTCACACATAAGCTGTATTATGCTCCTATAGTAACCAATCACAGCGTAGAGCTCATTATTTATTATTATTAATTATTATTCATTATTATAATTATACTACACACACTCAGCTTTAATATAAGATTAGCTGTAGATCCTGGTGTTCCCGGATCCTGACAGCTCTAGCTAAAACAAAATCGAATTGAATTGGTTAACAAAGAAATATTCTGTTTACATATCTCTCTTTACACCTGTCTGTCTCTCAGTCACTCTCCCTGCTTGTCTCGCTATTATTCACTCTCCATGACTGTCTGTCACTCACTCTCTCTGATTGTTCACTGTCTCTCACTTTGCCTGCTCTGTCTCTCTCTTACTCTCCTGCCTGTCTCTCACTTCCCTGCCTGTCTCTCTCTTACTCTCCCTGCTTGTCTCTCACTCACTTTCCCTGCCCGTCTCTCTCACTCACTCTACTTGTTTCTCTCTCTCTCTCTGCCTGTCTCTCTGTCACTCACTTTCCCTGACTCCCTCTGTCACTCCTCCCTGCCTGTCTCTGTCACTCGCGTTGTCTACCTGTTTCTCACTAACTTTCTTTCTGTCTCTCACACTCATTCTCCTGCCTCTATCCATCTAACTCACACATAAGTTCTCTTATAATCTTTGCCTGTAGTAACCAATCAAACCTCAGAGACTCATATTAATGACCTGTGGCAAAACAGCAACCAATCACGGCTCAGCTTCCAACTGCCACAGCAGCAGCAGACAATGGCTCCTGTATATGATGGGTATTAATTGGATTTTGGAAAGCATGATGTTAAACTTTCAGTTCAAAATTGAGTCTATAAATTACCGGGAGTCAGAGAAAAATGTGCAGATTCCTTTAATGGACATACATACATATACCACACACACACTCAGCTTTCTATAATAGTAATACAGATCCTGATGGCAAACACTGGAATGACTCACATCTGGGAATTCTGGGATAGCATAATGTTTTACATCCACTTTCCAGTTAGATGACTTTTGGTTTGCTGCTGTATTGCCTTGCTTAAGAGGACTGTTTCATAGACTTAGATTTAGTACAGAGGTGCCACTATGTACCAAAACGGGAGATGGAAGATCCCTATAAGGACAATAACGATTCTGCTTTATGAAAAGTCTCATCAAAAAATTCAAGTAGAGAACCCGTCTCAGATGTTCCACAGAACTATGTGAATTATAAAGTTTACAACAGGAGAGAAATATTAGAGAGTTTTGATCTTGTAACTTTATGCGTAGTTTATGTCTTTTGATTTTTAATTTCACCGGCGGGGCAAATGTCTGCGCAAAAAGGGAATTCCCGAATTATAACAGAAATATTGCACTTTTGTATGATACAGAAGAGTCCAGTTCTTTGACTTTTACTCAAAGCTTAATCTATAATGAACTTGCCAGCCGCACCCGGATTAAGGAAGTCATGAGTGGGCTAATGTCTCTAACGGAAACGTGTGCGCACTGTACCGGCTCCCGTAGGGCGCCATGCGCCCATTGCCGTCTGTGGAGGACGTATATCGGCTGTATATACGTCCTCTATACGGTAGTGTGAATGTGCCTTACATTTAGATAACTCTGTAGTTTCCCCCAGCATCTGAATGAGTTTCCCTCCCCCTTGTCCCAGGTAAAAATAGTAGAAAATTTAAATTCAAGAAGTTCAAAATAAATCAGTCCCCCTTTCCAACCGCAAATTAATAAGCAAACCAGTAATGTAAAAAACGAGGAGTGAGGCGTCAGCCTTTGCCTGGACTCGGGTGGTATTTGTAGTTTCCGGGGAGGGTATTTCTACGACACTGTGGGTGTGTGATGCTCTTACATGTGCACCCCTAAGAAGACGGACTGCGACCTAAGGAGGGAAAAGGTTGTGCTCCCCTTTGTTTTAAAGAGGACCTGTCACCCCCCAAAAGAACCCCGATACAAACATCCCCCCCATATCCTCTTTCCAGACCCTTTCTATATATGCTAAATTTATTTTAATGTATGTTGAGAAAGTTGTACTAAATGTTCCTAAAGATCTGACCTCTTACCAATAAGAGGTCGGATCCAAGTATCTTCTGCGGCTGCCAATCGGATGTATTCAGGAGGGGGCTGGCACTCTCCTGCTAATGTCTGCCGACACTCCCTGACACTTGTCCACCACGCCCCTCTGTTTTCACTTCTCGCAAGCTGTCAGAGAATCGGTAATGCTGCCGTGCAAACTGACAGCTACTGACAGCGACGGCTGCGGCACGTCGTTCTTATTGACAGAGCCTGCGCCGATGTACTGCACACGGCGCCGCCAAAAAGATGAGTGTGACCTCTTATTCTTGTCCTTCGAATGTTTTTGACTTTGTGAAATGATGTGACCTGGATTTTCACATTTCCCATTTTAGCTTACCACGGTGTGAGGTCTTCTGATGGTCAACAAACTTCCATTTCCGAGTAAAACTTTTCCCACAATCGGAGCATGAAAATGGCTTCTCCCCTGTGTGACTTCTCACATGACGATCGAGATGTGTTTTCCGAACAAAACATTTTCCACACTGTAAACATGAAAATGGCTTCTCCCCTGTGTGACTTTTCTGATGTCTAACAAGATTGTCATTGGAAGCAAAACATTTCCCACAATCTAAACATGAAAATGTATTTCCTTCTTTGTGAGTTCTTTGATGTCTAACAAGATGTTGTTTTTGAGTAAAACTTTTCCCACAGTCAGTGCATGAAAATGGCTTCTCCCCCGTGTGACTTTCTTTGATGTTTAAGAAGATTTTGAATGGTTGTAAAACATTTCCCACATCTGAACATGAGAATGTATTTTCCCTCGGTGTGAGTTCTCTGATGTTTAAGAAGATGGTGTGTTTTCAGTTAAAATTCTCTCACATTCTGTGCATTGAAATGGCTTCTCCCCCGTGTGAGTTTCTCTGATGTCGACAAGACTTTCATTGGCATAAAACATTTTCCACATTCTGAACATGAAAACGGCTTCACCCCTGTGTGAAATTTGTTGATGTGTTTCGGAGATGGTTTGTTTGGAGTAAAACATTTCCCCCATTCGGAGCATGAAAATGGAGTTTCCCCGTGGTGACGTTTTTGATGTCTACAAGAGTTTGATTATGGTTAAAACACTTCCCACATTCTGAACTGAAAAATGACCTTTCCCCCCGTGTGACTTGGCTGAAAATCTTCTATAAGCGCATAATTACCACCACTTTTTAACAAGAATCATTGTTTAGTAACCGTTCCATGATGATTTATAAGAAAGGCATACCCTCTAATAGGAGGCAGATTATGGATCTTGTGTGTGTGAAGGTTCCGTTTGGAGATCAATCTGGGATATTGTCATGGTCTTCAAGATTATCTGGTGTCATACAACCATCACCTGCTGTAACATGTGATATTCAGAGTACAGATATTTCCTCTGAGTCTCTGGTGTTGTTATCTGTGAAGGATTAAACAGATTTAAAAATATAACCTTATCATGGTTTGTGGTAAGAAAACCTGAGAGCTATCAACAGACATTTGTGTGATATCCAAGCCGGTAATGCGAAAGCATTTTTGTCTGCCATGGGGGCTATGACTTTCTGTTTAACCATAAGTTCTGTATTATACTGATTGTAACATTAGCGGTGTCCTCCTCCGAGGCCCTGGTGAGTCAGTATTCCTGACCCTCATAGCTCCCACATTCAGCTTTCTTAGTCTAGTCTCCATGTTCTTTTCGATTGTGTTATCACGTCTGTCTCTGCTATGATTAGTGGTTACTACTCACGCTGGGCGTTCCTGTAGGAATACTCGCTCCTTCCAATCGCTCATCGCCCCCACATATGTCTCGAGGGCAAAGATTCTCACATCTTCATCCTGATACACAAACTGCAGGAACAAATATTGGAAAAGAAGTCACCGAGACAAAACAGAGTTACACACGCCAAAATGTTTGCTGATAACGAAACCGTAAGTAATTATCATGGATGACAAATAAGACCAACCGGACAAGAGAAATTAATCTGAGACACATAGATGCAGGTCTTCAATATAAATCCACCATGCTGTAGAGCAATTCCAACTTTTCTTATAAGCGAAGAATTCGTCTTTTGAAAAGTTTCGAAAAAGGACAAGTTTTGAAGCGTTTGATGACTAGATATAAAATTCAACGCATCAGAAGAATATGTCATTACGTCTTGCTCTCCATCTACATGAGATCACTGTGGGACATATTTTGCTCCCTGACAATCCCTGTGGTAGAAGAAAGGACTGGGACATCTCTCCGGTGATGTTCTCTTACTTGAATCTACCTGTAGGAAACACCAGAGACTTGAATTCCTTCTTTCCATACAGATATGAAAAGGACGTGTGGATTTAGTCTGTCTATTACCTGCTGATGTGAGGGTCTGGTGGTCCTCCATCATGACGCCTTGTACAGACATTTTGTGTCCTTCTCAATACTCCACTCCTACATGAGAGAAAGACAGCCACTCTGACACCTTATAGGAACCTGAACACACACAATGATCCCGTCATTCACCAGATCCCTTCATAGCCGTTACTGTATAATTTCCCAGCTTCCCAAAGCAGTGTCACCCTCCGTATCATCAGAGCTCCATCATCTTGTGGGTGACTTCTAGGCATCTTCTGCTCATTGATGTCATCATGTATCGGGGGGGGTGGAGGTGGGGAGCCGGGATTGGGCTCAGGGTTCTCCCCGTCCTTCAACAGGGGCCTGAAAGCGCCCAATAGAGGGTCTCTTCACTACTGTGTAATCCTGGTTATGGAGAGACACTTGAAAATCTCAACTCCATCCATTTCCAGAATCTCTTCACCTCTCACCTATCATCTGTATTCCCAAGATAATGATGTCATTGATGACTCATCCCATCTCTCCACTCTCCAGTAATATAGAAGAGAATTCTAGGGTGAGCTGGAATATCTCTCCCACCCTGCGTTTCTTGTCCATGTCTGTCTTGATCCTGAGAAGAAAGAACAGACAAGTAGAACATCTATAAAACTAATGTAAATTAAATCAATATAAGAAAACCACTTAGGGATCCTATGAACAGTGATGGATTTTGATCTTCTATGATACATTGTGACGTTTCCTATGACGGAGATGAAATCTGTTTAACATCCTGACATCATTGAGAGGAATTCATGAATATAAGTGTTAGGGATCCAATTCGGACAACTGAAACCATGGACCCATACGTGACATTTCCCGGACCACTACTGCGTCCTCTGAGTGAAATTACAGTTGATGGTGATTTGAAGTTGGGAGTCCCCTCTCCCACATGACGCTGTGTATGGACCGGCAACCGTGGTCTGGTACTGGACAGCGTTATATTATCACACCCTGGTGCCAGGTTATTACAGATGTGGAGTGCGATGGGATTGTAGTTTTCTTGGGCGAGAAATATGAATTTCCACATTGGTAATAACGCAAGCGATTCTATGTCCTATCACTGGAGATTCTCCTTAACCACCAATAATAGAGGCGCTGTTGATGCCCGAGATGTGGAGAGTAACCCCAATTGTGGAGAGAATTCCTCCATTAGGGTCAGCCGCAGGATTCCAAATTCATCACTAAGGATCAACTTCACAAATGTCTTGGATCTAGTTCTCAATTTGAGGGAATTACAGTCACACAACGTTCAGTCATACCCCGTCAAACGGCGAGGTCCTTTTTCTTTGAATTTCATTATTTTTTTCTCCCGTCCTTCAAAAAGGTATAGTTTTTTTTTTTACCAGGCTTGTTTTGCATAACAAATTGCAACTCTCATGAGGTACGTTATTATCGTCCATGCGTGATGGAAAGCGGGAAAAAATTCCAAATGGCAGTGCAAAGATTGAAAAGAGGATTTGGGCTCAATTTCTTGTGGGATCGGATTTTACAGCTTTACTGGCCCAACATGAAGGTTACTGTATTCGTGGGTCGTGCAATTTCGGGATTGAACATGATATAGGTTTCGTTTTCATACCTTAAAAAGTTACAAACGTTCTGTTTTGTCATTGGTGGAGCTATAACTTGCAAGTGAATTGGTCCTGAGCTATGGTGGTGGTGCTCGCTTTTAGGTTGTAAGGCTTTTAGATTTTAATATTGAATTGGGACAATTTTCAAATGGCAATGAGTGTTTTTCGTGGGGCTATTTTAAGGCTTGGGGATTGAAAGGGGATATATGCTATGTTGGTAGAGCAGTGTGTGAGTGTGGTGTTTATAGGTGAAGCAGTTTTTTCTGTGCGTGTTTTGTGTGCCAGTTTTGTTTAGGTGCAGGGTGCCCTGTTCTCCTTGTCTTGGCCCCCCCCTTTTTTTGTTTCCCTTTTTTCTTTTTCTGTTTTTTCTCTTTGTTCTCCTGCCCTCTTTTTTTTCCCCTTTTTTTTTCGCTGCCCTCTGTTTCCTCCTTTCCCTTTTCCCTTTTTTTTTTTCCCCTTTATTCTTTTTCCCTTTTCCTTTTTCCTTTCTTCCCCCTTGTTTTTTTTTTTTTTTCTTTTTTTTCCCTTCCCTTTTTCCTTTTTCTTTTCCCCCTCTCCTTCTCTTTTTCTTTTTTTTTTTCCCTTCCTTCCTCTCCTCCCTCTTCCCCCCCCCCCCCTTTTTTTTTTTTTTTTTTTCTCTTTTTCCTTTTTCCTCCCCCCTTTTTTCTCTTCTCCTTTCTTCTCCCCTTCCATGTTATGGTTATATTTTATAATCTGTTTTATCCTTCACAGATGACAACACCAGGAGCTCAGAGGAACATCTGATATCAGATGATAATATCCCAAATATATCCTCAGACCTCCCCACACAAGATCCGTCATCTGATCCTGTTAAATGGGTCATTTCTACTGCACACAAGATCCGTCATCTGATCCTGTTAAATGGGTCATTTCTACTGAATCATCGCGAACGGTTATGAATACGAATTCTTGTTTAGAAAGTGTAAAACTTTATCGCGTTAAAGCAGATAATCAGCAAATTCACAAAGGGGAGAAGCAATTTTCCTGTTTAGAATGTGGAATATGTTTTAAACAAAAATCAGATTTTGTGATACACCAAAGAAGTCACACGGGAGGAAATCTATTTATATGCTCAGAATGTGGGAAATGTTTTACTCAAACAAGCCATCTTCTCAGACATCACATAATTCACACTGGGGAGAAGCCATTTTTATGTTCAGAATGTGGAAAATGTTTTAAGCAAAAATCCGATCTTGTAAGACATCAAAGAAGTCACACGGGGGAAACTCCATTTTCATGCTCCGAATGTGGGAAGCGTTTTACTCAATCATACTATCTTCTTAAACATCAACAAATTCACACAGATAAGAAGCGATTTTCATGTTCAGATTGTGGGAAATGGTTTACAGCCAAAGAAAATCTTGTTCGACATCAAAGAACTCACACGGGGGAGAAGCCATTTTTATGCACGGAGTGTGATCGACGTTTTACTGAAAAACACCATCTTATTAAACATCAGAGAACTCACACCGAGGGAAATACATTCTCATGTTCAGAATGTGGGAAATTTTTTAGAACCATTGAAAATCTTCATAAACATCAAAAAAGTCACAAAGGGGAGAAGCCGTTTTCATGTTCAGATTGTGGGAAATGTTATACTCGGAAATGGAAGCTTGCTAACCATCAGAAGTCCGCACACAGTGGTAAAGTTGAAATGGGAAATGTTGAAACTACAGGTCATACAGATGTTATACCAGAATAAGAAGTTACACTCATTTTTATTCCGGAAGAGTAACGATACTCCTTTTACCATATTTGAGATTTTTTTTTTTTGCTGAGAAGGAGATTTTCACTAATACAAATAAATAACTTATAGTCGTATATAATGTTAATAGACTGTTATTTAGACAAGATTGTATCAGGCATTAAACAAGGGGTGCGCAACCGTTTCTCACCTGAGGGTCGCAGTGTCATTCTTTAAGGGGGTGCACATAATCGCCTCAGTAGAAACTACAAATACCACCCGAGACAAGTCAATGGCTGACTCCAAACTCCTTGGGCGTTAGCGCGGCTGGTTGCTTCGTTGGTTTAAATTACTGGTTTGATTAATTTGGGGGGTGGGTTAAAGTAGTTTTGAAAGCACAGAGTAATCTGAATGTAAGGTCAGAGGACGCTTTTTATTTTTATTTTGATCGAGACAGAACCGGTTCTTAGCGACAAAACAGAGACAATAGAAATAAGATTCGACACAATTCTAGTTCATTCTAAATTTTCAAAAATGGTTGTAAAGGTCTGTTTCTGTTAGACACATTAGCCCACTCATGACTTCATTAATCCGGGTGGCTACAAGGGTTATTAATAAATTTTAAGCGTTGAGTAAAAGTCAAAGAACTGGACTTCTTGGATGCACGGCTGCCGGACCGGAAGCAGGAGCAAAGACAGGTGAGTACAATCTGTGGGGTGCCGTGGCACATGGAGGGGCACGAGTGAGCCCACGACCCGAGACAGTAACCCCCCGTAACCATGGTCCAGAATGTTGTCCTTGGGCTCCCAAGATCTCTCCTCAGGCTCAAACCCCTTCCAGTCAACCAAGAAGAACCGCCTACCTCTTATCATCTTCATGTATAGGATCTCAGGAGCAGGAGAAGGAACTTGCCAGGAGAAGCGGTTCAGAATGACTGGCTTGAGCAGAGATAAGTGGAAGGAGTTTGGAATGTGCATGGTGGGAGGAAGGTGCAGCTTATAGGCCGGCAGATGCAGAATCCAGGGAGTTATAAGAAAACTCCGCCCATGGCAACAGAATGAACCAGTCATCCTGTCGAGCATTAACAAAAACGCACCAGAGTCTGGTTTACTCTTTCCACTTGACCGTTCGACTGTTGGTGATAGGCGGAAGAAAAGTCCAATTTTACTTAAAGCTGATTACACAGGGATCACCAGAATTTAGAAACAAACTGAACCCCAATCAGAAACTAAGTCCATGAAGCCGGAAGATGTGATGGAAGAACAGACTGGCAAGGTCCGTAATGAAGTTCATAGCCACGCGAGTCCACGGGCAGCTGTGTATCGGCAACTGCTGAAGAAGACCAGTAGGTTAAACTTAGCAGGATCCATCTGTAGGCCCCTGTCAGAGATAATATAGGAAGGGAAGACTGTTCTGATGGAACTGGCACTTCTCAAGTTTGGCGTAGGGATGATTGGTTCTTAAACGACTGAGGACTTGCTGTACATGTGACCGATGTGATTCAAGGAACACCAGGATATCTTCAAAACAGACCATGACACAGGCATAAAGCAAGTCCCTGAAGATGCTGTTGACGAATTCCTGAAAGACGGCTTGTGCGTTACAGAGTCCAAACTATTTTAAATTAAATTCTCTTTATTCAAAATGTTCTTTTCCCTTAACTCATCAGTATAAAAAACAACAGGAGAGAAACAAGAATATGCCTTATACATCAATTATAGGAACAATAAATACAAACATTTTTATAATTCACTCTAATACATTAATTAGTTATCTGATCACCCAATAATCATATGACCATCCATTGTTCCAGTTAACATCATATTCATATTCTTTCCATTAATTAATTCTTACATTATCTAACCCCACCAACCTCCCACCTTATTTTTTTTTTTTTATAAAAAAAAAAAAAAGATGAGAAAAAATAAAAATAAAAAATATATATAATCCTTTATTATTCACATAAAAACCCTCAGGAGTCTTCCTCCGCCTCCCATAGCCATCTTTTTTTTTCCAGACCCTCTCTTTCCTTTCCTCTAAGTATTTTATTTTTTTAAATGTTTTGATTCTTTTCAATTTATTATACCATTCTTTAATTTCGAGGGTTCGAGTTGATTTCCATCAACATACTTTCCATCAACATATCATACTTTCTATCAAGATATGTTGATTTTCATCAACATACTTCTAGCGATCTGTAGGGCCATCAACAACCATTGAACTTGATCTCTGGATCCAGTTATTTCTGTGGTGTTACCAAGGACCAATACGTCCGGTGTGTTAGGGACGTCTTATCTAGAGATTTTAACAACCTCTACATGAACTTACTCCCAGAATTGCAAAACCCACCGACAATTCCATACCGTATGCAAAAAATATGCACTTACTTCCTGACATCTAAGGCACTTTTCCATCTGCCTTCTCTTAAAGTCGTTTATCTTTTTTGGGGTGTAATATAATCTGTACATAATTTTGACCTGAATTAATCTGAGGGGTTCGGAGCCAGCCATACTACCCGCATTCTGATATATACTTCTCCATTGAGTTTCTGAAAGGGTCCCAATATCCTCTTCCCACTTTATTTTACTACTGTGCTTCAAGCCATCATAAAAATTTACAGACATATATCTGTAAATTTTTGATAGTTTTTTTTCTTGTCTTTTACTTTACCAAAAAATTCCACGCGATACATATCTACCCTTAAATATTGTCTCTTACTTATGCTAGTTAACCTACGATGCAACTGAATATATTGAAAGTAATGTTTATCCCCTAAATTATACAAATCTTTCATCGTATTTAAAGATATTAATCTCCCATCCATAAAAATCTGTGATATTTGGTCAATGCCCCTTTCTTCCCAAAATTTCTGACCCATTTTCTGCCTCATCTCCTTCAGATGAAAATGATTCCATAGTGGAGCATATATTGTGCTAGTGTTTAACTCATAACACTTTCTAACCCAATCCCATACTTTACTAAAACACCTACATATTGGTACCCGTGCTAATTTTGTAGATTTCAGGGCCCAGGAATCCACTATTGCTGACCCATTGTTAATATCTAAATTTACCTACAATAGATTTTATTATTATATCGTCTTTACCGCCTAACAGATATTGGAGTATAGCAGATACAAAATATAAGAAAAAAATTGGCAACGCCCAACCCCCCTTTCCATCCATCGCGAGTATTGAAGGCGAAGAGGTGAGTATTGAAGGGTGTGCAGGGAAAGGCTGGGCTATAAAGGATTATGGGTATGGCCAGCGCACTGACCCTTTAAATTCTCTGAAGCCAGCACGTGACGTCACCTCCCTCTCCCATGCTGGGAACATGGCGTGCCAACTCGATCTTGGCAATAAAATACATGATTACTCCATCCCCATCATCAAAGAACTCCTGCATCCTGCTAGTTCCTAAATATTCAAAGAGTTGGTCCATCCTCTCTTTGTTCCGGGCAGGCAGGATACTATTTTACACAATTGGTGGTCCTCTGGGACATCTAGAGTCTACGACATGCGCTCCAACTCCTCAGTCAGTCTTTAGGGGTGGCAGTATTAAGCTTGTGGAGATCACTCACTCTGTGATCCATTTACTTATCACTGCCCTCAGGTAGACCCTTTGAGACTGTATCCACCTTTTTTTAAGAACTGTGCTTTGGCTCAGAACCCCTGTGCCACTTTCCTGATCTATAATATGCTACTCAGAACAGATTTTTACCCTTGCTCACAAGACCACCATCAGCTCTCGCTTCCAGGGGGGCAAGGACCAATTACTATTTTGCTGGTACTATATGCCAACCCGATTACACACTTTTCACTGAGGCTGAGCCAAATTGTTGGAGGAGTGGCATTGAAGAGAGGAAGTTCCTTTATATTTTCTGGTCTTGTCCAGTATTGTTCTGGGCTGCTGTTCAGGTCACTATTCTGCTGCTAGTAGACTTCTCCTGAGGCTTGACCCAGCTTCTTTCCTTCTCCTGGATCGTGAGATCTCCACCCCGGTGTATGAATGCTCTCTCCTATGTTTTCTGTTGCTTGTTTGTGCTTCCATCTTTTATGATGCCAGACAACGACTCTAGTTGTGTCACTCTGCCTCAAATTACTGAGAGAGGTTTTCCTCTACCGAGATTTTCTTGACCTCATTCAGACAATTTGATGCCTACAAAGTTCTCCTGGCTTTTTTTTATTAAAGCATGGGCTTTGTACAAAGCACACAATAAATTAAGAAACACTCCTAGCACCTGCCGTAACCCTATGGCAGAATAAAGTGCTGCTCAATAAAGACTAGCTCAAGCAAACAAAAACCACATTCATTTTCAATTCAAGCGACGACCTGTACAGAGTTCTCCTGATTTCTGGAGACTGCATGGGGCCCTGACATACAGGATCTCACTTTTCCTGTAACTCTGACTGACTTAGTGGGAGGAATTTGCCTCAGTTGCAGACACTGCATCATAGTGAATATAATGTAACCATACACCCTTCCTGCAGGGGGCGGACTGAAGACTGTGGGTCTGTGGCTCTGTCTTTGCAGTTTCGTCTTTGACGGGAGAGGTTTTTCTTTGTGTGGAGACACTGAGTCACAGTGAATCTATAGAAACCATCCACCCTTCCTGCTGTATCATCAAATTAGGCAAATATATAAAGATATCATCACGATACACAACGAGCAGAGTAATAAGAGATTATAATGCGTCTTCTGGGTTCTTTCGGTGTCCATTATATCACTAGAGGCTTCATACAGAGGAAGAGACCAACACAAGTCTCAGCGCTGGTCACAACTTCTCCTCACATGACCCCGTCTCTAGCAACACTTCCTGGTGTCTGACTCCTCCCACACGTGACTAATCACATGACTATGACATCGTCACAGGTCCTATAGCTTCTCCAGCAGCCCAGATTCTGACTCCTCCCATACATGGGGCTGATCACATGACTATGACATCATCACAGGTCCTGTCACATATATCTGGAGCACAGCTCTGCAGGAGGAGGTAGGTGTGTAGTTACCGGGGACATTTATCAGTGACCCCTCACTTCCTTCTGTATAGTTTGATAGTTCGGGGTTTCCTCCTGGCCAGGGGTCACATTAGGAGGTTGGTTCCCTAGTTGGGCCTGTGAAATGCTGCTATCTGACCCCTATTTAATATAAGACCAATATAAAATGACCCTAATGAAAGATAATGAATTTCAGAACTGATCCGGTAGAATATTAATGTCATTTCTAATCACAGCGGATCCCTGAGCAGTCATAGCCCTGTGCAGGGAGCTGGAATCCGTTATGTTACGGAATGCAGGCTAGGTATTACGTGGACCTTTATAGTTTTTTTGCCTATTTTTGCTCCTCGCCTTCAAAGATCCATACATTATGTTTTTACATGCACATAGCTGTATGAGGGCTTGTTTTCTGTGCAGCAAATTATACTTTCTAATGACGGTATTTAATATTCCATGCCGTGTACTAGGAAGCAGGAAAAAGATGCCAAATGTGGTGAAATTGGCAAATAAATGCCTTTGCGCTATTTTCTTGTTGGCCTTGTATTTACATATGTAATTGGTATTTTAATATATAAAGCTGAGTGTATGTGCTACTGTATGTGAGTCTACTAAAGGAGTCCACCCAGAAAGTGTATATAGGTGTCAGGATCTGTGTTATGTAATATATACATGTATGTACACTCACTGGCCACTTTATTAGGTACACCTGTCCAACTGCTCGTTAACACTTAATTTCTAATCAGCCAATCACATGGCGGCAACTCAGTGCATTTAGGCATGTAGACATGGTCAAGACAATCTCCTGCAGTTCAAACCGAGCATCAGTATGGGGAAGAAAGGTGATTTGGTGCCTCTGAACGTGGCATGGTTGTTGGTGCCAGAAGGACTAGTCTGAGTATTTTAGAAACTGCTGATCTACTGGGGTTTTCACGCACAACCATCTCTAGGGTTTACAGAGAATGGTTCGAAAAAGAAAAAACATCCTGTGAGCGGCAGTTCTGTGGGCGGAAATGCCATGTTGATGCCAGAGGTCACAGGAGAATGGACAGACTGGTTCGAGCTGATAGAAAGTCAACAGTGACTCAAATCGTCACCCGTTACAACCAAGGTAGGCAGAAGAGCATCTCTGAATGCACAGTACGTCGAACTTTGAGGCAGATGGGCTACAGCAGCAGAAGACCACACCGGGTGCCACTCCTTTCAGCTAAGAACAGGAAACTGAGGCTACAGTTTGCACAAGCTCATCGAAATTGGACAGTAGAAGATTGGAAAAATGTTGCCTGGTCTGATGAGTCTTGATTTCTGCTGCGACATCCGGATGGTAGGGTCAGAATTTGGCGTCAACAACATGAAAGCATGGATCATTCGCGATCCAGCGGCGCGTTCTCTGCACAGGATTCGGGTCCGGCTGGGATTTAAGATGGTAGTTCCTCCGCCGTCCACCAGGTGGCGCTGCAGCGCCGAAAATAATCTTAACGCCCCGGAATGCACCATCCCATAGAAGGTGAAGGTGAGCGCTCCCCAAGCGACACATTTTCGGTTTTTAAATGCGGCGGTTTTTCCGAATACGTCGGGTTTTCGTTCGGCCACGCCCCCCCGATTTCTGTCGCGCGCATGCCGGCCCCGATGCGCCACAATCCGATCGCGTGCGCCAAAAACCCGGGGCAATTCATGTACAAGCGGCGCAAATCGGAAATATTCTGGTAACACGTCGGGAAAACGCGAATCGGGCCCTTAGTAAATGACCCCCAATGTGTGAAGTTTTTGCATTCTAAACAATACAACTTTTCTGCAAAAGTATTAACCCCTTGACGGTTTTGCGTTTCCATTTTTCTTGTGGGTGTTTGCTGAAATAGCCATCAAACACTCACTGGGTATGGAGTGGGCTCAGCCTGAGTATTCACAGCCGATGTGTGAAAAAATGGTCTTCAGAAGTGTGACTACATGTGATACAGTGGTGTCTATGTTTGTTTTATATGTGAGTACATTAGTGGCTGAGGAATCGTTACAGGCTTTTCTTGTGATATAGTCCCATAAAACAAACATAGAATCTCCTAGTGAAAGTCTGGGGTTACTTAGGCCCATAAAATAATATACTTTTGTGAATGCACTATCCACCAACCTGTATAAAACATACTATAGTATCCCCCATATTGGTTGTCTTTTCTAGACCACTGGGGTTAATTATATTTGTCACATTGAAGAATCATTTCATGCTTTGATGACCCAATTCAACACTGGAAGCACCAGTAGAATAAGTTCAAATGATTGGATGTAGGGATTTAAGGTATTTAACATAGATCTTAAAGGACACCTGTCATCAGGTCTGTGTCACTTGTCTTGTCACTACTACCTGTTGGAGCAGCTCACAAGGATCCCATACCAGCCTTTATCTAGTTATTTCATACATTATTCATTGTAAAATCACATATTTTTTATCATGTAAATGAGGCTGGTCACATGGTCAGAGGCAGTGATGTCACCCCTGTTACCCCTCCCCTCTCCTCCCCCTGCTCATGTCTGTGTGTAATGTATAGTAAAGTATTGCTAGTGTGTGTGCTGCATCTGCTGACATGCTGCATCCTCCTAATATACAGGTGAGAGACACAGACATCAGCTACACATGAATCTGACATGTTCTGCTGTAACATGGCTGCATGGAGCTGCTGTATCTCTCCTAAACACACACACAGGCTGCAGGGAGCGCCAGCACCAGGAAGCACATCATTATACAGCCTCACATCATTATACAGGGTGTCAGTCATGCACTGGGGGTGTGGCTGTGCCTCCCACTCATGAATAAGGTGGACAGCTTGAATATGCTAATGCTTCATTGGACATTTCACAGGTCATTTGCATACAGCTTTAGGACCTCATTGCTTAGGTTTACAGGCATGTAGAGGAACAATGAAGGGATAGAGGCAATGCTCTCTAATGGCAGTTTATGAAAATATATTTAGTTAAGGGGGGTTATTTTGCATGACAGGTTCTCTTTAAGTAGACAGCAGATGTTAGGTCACATATACACTATACACTGCCGCTCAAAAGTTTGAGGTCACTGAGTCAATTTTGTGTTTTCAATGAAAACTCATGCTTTTAGTTTTCAAATGAGTTGCAAAATGAATAGAAAATATTGTCCAGACATTGACAAGGTTTGAAATATTTTTGTTTTTCATTCAAATAATTTTCTCCGTCAAACTTTGCTTTTATCAAAGAATTCTCCCTTTGCTGCAAGTAAAGCATTGCAGACCTTTACATTCTATCTGTTTATTTGCTGAGGTAATCGGGGGGAATTTCACCCCATGCTTCCAGAAGCCCCTCCCACAAGTTGGATTGGCTTGATGGGCACTTTTTGCTTACCATACAGTCAAGCTTCTCCCAGAACACCTCAATGGGGATCTGCTGACCGGGCTGGCCAATCCATTACAGATAGAATACAAGCTGCCTGCTTCTTCCCTTAATAGTTCCTGTAAAATGTGGAGGTGTCCTTTCGGTGATTGTCCTGTTGTTGGATGAAATTGGCGCTGTCCAACTGCTGTCCAAAGGGTATGGCATGGGTTGCAAAATGGAGTAATAGTCCTCCGTATTCAAAATCTCTGTGATCTTGTACATATCTTCCACTTTACCAAAACCAAAGCAACCCCAGACCGTCACATTACCTCCACCATGCTTGCCAGATGGCATCAGGCACTCTACCAGCATCTTTTCAGTTGTTCTGCATCTCAGAAATGTTCTCTTTCTTTATCACTCTGCCCTGAAGGCAGCATCCTGGAGTGTCCTCTTCACTGTAGAGGTTGGCATTGGCATTTGGTGAGTATGATTTAAAGAAGCTGCCACTTGTGGACCTGCGAGTTGTCAGTTTCTCAAACCAGAGACTCTAATGTACCTGTCTTGTTGCTTAGTTATGCAGCGCCCCCCCCCCCCCACTTCTCTTTTTGCTCTTGTTAGAATCTGCATGTGCTCTCCTCTGAAGGGAGTAGTACAAACCATTGTAGCATATCTTTACTTTCTTGGCAATTTTTAACATGGCCTTCATTTCTAAGAACAAGAATAGACTTTCACATGAAAGCTTTATTTTTGTGGACATTGTAAGAGTTTCATAGAACAAACAAATGTGATGCTCCAGATTCTCAACCAGCCCAGAGGAAAGTCAATTTTATAGCTTCTCTAATCAGCCAAATGGTTTTCAGCTGTGCTAGCATGCTTGAACAAGGGTCTTCCAGGGTTTTCTAGACAACCATTATCCTTCTTACATAGTTAGCAAACACAATGTACCATTAAAACATTGGAGTGGTGGTTGTTGGAAATTGGCCAATATACACATATATAGGTGTATATAGGCACATTCTCTCACGCTATTCTTTCAAAACTAAGGACATTCTAAGTGACCCCAAAGTTTATATCTAAGAAGGGAACCCTATCTATGGATAAAGCAAGTAGCTACCAAAAATGGTCTTCACTGTGTTGGACTTTTTGGATTTTCTTTTTGATAACCCATTTTTGTGAATAATCTTAACAAAATAAAATTTTTTTCCGATAATGGTTTCTAAAGAAAAAAATTACAGCACATAGCTATCTTCTATTATCAACTCCTAATATCCGAAGCTACACCATGGCAATTGCTGATTACTGGAATGTAGTTTTAAAAACAAAATGGGCAAAGAAATTATAAATAAATACACAACTTATACTTGTTTTATAAATCCTGCTAGTTATTGCAAGATTTCTATAAAAATACTTTAGAATACAATTCCAAAATCACAATTTCATAGCTACAATTTATGGTGCAATTAGAGGTTAAATTTGACTGGGGACTATTTTCATGGTATAGTGCATAACCAATGGTCCGAAAAAGAAAAAACATCCAGTGAGCGGCAGTTCTGTGGGCGGAAATGCCTTGTTGATGCCAGAGGTCAGAGGAGAATGGGCAGACTGGTTCGAGCTGATAGAAAGGCAACAGTGACTCAAATTGCCACCCGTTACACCCAAGGTAGGCAGAAGAGCATCTCTGAACGCACAGTGCGTCCAACTTTGAGGCAGATGGGCTACAGCAGCATAAGACCACACCGGCTGCCACTCCTTTCAGCTAAGAACAGGAAACTGAGGCTACAATTTGCACAAGCTCATCGAAATTGGACAGTAGAAGATTGGAAAAACGTTGCCTGGTCTGATGAGTCTCTATTTCTGCTGCGACATTCGGATGGTAGGGTCAGAAATTGGTGTCAACAACATAAAAGCATGGATCCATCCTGCCTTGTATCAGCGGCTCAGGCTGGTGGTGGTGGTGTCATGGATCCATCCTGCCTTGTATCAACGGTTCAGGCTGGTGGTGGTGGTGTCATGGGTGGGGATATTTTCTTGGCACTCTTTGGGCCCCTTGGTACAACGCCACATCCTACCTGAGTATTGTTCTGACCATGTCCATCCCTTTATGAGCACAATGTACCCTGTAACATCTGATGGCTACTTTCAGCAGGATAATGCGCCATGTCATAAAGCTGGAAGCATCTCAGACTGGTTTCTTGAACATGACAATGAGGTCACTGGACACAAATGGCCTCCACAGTCACCAGATCTCAATCCAATAGAGCATCTTTGGGATGTGGTGGAACGGGAGATTCGCATCATGGATGTGCAGCCGACAAATCTGCGGCAACTGTGTGATGCCATCATGTCAATATGGACCAAAATCTCTGAGGAATGCTTCCAGCACCTTGTTGAATCTATGCCACGAAGAATTGAGGCAGTTCTGAAGGCAAAAGGGGGTCCAAACCGTTACTAGCATGGTGTACCTAATAAAGTGGCCGGTGAGTGTATGTGTGTATGTCCACTAAAGGAATCTGCACCATCGTGTTTATAATCACGATGCTTTCTACAGGCGCTCCCTGTGACTCAGGGAAAACCATAGACTTGGTTTTGAGTCAACATTTTCACCCCTGTTATGATTTGTTACTATAGGCAATGAGTATAAGACACAGAGAGAGACAGTCACAGAAAGAGAGCGACAGACAGAGAGACACTGAGACACACAGACAGAGATGCAGAGAGAGAGAGAAAGACAGATGGACAGAGAGACAAAGAGATAGATATAAAATACTTTTTTACCACCCATTTATGTGTATGTTATATGTAACATATCTGTATTTTAGGTGTATTCGCTGGTGCACCTCTCTCCCCCCCACTGGGGGTCTCCTTACCTGTCAGTGTTCCCCGTTCTCCTAGGGTGCATGCTCGCTGGCTTCCTGTTTTTTTTAAAGGGCCAGTGCTCTGCTGATTGGCGCTGGCCATTCCTTATTTTAATAAATAGCTGGCCCCTTCCTACATACCCCGCCGGTTCTTTGTGCTTCCATGCCTCAGAGAAAGCTGTGCTTTATACCCTGTGCGCTAATCCTGATTTCCCGTTGTGACCTCGGTTCTGTTCCTGACCTTGCTTCTCTGCTGCCTGCCCTTCTGCTCCTCTACTGACTACGATCCCGTGCTGCCTGTCCTGACCTCCTGCCTATCCCCGACTACGATTCTACTCTACGACTATTTACTACGCCCTGGCACCCACCACGGACAAAAGCGCGCCTGTGGAGGTACCACGCCGCAGGAAGTCCAACCCACTTTGCGGCAGGATCTGGTGAAAACCGGGTACCACTTAGACTCCGCTCCCAGGTGTCAGTTATGTCTCCCCTTCATTTCTTGGGTTGGTACAATCACCGGGAAACCATATTTATAGTTTTTATTGTGTTTTATGGTTTTATATTGGAACAAATTAAAACCAAAAAAATCTTAATTTTACCATGTTCTGATTTCAAATTTTTTATTATTTTTTTTACTTGTAGGCTTTAGAATTTTTTTTTTAGTATTTTTCAGACCCCCTAGGATACTTTAACCCTAGGTTCTCTGATCGATCCTGTCTGCCATGCTAATGAATGGGGATTTGGTACATGATTGAGATCTGGACATAAACCGAAATAAATCCTGGTGACACTTTCATCCCTGCTCTGAGTGTGTCACATGTTATAACCAGAATATCTATTCCAGAAGGAACAGATTCCCAACTGTACACAGCACTGTTTCCACCTGGTTGCCTCTCTTCAGTACAGTGTAGGGAACTGGTTTGGCTGAGTGATAGGCTTGTGACAAGAGTCAGAAGGTAAGATTCAGGTGTGTTTTGGCGTTGTGTGTACACTGGCGTTTTTTCCGCTGAACCCATTTTAGCTTATGGACCAAACACCACATGAATCAATAAGGAAAAACTGCTTAGATACATCTGACCAGCAGTAAAGTCCAAAAAAAAGACAGACAGACAAAGCCGGACTTATGATACATGTACCCCATTGTGTTCCTTATGGAGACCTTTTAGAAAAGCCACTGGGAAATGGATGCAGGCCGTGCTAACATTCATCTGTCTGAGCAAAATACCACAAAAACCTGGAACTGGGATCCAGGAGCAGATTCATAAGGGGGTTTGTGACAAAAACCTGAAGTATGGAGAAGCTTTTGGTTGAGCCAAGTTGACGCACCTCCCATGTATTACGCGTGTTCCGAACTTGATGGTGCAAAGGTTCCTGGCCAACTACACAGACCTGCCAAAGTTACTGCTTGAAGTGCATGCCGTGTGTTCACATTTTTGATCTTCACACCCTACTGCTGCACTACAAACACTCTTGTGGGTTAATAATAATTTGGGTTCCCAGGCGAGTGGTCTACTAACTGCATTGTCCACCCAGGAAAGTTTTTCTGGGAGGAGGAGTTAGGAGACAACCCAAAGCCGCTCACTGATGTTACTGGAGTATGGCAGTGAAGATGCAGAGGAGACCCTTCCCACCAAGGACAGCATGTCCTTGCCACTGGGCAGCCTGGGCCACATGTGTCTGCACGCTGACACCCGAGTTGCCTGGTTCCTCGACAGTGCCCAATACTGAGAGGGTATCCCGCTGGATCCATGCTACAAAGAAAGCATCCTTTACCCCAATGCTAGAACGTGAGACTTAAATGATGGAGTACAAGAAAACTATGGTGCAGGCACTACTGGCGGAGTTCCCATGTGACATTGAGAGCTAAGTAGCAAGGAGGAGCAAGTCTCCAATGTGGAGCACCAGCACCTCCTTAGGAGAGTTAGCATGGCCACAATCTGGAAAACCATGTTCTCTTCTCAACACGTAGAAGAAAGTAACGGCACTCACCCACTTGATAGAAAAGTGTAATGTCCTTTATTCGGGTGAAGAAGCGTAAAAACCCATGCAGGGAAAAGCAAGCCTTGGCAACGGGGCCGTTTCTCAAGCCAAGTCTCAAGTTGAGAAAGCACCACTGAGCGCGAAACGGCCAAGGCTTGCTTTTCCCTGCATGGGTTTTTACGCTTCTTCACCCAAATAAAGGACATTACACTTTTCTATCAAGTGGGTGAGTGCCGTTACTTTCTTCTACATGTTGCTTATGGACTTTTATGTTTATGAACTTTCCATGTTCTCATCTCCACAATCTGCCCACATTTAGATGGGGCACGTAGTACCAGGAAGCAGAATGTGACTCCCATGGTGGAGGAGCATCAGTCCATATGTTTCATGGTGCTGATGGATGGGTCCACTCTGTTCAATTTCTTGGTGGGAAAAGAGTTTGCCAGAGTTTGTCCTGTATACCTTGTAGGTGTTGTCCTACCCTGAGGCCAGTGTACTGTCAGAGCCGGTGTTCAGGCCACTGGTGGTGTCATCACTGACCACGACCTCTACAGCCAATTAAAATTTTGACTTTCCGTACTGCCCAAACTTAAAGTTTTCACAATCTGCATTACTAGAATTTAAAATCCACTGAGAGGAAAGGTGTCTCGTTTTTCTATTGCCACATAAATGCTGTTCTAGAGCACCTCCAACTGCTGTGACATTTTTTAAATTACATTTTTTATTTAATTTCCCTTGTTATGTCATGATTTTAATTACTTTCCATAGACCATTTTGCTGTTATCCCAACCATTATCATCCCTCTAGACCTTACTACCCCTATTTTACAGGATTTTTTGGATGTTAAAATTTGGGTCCCCATTGCCTTTACTGTGGTTTATTGGGGTTTGTTGAGTTATTGGGGTATTGTTGAGTCCCGAACCATTTTTATGTATAGAAGAGCCAACATCCAACACTGATCATCAGTATCTCCTCAGTGTTTTCTTATATTGATTACAATACTTTAATTTTTTACATGATACTTTATATGTTTTTACTTTCTTATCTTTGTTCTTTTCAGGATCAGACAATGGACAGAGACACGAGGGTGGAGAGAATGAGAGATTGTGATGAGGTCACATGACATCATTATCTATGGGAATAACCGATGATAGGACTGGAGAGGTGAGAGATTCTGGAAATGTATGGAGGGATGATTTATCAATGTGTCTCTCACAACCGGATTACACACGTAGTGAAGAAGACCTCTAGGGGCGCTGTCAGGCCCTGTGTATGAAGGACGGGGGAGAACCCTGAGCCCAATCCCGGCTCCTCCACCTCACCCCCTGATACATGATGACATCAGAGCAGAATCCTAGAAGTCCCCCCACAAGATGATGGAGCTGCTGACTGGAGAGGTGAACGGCTGGGAATGCTGGGACATATACAGTAACGCTATGAAGGGATCTGGGTGATGACGGGATCATGTGTGTGTCAGGTTCGCATAAGGTGTCAGGATGTGCTGTCTATTTCTCCATGGAGGAGTGGAGTATTTAGAAGACACAAAGATGTGTACAAGGACGTCATGATGGAGGACCACCAGCCCCTCACTCAGTCAGGTAATGACAGGACTAAATCCACCACGTCCTTTCATTATCTGTATGGAAAGAAGGAATTCAGTCTCTGGATGTGTTTCCTAAGTAGTAGATCCACGTAAAGACACATCACCGGAGAGATGTCCCAGTCTCTTCTTTACCACAGGATTGTTCAGAGGAGAAATATGTCCCACAGGATCATCAGGTAGATGGAGATGAGACTTCTCTGATCTGTTGAGGTTTATTTGTGTAATAAAAGCTTCTTAAAATTGCCTTGTAAAAATCCCATGTTTATATATACTCACTATTTGGGGAAGATTTATAAGCGGGGTCTGAGAGGAGAACTGTTCTTGTTGCCCATGGCCAATATTTGTCTCTCAGTTTGTGTATCAGGGTGAAGATGTGAAGAATATTCCTGCCCCAGAGACATATGTGAGGGGCGATGAGCGATGTAAGGAGGAGATTCCTACAGGTAACTGCCCAGGTGAGTAGTAACCACTAGATAAAGCAGAGACGAGTGATAACACAAAGCAGAACATGGAGACATAGACTAAGAAAAGCATCTTCAGTTTTCTTACCACGACCAATGATAAGGTTATATTTTATAATCTGTTTTATTCTCTGCAGATGACAATACCTGGAGCTCTGAGGGACTTCTGATATTTTCACCTTTCACAGCAGGCGATGGTTGTATCACACTAGATGCATATGAAGAGCACAACATTCAAGATGTGCCCCCCATCCTTCACACACAAGATCCATCATCTGCTCCTATTAAATGGGTCCTCTCTACTGAACCATCAGGAACTGTTAACCTCAAGTCATGTTTAGAGAGTGAAAAACATTATAGTGTTCAAGCAGATCTTCAGCAAAGTCCCACGGGAGAGAAGCCATTTCGCTGTGAAGAATGTGGAAAATGGTTTCACAGGAAATCAGCTCTTGTAACACACCAGAGAATTCACACAGGGGAAAATCTACTTATATGTTCAGATTGTGGGAAATGTTTTACTCAACCAAACCATCTTCTTAGACATCAACGAATTCACACAGGGGAGAAGCCGTTTTCATGTGCAGAATGTGGGAAGTGTTTTAACCAAAAATCAATTCTCGTAAGACATCAGAGAAGTCACACGGGGGAATCTCCTTTTTCATGTTCCGAATGTGGGAAATGTTTTACTCAATCGAACCATCTTCATAAACATCAACGAATTCACACCGGGGAGAAGCCATATTCATGTCCAGATTGTGGGAGATGTTTTACGGCCAATGAAAATCTTATTAGACATCAAAGAATTCACACAGGGGAGAAGCCATTTTCTTGTTCGGACTGTGGGAAATGTTTTAACCAAAAATCAGATCTAGTAAGACATCAGAGAAGCCACACAGGGGAAAATTCATACATATGTTCAGAATGTGGGAAATGTTTTACCCAGAAAGCCCAATATGATGGACGTCTAAGTCACTCAGGGGAGAAACTGTTTTTATGTTCAGACTGTGAAAAATGTTTTAATCAAAGAAACCATCTTCTTTAAAATTAACTAATTCACATGGGGGGGGGGGGGGAGACATTTTCATGTTAAGATTGTGGGCTATTCTTTTTTTCAGAAATCACGTCTTGTTAACTACAAGAAGTCCTTACAGAGTGGTAAAGCTGAAATGGGAAATGCTGAAGCCACAAGTCGACCCAAATTTTTTCTAGAAGACTAATATGAAATTTTCACTAAGGCAAATTCATAGGCCTGTATAATGTTAGATGGCTACTACGGCAAAAAAATCCATTAATGTCCTTAAAAAAAGCCTATAAAGTTGTAGTTATATTGTATCAGGCATTAAACAAGGGGTGTACAACCTTTTCTTACCGGAGGGTCGCAGTGTCATTCTTGTTCATAAGTAGAGGAGAAATCGCCTCATCGGAAACTACAAATACCAACCGAGACCAGGCAATGGCTGACGGCACGCACTCCGGACCATTGCAGAGCTATGCCAAAAATATATTATTCCTTGTGTCCAAACCTTGGATCTCTTTACACAATCTTCTGCACTGCCTGAAGAACTACTCTCACGCATTAAATTTTAAAATCACCCTTACAAAATTGGAGGCGTTATCTGGTCACACTTCCACCTGACTGGACAGCGCTTTGAAGTGATCGAGAGAAGCTGTAATAAAGGATCTGGGAACAGACAGGTGACAGATCCCTTTTCCAGCTGTTCTTGCCCGATTATTATAGAGGCATTATTTTATCTGGGCACCCAAATAATATCTAATCCAAACTAATCCTTCCCACCCTATTGAAAACCATTAACCCCTTTTTTGTTTTTGCGTTTTCATTTTTCACTCCCCACCTTCAAAAATCTTTAACTTTTTTTATTTTTCCATGTACAGAGCTGTGTGATGGCTTATTTTCTGCGTAACAAATGACACTTCAAAATGGTGGTATTTAATATTCCATGCCGTGTACTGGGAAGCGGGAAAAAAATTTCAAATGCAGTGAAAAAAAAAATGCATTTGTGCCGTATTCTTGTGGGCTTGGATTTTACACCCCAAGTGACATGTCTACTTTATTCTTTGGGTCGGTACGATTACAAGGATACCAAATTTATATAGGTTTTATAATGTTTTCATACATTTAAAAAAAATTAAAACCTCCTATACAAAATTTTTTGGGGGGATTTTGCCATGTTCTGGCACTAATAACTTTTTTGTATTTTGGTGTACTGAGCTGTGGGTGGTGTCGTTTTTTGCGGATTTTGATGAAGTTTACAGTGTTATCATTTTTAGGACTGTGCAACCTTTTGATCACTTTTTATAGAATTTTGAATTTTTTTATAAATGGCAAAAAAGTGCCATTTTCGACTTTGGGGCAATTTTCTGTTACGGGGTTAAACGCAGTGATATTTTGATAGATTAGGTATCGCTGCGTCCGAAAATGCCCAATGTGTTTATGATTTTTACTGTTTATTTATATTTATATCAGTTCTAGGGAAAGGGGGGGGATTTGCGTTATTAGTTTTTTTATTATAATTTTTGAAACTTTTTTTATTTTTACTATTTTTCAGACTCCCTAGGGTTGTCTGTATGATCCTATCATATACTGCCATACTACAGTATGGCAGTATATGGGGATTTTACTCCTCATACATTACAATGTGCTGATCTCTTCGTGAGACCCAAGGCTACCATGGCGACAGATCGCCACTCCCCGATGACGTCATGGTTCCTGCTCCCTTCTCGTCCACGAGATTGTCTGCTGTTCCTGTACCTTGACCTTGGCTACAGAAAACGGAGGAGAAAGTCACAGGTCCAGCACAACGTTCTCAGTGGTATAAAATGAGATCTTTATTTTCCAAAGGCTAAAATCCACATCAGGAACATACAGATTAAGCGTCACAGACCTACGCGTTTCAACACTTGCGTGTCTTTATCAAGGTCACCATCGGGGCTAGTTTCACCTGTGGAACGACCTGGTGGCATCACACCGCAGCAAGACTATTCTGCTTTGTGGCGGGCTCTGCTGAAGACCAGGTGCCACCAGTCCCAGGTGTCGGCTGGTGTCATAGTACTTGGTGGTCCAGGGGGTTCACTGACCCTGCGCCCTGACAGTAAGATCCGGCCATTGACCCCGCCAAGGTGGCGCTTGGCTGATCTTACCATCATTGTGGTCCAACAGTCCCAGCAGATTGCTTTGCAAGGAGAACAGCTGGGTCAAGTCACCGCCATGCTCTAGCAGTGCCAGAGTCCAGCGACATCTCCTGCGACTTCTGCTACCTCTACCTGTCGCTGAACCTAGGCTCAGACTCTCTATGGCTGGCAAGTATGGTGGGGACCTTAAGTTGTGCAGGGAATTTATTACGCAGTGCTCCTTTCACATTGAACTTATGCCATCACAGTTTGTCACTGAATGCTCCAAAATGGCATTCATTGTCATTCATTGCCTGGGCTATCCCTCTATGGGACAAAGGCGATCCAGTCACAGCTACCCACACTGCATTCCTGGCTGAATTCTGGTCCATGTTTGAAGAGCCCGTACAAGCTTCCTGAGCTGAAACTGTGCTTCTGAACATGCACTAAGGGGACTTGTCCGTGGGAGATTATGCTGTCCAGTTCCGTAGCCTGGCCCTGGAACTCTCCTAGAACGATGTGTTCCTGTCCGCAACATTTAAAAAAGGACTTTCTTCTCAAGTCAAGGACACATTGGCCGCTCATGACCTGCCGTCGACCCTGAGTGGTCTTATCACCTTAGCGACTTGGATTAACATGTGGTTTATGGAGCGTGCTGAGGAGTTACGTGACACGCTTTCCCAAGTCCGTCCTTAACGTCTATCTCGGCTGGCTCCAGCCATGCCGACCGCTGAGGAGCCTATGCAGCTGGACAGAACCAGACTCTCTGTCCAGGATCGCTCCAGACGATGTCAGGAGAATCTTTGTCTGTACTGTGCCAGTCCTAAGCACTTCATTGGGGCTTCCGGTCCATCCCCAGCATCCGGGAAATGCCAGCACCTAGGGTTTTTGGGAGAAGCGTCCCTAGGTGTGAACACAGCTTCTTCACGCCTGACTATTTCTGTGCTCCCCAGCTTCAGGTGTTGCTCCCCAGTTCAGGTTTCAGCCTTCTTGGGCTCTGATTTTGCGGGGAACTTTGTGGATGCCACTTTGTTCTCCCGGCATCACATTCCAGTGGTTCCTCTCGAGAAGCCTCTTGTCATATCCTCAGTCAGTTGACAAATCCGGTCTGGCACCGCACTGAGCCTGTCTCTCTGCAAATTGGAGCTCTTCATAAGGAAAGACTGACCTTGCCTCTTCTGCTGGGTCTCCCGTGGCTGAAACTCCACGCACCAGTCCTTAACTGGAAGACAGGGGAGATCCTTCGTTGAGGACCAGAATGTCTGTCCCACTGTAGGGTGGCCCCTCTACTTGTCCGGGCTTCCTCTGTGACTCCCAAGCCCTTGGGGGACCTACTTACATGTTACCAGGACTTTGCCGCTGTGTTTCCAACAAAAAAAGCAGAGACTTTGCCACCACACCGTCCATATGATACGTCCTTTGGATCTCCTAACAGGTGTCTCTCCTCCCAGAGGTCATGTGTATCCTCTTTCAGTTCCAGAGACTGCTGCCATGTCAGAATATATTAAAAAGAACCTGCAGATAATCTTCATACACAAATCCTCCTCTTCTGCTGGCACAGGCTTCTTTTTCGTGACCAAGAAGGACAGCTCCCTCCGTCCTTAGACTATCGCAGGCTTAACAAGGTCAAGGTTAAGAACCACTACCCCCTGCTGTTGATCACAGAGCTCTTTTACCGTCTGCGCGGTTCCAGGGTATTCTCCAGGTTGGATCTTTGTGGGGCTTATAATCTCATCTGGATCTGCAAGGGTGACGAGTGGAAGACAACATTTAACACCCGTGATGGACATTTCGAGTATCTTGTGATGTCATTTGGACTATGTAATGCTCCAGCTGTCTTTCAGGAATTTGTGAATGACGTCTTCAGAGATCTGCTGTATATGTATCGTGGTCTACCTAGACAATCTTGATGTTCTCCCCAGACCTTGAGACCTATCAGTTCCACATACTGCAAGTTCTTGGACGCCCCCAGGCCAATCGTCTCTACACCAAGCTGGAGAAATGTCAGTTTCACCAACGGAGCCTTCCTTTCCTCGCCTATATAATCTCCGACAGAGGTCTCCAGATGGATCCTGCTAAACTGTCTGCAGTTCTACAGTGGCCATGCCCAGAAGGTCTACCAAGAAGGGTGCCAATCTCCGTACCTGGCCCGCGGCGGCTGAAGACGCCTTCTCAAGGTTGAAGTCCACCTTTCAGAAGAAGGAGGTCTTTCCTCCGAAAGACACAGTTCAGTCATTCGGTTAACCAGTAAAGCCTAAAGTTTGAGCGTGGACTCGTACTACAATGGACTATGGCATGCTAGCCGAAAAATGGTGATGTACTAATGCCATATGTCGATGTTATAAGTATAACGTATAAAGAATTACTGTTGCTATACATGGTCTAAGTGATATTTTCAGAAGTCTGAAGTCCCCCTTTGCCTTGGCTCCAGTTTTCTTCAGGCCTGACACCGAGAAGCCCTTTCATCTTGAGGTTGATGAATCCGCCACATATGCATGGGCGATGCTCACCCAGAAAGGTCCTAAAGGACATAATCTGACCTGCGTTTTTTTTCTCTAAGACTTTTTCCCCAGCTGTGAGGAATTATATTGGAGAAAGAGAACTGTTAGCCGTCAAACTTGCTCTAGAGGAATGGCGATATCTACTTAAAGGAGCTCACCATCCGGTTTGTGTATACACGGACCAGCTCCAGACAGCCCTGCACCTTAATCCCAGAGAAGAATGTTAAGGCGGATGCTCTTTCTCAGGCCTCCGAAGAGCCGAACTGGTTGTTGTCACTCTGGTTGATCTCTGGCAGCTTCCAATCCCCCCCCCCCCCCCAGCCAGACATATGTCCGACCTGCACTCCGGAAGAAGATTCTGTTTTGGAGACATTCTTTGTGTCTAGTTGGACACCCTGGGGTGCAACGCTCTGTGGCCCTGATCTCCCGCTACCACTGGTGGCCTGACCTGGTCAAAGATGTCCGAGATTTCGTGGGATCCTGCACTTCCTGTGCCCGTAATAAGCCTTCTCTCCCGAAACCGTCTGGCCTGTTGCTACCTTTGCTAATACCCAGTCGCCTGTTGTCTCACGTGGCTATGGACTTTGTCACAGATCTTCCTTCTTCCTCTGGTAATATCGTCATCTGGGTGGTGACTGACCGGTTTTCCAAGATGTCCGATTTTGCTTCTCTTCCAGGTCTTCCCTCTGCTCCATGTCTTTCAAGCTTGTTTTTTCCAGCATATCTTCCGGCTGCATGGACTTCCTCAACACATCGTGTCCGACTGAGGAGTCCAGTTTGTGTCCAAGTTCTGGCATTCCTTGTGTAACCAGCTGCAAGTAAAACTGGTCTTTTCTTCTGCTTACCATCTTCAGTCGCATGGTCAAGTAGAAAGGGTGAATCAAACTCTGGGAAGTTACCTCCGCCACTTCATCTCAGCCCATCAAGATGACTGGTCCTGTTTGCTACCATGGGCTGAGTTCTCCTCTAATTCCCTGGATTCTGGGTCCGCTGGAGCAGCCCCTTTCTTTGTGGTCTACGGTCGTATACCTTGTCTACTTCTTCCTCTGTCTACTCCCATGGAGGTTCCTGCGGTAGAGGAACTGGTACCGGATCTGAAATCAATTTGGGAACAGACCATCTATCCCTTCTCCAAGCCACAGACCGCACCAAGAACCAGGCTGATAAGAAGCGTTGGACTCCTCCTGTCTTCTCTCCGGGTGACAAGGTGTGGTTATCTTCCAGATACATCCGGCTGAAGATACCTAGCTACAAGCTTGGCCCTCGCTTCCTTGCCCCTTTTGAAGTGATTCAATGCATCAATCCAGTGGCATACAAGCTCTGCCTTCCTCCTACAATGGGCATCCTGAACTCCTTCCATGTCTCCCTCCTGAAGCCTGTCATCTTGAACCGCTTCTCTCAGCATTCTCCTACTCCTGTGGCTGATTCCACAGATACAAGGTTAAAGAGGTACTGGACATGAAGACGTAAGAGGTAAGCGGTTCTTCCTTGTTGATTGGAAGGGGTTCGGGCCCGAAGAGAGTTCCTGGGAGCCAGAGGAGAATATTCTAGACCGGACTCTCCTCCAAAGATTTCTTGGGACCAAGAAGAGGGGGAGGCCGAAGGGGGGGTACTGTCAGGGGTGTCCCTGCAATCCATATCTCGGATCACAAGCACACCCGTGCCCCTCTCCTTGGAGGCGCCCTCCCCGGCCCTCATTCACCTCTCCGTGTGCCTGTTTCCTCCTCGTCCGGTCAGCAGAGTCGGCAGGCGCGCGCCCTAGGGAGCAGGGACGCACACGTGCCGACTCTCGAAGATTTAAAGGGCCAGTGAACTGCTGATTGCCACTGGTCACTTCTGGGTTTTCCTTATAAGCCAGCTACTCCCATCAACCACCCCCCGGGTCTTTGAGCTTCATGCCATTGAGAAAGCTGAGAGTATTCCTTGTGTTCCTGTGTTGACCTCCTGTTGTGATTCCCGACCTGACCTTGACTCTGCACCTCTGCCTTGAACTTCTGCCTGCTTCTGACCACGAGATGTCTGCAGTTCCTATACCTCAACCTTGCCTGCCACCGTGGGCTAGTCGCACCTGTGTAACAACTTAGTGGCACCATGCTGCAGCAAGACCATCATGCTTTGTGGCGGGCTCTGGTGAAGACCGGGTGCCACTTACACTCCGGTCCCAGGTGTCGACTCGTATGATCGTCCGTGGTGGTCCAGGTGGTTCACCCTGAGCCCTGACGCTACATCTCTGCTGTATCATCAAATCAGGAAAGTACATAATTATTTCATATGTCATCTGTCCCAGATTTCAGGTGCTGCCCTTGTATGTGAGAGATATTTCCCTGGAAATCAAGTCTATCAACGTCCTCCAGCCACTGACACTGAATGCATAGAAAACGCAGAGAGAGCAGTCAGCTCCCTCCATTATCACTGCGCCTCTGCTGCTGCGTGTAGCTGAGCCGCAGGAGAGATGTGATGATGTCATTCTGCTGGCTTCAGAGCTGTACACAACCAAAGCAGGAGAAGAGAGGAGAGCGGGAACAGGGAGAGGTGAGTAACATGGAGAGGAGCAACAACAAGGTGGAGTTGGGGGTCACAATATGAGAGAGATCTGAGGAATGACGTGAGGGGGATCTACTGGAGGGGTCATATTATGAGGGGGTCACAATGTGACAGGGAGCTGGGTGGAACTAAGGGGGTAATTATTCTGTATGGGGTGGGACAAAGTGGTATCTTAGGGCAAAGCAATTTCCTGTGGAGGTATTATATCCCTATTTAGTGCTACAAAAGTTGGTGGGTGTGTATCATGAAACACCACACAGCGGGTTTCTTGGTGTCTATTATGACATCATGCGGGGGCTTCCTACTATACAACAGAACAACACAAGTCTCAGCGCTGGTCAGAACGGCCCCTCCCCTACCAACACTTCCTGGAGCCTGACTCCTCCCACACATGTGACTAATCACGTGGCCATTACATCATCACAGGTCCTATAGCTTCTCCAGGAGCCTGACTCCTCCCACACATGGGGCTGGTCACATGACTATGACATCATCACAGGTCCTGTCACATATATCTGGAGCTCTGCAGGTGGAGGTAGGTGTGTAGTCACTTCCATCTCTCTGGCTTGGGGTTTCCTCCTGGCCGGGGGTCACATAAGGAGGTTGGTCTGTACTAGAACCACTGCGGGTTCATACACAGCGTCATGTGAGGAGAGGGGACTCCCAGCATCATAATCACTATTATACTGTAACATCATCTCAGAGGAGCCGCAGTATTGCCGGGAAATGTCACATATGGGTCATGGTTTCCATCCTGAATATTTCTGTCTGAATTGGCCCCGAACACTAATTCATTAAGTTTTCTACTAAGCTCACATTCTAATTCGTACAAGATCCAAAATCCATCACTGATCATCAGTATCTCCTCAGTGTTTTCTTATTGATTTCATTAATTGTATTTTATTAATTTTTTTTTTACTTTGTCCGATCTTCTTTTTATTCAGAACAATGGATGGAGACACGAGGGTGGAGAGAATCTTCCAGCTCACCCTAGAGATTACAGGTAACTGCCCAGGTGAGTAGTAACCACTAGATAAAGCAGAGATGAGTGATAACACAACACAGAACATGGAGACACAGGGGCACGTTTACTTACCTGTCGCGATCCCTGTCGTGCGTTGTCCGACGAGGATTCTGATCTTCCGTGCTTCGCGTAGCTCGTGTGCCCAATTTCCTGCATCCGTCGCTTCGCCGCTGAGGTCTGCCGGAGTTCACCTTCTTCTTCCTGGTGTATGTGAGTGATGATCTTGCTTCACAATTTCGTTTTTATATTCCGCTGTTTGTCCCAAACAGTCGGGTTGTCCGACGTCCACACCCCCTGATTTGTGCATGCAAGCCGGCGCCAATGCGCCACAATACGATCGCCGAAAACCCAGGGCAATTCAGGGCAAAACGGTAAAAAGTCGGGAAACCCAATGAAAATGTGGTGTTTGGACCCTTAGTAAATGTGCCCCATAGACTAAGAAAAGCTGGAAGGTGGGAGCTATGAGGGTCAGGAATACTGCTCACCAGGACCTCGGAGGAAGAGGCTGAGAGTAACAGAAGACTAATACAGAACCTTTATGGTAAGCAGAAAGTCATGCCACCATGGGCAGACAAGAATGCTGCATGTACACCGGATTGCTAGAGTATCACACAAGTCTGTGAGTACTTAGAGTTTTCGTACCACAACCAATGATCAGTGTCTTTTTTATAATCTGTTTTATCCTTACAGATGAGCAACTGACCAGTAGCCCCCCCCCCCCCCCCCCAGCCCCCCTCCCCCAGAGGAAACATTGAGTATAATCCACAGTGTTACAGCAGGTGATGGTTGTATAACACCGCATAACATCTGAAGACCATGGACCAATATCCAGATGCTTCCTCAGACCTTCACACACAAGATCTGCCATCTTATCCAATTAAATGGGTCATTTCTACCGAATCATCGAGAAAGTGTTTAGAAAGAGGGAAACTTAATCGTGTAAAAACACATTTTCAGCGAAGTCAAGAGTAGAAGAAGGAGAGAAGCAATTCCTGTTAGAATGTGGACATGTATTTTTAAACCGAAATTAGATTTTTGATGAACACCGAAGAGAAAGTACACACAGGGTGAAATCTATTATATGCTCGAGATGTGGGGAAATGTTTACTCAAACAAGCCATCTTTCAGACACAACTAATTCACTGGCGGGAGGAAGACGTTTTGTTTAAGAATGTGGGAAATGTTTTAAGAAAAATCAGATCTTGTAAGACAATCAAGACGTCACACAGGGAGAAACCTCCTTTATGCTCCGAATGGGGAAAAAGTTTACTCACATCATACTATCTTACTTAAACATCAACACAGTCACACAGGGGAAGAAGCACCTTTTCATGTTCAGTTGTGTGGCAAGTTTACCAGCCAAGAAAAATCTGTTCGAATCAAAAAGACTCAACGGGGAAAGAGCAGAGTGGGAGGGGAGAAGCCATTTTCATGCAATGAATTGAGAAAATTTTACTCAAAAACAACATCATGTTAAACATCAAAGAACTCACCAAGAGGGAATACATTCATGTTAGAATGTGGGAAGAATGATTTTAAACAAAGAAAGTCTTCTAAAACATCAAAAAAAGTCACACAGCGAAGAAAGCAAGCTTTCATGTTTAGATGTGGGAGAAATGTTTTGCTTCCTAAGACAATCTCTGTTAGGACATCAGAAAGTCACACAGGGGGAGAAAGCCATTTTCATGTTTACCAGTGTGGAAATATGTTTGTTCGGACAAACACATCTCGATCGTCATGTGAGAAGTTCCCTGGGGAGCGAAGCCAATTTCATGCTCCGAGTGTGGGAGGAAAGTTTTACTCGGAAATGGAAGCTTATGACCATCAGAAGACTCACAACCGTGGTTAAAGCAAAATGGGGGGAAATGTGAAAACTAGAGGGTACATAGTCATTCACAAAGTCAAAAAGACAATCGCGAACGCTGAAGACAAGAATAACGAGTCATCAAAGATATTTTTTTTTGTTTTTCCGGAAGAGTAATGATACGTCTTTACCAATTCTTCGAGAACAGTAATGTTTCACTGAGGAGGAAATTTTCACAAAAAAATAACTCACTTACAGGGTGAGTGGAATTTACAAGGTTAATAGAAGCTGACTATTTCTGAAATTAAGACAGTTGTACTGTATGTGGTCGATCATTAAACAAGGGAAGCACAACTTTTTTCAATGAGGTGGGTCGCAGGGCATTATTAAGGGGCGGGGTTGCACATGTAAGCGCATCAAACAACCACATGCAGGAGGAAATCACCCCTAGAAGAAACTACAAAATACACCGAGACAGGGGGTCAGGACTAGGAGTATTGGAGACACTGGACCACTGAGGACGGGGGTACTTGCCGAAAGCTGAACTCGGTCTAGCACCAGAGGCCGCTTGCAAAGCGGGATGGACCTGCTGGGGAAAGGGGTAATCACCAGGGTGTTCCACAGGTGGTGACGACTAGAACGCGTGGCAGCCCAAGGTAGGTTACCTTAATCGGGGAGGGACAGTTTTGGGTCAGGGCAGGCTGTCAGACGATTGCAAGGTCAGTCCAATCGGGTCAAGTCACAAGAGGTTCAGGCACATGGGAAGGGAAAGGAACACAGGGGTGGCAGAAGTCAGGGAGCAGCCTCAGGAAACCTATTGTTGTTTTTGGGGTGGTAGTTAGCAGCTGTTGTAGCATGGAGGTGACTTGTCCAGCTGTTCAAGTTCCCAAAATCTGCAGGGATTGCATTACCACCACTTATGTGGACCAGATTCAGGCAACCGGGAAGCGGGAGCATGGCCGGATCTTAATATCAGGATCAGGATGCTTGATCCACTGGACCACCGACGGGAGGTTGTATAGCCGACACCGGGATGGAGTCAGGGCAACCTGGTCCTTCACCAGGCCCGTCCACAGTGCGGAATAGCCCCGGTGGCAGAACGAGATCGAGTGATCCTAGCAGGAGACAAGTCTAGGGGTCTGTTTCAGGGTCAGGGCAGCGGCAGAGAATGCGCAAAGGCTTCCAAGTCCACAACAGGGTAATAGTAACGGAAGGGGAGCGTCCAGGCAGATGGAGACAGAGGGACGCTGGAGACACAGGAATGCAGTAGAAGCGCTGTGGGGAGCTATTTATAAGGCTGTGAGGCACAAAGTCCGACAGGGTGTGATGGGGAGAGGGCAGGTTTTACAGTAGCCTAGGGGAAAATGACAAGCACCAGTTTTTTTTTTTTAAGGGTCGCTGGCCTTTTTAAATTTCCCTGAAACAGAGTCCGTGCGCACCACTGAGCCGGCTGTACGAGAGAGATTCAGGAGTGGGTACACATGAGGGCGCTGGCGCGGAGGGGGGCACGGGTGAGCGTTATGGCGTTGTGTGAACACCCTGTGACCAGGAACATGGCTGAACGCCGCAGCTCTCAGCCTTAGCGTGGATGGTTGAGTTTAAATTATGGTTTTGTTAATTTGGGAGGAGGGGGTTGAACTATTTTTTCTCTCCTTAAACCTTTTTTTATTGACTTGACATTTTTTCTACTTCTATTTTACATGGACATCATTTTAAAGGTGATTTGTTTAATATCTATTGCCCTCGTCTGTTTTTCCTTGATGTTGCGCTGCCACTTATACTCTCTTTCAAAAGGTAAATCCTCTTCCATCTCGATATTGATTTATTCTTTTTCCTTCAATACTTGATCGTCTACCGCCTAACCAGATTGGAGATAGCAGATACAAATTATAAGGAAAAAAATTGGCACACGCCCAACCCCCCTTTTCATCCATCGCGAGTATTGAAGGCGAAGAGGGGATGAAGGGTTGTGCAGGAAAGGCTGGGTAAAGGGATATGGGATGCCAGCGCACTGACCCTTTAAATTCTCTGAAGCCAGCACGTGACGTCACTACCTTCCCATGTGGGAACATGGCGTGTGCCAACTCGATCTTGGCAATAAAATACCGGGTTACCACATCCCATCATCAAAGAATGCATATGTAGTTCATAAGTATCAAAGAGTCATCCTCTCTTTGTTCCGGCAGGCAGGCTACTATTTTAACAATTGGTGTTCCTATGGGACATCTAGAGTCTACGACATGCGCTCCAACTCTCAGTCAGTCTTAGGGTGGCAGAATTAAGCTTGTGGAGATACTCACTCTGTGATCCATTTACTTCTCACTGGCCTCAGGTAGACCCTTTGAGACTGTATCCACCTTTTTTAGAACTGTGCTTTGGTCAGTCAGAACCCCTGTGACTTTTCCTGATCTATAAATGTACTCAGAACAGATTTACCTGCTCAAAAGACCACCATCAGCTCTCGCTTCAGGGGGGCAAAGGACCAATTTACTATTGACTGGTACTATTATGCAACCCGGATTACACACTTTCATGAGCTGAGCCAAATGTTGAGGAGTGCATTGAGAGAGGAAGTTCACTTTAATTTTTCTGGTCTTGTAGTCAGTATTGTTCTGGGCTGCTGTTCAGGTCACTATTTGCTGCTAGGAGACTTATCCTGAGGCTGGACCCAGCTTCTTTTCTCCTGATAGTGAGATCTCACCACGGGTATGAAGCTCTCCTATGTTTTTGGCTTGTTTGTGCTTCATCTTTATTGATGACAGCAACGACTTAGTTGTGTCCTCTGCCTCACAGTACTGAGAGAGGTTTTCCCTACGAGCTTTTATGGACCTCATTACAGACATTTAGGCTACAACGTTCTGCCTGGCTTTTTTATAAGCATGGGGCTTTGACCAAGCAAACAAGAAATTAAGAACATCCTAGACCTGCGTACCCCTCTGCAGAATAAAAGTGCTGCTCAATAAGACTTAGCTCAAGCAAACCCAAACACATTCATTTCCAATTCAAGCGCAGCCCGTACCAGAGTTCTCCTGAGTCTGGAGCTGACAGGGGCCTGAAACAGGATCTCACTTTTCCTGTACCTATGACTGACTTCGTGGGAGGATTGCCTCCGTGCAGGACACTGCATCATAGTGAATAAAATGTACAATACAACCATTCCTGCGGGGCGGATGAAGGACTGTGGGTCTGTGGTTCTGTTTTGCAGTTTCGTTTGATGGGCGAGTTTTCGTGTGGAGACCGAGTCACAGTGAAATCAATAGAAAACCTCAAACCTCCTGCGGTTGTATCATCCAAATAGGCAAATAATCTAAGTATATCACGATACACAACGAGAGAGTATAAGAGTTATAATGCGGTCTCGGGTTCTTGGCGTCCATATATCACTAGAGCTTCATACAGAGGAGAGACCAAACAAGTCTCAGCGCTGGTCACTACGTCTCCTTACATGACCCGTCTTAGAACATTCCTGGTGTTTCGGACTCTCCCAACGTGACTAATCACATGGACTAGGACATCGTCACAGGTCCTATAGCTTCTCAGGCAGCCAGATTCTGACTCTCCCATAAATGGGGCTGATCACCTGAATAGACATCATCACAGGTACTGTCAACTATATTGGAGCACAAGCTCTGCAGGAGGAGGGAGGTGGTAGTTACGGGGACATTTATCAGTGACCCCTCACTTCCTCTGTCTAGTTTGGGGTTTCCTGGCCGGGGGTACATTAGGAGGTTGGTTCCCGGTTGGGCCTGTGAAAGCTGCATCTGAACCCTATGAGGATAAGACACTATAAAAGACCCTAAGAAAGATAAGGAATTTCACAATGATCCGGTAGAATATTAATGTAATTTAATCACAGTGGATCCCTAAGAGTTACCAAGGTCCCGGCCGTCATAGCCCGGTGCAGGAGCTTGGATCCGTTATGTAAGGAATGCAGGCTAGGTCTCGTGGACCTTTTATAGGTTTTTTGTCCATTTTTGCTCCTCGCTCTTCAAGATCCATACATTGGGCAGATTTACTACCGGCCCATTCGCGACAGCGGCGCGTTCTAGCACAGGATCGGGTCCGGCTGGGAGTCAGAAGGGTCGTTCCTCCGCGTCACAGGTGCGCTGCGCGCCGAAATAATTCGTAACGTCCCCGGAATGCACCATCCATAGCCGGTGAGGTGAGCGCTTCCCAAGCGACACATTTCGGTTTTAAAGCGGCGGTTTTTTTTCGATAAGTGGGTTTTCGTTTGGCCACCCTACGATTTCTGTCGCGCGATGCCGGCCCCGATGCGCCACAATACGATAGCCGGTGCGCCAAAAACCGGGCCATTCCTGTACAAGCGGCGCAAATCGAAAATATTCGGTAACACGTCGGAAAACGCGAAATCGGGCCGGTATTAGTAAATGCCCACCATATTGTTTTTAAATGCAACATAGCTGTTGAGGGCTTGTTTCTGTGCAGCAAAATTATACTTTCAATGACGGTAGTTAATTTCCATCGTGTTACTAGGAAGCAGGAAAAAGGTGCCAAATGTGGTGAAATGGCAAATAAATGCTTTGCGCTATTTTTTGGGCCTGTTTTACATGTAATTGGTATTTAATATATAAAGCTCGAGGCATGTGTATGTGTGAGTCTACTAAAGGAGTCCACCTAGAAAGGGTAGATAGTGTCCGATCCTGTATGTAAATATATACATGATGTTACACTAAATGGCACGTTATTAGGTACACTGTCCAATGCTCGTAAAACACTTTAATTCTAATACAGCCAATCACTGGCCGGGCAAATCAGGCATTTAGGCATGGAGACATGGTCAAGACCAATATCTTGCAGTTCAACCGAACGCATCAGTATGGGGGAAGAAAGGTGATTTGTGCCTCTGAACGTGGGAAGCATGGTTGTTGGGCAGAAGGACTAGTCTTGAGTATTTTAGAAAAGCTGATTATGGGGTTTTCACGCACAACATCTCTAGGGTTTACAGAGAAGGTCGAAAAAGAAAAAAAAACATCATGTGAGCGGCCAGTTCTGTGGGCGGAAAGCCAAGTTGATGCCATGAGGTCACAGTAGAATGGGCAGATGTTCGAGCTGTGATAGAAAAGTCAACAGTGACTCAAATCGTCACCCGTTAAAACCAAAGGTAGGCAGAAAAGAAGAGCACTATGATGCACAGTACTCGAACTTTGAGGGCAGATGGGCTACAGCAGCAGAGACCAAACCGGGTTGCCACTCCTTTCAGCTAAGCAACAGGAAACTGAGGCACAGTTGCACAAGGCTCATCGAAAATTGGCGTTAGAAGATTGGAAAAAATGTTGCCTGGTCTGAGGAGTCTGATTCTGCTGCGACATCGGATGGTTAGGGTCAGAATTTGGCGTCAAACAACATGAAAGCAGCTCACCTGCCTTGGATAACGGTTTCAGGCTGGGGTGGTGGTAGCGTTCAGGGATCCATCCGGCCGTGTAGCAGGGGGTCCGGATGGTGCTGGTGGTGTCATGGATGTGGGGCATATTTTCTTTGGCACTATTTTGGCCCCTGTACAACCCACATCCTACCTGGTATTGTTTGCTGACCATGTCCATCCCTTTATGCGCACACTGTTACCCGTAAACATTGATGGCTACTTTAAGCCAGGATAATGCGCCATGTATAAAAGCTGGAAGCATCTCAGACTGTTTCTGAACATGACAATGAGGATCATGGACCACAAATGGCATCCAACGCCCAGATCTCAATCCAATAGAGCAATAGTTGTGATGTGGTGGAACGGGGAGATTCGCTTGGATGTGCAGCCGACAAATCTGCGGCAATGTGTGAGCCATTCATGTCAATATGGACCAAAATCTATGAGGAATGCTTCCCGCACTTGTAATGAATCTATGCCACGAAAGAATTGAGGCAGTCATGAGCAAAAGGGGGTCCAACCGTTACTAGGCATGGTGTACCTAAGAAGTGGTCGGTGGAGTGTATGTGTGGATGTGTCACTAAAGGAATCTGCACCATCATGTTTATAACACGTGCTTTCTGACAGGCGCTCCCGTGACTCAGGGAAACCTAGACTTGGTTTGATAGTCAATCCATTTTCACCCCCTGTTATGATTGTTACATAAGGCAATGGTTAAGACACCCAGGAGAGGACAGTCACAGAAAGAGAGAGACAGATAGAGAGACACTGCGACACACAGACAGCGATGCAGAGGAGAGGAGAGAGAGAAAGAAAGATGGACAGAGAGACTAAGAGGATAGATATAAAATACTTTTTACCACCGGATTTTGGTATGTTATATTAACATAATCTGTTTATTTTAGGTGTATTCGCTGGTGCACCTTCTCTGCCCCCCCATGGGGGTCTCCTTACCTGTCAGTTCCCCGTCTCTAGGGTGCCTGCTCGTTGGCTCCTGTTTTTTTAAAGGGCCAGTGTCTGCTGATGGCGCTGGCCATTCCTTATTTAATAAATAGGGCCCTTCCTACATACCCCCACCAGATCATGTGACTTCCATGCCTCAGAGAAAGCTGGCTTATACCGTGCGCCTAATCCGATTTCCCGTTTGACATCGGTTTGTTCTGACCTGCTTCTCGCTGCTGCCCTTCTGCTCTCTATGACTACGATCCGTTTGCGCGCCTGTTCCTGACCTACGCCTATCCCCGACTACGATTTATACTATACGGAATATTTATACGCCCTGGCACCACACGGACAAAAGCGCGCTGGGACGGGTACCACGCCGCAGGAGTCCAACCAACTTTGGGAAGGATTGGTGAAAACGGTCCACTTAGACTCCGATCACAGGTTTCAGTTATGTCTCCCTTCAGTTCTTGGGTTGGTTACAATCACCGGGAAACCAAATTTATGTTTTATTGTGTTTTATGGTTTGATATTGAAACAAATTAAAACCAAAAATCTTAATCTTACCATGTTCTGATTTCAAATTTTTATTATTTTTTTACTTGTTTAGGCTTTAGATTTATTTTAGTATTTCCGACCCCCTAGGATACTTTAACCCTAGTTCTCTGATCGACCTGTCTGCATGCAAGCATGGGGATTGGTACATGATTGAGTATCGGACATAAAACCGAAATAAATCATGGTTGTTTGACACTTCCATCTCCTGCTCTTGAGTGTGTCAATGTTAAACCAGCAAATCTATCCAGAAGGAAAAGATTCCCACTGTACACAGCACGGTTTCACCTGTTGCCTCTCTTCGGTACAGTGTAGGGGAATGGTTGGCTGAGTGATAGTTGTGACAAGGTAGAAGGTAAGATGAGGTGTGTTTTGGGCGTTGGGTACACTGGCGTTTTTCGCTGAATGAACCCATTTAGCTTAGGACCCAAACACCACATGAATCAATAAGGAAAAAAAAACGGCTTAGAAACATTGACCAGCACGTAAAGTCCAAAAAAAAAGACAGACAGACAAGCCGGACTCTGAAATGTACCCCATTGGTTCTTATGGAGACCTTTTAGAAAAGCCCACGGGGAAATGGATGCAGGCGTAGCTAACATTCATCTGTCTGAGCAAATACCACAAAACCTGGAACTGGGATCAGGAGCAGATTCATAAGGGGGTTTGTGACAAAAACTGAGTAGGAGAGCTTTTAGTTTTGTTGGAGCCAAGTTGGACGCACCTCCCATGTATTACGCGTGTTCCGCACTGATGGTGTGCAAAGGTCCTGGCAAACTACACAGACTGCCAAAAATTACTGCTGGAATGCATTGGCCGTGTGTTCACATTTTGATTCTTTACACCCTTACTGCTGCACTACAACACTCTTGTGGGTTTAATAATTATTTGGGTTCCCCGGCGGTGGTTATACAAGCATTGTCCAACCAGGAAAGTGTTTGGGAGGAGGAGTTAGGAGACAACCCAAAGCGCTCATGATGTATGGAGAGTATGGCAGTGAAGATGCAGAGGAACCTTCCACCAAGGACAGATGTCATTCCACTGGGCAGCCTGGGCCACTGTGTCTGCACGCTGACACCCAGTGCCTGGGTCCTCGACAGTGCCCAATACTGAGAGGGTATCCCGTGGTCATGCTACAAAGAAAGCATCATTTACTCCAATGCTAGCACGTGAGACTGAAATATGGAGTACAAGGGAAAAACTATGGTGACGGCACTACTTGCGGAGTTCCCAGGGTGACATTAAGAGCTAAAGTAGCAAGGAGAGGCAGTCCCAATGTGGAGCACAGCACTCCTTAGGAGGTAGGCATGGCAACAATCTGGAAAACAAGTTGCTTTCTTCAACACGTGAAGACGTAACGGCACTCACCCATTGATAGAAAAGTGTAAGTTCCTTTTCGGCGTGAAGAAGCGTTAAAAACCCAGCAGGGAGAAAAGCAAAGCTTGGAAACGGGGCCGTTTCTCAAGCCAAGTATCAAGTTGAGAAGCGCCACTGAGCGCGCGAAAGGAGGCTTGCTTTCCCTGCTGGGTCTTACGATTCTTCACCAATAAAGGACATACCTTTTTATCAAGTGGGTGAGTGCGTACTTTCTTCTAACATGTTGTGGACTGTTATGTTTAGAAATTTCCAATTTTCTCATCTCCACAATCGCCCACATTTAGGATGGGGCACGTAGTACCAGGAAGCAGAAATGTGACTCCCATGGTGGAGGAGCATCAGTCATCTGTTTCATGGTGCTGATGGATGGGTCACTCTGTTAGATCTTGGTGGGAAAAGAGTTGCCAGAGTTGTCCTGTATACCTTGTAGGGTTGTCCTACCCTGAGGCAGTGTCATTGTCAGAGCCGGGTGTTCAGGCCAATTGGTGATGTCATCACGACCAGCCAATAAGAAAAAAAAAAAATTTTGACTTCTTGTACTGTCGAAACTTAAAGTTTTCAATCTGCATTACTAGATTTAAAATGCCGAAAAAGGACGTTTGTGTGTTGCTATGCCACATAAATGCTGTCTGAAAAACATAGAGCCCTCCAACGCTGTGGACCATTTTGAAATACTTTCTTTTTATTATTTAATTTCTTTGTATGGTACTGATTTTAATATTTCAAAGACATTGTGCTGTTATACCAACCTTTTATCCATCCCTCTAGACCAGTGGTGACGAACCATGGCAATGGTGCCGAGGCGGGCACTCTGAGGCCTCTCTATGGGCACAAGGGCCAGCACCCCCGCATGAAGTTCACCAGAAAGGACTCAAAGAAATCTTTCTACAGCATCTTCCTACAATGTAGGCGAATTTGCCCTCCTCATTTCAATGCGTTGGTGTTTTAGGAGGCTTGATGAATTGATGAAAGTTATCAGAAGCAAGGCGAAAATAAATTACTGCTTAATGCTGCGCTGGCACTTGCAATAAAATAAGTGGGTTTTGGTTGAAGTTTGGGCACAGGCACTAAAAGGTATGCCAATCACTGCTCTAGACCTTACTACCCCTAATTTACAGGATTTTTGGGATGTTAAAATTTGCATCCCAATTGCCTTCAATGAGGTTCTTTGGGGTTCGTGTTGAGTCCCGAACCATTTTATGATAGAAGAGCAACCTCCACAACGTCATCAGTTACATCCTCAGCGTTTTCATATATTGATATCACAATACTTAACTTTGGTACATGATACTTAAATGTTTTTACATTATATCTTTGTTCTCTCAGGGATCAGACAATGGACAGAGAAAGAGGTGGAGAGATATTCCAGACTCACCCCTAGAGATTCCTTCTATATTACTGGAGAGGTGTGAGAGATTGTGATGAGGTTAACATGACTCAATCATATGGGATATAAACCGATGAAGGACTGGAGAGGTGGAGAGATTCTGGAAAATGTATGGAGGGAGTTTATAATGTGTCTCTCATACCAGGATTACCCAGTAGTGAAGGAAAGACCTTATTGGGCGCAGTCAGGCCCTGATGTATGAAGGGACGGGGGAGAACACTGAGCCAATCCCGGCTTCCTCCACCTCACCCCCGAAAATGATGCATCAATGAGCAGAAGCTCTAGAAGTCACCCACAAGATGATGGAGCTGCTGACCTGGAGAGGTGACACTGCGGGAATGCTGGGACATTATACAGTACGATCTGCAAGGATCTGGGGGCTATGACGGGTGGGCTCAGTGTGTGTGTCGCGTTCCTATAAGGCGTCAAGGTGTGGCTGTCTATTTCTCCCTGGCGGAGTGGGGATATTTAGAAGGACACAAAGAGAGGTATGTACAAGGACGTTCATGATGGAGGACCACCAGCCCCCACATAGCAGGTAATAGACAGGACTAAATCCACACGTCTTATCATTATCTGTATGGAAAGAAGGAATCAGTCTCTGGAGTGTTTCTACAGGTAGATCCAGTAAGAGAAAATCACCGGAGAGAGTCCCAGGTCCTCTTCTCTACACAGGCTTGTCGAGGAGAAATATTGTCCACAGGCTCATCAGGTAGATGGAGATAAGACTTCATGACATCTTTCTATGATCTGTTGAGGTTTATTGGGTTATAAAAGCTTCTTAAAATTGCCTTGTAAAATCCCATGTTTAGATATACTCACTATTTGGGGAAAGATTATAAGCGGGTCGAGGGAGAACTGTTCTGTGCCCATGGCACATATTTGTCTCATTGTGGACAGGGTGAAGATGTGACGCTATTACTGCCCAGAGGACATATGTGAGGGGATGAGCGATTGTAAGGAGGAGATTCCTACAGAGTAAATGCCCAGGTGAGTGTAACCACTAGATAAAGCAGAGACGAGTGATAACACAAAGCCGACATGGAGGGATAGTTAAGAAAAGAAATCTTCAGTTTTCTTACCAGACCAATGATAAGGTTATTTATATAATATGTTTTCTCTTGAGATGACAATACCTGGAGCTTTGAGGGACTTCTGAATTTTCACCTTCACAGCGGCTATGGATTGTATCACACTAGATGTATATGAAGAGCACAAAACAACATTCAGATGTGCCCCCCATCCCTCCACACAAGATACATCATTGCTCCGAGAAATGGGTTGCCTCTCTAGAAACCATCAGGAACTGTTAACCTCAAGTCGTTTAGAGGTGAAAAAACTATAGTGTTCAAGCAGATCTTCAGCAAAAGTCCCCACTGGGAGAGAAGCCATTCGCGGTGAAAAGTGGAAAATGGTTTTCACAGGAAATCAGCTCGTTGTAAACACAGAGACATTACACATGGGAAAATCTACTATAGGTTCAGATTGTGGGAAAAGTTTTTACTCAACCAACCAAACATCTTCTTAGGACATCAACGAATTCACACAGGGGGAGAAGCGTTCATGTGCAGAATGCAGAATTGGAAGTGTTCCAACAAAATCAATTCTCGTAAGAATCCAGAGAAGTAAACGGGAGGAAGGAATCTCCTTTTTCATGTCCGATGTGGGAATGTTTACTCAAATCGAATCTTCAGAAACATCAACGAATTCAACCGGGGAGAAGCCATATTCATGTCCAGATTTTGGGAGATGTTTTACGGCCAAAGGAAAATCTAGATACATCAAAGAATTCACACAGGGGGAGAAGCCATTCTTGTTCGGATGTGGGAAATGTTTTAAACAAATCAGATCTCGTAGACCTCAGAGAAACGAGCCACACAGGGGGAAAATTCTACATATGTCAGAATGTGGGAAAGGAAATGTTTGTACCCAGAAAAAGCCATAGGATGGGAGTCTAAGACCTCAGGGGCGACAGAAAGGAGAAATTTTTATGTTCAGACTGTGAAAAATGTTTTATCAAAAGAAACCATCTTCTTAAAATTAGAACTAATTCCATGGGGGGGGGGGGGGAGACTGGAGGGGGCGACATTTTGGGGAGACATTTCATGTTAAGATTGTGGGCTTTCTTTTTCAGAAATCACGTGCTTGTTAACTACAAGAAGTCTTACAGAGTGGTAAAGCTGAAATGGGGAAATGCTGAGCACAAAGTCTGACCCCAAATTTTTCGAAGACTAATATGAAATTTCACTAAGGCAAAGCTAGGCCTGAGGGTATAATGTTAGATGGACTTATACGGCCAAAAATCCATTAATGTCCTAAAAAGCGCCTCTAAGTTGGAGTTGTAGTTATATGATCAGGCATTAAACAAGGGGTGTACAACGCCTTTTCTTACCGGGAGGTGCAGTGTCATTCTTGTTCATAAGTAGAGAGATCGGCCTCTCGGGACTACAAATACCAACGAGACCAGGCAATGGCTGGGCACGCACTCGGACCATGGCGAAGCTCTGCCAAAAATACTTATTCCTTGTGTCCAACCTTGGATTCTTGACACCAATCTTCTGAACATGCATGAGAACTTATCACACGCATTTAAATTTTAAAATCCCTTACAAAATTGGAGGCGTAGGCCGTTATTGCGTCACACTTCACTGACTGGTCAGCGCTTTGAATGTGATCGAGAGGAGCGTATAAGAGATCTGGAACAGACAGGTGACAGATCCCTTCAGCTGTATCGTGCCCGATTATTATAGAGGCATATTATCGGCGGACACCCAAAAAAGATCTAATCCAAATCTATCCTTCCCACCCTATTGAAAACCATTAAACCCTTTTTTGTTTTTGCTTTTCATCCTTCACTCCCCACATTCAAAAACTCTTAATTTTTTATTTTTCCATGTACAGAGGCTGTGTGTGATGGCTTATTTACTGCGATAACAAATGGACATTTTCCAAATGGTGGTATTTAAATTCCATGCCGTGATACGGGGAAGAGGGAAAACATTCAAATGACAGTGGGAAAAAAAAAAAAATGCATTGTGCCGTATTATTGTGGGCTTGCAAGATTTTACACCCCAAGTGGACATGTCTACTTTATCTTTGGGCGGTTACGATGACAAGGATACAAGTTATATAGGTTTTATCATGTTTCATACAATTTTTCTAAAAAAATTTAAAACCTCCATACAAAATTTGTGGGGGGGATTTGATGGTTGGCATAATAACTTTTTTGATTTGTACTTTGGGTGTACTGAAGCGTGGGTGGGTGGGTTTTTTGCGGATTTGATGAGTTTTACAGTGCTTATCATTTTAGGGAATGTGCAACCGTTTGTTCACGTTTTATAGACGAATTTTGACATTTTTTTAAAAATGGTTAAATTAAAAAAGTGCCTTTTCGACATTGGGGCGATTTTCCGTTACGGGGTTAAACGCAGAGTGATATTTTGATAGATTAGGATCGCTTGTGTCCGAAATTGCCCATTGTGTTATGAGTTTTACAGTTTATTTATAGTTATATCAGTTCTAGGGAAAGGGGGGTGATTTGGTTATTAGTTTTTGTTATTATAATTTTTGAAACTTTTTTTATTTTACTATTTTCAGAATTCCCTAGAGTTTTGTATGATCATATCATATACTGCCAGACTACCGTACGGGCGATAGGGGATTTTACTCTCAACATTACAATGTGCTGATCTCTTCGTAGACCCAAGGCTACCATGGCGAAGATCGCCACTCCCCGATGACCGTTCATGGTTCTGCTCCCTCGTCAACGAGATTGTTGCGTTCATGTACCTTGACCTTGGCTACAGAAAACGGAGGGGAGAAGTTCAAAGGTACAGCCAACGTCCAGGTGGGTATAAAATGAGATTTTTTCCAAGCTAAAATCAAATCAGGAAATACAGATTCAGGTCACAGAATAAGCGTTTAAACAACTTGCGTTTGTCTTTATCAAGGTCACCATCGGGGCTAGTTTCACCCGTGGAAACGACCTGGTGGATCACACCGCAGCCAAAGACATTCTGCTTTGTGGCGGGCTTGCTGAAGCACAGGGGCCACCAGTCCCCAGTGGTCGGCTGGTGGGTCAAGTACTTGGGGTCAAGGGGGTTCACTGACCCTTGCGCCCTGACAGTAGTCCGGCCATTGACCCCCCCGCCAATGGTGGGCTGGGCTGATCTTACCATCATGTGGTCCAACAGTCCAGCAGATTGCTTTGCAAGGAGAACAGCTGGGTCAAGTCACCGCCACTGCTTATGGCAGTGACAGAGCCAGCGACATCTATGCGACTATGCACCTACCTGTCGTGAAACAGGCTCAGACTCGCGGGCTGGCAACAAGTATGGTTGGGGACTTAAGTTTGTGCAGGGAATTTTTATTACGCAGTGTCCTTTCCCATTGAACTTATGCCATCACCAGTTTGTCAATTGAATGCTCCAAAATGGCATTCATGTATTCATTGCCTGGATATCCCTATATGGGACAAAGGCGATCCGTCACAGCTACCACACACCCACGCATCTGGTGAATTCTGGGTCACATGTTGAAGAGCCCGTACAAGCTTCCTGCGCTGAAATGGCTTCTGAACATGCACTAAGGGGACATGTCCGTGGGAGATTATGCTGTCCAGTTCGTTAGCCTGGCCCTGGAACTCTTCTAGAACGATGTGTTCCTGTCCGCAACATTTAAAAAAGGAATTTCGTCTAAGTTCAAGGACACCTGGACCTATCATGACCCTGCCATGACCCTGGTGGTCGTATCAACTTAGCGACTTGGATTAACATGTGGTTTATGGGCGTGCATGAGGAGTTACGTAAACGCTTTCCCAAGTCCGTCACCTTAAGTCTATTCTCGGCTGGCTCCAGCCATGCCGACCGATGAGGGAGCCTATGCAGTATGGAACAGAACCAGACTCTCTGTCCAGGATCGCTCCAGACGTATGTCAGGAGAATTTTGCGTACTGTGCCAGTCCTAAGCACTTCATTGGGGCTTCCGCGTCACCCCCAGCTCGGGAAAGCAGAGCACTCGGGGTTTTGGGGAGAAGCGTCCTAGGTGTGAACACAGCTTCTCACGCTGACATCTGTGCCTCCCAGGCTTCAGTTGTTGATCCCCAGTTAGGTTTCAGCTTATGGGGCTCTGATTTGTTAGGGGAACTTTGGGATGCCACTGTGTTCTCCCGGCATCACATTCCAGTGGTTCCTCTCGAGAAGATGCTTGTAATTATCATAGTCAAGTTGACAAATCCGGTCGCACAGCCTGAGCGTCTTCTGAAATGGAAGCTCTTCATAAGGAAAGACGACCTTGCTCTTCTGCAAGGGTTCCCGGGCTGAAACTCAGCACCCCAGTCCTGAACTGGAAGACAGGGGGATCCGTCGTTGAGGGACCAGCTGTTCTGTCCACTGTAGGGGGCCCCTCTATTGTCGGGCTTCCTCTTGACTCCAAGCCCTTGGGGGACTACTACCGTTACCAGGACTTTGCCGCGTGTTTCAACAAAAAAGCAGAGACTTTGCCACACACCGTCCCTATGATCCGTCCTTGGATTCTAACAGGCTCCTCCAGAGGTCAGTGTCTCCTTTCAGTTCCGAGACTGTGCCATGTCGGAAATATTAAAAAGAAGAACCTGCAGAAATTTCTTACCACAAATCTCTTTCGGCTGGCACAGGCTTCTTTTTCGTGACCAAGAAGGACAGCTCCCTCCGTCCTTAGACTACGCAGGCTACCAAGTTCAAGGTAAGAACCACTCCCCTGCTTGTGATCACCGAGCCTTTACGTTGCGCAGGGTTCCCAGGGTTTTAGTCTCAGGTTGGATCTTTGTTGTGGTTGTTGTGTTTTTAATGTCCTCTTGGGCTGCACGGGGACGCGTGGCGAAGACAAACTTGCACCCCGTGATTGGACCATTTCGAGTATTTGTGAGTCATCGGACTAGTAATGTCCTGCTGTCTCTTTCAGGCATTGTTGAATGACGTTTCAGAGATCTGCTGGTAGTATGTGGTCTACCAGACAATCTGAGGTGCTCCCCCAGACCTTGAGACTATCAGTTCCAACATACTGCAAGTTTGGAGCCCCAGGCCAATCGTCTTACACCAAGCTGGTGAGAAAATGGTAAGTTGCACAGTGTGTGTGAGCTTGTCCTTTCCGGCCTATTATAATCCCGACAGCAGAGGTCTCAGATGTATCTGCTAAAACTGTTGCAGTTACCGTGGCATGCCGAAGAAGGTTTACAAGAGAGGGGCCAATCTAGTACTGGCCCGCGGCGGCTGAGGAGACGCTTCTCAAGGTGGAAGGCCACCTTTCGAAGCAGGAGTCTTGACTCCGCAATGACACAGTTAAGTCATTCGGTTAACCAGTAAAGCTCTAAATTGAGAGTGTTTTTGCTAGTACTACACGGACTATGGGCATGCTAGACTTGAAAAATGGTGATGGATCTACTATGTATGATATTATGCGAGTTTGCTAACAAGTATAACGTATAAAGAATTACTGGGCTACACACATGGTTCTAAGTACTAATGAAGAGTCTGACGTCCCCTTTGCCTTGGCTCCCCAGTCTCTTCAGCGTTAGTCACCGGAAGACCCTTTCACCTGAGGTTAGATGATCCGCCACATATGCACATGGGCAGCTGCTCTCACCCAGAACGGTCCATAAAGGAGCATAATGTGACCCTCGTTTTTTTCTCTAAGAATTTTTCCCAGCTTGTGAAGGAGAAGGACTTATTATTGGAGAAAGAGAACTGTCAGCACCGTCAAACTTGCTCTAGCGGACTGGCTGCATCTAATGTAAAGGAGCTCCCATTCCGGTTCTGGTATACAAGGACCACGATCAGAAGCACTGCACCTAATCCCGAGAAAAGAATGTTAAGGGGAATGCTCTTTCTGCAGGCCTCGAAGAGTCCGAATGTTGTTAGTCAACTGGTGATATCTGGCAGCTTCCAATCCCCCCCCCCAGCAGCCATATGTCCGACTGCATCCGGAAGAAGATTCTGTTTTGGAGACATTCTTGTGTCTAGTTGGACGCACCAGGGGTGCAACGTCTGTGGCCCTGATGTCACGCTACCACTGGTGGCATGACCTGTCAAAGATGTCCGAGATTTCGGGATCTGCACTTCCTGAGCCCGAAATAAGCCCTCTCCCGAAAAGTTGGCCTGTGCACTTTGCAATCCCCAGTCGACTGTTGTCTCACGTGGCCGGTAGGATTTGTCAGGAACTCCTTCCTCTTGTTGTGTGTTTTCAGATCTATTCGGTCCTTATCTGGGTGTGTATTTTGATCTAGTGTTGTTGTCCAAGATGTTCGCGCTTTGATATATCTTCAAGAGTCTTCGCCTGCTGCCATTCTTGCAAGCTTGTTTTTCCAGTATGATCGGCCTCCCCAAACTAATGACTTCCTCAAACACATCTCGTCCAGATTTTTGTAGCTCGGGGGAGTCCAGTTGTGTCCAAGGCTATGCAATTCCTTGTGTAACCAGTGCAAGTAAAATGGTCTTTCTTCTGTTACCATTTCAGTCGCGCATGAGGTCAAGAGAAAGGGGTGCATCAAACTCGGGGGAAGTTACCTCGCAACTTCATCTAGCCCAATCAAGATGACTGGTCCACCGTTTGATAACCGAGCGACACAACGCCGCGGATTATTTTTATGGCGTTCTAATTCCTCGGGGAAGGCTGACTTTGGGTGAAGTACTGGGGTCCGCTGGATGCGCAGCAGTGCCCTTTGTAGATTGTGGTCTACGTGCGGTGAGATTGTACGCTGCGCTACCTCGTTCTTCCCTGTCTACTCCTGTGCCTGGTTCTGCGGTAGAGGAACTCGGTAAACGGATCTGAAATCATTTGGGGAAACAGACCATTATACCTTCTCATAAGCCAAGACCGCCCCAAGAACCAGGCTGCTAAAAGAAGGGTTGGGGATCCCCTCCATCGAGGTGTGTCTTGCCCGGGTGACAAGGGGTGGTTATTTCCAGATAAAATCCGGCTGAAGATACTAGGGACAAGCTGGCCTCGCTTGACACGGTTGGCACTCCTAGTTGAAGTGATGTCGAGGGATTCAATGCATCAATCCAGTGGCATAAAGCTCTGCCGTCATCCTCAATGGGCATCCTGAACTCCATCACCAGGTCTCACTCAACTGAAGCTGACCTAATCTCTCTCGAACCGCGCTATAAGCTCTTATGGCACAATTCGGAACCACTCTCTCTCTGTGGCTGATTCCACGATCAAAAGGTTAAAGAAGGTACTGGAAATGTGAAGGACGTTAAGAGGAAGCGGTTCTTCCTTGTGATTGGAAGGGGTTCGGGCCCGAAGAGAGCTCCTGAGGAGCCAGAGGATGAATATTCTCGACAGGACTCTGCTCCAAAAGATTCCGTGAGACCAAGAAGAGGGGGGGCCGAAGGGGGGTTGTGTCAGAACGGGTACTGTTCAGGGGGGTTGTCCCTGCTAATCAACACCCAATGCCGGGTCGAACAAACACAAGCACACCCGTTGCCCTCTCCTTGAGGCGCCCTCCCCGGCCCATTCACCTCTCGTGTGCCTGTTTCCTCCTCGTCCCGGTCAGCAGAGCGGGCAGCGAGCGCCCTAGGGAGAGGGACGCACACGTGCGACTCTCGAAGATTTTAATGGGCAGTGAACTGTTGATTTTGGCCACTGCGTCACTTCTGGGTGTTCCGCTAAGCCAGCTACTCCCATTCAACCACCCCCCGGGTCTTTGAGCGCATGCCATGAGAAAAGCTGAGAGTATTCCTTGGCGTTCGTGTGTGACCTCTGTTGTGCTTCCCGACCTGACCTGACTCGGCACCTTGCCGTGGAACTTCTGGCCTGCTTCTGACCACGAGATGTCCTCAGTCCTTATTACCCAACCTGCAGGGCAACCGTGGGGCTGTCGCACCCTGTGCTAACAACTTAGTGTGGCCCCATGCTTGCAGCAAGACCATCATTGTTTGTCGGGAGGCTCTGGTGAAAGACGGGTTGACCACTACCATCCGGGTCCAAGGTGTGGGCTGTGTATGATCGTCCGCGGAATGGGACCAGACAGGGAGGTTCACCCTCTGAGACTGACTATACATCTCGCTTGTATCATTCAAATCAGGAAGTACCTACTTATTTGTCATATGTCTCTGTCCCAGATTTCATGTGCTTGCTCCTGTCTTGTGAGCGATATTTCCCTGGAAATCAAGTCTCTCACTGTCTCCAGCCCATCTGACACTGAATGCAGAGAATAAAGCAGAGAGTGAGGAGCAGTCAGCTAACCGCCCACATAGCCCATGCGCCTATGCTGCTGCGTTGTGTAGCTGAGCCGCAGGAGAGAGTGATGATGTCTTATGCTGGCTTCAGACTGTACACACCACACGCGGCGAAGAGAAGAGCGAGCGCGGAACCAGGGCGAGGTGAGTAACATGGCGCGGAGCCCAACACGGTGGCGAACGTGCTTCGGGGTCGGTCGTTCTACAAAATGAGAGAGATGCTGAGGAGAATGATGCGGGTGAGGGGGATCTCCTGGAGGGGTCCTATTATTTTTTTTTTTTTTGGGGAGGGGGTCCACACGGTGCCAGGGAGCTGGGGGAAAAACTAAGGGGTAATTATTCTGGTATACTGGGGTATGGGTACAGAGTGACCAAAGTTGGTATTTAGGCAAAGCAATTTCTGTGGAGGTATTATCTCCCTATTAGTGTTACAAAAAGTGGGGTCGTGTATCATGAAACAACACACTAGCGGGTTTCGTGGTGTCTATTATGACATACATGCGGGGGGCTTCCATACTAACAAAGAAACAACCACCAGTCTAGCGCTGGTCAGAACGGCCCCTCCCTAACCAACAACTTCCTGGCGCCTGTAGATCAATTGTAATTACTGAACACGACGCTGATCTAATCACGTGCCATTACGATCTCCACAGGTCCTATAGGTTCTCAGGAGTCTGACTTCTCCAACACATGGGGCTGGTCACACTGACTATGACATCATCACAGGTCCTGTCACATATATTTGGAGCTCTGCAGGTGCGAGGTAGGTGGTAGGCACTTCCATCTCTCGGCTTTGGGGGTTAAACTCGCTGGCCGGGGGTACAGCATAAGGAGGTTGGTCTGTATAGAACCCAATGCGGGTTCATACACACGCGTCATGTGAGGAGAGGGACTCCAGAATCATAATCATATATAAGGTAACTCATCTCAGCGGGCCGCGTATTGCCGGGAGGGAATGTCACATATGGGTCATGGTTTCCATCCTGGAATATTTCTGTATTGAATTGGCCGCCGAACACTAATTCATTAGTTTTCTACAATGAAGCTCACATTCTTAAATTCTTACAAGATCCAAAATCCATCATGATCGTCAGTATCTACCTCAGTGTTTGCTTATTGATTTCATTAATGTATTGATTAATTTTTTGGTACTTTGTCCGACTCGTATTATAAGAACCATGGATGGAGGACACGGGGTGGAGAAGAATCTTCCAGTCACCTAGAGATTTCTTCTATATTACTGGAGATGTTGAGAGATTGTGATGAGGTCACCATGGACATCCATAAGCTATGGGAATAACAGATGATCGGACTGGAGAGGTGAAGAGATCTGGAAATGATGGAGGGAGATTTATCAATGGGTCTAGTCTCCATAACCAGGATTACACAGTAGTGAAGGAAGCAAGACCCTAAGGGGCGCTATGTCAGGCCCTGTGGTCTATGAAGGAATGGCGCGAACCCTGAGCCCAATCCCGGCTCCTCACCTCACCCCGGATACATGATGAATCCAATAAGCATAAGATCCTAGAAGTCACACACAAGATGATTGAGCTCTGACCTGGAGATGGTGCACTGCTGGGAATGCCGGGAAATTATACAGTAACGGTATTAAGGGATCTGGGTGATGAGCGGGATATTGTGTGATGTCAGTTCCGTCTAAAGGTGACAGAATGTGCTGTCTATTCTACCATGGAGGAGTGGGATTGATTTAGAAGACACAAAGATGTGTACAAGGGACGTCACTGATGAGGACCACAGCCCCACATCAGCAGGTAATAGACAGGACAAATCCACACGTCCTTTCCTTATCTGTATGGAAGAAGGAATTCAGTCTCTGGATGTTTCCTCACAGGCAGATCCAGTAAGAATCATCATCATCATGTAAGCGATTTTTTAGTTGTAAGGAGGAGATTCCTACAGGTAATGACAGCGTGAGTAGTAGTAACCCTAGATATTAAAGGAGATGAGTGACTAACACAACACCGAACAATGGAGACACAGCGGGCATTTCGACTTACTGTCGCTGGGATAACCCGGCCGTGACGGTTGTACCGACAGAGATCTGATTTCAGACCGTGATTCAGCCGTAGCTCGTGTGCACACCCTAATTTGCAATCCGTCGCTTCGCCGATCTGAGGTCTGCCGGAGTTTCACCCTTCTCTTCCGGTGGTATGTGAGTGTGATCTCTGTCACAATTTTCGTTTTTTATCGCGGTTTCGTCCCAACAGTCGGGGGTGTACGAACGTCACACCCCTGATTTGTGCATGCAAGGCGGGCGGCAATGCGCCACATCGATCGCCAAAACACCACAGGGCAATTCAGGCCCAGCCAACGAAACGGTTAACAAGTAGGATGGAAACCCAATGAAAATGTGGTGTTTGGAACCTTAGCTAAATGTGGCCCCAAATGAGACTAGGAAAAGATGGAAGGTGGGAGCTATGGGGTCAGGATACGCCACCAGGACCTCGGAGGAGAGGCTGACGAGGTAACAGCAAGATAATACAGAACTTTATGGTAAGCAGGAAAGTCATGCCACATGGGCAGACAGAAATGCTGCATGTACCCGGATTGCTGAGATATCACACAATGTCTGTGAGACTTCAGCGTTTTTCGTTACCCAACAATGATCAGTGTACTTTTTTATAATCTGTTTTATCCTTACAGATGGACAACTACAGCGGTAGCCCCCCCCCCCCCACCCCCCCCCCTCCCCCCAGAGGAACATTGAGTATAATCAATAGTGTTACAGCAGGTGATGGGTTGTATAACACCGCATACATCTGAAGACCATGGACATATCCAGATGCTTCCTCGACCATTCACACACAAGATCTGCCATCTTATCGCAATTTAAATGGCAGTCATTATCACCGAATCATCGAGAGAAAGTGTTTAGAAGGGGGAAATTAATCGTGTTATTAAAAACACATTTCAGCGAAGTACGAAAGTAGAAAGGGAGAAGCAATTTTCCGATGTTAGAAGTGGAATCATGTTGTTTTAAACCGAAATTAGATTTTGTTAGATACGACGAAAAAAACGCTCACACGGAGTGAAAATCGATTTATGCTCCGATGTGAGAAATGTTTACTCAAAATAAGCCATCTTCTTCAGGACATCACTAATTCACTGGGGGAGGAAGCGTTTTATGTTAAGAATGTGGAAATGTTTTAAGCAAAAATCAGATCTATGTAAGGACATCAAGACGTCACACAGGGAGAAACTCCGCTTTAATGCTCCGAATGTGGGAAAAGTTTACCCATCATACTATCTTATCTTAAAATCAACACAGTCACACAGGGAGAGAGAGCACCTTTTCAGTTCAGTTGTGTGGACAAAGTTTCCAGCCAAGAAAAATCCTGTTCGAATTCAAAGAAGAACTCCAACGGGAAAACGGGGGAGAATGGAGGGGAGAAGCCATTTTCATGACAGAATGTGAGAAAATTTTACTCAAAAAACAACATCTGTTAAACACAAAGAATCACCAAGAGGAAATACATCCATGTTTAGAATGTGGGAAGAATGATTTAAACAAAGAAAGTCTTCTAAAACATCAAAAAAAAGTCACACAGCGAAGAAAGCATAGCATTTCATGTTTAGATTGTGGGAATGAAATGTTTTGCATTCCTAATGACAATCTTGTTAGACATCAGAAAGTACACAGGGTGAGAGACAAGCATTTTCATGTGTACCAGTGTGGAAAATTTTTGTTCGGAGCAAAACATCTCGATCTCATGTGAGAAGTCCCTGGGGAGCGAAGCCATTTTCATGCTCCGAGTGTGGGAAAAGTTTTACTCGGAAATGGAAGCTTATTGACCATCAGAAGACCTCACACCGTGGTAAAGCTAAAATGGGAAATGTTGAAACTACAGGTCACGTCATTTCACAAAGTCAAAAAACAATCGATGGACAAGAATAAGAGGTCATCCAAATTTTTTTTTTTTTTCCGGAAGAGTAATGATACTTCTTTTACCAAATTGGAGAAGTAATTTTCACTGAGGAGGAAATTTTCACAAAAAAATAACTCATAATCATATACAATGTTAATAGACTGATATTTTGACATTAAGATTGTATGTGGCATTAAACAAGGGAAGCACAACTTTTTTTCACCTGAGGGTCGCAGTGTCATTATTTTAGGGCAGTGATGGTGAACCTTTCAGAGATCGAGTGCCCAAAGTGAGACTCAAAAAAACACTAGCTTTTCCCAAAGTGCCAACACAGCAATTTAGGCAGTAACAAACTTATTGCTACCAGAATCTTTAAGCTCCAATCCAACACCTTTTCACTCTTTGGACAGGACCAAGCAACACAGGATGGGTCACTTTACAATAGCAGGGCACAACTTGGACTACCTGAGACTGCAGGAAGATGCCATGTCTGTGTACATCTGGCAAACTCTGTGCCTGGGAGACAGCCTGTGTGCCCACAGAGGGGTCTCCGAGTGCCATCTCTGGCACCAGTGCCATAGGTTAGCCATCACTGTTTTAGGGGGTGCACATGTAAGAGCATCAAACACCACAGTGCAGGAGAAATCACCTCCCTAGAAACTACAAATACCACCCGAGACCAGGTGTCAGGACTCGGGATATTTGGATCCACTGGACCACTGTAGGAGGTGGTACTTGCCGACATCTGGAACTCGGTCTGCACCAGAGGCCGCTGCAAAGCGGGATGGACCTGCTGGGGAAGGGTATCACCAGGGTGTTCCACAGGTGCGACTAGCCCGCGGTGGCAGCCAAGGTCAAGGTACCTTACCCGGAGACAGTCTTTGGGTCAGGGCAGGCGTCAGAGATTCAAGGTCAAGTCCAATCCGGGGTCAGTCACAAGAGGTTCAGGCACATGGGAATGGGAACAGGAACACAGGGGTGGCAGAAGTCACGGGAGCAGCCTCAGGAACCTGTTGCTGTTTCTGGGTAGTTAGCAGCTGTTGCAGCATGGTGGTGACTTGTCCCAGCTGTTCACGTATCCCGCCAATCTGCCGGGATTGCTGCACCACTATAGTGGACAGATCAGGCCAACCGGGAAGCGGGATCCATGGCCGGATCTTACTATCAGGATTCAGGATGCTTGGATCCACTGGACCACCGCGGGAGGTTGTACTAGCCGACACCTGGGACTGGAGTCTAAGTGGCACCTGGTCTTCACCAGAGCCCGTTCCACAGGTGCGACTAGCCCCCGGTGGCAGCCGAGGTCGAGGTACCTTAGCAGGAGACAGTCTAGGGGTCTGTTTCAGGGTCAGGGCAGGCGGCAGAGATGCAAGGTCAAGTCCAATCCAGGGTCAGTAACGGGAGGTCCAGGCAGATGGAGACAGAGGGACGCTGGAGACACAGGAATGCAGTAGAATCGCTGGGGAGCTATTTATAAGGCTGTGAGGCACAAAGATCCGACAGGGTGTGATGGGAGAGGCAGGTTTAAGTAGCCTAGGAAAATGACCAGCACCAGTTTAATGGTGCGCTGGCCCTTTAAATTTCCTGAAACCAGAGTCCGTGCGCCCACTGAGCCGGTACGAGATTCAGGAGTGGGGACACATGAGGGGCGCTGGCGCGAGGGGCACGGGTGAGCGTTATGGGTTGTGTGAACACCCGTGACACCAGGAAATGGCTGACGCCGCACTCCTCAGGCCTTAGCGTGGCTGGTTGGTTTAAATTACTGGTTTTGTTAATTTGGGAGGAGGGGGTTGAACTATTTTTTCTCTCCTTAAATCTTTTTTTATTGCCTTACATTTTTTCTACTTCTATTTTTACCTGGGACATCATTTTAAAGGTGATTTGTTTCATATCTGTTTAATATCTATTTGCCCCTCGTCTGTTACCTTTATGTTGCCACTTATACTCTCTTTTCAAAAGGTAATCTTCTCCATCTCTATTGAATTTATTCCTTTTTCCTTCAATAATCTCTTTCTCATATTTCTCCTTTATATCTTTGAGTTAATAAAGGGCTCATTTGCCCGTGGAGAATGTAATGTGTGTCAATTTATGACCAACAACGACACTTTCATAAATCCTTTGAACAATAAACATTACAGGCTGAGAGAATACACCAACTGTAAAACCCAAAATGTAATTTATGCCATCCGATGTCCCTGTTTTAAAATCTATGTTGGGCAAACAACCCAACAGCTAAGGAAACATATTCAACAACATACCGTATGTACTCGAGTATAAGCCGACCCGAGTATAAGCCGAGACCCCTAATTTTACCACCAAAAACAGGGAAAACATATTGACTTGAGTATAAGCCGAGGGTGGGAAATGCATTGGTCACAGACCCCCCCAGTATATAGCCAGCCTGCCCCCTATAGTATACAGCCTGCCCCCTGTAGTATACAGCCTGCCCCCTGTAGTATACAGCCAGGCCAGCCTGCCCCCAGTAGTATACAGCCACCCCAGCCTGCCCCCAGTAGTATACAGCCTGCCCTCAGTAGTATACAGCCTGCCCTCAGTAGTATACAGCCAGCCCCAACCTGCCCCCAGTAGTATACAGCCACCCCAGCCTGCCCCCAGTAGTATACAGCCTGCCCTCAGTAGCATACAGCCAGCCCCTAGTAGTATAAAGCCACCCCAACCTGCCCCCAGTAGTATACAGCCACCCCAGCCTGCCCCCAGTAGTATACGGCGGCACAGGGCTGCTCCCCTGATGTCTTTGCAGTTCCTCTTCTGGCTTCCCGGCTCCTCTTCTTTCTTCTGTAACCTCTTGCAGGGCGCCGCCATCGCTCTCTCCCTGCCGGCAGACGCATAGTATGACGCGCCGCTGCTGACATCATACTATCCGCCGCCCGGGGGAAAAACATGGCGGCGCCCTGCAGGAGGTTACAGAAGAAAGAAGAGGAGCTGGGAAGCCAGAAGAGGAGCCGCAATGACATCAGGGGAGCAGCGCTGCGCATCGGGGCCACCGGAGGGTGAGTATATAAGTTTTTTGGTTTTTTAAGTGCATTGACATATTTATTGATTTGTGTATAAGCCGAGGTGAGGATTTTCAGCACATTTTTTGTGCTGAAAAACTCGGCTTATACACGAGTATACACTCACCGGCCACTTTATTAGGTACACCATGCTAGTAACGGGTTGGACCCCCTTTTGCCTTCAGAACTGCCTCAATTCTTCGTGGCATAGATTCAACAAGGTGCTGGAAGCTCCTCCGAGATTTTGGTCCATATTGACATGATGGCATCACACAGTTGCCGCAGATTTGTCGGCTGCACATCCATGATGCGAATCTCCCGTTCCACCACATCCCAAAGATGCTCTATTGGATTGAGATCTGGTGACTGTGGAGGCCATTTGAGTCCAGTGACCTCATTGTCATGTTCAAGAAACCAGTCTGAGATGATTCCAGCTTTCATAGTATCATAGTATAGTATCATAGTATCATAGTATATAAGGCTGGAGGACACGCAAGTCCATCAAGTCCAACCTTTAAGAATTAAATAAATGTTTTATCCCCATAACCCGTGATATTTTTTCTCTCCAGAAAGTCATCCAGGCCTCTCTTGAACATGTACATAGAGTCCGCCATAACAACCTCCTGTGGCAGAGCGTTCCATAGTCTCACTGCTCTTACAGTAAAGAACCTTTGTCTATGTTGATGGTAAAATCGCCTCTACTCTAGGCGTAGAGGATGCCCCCTTGTCCTGGTCACAGGCCGAGGTATAAAAAGATCTTTGGAGAGATCCTTGTACTGTCCGTTCAGGTATTTGTACATTGTAATGAGGTCTCCCCTCAGTCGTCTTTTTCTAAACTGAATAATCCCAAATTTTTTAATCTGTCAGTGTATTCTAGTTCCCCCATTCCCCTAATAATCCTGGTTGCTCTCCTCTGCACCTGTTCCAGCTCTACTATATCCTTTTTATACACCATGACACCACCACCACCAGCCTGAACCGTTGATACAAGGCAGGATGAGTCCATGCTTTCATGTTGTTGACGCCAAATTCTGACCCTACCATCCGAACGAGCAGTTAGACAGGTGTACCTAATAAAGTGGCCGGTGAGTGTACGGTTTGGTATCATATACCCCTGAAGAAGCCACAAGGCTAGGTGGTGTAACGTGTGGGGAGCCAGCCCCCTCCTGATACCCTGGTGATATCCTCCATTCATTACTTTACTCATTATGTCGCTTCATCTGTGGTATTGTATAACAGCCCTAGCAGGTTATACAACCTCTGCACATATATCAGTGCACTTTGCAGTGTTTAAAGCAATAGCTCACATATCAGCCATGTATGTAGGTCACATATCAGTCATGTATGTAGTATGTGAGGTGACCAGGAGCAGATATATGGCTAATTACCTTCCCACATACAGTGAGGAGAAGGAACATGAGGAAACATGGACTCCCATCAGGGGTCCACATTAAACTCCCATGTAGCATAAAGCAGTATAATATTACAGATATCACAGCCATAGCTGCAGGGTATAAGATAGATGGGAGCAGATACCTGAGGAAACATGGCAACTTCTTACATCCATGAGCACATTACATCAGGTAACATTAACCAGTCATGTTCACCATAAGCTCAGAGATACACAGCCATAGCTGTCATGTGTAAGATGGCTGGGAGCAGGACATGAGGAGACATGGAGACATGAACTGCTGTGGTAATTGTTAATTCATAAGGTAAAAATCCTCTCATATACTCAATACTAGTACATAAAATTCAGGCGTTATAGTTCCCCCCTTACCACCGTCATCTTACCGCTTCACCTATGGCGCAATAGTTGTCATTATACAGTAGCCCTGTGAAGGGATGTGGGTGATGACGGGATCATTGTGTGTGTCAGGTTCCTATAAGGTGTCAGGATGTGGCTGTCTATTTCTCCATGGAGGAGTGGGAGTATTTAGAAGGACACAAAGATGTGTACAAGGACGTCATGATGGAGGACCACCAGCCCCTCACATCAGCAGTAATAGACAGGACTAAATCCACCCTCCTTTCATTATCTGTATGGAAAGAAGGATCAGTCTCTGGATGTTTCTACGGTAGATCCGTAAGAGACACTCACCGGAGAGATGTCCCAGTCCTCTTCTTCTACCACAGGATTGTTCAGAAGAGAAATATGTCCTACAGGATCATCTTATACTCAAGTCTATAAAAAAATTAACAATGTACTTACCTTTCCGACGACCCCCGCAGGTGGTCTTTTTGCTTCAGGTGCTTTGGCTCTGCCTTTGGGTCCCTGCGGCAAACGGCATGCATCATGGTGTGTGTGCCATCCATGCACTGGGATCTGAAGAGGGAGTCGGAGCAAGAAGACCTGCAGGGGCGTGGGAAAGGTAAGTACTTGGTATACTTGGGGCAGACAGGCTATATAATCGGGGGGCCTGGACTGGCAGGCTGTATATTGGAGAGAATGGGCTGGTAGGCTATATACTGGGGGCAGGGGACGGCTATATACTGGGGGCATGGACTTGCTAGCTATATACTAGATGGCATGGACTGGCTGATTATATACTAGAGGGCATGGGCTAGCTATCTACTGGGGAAGGGGGCTGGACACCTATATACTGGGGGGTAGGGGACTGACTCGCTTCCCGCCCAGTGGCCTCGAGGTTGTGACAAATGCATTTCCCACCCTAGACCTATACTCGAGTCAATAGGTATTCCCAGTTTTTTGTGTTAGGTACCTCAGCTTATACTTGAGTATATACGATATTTAATATTGGGCAATTTAAATTCAAGGGGAATTTACCCCTCTGTGATCAGATATTTATGTACAAACCCCTTTATTGTAATCTCCATTGCTTTGGTTACTTCTTACAATATTTGTCTCTAACAATATTTGTCTCTGTTTGTGTATCAGGGTGAAGAATATTACTGCTCCAGAGACATATGTGAGGGGCGATGAGCGATGTAAGGAGGAGATTCCTAAGTACTGCCCAGGTGAGTAGTAACCACTAGATAAAGCAGAGACGAGTGATAACACAATACAGAATATAGCCATAGGGGCGTGCGCACTTTCATTGGACTTTCCGACGTTTTTGGTATTTAACCGGTGATTGCGCTGGGATTGTGTCGCACGCGTATGGATTTTGGCGCTGCTTTCATGCGACAGAAATTGGAGTATGTTCCCGTCATACAATCCAACTGATTTGGAATGAGTGCGGGATTTAACTTTCAAATTGTGTCACAAGACAATGCACTTACATGCAGCAGGAAGAAGAAGGTGAAATCGGTCGGACCTAAACGGGGAAGCGACACATGCAAGAAATAGTGCGCACGATCTTAGTGAAACACAGCAGAGTGCATTGTATCGTGGGACAGGTAAGTAAATGTGCTCCATAGACATAATACAGAACATGTAGACATGCCCTGCCTGGCGTAGAATAAACGCTACGCAGGCACCTGCCCTGATACACCAAGAGATGGAAGCCTCTTAATGTGTCCCACTGTGAATATGGAGCGCCAGAGCAATCATACACTGGCACACTGATGTCAGATCACCAGGCTGTGACTTCTGAGAAGGGACAGGAGGTGGAGCTGTACAGGAGCACAAGGCAGTGGCTAAGACTAGGAGGGCAGCACAGACATGTTGTTTTTTTAAATGCATCTAAACCACAGCCCAGCCCCTGTGACTACCCCAGGATTTTGTCAGGGTGCAAGTGTAAGGTACACACAATTATATTGTAATGCAAAATGCTAAGAAAAGGCAGAAAGACATATTTGCATTGCAGCTGTGATGGGCTTCTGCAAACGGTCTTTTGTGAAAATGAGGTCTCTGGTGACAAGTTCCCTTTAAATAGTCTATAAAATTGTAGATAAATTGTTTTATGCACTAAACAAGGGGTGTACAATCTTTTCTTACCTGAGGGTCGCAGTGTCATTCTTTAAGGGCGTGCACTTGTAAGAACATCAAACACCATAGTGCTGGAGAAATCACCTCCCCAGAACTACAAATACCACCCAAGTCCATGAAATGGCTGACCGTAGCACGCGCCCCAGACCGTAGCACAGCTGACGACACACCCGGGACCATAACACAGCTGATGACACGCCCCAGACTGTAGCACAGCTGACGACACACCCGGGACCATAGCATAGCTGACGACACGCCCCAGACTGTAGCACAGCTGACGACACACCCGGGACCGTAGCACAGCTGACGACTCGCCCCAGACTGTAGCAAAGCTGACGACACACCCGGGACCGTAGCACAGCTGACGACTCGCCCCAGACTGTAGCAAAGCTGACGACACACCCGGGACCATAGCATAGCTGACGACACAGGTCCCCAGACTGTAACAACTGACACTCTGACGACACACCGGCAAGCATAGCGACAACGCAGACTTGCACAGCTGAAGACACTCGCCCATACTGTATCACATCTTACACACACCCGGGACGACATAGCATACTTACGACACGGCCCCAGACTGTAAGCACGGTCTGACGACACACCTGGGGGGGGGGGGGGGGGGGGGGGGGGGCTGGACGCGTACACAGCTGATGACACACGCCCCAGACCGTAGCACAGCTGACGGCCTGCCGCAGACCGTAGCACAGCTGATGTCACACCCCAGACCGTAGCACAGCTGACGACACACTCGGGACCATAGCACAGTTGACAACACATGCCCCAGATGATAGCACAGCTGATGACACGCTCCAGACCGTAGCACGGTTGACAACACACCCCAGACCGTAGCACAGCTGATGTCACACCCCAGACTGTAGCACAGCTGACGACATGCCCCAGACCGTAGCACAGCTGCTGACATGCCCCAGACCGTAGCACAGCTGACGACATGCCGCAGACCCTAGCACAGCTGACGACACCCCCCAGACTGTAGCACAGCTGACGACACGCCCTAGACCATAGCACAGCTGATGGCATACCCCAGACCATACCGCAGCCGACGACACACGGCACAGACCATAGCACAGCTGATGACACGCCCCAGACTGTAGCACAGCTGACGACATGCCGCAGACCCTTGCACAGCTGACGACACACACGGCACAGACTGGAGCACAGCTGACGACACGCCGTAGACCATAGCACAGCTGATGGCATACCCCAGACCATACCGCAGCCGACGACACACGGCACAGACCATAGCACAGCTGATGACACGCCCCAGACTGTAGCACAGCTGATGACACACGCGCCAGATTGTAGCACAGCTGACGACACACGCCCCAGATCGTAGCACAGCTTACGACACACGCCCCAGATCGTAGCACAGCTTACGACACACGCCCCAAATCGTAGCACAGCTGATGACACGCCCTAGACCACAGAATGTGGATGACACACCCTAGACCGTAGCACGGCTGCCGACACAAACGCCGCAGACCATAGAACGGCTGATGACACGCCCCAGACCATAGCACGGCTGACGATGAACACCCCAGATTGTAGCACAGCTGACGACACACAGCTACGGTGGCACCTCAATGTGAAGCACAACTGATGCAGAACTTCTTACACCATGGAATGACTGATGCCGCACGACTCAGACCATATCACGGTTGCCGCTGATTGCCTAGAACATAGCATGACTGACACTGCGCACCACAGATAATAGCATGGTTGATGCCGCAGATTATAGCACAGCTGACGACACACGCCCCAGACCCTAGATCAGCTACAGTGCACGCCTCAATCAGTAGCACAAGTGATGCAGCACTTCTTACACTTTGGCACGACTAACACCACATAGCCCAGACTGTATGACGGTTGCCACCGAATGCCCCAGGACGTAGCATGACTGACACTACACACCCCAGACAATAGGGTGGTTGATGCCACACTCCCCAGACTAAAGTATCTACACACTGCTGTAACATAAAATCAGGAAAGTATATAGGGATATCATAGCGCACCTGTACCAGATATCAGGTGCTGCCCTTGCCTGTGAAAGATATTTCCCTGGACATCAACCCTATCGGAATCCTCCAGACACTGACGGAGTTGAATACAGAGAAAACACAAGAGAGCAGTCAGCTCCCCTCATTAGCACTGCGCCTCTGCTGCTGCATGCAGAAGAGCCGGCGTGATGTGATAATGTCATTCTGCTGGCTTCAGAGCTGTAAAAACTGAAGCTGAGAGCGGGAACAGGGAGAGGTGAGTAACAGGGAGAGGAGGGTTTTATGTTTATTTATAAAGCAACAATATGAGAGGGATCTGCCCGAGGGGTCATAGTATAAGGGGTTCACAATGTGACAAGGGGCTGGGTGGCACAAAGTGGGAAATTATTCTGTATGGGGTTGGGGCAAAGGGGGGCTTCAGGAAAAGCAATTTCCTGTGGACGTTTTATATCCCTATTTAGTGCTGCAATTGTTGGTAGGTGTGTATCATGATACACCACACAGCGGGTTTCTTGATCTTCCAGCTCACCCTAAGAGTCTCTTCTATATTACTGGAGAGGTGAGAGATTGTGATGAGGTCACATGACATCATTATCTATGGGAATACAGATGATAGGACTGGAGAGAGTGAGAGATTCTGGAAATGTTGGAGGGAGATTTATCATGTGTCTCCCATAACCAGGATTAACACGTAGTGAAGAGAGACCTCGATGGGCGCTGTCAGGCCCACTGTGTATGAGGAACGGGGAGACCTGAGCCCAATCCCCCACCCGGCTCCTCCACCTCACCCCCTGATACATGATGACATCATGAGCAGAAGATCCTAGAAGTCACCACACAAGATATGGAGCTGCTGACTGAGAGGTGACACTGCTGGAATGCTTGGGACATTAACAGTAACGCTATGAAGGGATTGGGTGATTACGGGATCATTGTGTGTGTCAGGTTCCTATAAGGTGTCAGGATGTGGCTGTCTATTTCTCCATGGGGGATGGGAGTATTTAGAAGGACACAAGATGTGTACAAGCGTCATGAGGAGGACCACCAGCCCTCACATCAGCAGTAATAGACAGGACTAAATCCACACGTCCTTTCATTTCTGTATGGAAAGAACGAGAATTTCAGTCTCGGATGTTTCCTACAGGTAGACTCCCTAGAAACAATCACGGGAGGGATGTCCAGTCCCCTTCTGCACCACAGTATTGTGCATAGCCGTTGATCGTCTATTATGACATGAATGTGGGGACGTACTGGCTAGAGACACATACAAGCTCAAGTCCTCAGCACTGGTCGACACTTCTGTCTCTGCACAGGAAAAGTCAGGGATGTCCCTGTCCCTAGCAACACCTGTCATGGAACCTGACTCCTCCCACACATGAGTAATCTGCACATGACTATCGACATCATCACAAGGTTCCTATAGCTCTCTATCAGTGAAGCCGGGATCTGACTCCCTCCACACAGAAGGGCCTGCTGTTCAATGACTGCAAGTGACATCATCACAGGTCCTGTCACATATAATCTTGGTGCACGCTCTGGGCAGGTGCGAGGTGTGGTGTACAGCCCCGAACCCCTGCAGGACGCCATGCTATAGGGCAAACATGCGGGGTGGGGGGGCTAGGCTGGCCTATTTAATTGATGGCACCTATATTTGGAGACTTCTTTAGTACTTGGGGTCGCTCGCATGAGAGACCCAGAGTCGCAGTGTACTATACCCTACTATCAGCCGTGGCTTGAATGTGTGTGGCTGGTGGTGACCTAGCTTAAATAGTACTGCACTATTATTGTGGCTGTAGAACGTACTAGTTCCTAGAGGTGCAACCAGCACACTCCTCGAGACCAATTGGTACTCATATGACGCAGGAAAGTTACACCGCTCTTCGCGACCTACACTCTATATGGCCTATTTCCGACAGATGTAGGTGTTAGCAGTACCTCTAACGAGTCAATGTCCCTCATTAGCATAATTGTTTATAACGTTATGTTGCTCACAATCGCGCGTATAAGGTATGTGGAGACTTCCTTGGAATTTCTTATTAGGAATACATTCACATCATAAGAACTATGCTAGAATGTCCTTTAAAGATTCTAACATAGGTAGCCAACTAGTGTCCTCAGTGACTTCCAAGGTATATCTGCACTACACTGGGGAAAGAGATCCCAATGTTGCTCACCTATGTTATTATAACCTGTTCGGTTTGGAACAATTAAAAAGCCAGCTGGGTAAAACTCCTTCAGCCGAGGAAACAAATTCCGTTCCTTTCATCAGGACTGATTCATATGATTCTACAGGATCCGTACAGTTAGAAACCCGACATATCTTATTATGGGAGATTAAGTGAACTGAAGTGTCCTCATATCTGCACAAGAAGTTGTCCAATGTCCTTTCGCGACATGTGCGTGCATGGCCTAGCTGAAGTGTAATGCAGGTGAAGTCTTGTTTATGCTACAGTATATTGTGGTCAACACCTGGTAGCAACTCCTCTCCTGTCCCGCCCTAAGGCAGCCAACCCGTCCCTCGTCCAATTCGTGACCTACCTATGCTGGCGCCTCCCACCTCTCAGTATTGGACCTCGGTAGAGGTAGCCACAGTCTCCTAAGAAGTTAGCAGGACTTCAAGGAATCGCTCGGGCACTATCACCAATGTGAGAGACTACAATCCAGTCAACTCACATCTGTACTATAACCTGGCACCAAGATAATAATATATAACGCTGTCTAGTACGCAGAACCACTGCCCGGTCCATACCAGCGTCATGTGAGCGAGAGGCGGACTCCGCATATAATCACATTCATACTGAACTTTCATCTTATGAGGAGAGCAGTTCCCAGTAGTGCCGGGAAATGTCACGTATGGGTCCAGGTTTCCCAGTCGTAACTGAATATGGACTCCTAACCTAATTCATGAAGTTCTCTACGTAGATGTCACAGATGTTCCCCATGATTCAGTCTCCGTCATAGAGGCAGATTCTCAAATTTATCCATAGAAAGATCCAAGATACCCAGCCAATAACCTCAGATTCTCTCAGATGTTTTAACATTGTGTTTTTTACATGATACTTTCAATGTTTTTACTTTATCTTCTTTACTCTCCAGGATCAGACAATGGACAGACACGAGGGTGAGAGAGAATCTTCCAGCTCACCCTAGAGATTCTCTTCTATATTACTGGAGAGGTGAGAGATTGTGATGAGGTCACATGACATCATTATCTATGGGAATAACAATGATAGGACTGAGAGGTGAGAGATTCTGGAAATGTTGGAGGGAGATTATACATGGTGTCTCTCCATAACCAGGATTACACAGTAGTGAAGAAGACCTCTAGTGGGCGCTGTCAGGCCCATGTGTATGAGGACGGGGGGAACCCTGAGCCCAATCCCGGCTCCTCCACCTACCCCCTATACATGATGACTCATGAGCAGAAGATCCTAGAAGTCACCCACAAGATGATGGAGCTGCTGACTGGATAGGTGACACTGCTGGAATGCTTGGGACATTATACAGTAACGCTATGAAGGATCTTGGTGATGACTAGAAGAAATATGTCCCACAGGATCATCAGGTAGATGGGGATGAGGCTTCAAGGCAGATTCTCTGAGGTTAATTATACAGTAGTCATAAAAATGTCTTAAAATTATCTACTTGTAAAATTAGTGATGATTAGAACCAAACTGCATAGTTCAGGTCCATACTGAATTTCAGGGTTGTGGCATCCATGGACCAGGAACCCGCACGCATACATTATTTTTCAGGGCATGCCTGGGATTGTTTGGGGTGGACGTGTGACTCTGCATTATAAGGTCAGGGAAACATGTCCAGATGCTATTACAAACAAGAGACGGGGAGAACTTGCTGCGTTTCATAGGGTCAGTCAGCTGGGCAGGAACTTGTAAAACAGCAGCAATTGCCATAGTCAGGGCACTGTGGTGCATAGAAGGGGCTAATAGGGACAGGTGGAAATGTGATATAATTGCCCTTATAAGGGCACTTTGAAGATTTGCATTAGTGCAGTGATATTCTTAGTGATTATACAGGATTGATTATTTGTATGTAATGGATCATCTAGAAAGATCATGAAGATCTTGTCACTGTCTAGTATTCAGCCACTAAAACTCATAAATCATCAATCATACCTTGTTTGCGGAGCTGTGCTTTGCTACACGGTGCAGAAAAGTGAGAATATTGCACTTTTATATGTAGTTCAGAAATGTGTTGTCAGAATATTGATCTTTTCTACCTAGTTCGGAGAAGTTCTGTTGTCAGAAAATATTGCACATTTATACATGGATTATAAAAGTCTTGTTGTCAGTGAATAGTGTCCAGTAATACTTTGATAGTAAAGGTGCTGTCGTAGAATTGTTTTATACTGCAGGTATTTTAAAATAAGGTTGTCAGAAATTATGGGAGACGGACGTGGATAAAGTGCTGCTGCTGGTTCTGGTGATGGAGCTGGTGCTGCAGGGAGAGGACTCTTCCTGCTCCAAGTTCCTCTGGTGTAAGTAGGGGCCAGGGTGTGTGGTAGGTACTATAGGCCACACGAAGTTGAGGCATTGGTCAATTACATGACAGACAGTGTTTCAATCTTCATGATATTATCTTCTCCATCCTCTGTTGAAAGTGCAGAGCCCTCCAACTCACCCCCTTCACAAAACGATTATGCCACAAGTGCTACTGGGAGCACGATGACTCTCCTAGCTGGGAATCCATGGCCCATCCACCTGCCTCAGATTTAGAGTTGCAAGATTTTCAAGAACTTTTATTGAAGGATGAGAGTGTGTGTGAGGTTGTGGCTCTCTGCAAATTGCTGACAGAGGAGGGTAACAGTGAGAGCTCAGTGATGGAAGAAGCAAAGGGGGGGGGGGATGATGAGGTCCTAGACCTGAAATAGGCAAAAGGCAGTGATGCTTTCAACAAAGCTATGGTGGCTACGGGCAGCTGGCAGAACAAGTGAAACAAGACCAAGTCGCTGCGGTCAGCTCGTAGTCACGATGTCGCCTGCTACAGCCCGCGCCCAGAGACCCCGGAAATAAAGACTATGCAGCCATGTCTGCAGCATGCCATTTTTCTCACAGAAGACAGGACATTTGTCATTTGCCCGCTGTGCCGCTAGTCCATGAAGCGTGCTCAAAGCCTTAACGATCTGAGCACCTTATGCATGACCAGACACCTACAGAATAAACATGAGTTGCACTGGATAAGACGCCAAAAAAACCTGCCAACAGCTTCCCTTGCTTCATCAGTTGGCCAAGCCTGTTCACTGCCGCCCTAGTCACAAGGCCACCTGTTTCCCTGCTAAGGGAGGCTTCTGTTTCTGAGCGTCCTCTTCAGGCAATGACGGTGGATGTAATGGTAGCAGACATGGAAGAAAAGTAGGTACAGGTGCCGTCTATTCCAGACAGGGCTTAGACTGTTCATCTGCTTCTGCAATATCCGGGTAAGGAACAGTTTTGGAGGAGGAGTTGGGTGACACCCAGAGCAGCTCACGGGCATTACTGTAGTGTGGCTGGGGAGATTCAGAGGAGTTAGAGACATCTCCCTACTAGAGACAGCTTGACCTTGCATCTGAGCAGCCTGGTTACACATGGGCCACTATATGCTCCATTGCCTACATATTGACCCCCGTACAGTGGCCATCCTGCTGGATCCACACTACAAGCATAGTGTAGCATCCTTCATTCCAATTAGACTAAAATGAGGCAGTACAAGCACACTTTGGTGGGCCCCAACACATTGCCCCAACAGCAGGGCCACCAAACCACAAGTTTGCCCTATCAGTGCTTCCATAGCGTTGCCACTAAGTCACAGGGTTAGATCATCTGTTCACAAGTCTCCCGGTACTAAGGGATGGGTCCTCAATTTCTGGGTGGGGAAATTGGACATGTGGCCAGAACTTGCTGTGCTGTCAGAGCGCGTGTGTTTACAACCGCCATTGGTGTCATCACTGACAAGAGGATCAGCCTCTCAGCAACCAACATGGAGATCCAAACATTTATTAAGATGAACAAAGCTGGATTCCTCACAACTGGGTTGTGCCAGTGTCTAAATAAGCTCTGCATTCCCAAAATGTCACTTTCCAATTTTTCAGTTCTGCAATTACGGAACTTTTTTCTTTGCTAATTACGCATAGCAATTACTGCTATGACGAACACCCAGAGCGCCTTTAACCACAGTAAGAGGAAGGGATTGTGGGTTTTCCATTGACGCTTAAATCCTCCATATAAATAACTGGGTCTGAACACCAAGAGCGCCTTCAACAGCTGGAACATATTTTTTTGATTATACATTTGATTATTCCTTTTTGTGGGCAGGGTAACTGCCCTGTTATTCCCACAATTTTTCAGCCCCTACTATCTCTATTTTACAGCCATTTTTGGGTGATAAAATCCGGGTCCCCTTTGACTTCAGTGGGGTTCATGTTCGGTCTAAGTTTGGCCTGAAGTCCAGATCCCAAACCGAACTATCTTGAAATTTGGACGAACTTCTACCAAAACACTCAGATCTTTGTAAAATATCATGTCCATATAGTCTCTATGTGACTGACTCTAGTTTCAATGTTTGCTTTTCCTGGTAAAAGGTTTTTTTTTTGTTAATGAAAAAGCTGCCGTAAGAAAACATCATGGTGGAGACCTACAGCTATGTGTCCCAGATAATTCCTCCTTTCAGGTCTTATTTATTCATCATAATAATTTTGGTATCATTTAAAATCTTCTCTGTAGCTTCCTCATCTTCTGGTGACAATATTTGTCTCTCAGTTTGTGTATCAGGGTGAAGATGTGAAGAATATTCCTGCCCCAGAGACATATGTGAGGGGCGATGAGCGATGTAGGAGAGATCCTACGGGTAACTGCCCAGGTGGTATAACCACCCTAGATAAAGCAGAGAGACGAGTGATAACACAATAACAGAACATGGAGACTAGACTAAGAAAAGCGGAAGGTGGGAGCTATGAGGGTCAGGAATACTGCTCACCAGGACCTCGGGAGGAGACTGAGATGTTACATCAGTAATAATACAGGACTCTTATGGTAAGCAAGAAAGTCATAGCCACCATGGGTAGACAAGAAATGCTGCATGTACCCGGATTGCTGATATCACACAAATGTCCTGTGATACATCTTCAGAGTCTTCTTATCACAACAAATGTTAAAGCGTAACTGTAAAGTTTAACAAAAAATAGTTTCAGCACAGCTGGGAGAGCATTTGACAACAATTCCAACAATACTTATATATATATACTGAGATCCAGCCTCATATATCTATTAGCTCTATAAGTAAAATCCTCTCACCTTCTCATAAAGTGGACAGGATTTCCTGGCTATGACATTAGCTAAGGGCACTGAGACCAAAAAAAAAATCACTAAATTTTTTCTTTTGAGAAGCTAGCCCCCATCTGCAGACCACCCCTTTCCTGTGCAAAGAGGTTTCACTGTATATATACGGTGCAGTGTGTGCCATTCATTGGAACTGAAGGGGAGCCTGCATACATTTTCACACACAGCATGCTACTTTCAAACACACCAAGCTCTGCTACATACCATTCTTGGGGCAGTGTGCAAAGACTTCGGCAATAATCAGGACTAATATTCTGCAGCACCCATCAGCCACAGCTCTTTAGTGCACACCTCTGCTAGTGCCCCGTCCAACAAAATCCTCCCACCCTCTACTCCTCTCCAGCTACAGATAGATTCCCATGGCAACCAATCCAAACAAAGGAAGGGGGAGCAGCCGGTGGGACAAGGTAAAAACCCTGCTAGTAAGCAAATGGTTCCAAATAGCTAATGAGTGTAAATGAGAGAATTGCCTATTTTAGCTTAGTGCAGAGTTAAGCAAAACTTTATTTACTTTACCTTTGTTCTTTAAAGTTATATTTTATAATCTGTTTTATTTTTTGCAGATGATAATACCTGGAGCTCAGAGGAACATCTGATATCACATTTTACAGTTGATGATTGTTCTATCACACCAGATACATCTGAAGACCATGACAATATCCCGGAAGTATCCTCAGACCTTCACACACAAGATCCATCATCTGATCTTATTACATGGGTCCTTTCTACCGAGTCGTCAGGAATGGATACAGACATGAAGTCATGTTTAGATGTTACAGCAGATCTTCAGCAAAGTCACACAGATAATAAGAAATTTTCCTGTATGGAATGTGGAAAATGTTTTAACAGAAGAACAGCTCTTGTAATACATGAGAGAATTCACACAGGGGAGAAGCCATTTTCATGTTCGGAGTGTGGGAAATGTTTTAACAGGAAATCTGCTCTTGTAATACATGAGAGAATTCACACGGGGGGAATTTTTCCATGCACAGAATGTGGTAAACGCTTCAACCAAAAATCAGATCTTGCAAGACATCAGAGAATTCACACAGGGGAGAAACCGTTTATATGTTCTGTATGTGGGAAATGTTTTACAGCCATGACAAGTCTTGTAACACATCAAAGAAGTCACACAGGGGAGAAACCATATTTGTGCACAGAATGTGGGAAATGTTTTACTCAAAAAAGCCATCTTGTTAAACATCAACGAATTCACACAGGGGAGAAGCCATATTCATGTTCAGATTGCGGAAAATGTTTTACCTCCAATGACAATCTTGTTAGACATCAGAGAACTCACGTAAAGGAAAAGGAATTTTCATGTTCAAAAAGAGAGAAAAGTTTTAACCAAGATTCAGATCTTGTAAGGAATGAGAGAAGCCACACAGTGGAGAAGCCCTTTTCATGTTCAGAATGTGGAAAATGTTTTATCCAGAAACCACATCTTATTAGACATCTAAAAAGTCACACAGGGGAGAAGCCGTTTACTTGTTCAGAATGTGGGAAATGTTTTGCTCGGAATTCACATCTTGTTAGACATCAGAGAAGTCACACGGGGGAGAAGCCATTTTCATGTTCAGATTGTGGGATAAGTTTTGCTTGGGAACTGAATCTTGTTAGACATCAGAAAATTCATACAGGTGAGAAGCCCTTTACTTGTTCAGATTGTGGGAAAGATTTTTTTCGAAAATCACATCTTGATCAACATCTGATGAGTCACACAGGGGAGAAGCCGTTTTCATGTTCGGAATGCGGGAAATGTTTTACGCAGAAAGCACATCTTCTTCAACATCTAATAATTCATACAGAGGAGAAGCCATTGTCATGTTCAGAATGTGGGAAATGTTTCACTAGGAAACCGGATCTTGTTGACCATCAGAAGTCCTCACACTATGGTAACAACAAATTTACATTTTGAATCTGGGAAATGTCGAAGCCACAGATCACATCATTTTACGTAAAAAAAAAACTATGATGTCATACAATAGAGTTGGACGATAATCGATAGGACTAACATCTTTAATCGTTGCGAGACCTGAGAACACGTCGCCAATTCTTCAGCAGATGTTTTATTGGAAAATATTTATTTGTAATTGATCCCATCTATGACCCCTCCAGCCATAAGTTTGTCATGTGCTACGTCATAATATTCTGTTTGTCTCTATAAAATTCTGTGTATCTCTCTTCTACTGTTCACCTGTGTTTATAGATCACATTGCACCTCAAATGAATCCTAGGCCAGGTCCTGCCTGGTGTAGGTTTCTGCCTTAATATGTTCTGGTATTCCAGTGCAGTGAGCTCTGCAGGCTGAGTCATTTACGACCCACTCCACTTCCCGCCAACGCCCACCAATGATGTCACTGCGGGTTGAAGATTCCAGCACCATGCGGAGCCATCACTTTTGATGGCAGTACGTAAGGGGTTAACGTTTGCAATCAGTTAGCCCGAGGGTGTTAGATGAATAATGCAGGTAACACCAGCTGTGAATGGAGTGACCCCGCTCCATACATCCTTGACCAACATACAGTTGGGCATATTTACTTTCCCGCGATTCACTAAGACCGTGCGTCCGAGTTCCTTCCTGTGTCGCTGCTGCTGCCGAGGTCCGCCGGAGTTCACCTGCTTCTTCCTGGTGCCTGTGAGTGCTTGATCTTGTGATACAAAACCTTTTTTAAATTCCGCGGTTTGTCCGAATCCATCGGGTTGTCCGACTGCCACGCCCCCGATTTCTGTTGCATGCAAGGCGGCGCAATGCGCCACAATCCTTTCGCTTGTGCCAAAATTCCAGGGCAATTCAGCGCAAAAAGGAAATTGCCCCAGTAAAACAGAAATGAGCCCCAGTATGTAGGTAAGGGGTTCTACTATCTTTTGTTTGGTTTGCGGAAAGCGGGTTAGAACCAATGAGCCAGAACAAGGCAGAGTTAAATCAAGGGATGCTTGTGTTTGATATCTAGTCCTTTCCTTCTGTAGAACCAGACCAGGGACCTCCAGCAGCAAAAGAACTGATAGGAGATGTCACTCAGGAACCGGCTGGGAATTCCAGCACCTGGGCCCCCAGCGATATGAACTCTCCCTTTTCTCTACTTGAGCAGATTTTGTGATTGTGATGAAGATAAAGCTTGTAATGCAGAATGCCAGGCAGAGAGGAAGTTCAAATTGCGGATGATAAAGCTAAAACCACAACAGCAATGTGCTTCACCATCACCCCAGGGTGAGCTTATAAACAATATGCAGGCGGTCCCCTACTTAAGAACACACGACTTACATACGACCCCTAGTTACAAACAGACCACTGGATATTAGTAATTTATTGTACTTTAGTCCTAGGCTACAATAATCAGCTATAACAGTTATCACAGGCGTCTGTAATGAAGCTTTAGTGTTACTCCTGATTCTTATGACAACCCAAAATTTTTAAAATCCAATTGTCACAGAGACCAAAAAAGTTCTGGCTGGGATTACAATGATAAAATATACAGAACTTAAGAACAAACCTACAGACGCTATCTTGTATGTAACTCGGGAACTGCCTGTATATGACTAAGGCTTTTCTTGGATTGTTTTCCAGAATGAAAAATAGTGTGAGGTTTGGTTGCATATTCTACCTGTGACCTTTATTTGATAACCAGTAAGATTTATTTCTATACATTTTGACCTTGGGAGATGTTGGTACAGGAGCCAAGTGAAGCAGCAGAGGAATCCTTAGGTGTCTTCTCATACACTGCAGCTTGTTTACTCTGCACGTGCCTGGTCATATATGAGGTGCTCAGATTTCTAAGGCTTTGGCCATGCTTTATGGACTGCTGGTACAGCCTGCAAATGACACATGTACTGTCTTGTGGGAGAAAAAATGTCTTGAGGCAGCAGATGGCCTTTGTGGCAGAGACGTTGGAGGGGCAGAAGGGGTAGTGGACCCACTGGACCACCGTGGATGATAACTTAAGCCGACACCTGGGAGCAGAGTCTAAGTGGCACTCAGTACCACCAGGTCGCTCTGCAGGCACGACTTTGTTCACAGTGGCGGCCAAGACGTAGTACAAAGTCGTGAGGCAGATGCGTGTTCAGGGATAGGCAGAAGGTCAAGGCAGGCAGCACAGGATCGGAGTCAGGGATGTAGTGGTAGGTCAGGACAGGCGACACAGGAGCGAAGTCCGGAACGGAATCGAGGTCACAACAGGAAATCAGGATAATCGCATAGGGCATGGAATAAAGCTTTCTCTAGAAGCACAATGATACGGCAGGGGACACAGGGAAGGGATTGGAATTTATCAGGCAGGCAGCTGGCCAGCGCCAATTATCGGGGCACTGGCCCTTTAAATCTTACAGAGCCGACACAGGCAAGTGTGCCCTAGGAGACGGGAACGCGCGCGTCAGACCACAGGGGCCGTGGAGACCTCTGATGGAGCAGGGAATGGTAAGTGAGCATGCAGGCTGCATGCCTGCGACCCGGGATATAGGTCGCAGGGACACCCATGACACTGCCTTCCACCCATGGAAGGGATGGAATCATTCCTTTACAGATTATGCAGCGCTGCATATAACTTGCCAAGTCAGTCCCCATGGGGCTCACAATCTAATCAAGCTACCAGTATATTTTGGAGTGTGGGAGGAAACTGGGGGACCCGGAGTAAACCCAAATCTGTGCAGATTTTGATGCATCGGCAAACTAATACTCAACAGTTCCTTTCAGATTTTTCATGCGGCTGCAAAATATAATGTAACAACAACTTTCAAATTTTGATGGACCTACAAACCATGCAGCACCAGCGCCATTCAGATTTTAATGTACTTCCAAAGACTTCCTCTGTCTGCAGAGCGCAGCTTACGTGGCATGATATTTGTCTTTGTGTTTCAATTGTCTGTTGTGACAGACTTTACTTGCAAGCTGAGTTTTTTGGAGTTGTCTGCCATCTGCGCTGTCCAGCAACAGTTAATGTTTTGATTGAAAGTCTTCAGCTCCAATCGCCTAGAGCAGTCTCCAATAAGTGTTTGGTTCCCACTCAGTCCAGTGCCGATTTTAGTTTTGCTTGACCTGCTTGTTTTCTTTTTGTTGCTATTGCTATACTTCTAAAGATTCTGGTTTTCCGATCTTGGTTCTTGTACCTTTTGTCTATCCCTTTTGGACTCCAATTTTGTACCTGATATGCTATCTTCATTGTGACTTGACCACTGTCCTCACTTTTTGTGATATTTATTTGTGACTTTTGTTTTGTGTCCTCACTTTGGCATAGGGTTGGTTTCTTAACAAGTAACTGGCCTCCACCTAGGGTGGTGCCCAGAAAGTAGGCAGGTGATAGTTTTCCTTAAGTCCAAGCTCCCAATACAAGCGCTTTATAAATTTTGATGCAACACAAACTATAATGCCACAAAAGCTTTTCAAATTTTGATGGACCGGCAAACTATGCAGCAACCGCGCCCTTCAGAAGTTGATGCAACTGCATTTCTGTTCTGTTCAGGCCACCATCTGGCAGAACATATGCATCTGATGCTTGATCTGGCTGGTCAGACCCAGTATGTTTTCTGTTTATGGCTACTTACATGTGCATCCCTCTTCTTTGGTGCTAGGCAGCTGTGCTTACATTGTCCCTCTGGTCTCTGAAGGTCAACGATATCATTTATATAGATGAACTGACTGCCTCAGATTCCTGAGAGAAGTTTTACTCTGCATGGACCTCATTCAGACAATACAGTGTATCCCGAGTTCTCCTGACTTCTGGAGACTGAATGGGGCCCTGACGTTCACTATTCCACTTTGCTGTAAATCTGACTGTCTTGGTGGTTTCCTCTAAGAATTCCTTGATAAGAATGGTTTGGTTTGGTTTTGGTGGAGGCACTTTGTTATAGTGAAAGCGAACATACATCATTCCTGAGATTGGTTTAAAGAATGGTTAAGATACATCAGCAAGCGGAATAATGAAATTCTAGGAAGATGGTGGGAGGTCGAAGAGCATTTGGTGTCTCTTGTGTTGGGAGATGTCTTCATCTCATATCCCCTTCTTTTACATATGCGATTATCAGCAGGCTAAAGGAAGGACCATCCTGGTGAAGATAAAGACCACAAAAGAACTTTCTAGCAGTTCCTGCTCACTGGGCAAGTGCTGAAGGAGTAGGGAGGGGTGAGACAGTGTTACAGTGTGTAAGGCAGATCACAGAGGGGCGAGAGTAGGGTAATCCTTTCAAGCTCATTAGATGAACTTTAAAAGTTGATTTTAGAAGGAAGGAGGCCATGGATGACGAGTAGAACAGTAGCAGCGCCTCAATCTATGAGTAAGTGTCACTGTTTTATCCTGCTAGATTTAATTTCCTTAAATGGAAACCAGACTCCTCCCACACATGTGACCAATCACATGACTATGACATCATCACAGGTCCTATAGCTTCTCCAGCAGTGAAGTCAGGAGCCTGACTCCTCCCACACAGGGGGCTGATCACATGACTATGCCATCATCACAGGTCCTGTCACGTATATCTGGAGCTCTGCAGGTGGAGGCAGGTGTGTAGTCACTTCCATCTCTCTGGCTTGGGATTTCCTCCTGGCCGTGGGTCTCATAAGGAGGTTGGTGGTTCCTCATTGGTCGGGCTGTGTGTCACTCCACCAGCAGAAGATATGAGCAGTGTGGAGGAGGGGACAGGAATGGGAGAGGGGACACCCGGCGTCTGCCCGGTAACTGCCACCACAAGCCGTGGCCAGTGGGGGAGATTTATCAGCGCTTCTCGCACCCCTTCTGCACTGCCAGATATGTGAGGGAGACTCTGAATGCATTCTTCGAGGCAGCTGCTCCGGAGTACAAGGCTGGGAGCTGATCCGTAACCATTAACCTTCTTAAAGGAAATCTACCACCAGGAAAGTATTTTCTGAAGTAGTTTCCTTTAGTGCAGCAACCAGCGACCTTTTTTTATCTAAATCTTTTACTCAGCTATAATTGTTATTATTTATGCAACCTAATTGCAGAGGCTACTCGGGGTGTGGAGTAGCCTCGGAGAGCTTCCCCGGCTCCATTCGCCCCTGCTTGGCACGTCCACTTTGCTGAAAACCCTTCTCCAAAAACTGAGCTGTTGCTGGATCTGTGTATTTATTTAGATACCACAGCATCCTGTTTATCTTGACTGGCATTTCCCCCTTTTCTAACAGAATTGGGGGTAAGTCCCTTGTTGTGTTTGAAACAACTAGCATTGGGTTGAGCCACACAGGAAATGGTAGACTTGTGCTTTAATCTGCACGTATTCCCAAAATACCAAAAGCTTTCGTTTTACTGCCATAAACACCCTGGCTGAACTCCGGATGCTGAGACAGTAGTGAAATCTTGATTTGCTGCTAAGAAGAAGAGGCTAACACCGCTATCATCAGGCGCACAGCCTTCTTCAGAATTGCTCATTGTAACAAAGCCACGCAAAATCTGTTAAGCCTGTGTGCCTCCCCGAAAAATCCATACAGCAAAATAATGAAGTACAATGTGGCGAGGCTCTTTCTCCGATTATGCTGGCTAATATAGCGAAAGCCTGCAGCCTGTTAGTAAAGGTGTGCAGAATCAAATGATACCTGCGATTCTCCTCCTCCTCCTTTTTTGCTTTCACCTGTACAAGCTTAATCAAGGTTGAATTTTTCATTCCTCCAATATTTTTCTTTTATCTTTTGCTTTAAGTGGGTTCCGAGGGGCCCCTCAAAGCAGACATAAAATTCTTCCCATGCTCCGTCATCTAGCCGCACCTCTGTGGAAGCTGAGTGACAACCACTGATGGATTGAGAACTGGAGGGATGGCTACTTGAGTGACAGTTTCTGAGGGGAAAACTGGTGGGGTGGGTACGGCTGCAGTAGAAGGTAAAGGTGAGGACCTGATGGCTGAAGAGTTATTAGTAGCTAAAGTTGTAGACACAGTATCCTTAAAACCCAGAAATTGTTTCCCCTAAATCCCTTCCTCATCCAATCCCTTCCCTTCCTTGCTTGAACTTGATGGACAAGTGTTATTTTTCAACCGTATGAACTAAACTATGAAACAAGTGAGAGACCAATAGGGGGAGAGACACAGAAGAACTGCTGCTACCCCCCCCCCCCCAAGGGAATTATTATCCGCATTTTGAATCTTAGGAGAAATTTGAGGGGGAAGGGAAGAGGAGATACTGTGTGGTACTCTCCACGATGACCAACAGGAGCGGGAGCAGCCGTGGGCAGGGGCTTCATTCAATACTCTGGCTCTGGTCATGGAGGTAGCAGTCTTTGGCATCTGACCATTCAGACAAGTCTGCTGTAGGCTCAGGTGGCTGGTACAGAGGTGACGTGCATGGCCTAGCTGTAGAGAACATGAGAAAGAACTGGATGGCTGGTAGTGGACATCTGCTCACACCATGTGGAACTGAGGCGAAGGGGGTGAAGGCCTTCTATGCCTTGGAGAAAACACAAGAGTAGGTGTAGAGCTGACGCTAGGTCTTCCCTTTCCTGCAGATTCCTGAAGATGCCGCCAAAGCTGACGCAGGAATGCGGACAGGTGCGTCAGGGTACTGGGGCACTGAGAGAGGCATCGGTGAGCCTCCCCCTTTTCTTAGTCTCGAGAAATCTCTGCAGGAGACCATGGACCTCTCTTCAGGCCTGGACCTCTTCCAGTCAACCAGGAGGAACCGCTTACCTCTCACCGTCTTCATGTCCAGAGCTTCCTTTACTTTGAAGACATTGGTGAAGTCGGTCTCAGGAGCAGGGGGAGGAACTTTCCTGGAGAGGCGGTTCAGGATGACTGGCTTAAGGAGAGATACGTGGAAGAAGTTCAGGATGCGCCTGCTGGGAGGAAGGCATGGCTTATAGGCCACAGAGTTGATGCGCCTCAGCACCCCGAAAGGATTCAGGAAGCGTGGATTAAGTTTGCAGCTAGGGATCTTCAGCTGGACATATTTTGGAACATAGCCACACCTTGTCACCTGGAGAAAAATGGCCTGCATTTTGGTTTGAAATAAAAGCCTGTAGCAAAGAAAGTCGAGTCTGCTCTTAGATGGACTTCAGATCCTGGAGCAACCCTTCCACAGCAGGAATGTCTGCAGACAGAGGAAGAGGAGGGCGTCGGTGCTGTCAATAAACTATGAAGAATGGAGCAGAGCCGGCAGATTCTGAGTCCAGGAAGTTATAAGAAAACTCGACCAATGGCAACAGAGTGGACCAGTCGTCTTGAGGGGCGGAGATAGAAGCCCAGAGTCTGATTAACTCTTTCCACTTGGCCATTGGACTGTGGATGATATGCAGAGAAAAAGTCCAATTTCACATGAAGCTGGCTGCACAGAACTTAGAAACAATGTGCTGAGGAAGTCCATGAAGCCGGAAGATGTGCGGGAAGAACAGACTGACAAAGCATGGAGCAGACCTGGCAGAGGATCAAAGTGTTTTGGAACATTTTGGAAAACCGGACAGTTTCCACCCAGATGAACCAGAAGGTCTGTGATAAAATCCATAGCCATGTGAGTCCACAGGCAGCTTAGTATTGGCAACGGCAGAAGACGACCAGCAGGTTTGAAATGAGATGGCTTATTTCGGGCACAATAAGTGCAGGAACCCACAAAATCCCATACATCCTTGACCAGATCAGGCCACCAATAGAAATGGGAAATGAGGGCAACCGAGCATTGCACTCCAGGGTGCCACACGTGAGCAATGTCCCCAAGTCAATATTCTCCTCCGAAGAGTGGATTGGACGTAGGTCTTGCTAGGAGGTAGCTGCCGAAGATCCACTGAAACGGCAACAACCAATCTCTCAGGAGGAATAACATTCAAAAGAGCCCTTTGGGCCTATCTGGGTGAATACTGCTCCAGCTCCTACTGAGGAGGCATCAACCTCGAGCAGGAATGGCTTCTCTGTATCAGGCCATGTGAGAACTGGAGCTAAGGCACAGGTTGACTTTAGTTTAGGGAAGGCTTCTTCAGCCACTGCAGGCCAAAGTTTAGGATTAGCGTTCTTCTTGGTCAACACTACAATGGGAGATACAAGGGAGGAGAAGTGTGGTATAAACTGCCAGTAGTAATTGGCGAAGCCCAGGAATCTCTGTACAGCACAAAAACCTACTGGACGAGGCCACTGGAGAACCGCAGACAACTTAGTTGGATCCATCTGTATGTACCAGAGGAACCGTAGTTCTGGTGGAACTGGCACTTCTCGGGTTTGGCGTATAGGTGATTGTTACTTAAACGTCTGAGGACTTGCCGAACGTGGGACTCGAGGTCTGAAGAGAAGACCAGGATATCGTCGAGATAGACCACACAGGTATATAACAGGTCTCTGAAAATGTTGTTGACCAATTCCTGTTGCATAACCAGATACTCAAAGTGCTCATCACGAGTATTGAAGGCGGTCTTCACGGATATGGATGAGGTTATACGCCCCACATAGGTCTAGTTTAGTGAAGACCTTGGCTCCATGCAGGTGGTCGAAAAGTTCTGTGATCAACGGCAATGGGTAGCAGTTCTTCACGGTGATCTTGTTAAGGCCACAATGGACTTATGTATGAACCCTCTCTGCAGGGTGACTTGTCCAAGTTGCTGGCCTTGAGTGGGAAATCTGCTGGACCACAATGGTGATAAGATAAGCCAGGTCAGGTAGCGGAACCTTGGCAGGATCTATGGCTGGATCTTACTGTCAGGCACCAGGGGTAGTGAACCCACTGTACCACCGTGGACAATGACGTAAGCTGACACCTGAAAGTGGAGTCTAAGTGGCACCCGGTTTTCACCAGAGCCCGCCGCAAAGCAGGTTGGGCTTGCTGTGCGTGGTACCACCAGGTCGCTCTTTGTCTGTGGTGGCGGCCAAGGTGTAGTACAATGTCGTGGTCGGGGACAGGCAAGATTGTGGTCGGGGACAGGCAGGAGGTCGAGACAGACAGCGCAGGATCAGAGTTGAAAACGTAGCGGAATGTCAGGACAGGCAGCACGGGATCGAAGTCTATAACAACCGGGGTTACAACAGGAATTCAGAATACTAGCACAGGACATCAGACAAGCTTTTTCTAAGGCTGTGAGGCACAAAGATCCGACAGGGTGTGCAGGGAGAGACTGGCTTAAGAAGGATTCTGGAAATGGCCAGCGCCAATCAACGGTTGATTGGGGCTGGCCCTTTACATTTTCGGAAGTCCGCGTGCGTGCGCCCTAAGAGGTGGGGACGTGCACGTCTGACCACCGGAGCTGATGCAGAAACGCAGACAGGTGAGTCGGGGTACCAGGGTGCTGGGGCACGGTTGAGCCAACGACCCAGGACACCTGAGGCTGTTACTACCAAGGGCGCCACATTCACCACCACCAGGAATCCCTACCTCTACATCAGGGTTACCCCAGGGAGAAACATTCTACCACTTCAGCCTCTCCCTCCAGTTCTTGCATTTCTACCTGCCGGAGACCTGTGAGGCCTCTGTTCTCTGGTACCTAGCACCATGACCGCAGACGAGTGCTAGGCTGCGCTCAGCCAGACACTCAGGTGCTTAGGCTGACCCCAATCCACGAAAAGGCTAGGCCCGGTGGGGGATGTTGCACATGGAGGAGATGGTGACCAGTTATCCGATGCAGGGGCCCTGTGTCTGCTGCTGGGGGCAGGGTCGGATCTGGCATTTTTGTGCCTCTGCTGTGGGAAGTAAAATTCTTTCCAGTGTCTGTAGAGGAGGAAGAAAGCCTCTTACTGGTCAGCACCAGAGGATCCTGCTACGGCTTGGCCGTCTGATCCAGCTGTTAGCATCAGTGGTTGGGGTGGGGGGGCTAAACCGCTCTGGCAACCGGGGAAAATAACTATGGCATGGGACACAGTCTTCTCCCCACTCAGCTACAGCAGCCTACAGCAGTTCCTGAAGATCCTCCAGCATCTCTGCTCCCGGTCCTCATGCGGCACTTTTTTCCCTAATGCCACTGAAGAGGAAGAGCTGCCGGCTTTTATTACCCGAAAAAACAGTATCCCCTCTTGAGAGCTTTGTCCTGAAGGCATCTGCCGCCAACATCCACCAATGATCATCAGTATCTCCTCATTGTTTTCTTATATTGATTTTTACTTTTTCTTATCTTCTTTCTTTTCAGGATCAGACAATGGACAGAGACACGAGGGTGGAGAGAAACAAAGATGTGTACAAGGACGTCATGATGGAGGACCACCAGCCCCTCCCATCAGCAGGTAATAGACAGGACTAAATCCACACGTCCTTTCATTATGCTCAGAGGAACATCTGATATCATCACATGTTACAGCAGGTGATGGTCGTATTACACCAGATACATCTGAAGATCATCACAATATCCCAGATCCTATTAAATGGGTCTTTTATAATGAATCATCAGGAAGTGTAAACATCAATTCTTGTTTAGAAAGTGGGAAATATTTTAATGCTATAGCTGATGTTCAGCAAAGTCAAACAGGAAAAAAGCTGTTTTCCTGTTCAGAATGTGGAAAATGTTTTAACAGGAAACCAGATCTTCTAAGACATCAGAGAAGTCACACAGGGGAGAAGCCATTTTTATGTTCATTATGTGGGAAATGTTTTACAGACATCGCAAATCTTGTTCGACATCAAAGAACTCACACGGGGGAGAAGCCATTTTCATGCACTGAATGTGCCAAATGTTTCACTCAAAAACACCATCTTGTTAAACATCAACGAATTCACACAGGGGAGAAGCCATATTCATGTGTAGAATGTGGGAAATGTTTTAGCAGGAAAACAGTTCTTGTAATACACCAGAGAATCCACACAGAGGAGAAACTATATTCATGCCCAGAATGTGGAAAATGTTTTAACCAAAAAACTGATCTGGTAAGACATCAAAGAACTCACACAGGGGAGAAGCCATTTTCATGTTTATTATGTGGGAAATGTTTTACACACATTGCACATCTTATTAGACATCAAAAAATTCACACAGGGGAGAAGCCATTCACATGCACGGAATGTGGAAAATGTTTTTCTCAAAAAAGCCATCTTATTAAACATCAACGGATTCACACAGGGGAGAAGCCTTATTCATGTTCTGATTGTGGGAAATGTTTTACCTCCAATGCCAATCTTGTAAGACATCAAAGAACTCACACAGAGGAGAAGCCATTTTCATTGTCGGAAAGTGAGAACAGTTTTAACCAAAATCAGATCTTGTAATACATCAGAGAAGTCACACAGGGCTGAAGCCATTTTCAAGATTGCGGGATATGTTTTTTCTTTGGAACTGTATCTCGTTAACATTCAGAATTCTTTACGGAGTGCCAAATCGAAATTTACATTCTGAATCTGGGAGATGTCAAAGCCATTTTACTTGATCAAAAAACTAACCCAGGACAAGTATTGGATACAAGAAAGATGGACAATAATTTTTAGTACTAACCTCATTTATTCATCTCTGCCGACCATGCGTTTCAGCCATAATCATGACTAAAGCCGGTGCGGCTGAAATGCGTTGATCGGCAGAGATGTATTAACGGGGATCTATATTGTAAGCCTATGGATTTTTAACATGAACCAAATAAAGAATTGAGATTATTTTAACCCACCAAGGATTGTGCTGGATCGTTGCATGCATATAGTAAATTCTGCAGGCTGGGTCATTACAGACTCATTTCTCTGCCCGCCTCTTCAATCCCACATTTCAAAAAAGTGGAGTTGAGGTTGCATGAGGGAGGGTTAAGTCACAATTCCAAAACCTAACTCCGCTCTTAGGTAGAACTCCTAATGGAAGCATGTCTTCCCATCTCAGGGTCGTATAATGGGTCCAGGACCCAGGTGGGCAATCATCCCTTTCCCGAGAAATTGTAACTGTTGACTGGACCTGTATAGGATGTGTCAAATTATGTCTAGGAGAGTTAAAGTACAGCTGTGTGTCTTAGGAAAAACTGTGTCTCCAGAAAAACTAATGATGGTGGAAAATTCTCCACTGTATTGGGCTGCATTCACCCCACCGTTGGGGGACGTATATACAGCCGTAAGCTTGCCCCATAGAACTCTACTGCTCTGTACATGGGTAAAAGATAGGGCATGGCCTATCTTTCCCCGTGTCACGGCGACGTGCGCTGTCTATCTCTATGGAGAGGGGTCCACCCTCCTCCTCTCCATGGCATCGGATGTATGTCTGCCCAGCTACGGCCCGGGGACATACGTTTTTGTAAATGCAGCCTTACAGTTAGCTCTAGGGCAGTGATGGCGAACCTTTTAGATACAGAGTGCCCAAACTACAACCAAAAACCACTTTTAGGTCGCAAAGTGCCAACATGACAATTATAGCAGTAACCCATTGATCTCTGCAATCACAAGTTTCAATTGTATTGGTGTCCTGAGGACACCAATACAATAGAAAGCAGGAGAAATTTGGATTGTAGCTTCCCTCCAGGGGCCCCTAAAGAGGAAGAATCAGGGCACCCAAAGCAGGAGCTCCAATGATAATCTCTGTCCACACCTTCTCTCTCCTCCTGTAGTCCTGGCAGCCAAGTAGGTGTCACTTTAAAATAGCACTGAGCATGGCATGTCCTGGGTTGTCTTGGACTGCAGGAGGAAGCCTTGGTAAATTCTGTGCTGGGTGCCCATAGAAAGGGCTCCGAGTGCCACCTCTGGCACCCGTGCCATAGGTTCGCCACCACTGCTCTAGGGGGTCTCCAGTATTATCATCAGCTCTGTGCTGGGGGGCCTCATGAATTATAGTCAGCTCTGGGGAGGGGGCAACTCCTGTATTATGTAAATACTGGTGAGGGCTCCTGTATTATAGTCAGCTATGGGGGAGGGGGTAGTGGTCTCCAGTAAAATAGCCTGCTCTGGGGTCTCCAATATTACTAAGAACTGCCCAGAGGTCTCCATTATTATATGTGCCTGCTGGAGGTGAGAGTCTCCATTTTTATTATCTGCTTTGGATAATTTCCATCATCATTATTGTAGTCTGCTTTGAGCATGGTAGTCAGCTCTGGGGTCTGTATGAGGTACTGTACAAATGCAGTGTTATGCAGTAGTTGTTTCTGGGATGGCATCATTGCTATACAGCATCTTCTTGGGGGCTGGTTACCAGTGGGGCCCTTTTAAAGTTGAGTGGTGTGGTGTGCTACCGGATTGATAAACGTTGTTCACCCCTAATATAGAGGAACTGACTGCCTTATATTCCTATGCAAAGTTTTACTCTACCTGGACTTCATGCAGACAATGCAGTGTATACAAAGGTCTTCTGACTTCTGGGGCCCTGACGTTAGGTATTCCACTTTGCCTGTAACTTTGACTGTCTTGGTGGTTTCCTCTTTGTGGTGAGGGGTGGGGTTTGGATCGAGGCAGTGCATCGTGGAGAATGTAAAGTCATCATACATCTTCCTGTAGAGCTTGGCCAGAAGAGGGGAATAATAAAAGATTTCAGACAATTTTGTAAAATAAATTCTAGTAAGATGATGGGAGGTCGAAGAGCATTTGGTGGCTCTGGTGATGGGAGATGTCTTCTTCTCATATCCCCTTCACATACATTTGAGATTAGCAGTAAGTTACAGGAAGGTCCATCCTGGTGAAGATAAAGACCCCAAAAGAACTTTCCAGCAGTTCCTGCTCACTGTACAAGTGCTGAGGGAGCAGGGAGGGGGTGAGACTGTGTATAAGGCCAGATCACAGAGGGGTGAGGGTAGGGTAACCCCCTTAGACTAATTAGCATAATGTTAATTGCTTATTTTAGTTTCGACAAACCGTAACTTTATTGATCAAGAAGCATAAAGATGCCTTACAATAGAACTAGTAAAACACATGCCCCTCGCAGGGGGGAGTATAACAAAGACTCATCGGATACATAGACACCTACTGACTCAATTGAGCAATGAAGTATTAGGCGAGAAGGGGTAGGGTCACACGGGGGGGAAAGAGAGAGAAAGGCTTCAACACAAAATTGGTGTAAGTGTAATAAGCGAGGAAGTTTGCCGTGATAGAGGAATCATATGAGCCATGAAGTTACTGATAAATCTTTAGGGTGATAGTATCAATGGCCGCTCAAGATTGGGGGCGCCCTGCGAAGCAATCCAAGGGTTCCATATCCCTTCAGACAGCTGGAAGGATCAGTCCTGGTCGCCTCAATTCTCTTAAACAACATCAGTAGGTTTATTCTATTTTTGACCGCTGTAACAGACAGATCAGGCGATTTCCTTTTCGCCGCTACGTGTATTCTAGTTGCCAGTGCTATGAATTAGTCTACGGGCTCTGTTTTCGACCCTCACTGGCTTTTCTCCCAGGGTACTACAGCGCTGTTGGACAAAAGCTTATTTTAGAAGGAAGTCCCCGGATCTTTAAGTAAAATTTTATTATAATGGATTTTGATGGAAGATTTCCGTAAATCGATGCACAAAAATCTCATGATAATAAATGGAGTCTTATATTTTTGCTGGTTATTACACAACGCGGGGACAGAACAACACAAGTCTCAGTGCTAGTCACAACTTCTCCTCACATGGCCCCCCCCTCCATCAACACTTCCTGGAGCCAGACTCCTCCCACACATGTGACTAATCACATGGTCATTACATCATCACAGGTCCTATAGCTTCTCCAGCAACGAAGCCAGGAGCCTGACTCCTCCCACACATGGGGCTGGTCACATGACTATGACATCATCACAGATCCTGTCACATATATCTGAAGCTCTGCAGGTGGAGGTAGGTGTGTAGTCACTTCCATCTCTCTGGCTTGGGGTTTCCTCCTGGCCGGGGTCACATAAGGAGGTTGGTGGTTCCTCCTTGGCCGGGCTGTGTGTCACTCCACCAGCAGAAGATGTGACCAGTGCGGAGGAGAGGACAGGAATGGGAGAGGGGACACCTGGCATCTGCCCAGTAACTGCCACCACAAGCTGTGGACAGTTGGGGAGATTTATAAGTGCGTCATGCACCAGGATATGATGTAACCCGCCCTCCTGATGTATTCGCGGGGGCGGCTGCACTGGTCTGCAGCTATGTGACAGGCCCTGTCTGCTGTAGGATTGTGCTATTGATGGCTACAGTTCATGGCTATAGTGAGTGTGCAGGTCTGTACATACTTTAAATTGTTGCAGATATTTCTCTGTATAGATGTCTGTATGTTGTGTAACCACCATATAATCTGGACATGTTGTTTCCAACGCCCCCCGCAGGTCTTCTCCATGATCGGTCCAACAGGGACAGGTCCGTATCACTGTTCAGCGTACAAGTTGTGACAAACTGGGCAAATTGGGGCTGGGGAAAGGCTGGCTGGCTATATAATGGGGCAGGGGTATGTCTATATTAGGGGGCTGGTTATATAATGGGGAAATGCTGGTTACTGGGGGAATGCTGGCTGGCTATATACAGGGGCAGAGGGCTTGCTAAATAATATTGCTGTTGTCAGTGAATATGGCGCGCTAAGACTAAGATGCTAAAGGTGCTGTCACTGTATAGTTTGGCACAGTAGGTTGTCACGGGTGCTCCTGCAACCCATGTCCCGGGTCTCAGGCGCACCCGTGTACCTCCATGTCCCCCATCGTGGCTGCTGCAGACTGACTTACCCGTTCATGTGTCAGAGACGGCTCTTGTGGTCCGGCGCATGCGTTCCCACCTCCCAGAGTGGGGGCGGGCACCGTCTCTGTGAAATGTAAAGGGACAGCGTGTCACTAATTAGCTGTGGCCAGCCGCTGACCTGATAAATAGCAGGCCTCTTCCTGTGACCCTTGCCAGATCACCTCACCACATATTGCAGGGCAACCGGCTTCCCGCCATCATGCAGCAGTTATTGGCTGCCCAACAGCAGCATCCAATTCCTGCGGCACCTTCAGCTACAGCAGCTAGCGTCTTCTGCAGAACCCAGACTGTGTTTGTCCGTGCCCTCCAAGTATGACGGAGACACCAAGTTGTGCAGGGGATTCATCACCCAGTGTTCACTGCACATCGAGCTGATGCCTACACAGTTTGCCAAAGGAATGTCTAAGATTGCATTCATGGTCAGTCTACTCTCCGGGGAAAGTCCTGGCATGGGCTACCCCTCTCTGGGATAGGAACAACCCAGTCACGGCAAATCTCGCCACATTCATTGCTGAATTCTGGTCCGTCTTCAAGGAACCACCCTGGGCCTCTTCTGCTGAAACTTGTGTCAAGGGGACTGTTGGCGACTATGCGTTTCAGTTCTGCACTTTTGCCTCTGAGCTTTCTTGGAAGGAAGCGGCCTTGTTTGCCACTTTTAAGAAAGGACTGGCTAGTTGAATCAAAGACGCTCTGCCTGTACAGGACAGGCGGTCTTCCCTGAGTGACCTCATCATCCTGGCCACTTAGATTGACATCCGTTTCTGAGAGCATCTGGAGGAGCAGCATCTTGGACAAGCACAGATCAGGATCCGCCGTCTGCCCCGCTTGTATCCAGTCTTCCAAAGACCACCACAGCCGCCTTCTTGTTTGCTGTAGAGAAGGACATGCAGGTGGATAAAGCCCATCAGACACCCCTAGAGATTCTCTATACCTGTCCTACTCAGCTCTGGTACAAGTAGCCATTTTTTAGCTTCTGCCTTCCAGGATTCCGGTGCTGCAGGGAACTTCATGGAGGCTGCCCTGGTCTCCCAGCATCACCTTTCTGTGGTCTGTCTTGAGAAGCCGTCTGTCATATCAATCGTCAGTGGGCAGATCCTCTGCGATCCGGTCTAGTACAGAGCCCCTGTGCCTGCAAGTTGGGGTGTTGCACAAGGAAAGACTGTTGATTTATGTGCTAACTTCGTCGATGTCCTCTGTTCTACTGGGCCTTCTGTGGTTGCAACGTCATGCTCCTGTGCTCAACTGGGGAAGTTCTTCGCTGGGGACTAGAATGCCCGTCATGCTGTCTGGTGGAACTTCATCCCGTGTCCACCATGTCTTCTCTGGTGTCCTCCAAGCCTCCGGTGGGTTTCCATATATGGACTTTGCTGATGTCTTCTCTGAGAAGAAAGCAAAGGCTCTGCCACCGCACCGTCCATGCGACTGCCCTATAGACTTGTTTCTGGGTACATCTCCTCTTCGTGGTCGGGTGTATCAACTGTCTGTGCATGAAACTGCAGATATGTCAGCCTATTTTAAGGAGAATCTGCAGAAGGGGCTCATACACAAGTCCTCTTCCCTTACTGGTGCCGGGTTCTTCTTTGTGTGCCTCTGATGACAGAGCTCTTCGATCGCCTATGTGGGGCCAAGGTCTTCACTAAATTAGACCTATGTGGGCGTATAATCTCATCCGTGAAGGCGATGAATGGAAGACTGCCTTTAAAACTCGTGATGGACACTTCCTAGTATCTTGTCATGCCATTTGAACTCTGTAATCACCAGCCGTATCCCAGGAGTCCGTCAATGACATTTTCAGAAGCTTGCTATATACTTGTGTCGTGGTCAACCTGGACGATATCCTGGTGTTCTCTGCGGACCTCGAGTCCGATCGGACTCAAATGTGACTAGTACTCTGGAGCCTAAGGGCAAATTGCCTGTATGCCAAGCTCGAGAAGTGCCTATTCCATCAAAAGAGTCTTCCTTTACTCAGGTGTATCATCTCTGACAAGGGATTACAGATGGATACCACAAAATTGTCTGCGGTCCTTCAGTGGCTTCGCCCAGTGGGACTTCGGGCCATCCAGAGATTCCTAGGATTCGCTAATTACTACCGGCAATTCATACCACATTTTTCTCCCTCATGTCTTCCAGTGTGGCGCTGACCAAGAAAAACGGCAATTCTAAGCTCTGCCCTCCGGCTGCTGAAGAAGCTTTCTCCAAGCTGAAGTCTGCTTTTTCTTCTGCTCCTGTACTCACTCGGCCTGATATGGAGAAACCGTTCCTGCTAGAAGTTGACGCCTCTGCGATAGGAACTGGTGCCATTCTTGCCCAGAAAGGGCCCAAAGGCCAAACTCTCACTTGCGGCTTCTTCTCGAAAACCTTCTCAGCCTCTGAGAGAAACTACTCCATAGGTGATAGGCAGCTTCTGGCCATAAAGCTTGCCTTGGAAGAATGGAGTTATCTTCTCGAAGGAGTTCGTCATTCGGTCTGTATCTATACTGATCAAAATAATCTCCTATATTTCCAGACTGCTCAGCTTCTCAATTCAGAGCAGGCTCGTTGTTCCCTCTTCTTCTCTCGCTTTAACTTCCTGATCTATTTCCATCCAGCAGAGAAGAATGCCAAAATCTATGTGGTCACAAACAGTTTCTATAAAATGTCCCACTTCATTCCTCTGCCTGGTCTGCCGTCAGCTACTCGTCTTGCCAGCTTGTTCTTTCTCCACTTCTTCCGGCTTCATGGACGTCCTCAGCACATTGTCTCGGACCAAGGGATCCAGTTTGTTTCCAGGTTCTGGCGGTCTTTATGTAAGCAACTTCAAGTAAAGCTGGACTTCTACTCTACCTATCATCCGCAGTCAGTCGGACTTTGGGCTGCTATCTACGGCACTTTTTTTCTGCTCGACAGGACGACTAGTCCACCCTTAGGCGGAGTTCTATAATTCTTTGGACTCTGAATCTGCCGGTGCAGCTCCCTTCTTTATTGTTTATGGACGGCATCCACGCCCTTCCTCTTTCCGTGCCTTCTGATGTTCCTACCGTGGAAGAATTGGTACAAGACCGAAGTCCATCTGGGAGCAAATTCTTCATTCTCTACAAAACCCAGGCTGACAAGAAATGCTGATCTCCTCCAGTCTTCTCTCCGGGTGATAAAGTGTGGCTGTCCTCCAGATATGTCCGGCTAAAGATCCCCAGCTACAAACTCGATCCTCGTTTCCTGGGTACTGAAGTGCATTAAACCCATGGCTTACAAGCTTAGTCTTCCACCCACCATTCGCATCCCGAACTCCTTCCATGTCTCTTTTTTAAAGCCTGTCATCCTGAAATGCTTCTCCCGGCAAGTACCTACTCTTGCTCCTGAGGCTGATTCCACCAATGTCTTACTGTCATGCCTGTGGACCGACCTGGTAGTATCCCGCCACAACAAGTCCAACCCGCTTTGCGGCAGGCTCTGGTGATTACCGGGTGCCACTTAGACTCCGCTCCCAGGTGTCGGCTTACACCATCGCTTGTGGTGGTTCAGTGGGTCCACCACCACTCACCCTGACAGTCCACTACCGACCATGACATACATTTTATAAAAGGAGGAAAGCAGGAATTAAAGGGGTTTGGCCATGATATAAAGTTCTCAAATTTTAATCCCCAATGTTTACACAATAAAGATAATTTTTAACCCCTTACTTTGCAATTTTAGTCAGTTGTATTGCTGTTTTTGCACCTATCACTCTCTAGACTGGTCAGTGTAAGATTCGGCAGTGTGGGCGGGAACTCTCTAAGCAGACACTTCATGATTCCTCTGTGCTATGAGATGTTGTGTTCTGACAGGTTCATATATACTTTCATTTAGCTTTTGAACATGAGTCATGAGATGGATATAAGACACAATGACACACTCTGCTGCCTCACCTAATCAATAAAACACACAGTCAGCACTGCTATGTCACCCATTTCCCTTGGATCAAGACCTTATCTTGTTTTTAGAGCTTCTAATGTCCCTCTCTAGGCTGCAAAAACAGTGCAGAAGCACGACTGGTGCTGGACCATGAGGGTGTCTTTGTGGTGTCCTGTCAGGCTCCTACTCCTCTACCTGCTCCTTCAATGCAAAAGAAACTAGAGTTGAGACATTGGTCAATTACATGACAAACAGTGCCAAAACTTCCATTGGATTATCTTCACCACGCTAATCTTCAATTGGTAGAGCACAGCCCAACCTCATCCCAAAGTAGCAAAGCCATTTCAGCAACAAGTCATGGAGCACTTGGTCATCCTGTACGATGACTCTCCTAGTTTTGATTCAGTGGCCCATCCACCTGCCCCTGTCCGAGTAGCAGAGACAGAGTTCCAATATTCGCAATAACTTTTATTTGAGCATAAGTGTGCGAATGGTCGACCATCAGAAGAGAGCTATTGAGACAATAAAACACAACTGCCAACAGCTGTGGCTTTCTGTAGGTGCAGACTGAGAAGAAAGGCAGTGGTGAGGGTTCAGTTGTAGAAGAAGCCAAGGGTGAAGATTAGGTCCTAGACCTAACATGTTTAGAAGGCAGTGAATTTATGGACGTACAAGAGGCAACATCTACCACTGATCATCAGTATCTCCTCAGTGTTTTCATAGATTGATCACAGTAATTTAATTTTATATGTTTTTACTTTGTCTTACCTTCTATTTATTCAGGTTCAAACAATGGACAGAGACAGGAGGGTGGAAAGAATATTCCAGCTCACCCTAGAGATTCTCTTCTATATTACTGGAGATTATTTTCTTCCTATGTGCGCTGACCAAGAAAAAACGCCAATTCTAAGCTCTGCCTCCCGCGGCTGAAGAAGCTTTCTCAAGCTGAAGTTGCTTTTCTTCTGTCCTGTACTACCACTCGGCCTGATATGGAGAAACCGTTCCTTGCTAGAAGTTGAAGCCTCTGCGATAGGAACTGGTGCCATCTTGCCCAGAAAGGGCCCAAAGGCCAAACTCTCATTGCGGCTTCTTCTCGAAAACCTTCTCAGCCTCGAGAAAATCTCCATAGGTGATAGGAAGCTTCTGGCCATAAAGCTTGCCTTGGAAGAATGGAGTGATCTTTCGAAGGAGCTCGTCATTTGGTCTGTATCTATACTGATCAAAATAATCCTATATTTCCAGAATGCTCAGCTTCTCAATTCAGAGCGGCTCGTTGTTTCCTCTTCTTCTCTCGCTTAACTTCCTGATCTATTTCCATCAGCAGAGAAGAATGCCAAAATCTATGTGGTCACAAACAGTTCTATAAAATGTCCCACTTCATTCCTTGCCTGGTCTGCCGTCAGCTACTCGTCTTGCCAGCTTGTTCTTTCTCCACTCTTCCGGCTTCATGGACGTCCTCAAGCATTGTCGGACCAAGGGATCCAGTTTGTTTCCAGGTTCTGGCGGTCTGTTGTAAGCACTTCAAGTAAAGCTCGCGACTTTCATACTCTACCTATCATCAGCAGTCAGGCAACTTTGGGCTGCTATTACCATTTTCGTCGAGGACGACTTTTTTCTCTGATCCACCCTTAGGGGGAGTTCTATAATTCTTTGGACTCTGAATCTGCCGGTGCAGCTCCTCTTCTTTATGTTAGGACGGCTCCACGCCCTTCCTCTTTCCGTGCCTTCTGATGTTCCTACCGTGGAACGAATTGGTCCAAGACCTTAAATCCCTGGGAGAAACCTTCATTCTCTACAAAACCCCGGCTGACAAGAAATGCTGATCTCCTCCAGTCTTCTCTCCGGGTGATAAAGTGTGGCTGTCCTCAGATATGTCGGCTAAAGATCCCCGCTACAAACTCGATCCTCGTTTCCTGGGTATGAAGTGCATGTAAACACATGGCTTACAAGCTTAGTTCCACCAACCTTCGCATCCCGAACTCCTTCCATGTCTCTTTTTTAAGCCTGTCATCCTGAATGCTTCTCCGGCAAGTACCTACTCTTGCTCCTGAGGCTGATTCCACCAATGTCTATGTCATGCCTGTGGACCGACCTGGTAGTATCCCGCCACAACAAGTTCCAACCCGCTTGCGGCAGGCTCTCGGTGATTACCGGGTGCCACTTAGACTCCGCTCCAGGTGTCGGTTACACCATGCTGTGGTGGGGTTCAGTGGGTCCACCACCATCACCCTGACAGTCCACATACGACCATGACATACATTTTATAAAAAGGGAGGAAAGCAGGAATAAAGGGGTTTGGCCATGATTAAAGTTCTCAAATTTTAATCCCCAATGTTTACCAATAAAGATATTTTAACCCCTATTTGCAATTTTGTCAGTGTATTGCTGTTTTGCACCTATCACTCTCTAGATGGTCAGTGTAAGATTCGGCAGTGTGGGGCGGGAACTCTCTAAGCAGCACTTCATGATTCCTCTGTGCTATGAGATGTTGTGTTCTGACAGGTTCATATATACTTTCATTTAGCTTTTGAAATGAGTCATGAGATGGCTATAAGACACAATGACACACCTCTGATGCCTCACTAATCAATAAAACACACAGTCAGCACTGCTATGTCACCCATTTCCCTTGGATCAAGACCCTTATCTTGTTTTTAGAGCTTTCTATGTCCCTCTCTAGGCTGCAAAAACAGTGCAGAAGCACGACTGGTGCTGGACCATGAGGGTGTCTTTGTGGTGTCTGTCAGGCTCCTACCCCTCTACCTGCTCCTTCACTGACAAAAGAAACTAGAGTTGAGACATTGGTCAATTACATGACAAAACAGTGCCAAAACTTCCATTGGATTATCTTCACCACGCTAATCTTCAATTGGTAGAGCACAGCCCAACCTATCCCAAAGTAGCAACAGCCATTCAGCAACAAGTCATGGAGCACTGGTCATAGTACGATGACTCTCCTAGTTTTGATTCAGTGGCCATCCACCTGCCCCTGTCCGAGTAGCAGAGACAGGTTCCAATATTCGCAATAACGTTTTATTGAGCATAAGTGTGCGAATGGTCGATCATCAGAAGAGCAGCTATGTGAGACAATAAAACACAATGCCAACAGCTGTGGCTTTGTAGGTGCAGACTGAGAAGAAGGCAGTGGTGAGGGTTCAGTTGTAGAAGAAGCCAAGGGTGAAGATTAGGTCATAGACCTAAACATGTTTAGAAGGCAGTGAATTTTGGACGGACAAGAGCAACATCTACCATGATCATCAGTATCTCCTCAGTGTTTTCATGATTGATCACAGTAATTTAATTTTATATGTTTTACTTGTCCTACCTTCTTATTTATTCAGGTTCAAACAATGGACAGAGACAGGAGGGTGGAAAAGAATATTCCAGCTCACCTAGAGATTCTCTTCTATATTATGGAGAGGTGAGAGATTGTGATGAGGTACATTACATCATATTAGGGATTAATAACAGATGATAGGACTAGAGAGGTGAGAGATTTGGAAATGTAGGGAGGGAGATTATCAATGTGTCTCTCCATAACCAGGATTACACAGTGTGAAGAAGACTCTAGGGGCGTGTCAGGCCCCTGTGTATGAAGGACGGGGAGAGAACCCTGAGCCCAATCCCGGCTCCTCCACCTCACCCCTGATACATGATGACATCAATGAGCAGAAGATCCTAGAAGTCCACCCACAAGATGATGGAGCTGCTGACTGAGAGGGTGACATGCTGGGAATGCGGGACATTTACAGTAACGCTATGGAAGGATCTGGTTGATGACGGGATCATTGTGGGTGTCAGGTCCTATAAGGGTCAGGATGTGGCTGTCTATTTCTCCATGGAGGAGTGGGAGTATTTAGAAGGACACAAAGATGTGTACAGAAGTCATGATGGAGGACCACCAGCCCCTCAATCAGTAGGTAATAGGAAGGACTAAATCCACACGTCCTTCATTATCTGTATGGAAAGAAGGAATTCAGTCTCTGGATGGTTTCCTACAGGTAGAGCCAGTAAGAGAACATCACCGGAGAGATGTTCCCAGTCCCCTTCTTCTACCACAGGATTGTTCAGAGGAGAAATATGTCCCACAGGATCATCAGGTAGATGGAGATGAGACTTCATGACACATTCTTTGATTTGTGGAGGTTTATTTAAAAACTTTTGATTTTTGATATCCTGTCTCCATACATAGCCTCTATAGAAGAATTTATCTGAGCACAATCAGAGATTAGCTTTAATTTTATAAACTGCTGTGGAAAATGAAAGCTGAGTGGCGGTGGTTGTCATGAGTAACCAGTACATACGATTTGTTCTGATAAGATGTCCTCATATGTGTCTGACTTTTTTCGGAACAGATTAAAAGTTGAATTCTTTGTTAATGAGAAAGTTGGAGATTGGAGAAGGAAACAACATGGTGGAGCCTGCAGCTATGTTTCTCAGATATGTCCTCCTGTCAGGTCATATCTGGTCTCCATCATAGTTTCTGATTATTTTTTATCAATTAAATCCTTCAGTGTGACTTCTCCATCGTCTGGTGACTTCTTCCAATATTTGTTCCTCAGTTTTTGTATCAGGATGAAGACGTGAAGAATATTCCTGCTCCAGAGACATATGTGAGGGGCGATGAGCGATGTAAGGAGGATTCCTACAGGTAACTGCCCAGGCTGAGTAGTAACCACAGGATAAGCAGAGACGAGTGATAACACAATACAGAACATGGAGACATAGACTAAGAAAGCTGGAAGGTGGGGCTATGAGGGTCAGGAATACTGCTTACCAGGACCTCGGAGGAGGAGACTGAGATGTTACATCAGTAATAATACAGAACCTTATGGTAAGCAGGAAAGTCATAGCCACCATGGGCAGACAAGAAATGCTGCATGTACCCGGATTGCTGATATCACACAAATGTCCTGTGATACATCTTCAGAGTTTTCCACACAACCAATGATAAGTTATATTTTATAATCTGTTTTATCCTTCACAGATGACAACACCAGGAGTCAGAGAAATCTGATATCATCACATGTTACAGCAGGTGATGGATGTATCACACCAGATACATCTGAAGATCATGACAATATCCCAGATGTATCATCAGACCTTCACACACAAGATCTGTCGTCATATCCTATTAAATGGGTCCTTTCTACTGAATCATCAGGAAGTGTTAACATCAACTCATGTTTAGAGAGTGAAAAACATTTTGATGTTACAGCTGATGTTCAGGAAAGTCAAAAAGGAAAAAAGCAATTTTCCTGTTTAGAATGTGGAAAATGTTACAAAAGGAAAACGGTTCTTCTAGTACACCAGAGAAGTCACACAGGGGGGATTGTTTCATGCCCAGAATGTGGGAAATGTTTTAACCAAAATTCAGATCTTGTAAGACATCAGAGAAGTCACACAGGGGAGAAACCCTTTTCATGTTCATTATGTGGGAAATGTTTTACGGATGTCGCAAATCTTGTTAGACATCAAAGAACTCACACGGGGGAGAAGCCATATTCGTGCACAGAATGTGAGAGATGTTTTACTCAAAAAAGCCATCTTATTAAACATCATCGAATTCACACAGGGCAGAAGCCATATTCGTGTTCAGATTGTGGGAGAGGTTTTACCTCAAATGACAATCTTGTAAGACATCAAAGAATTCACACAAAGGAAAAGCCATCTTTACGTTCAGAAAGTGAGAAGGTTTTTAACCAAAAATCCGACCTTGTAACATTTCAAAGCAGTCAGACAGGGGAACATCCATATATATGTTCAGAATGTGGGAAAAGTTTTAACCAGAAAGCACATCTTCAACGACATCAGAGAAGTCACACAGGGGAGAAACCGTTTTTCTGTTCGGATTGTGGAAAATGTTTTGCTCGGAAATCACATCTTGATAGACATCAGAGAAGTCACACGGGGGAGAAGCCATTTTCATGTTCAGATTGTGGGAAATGTTTTTCTTGGGAACTGAATCTTGTTAGACATCAGAAAAGTCACACAGGGGAGAAGCCATTTTCTTGTTCAGATTGTGGGAAATGTTTCGCTCGGAAATCACATCTTGATCAACATGTGATAATTCATACCGGGGAGAAGCCATTTTCATGTTCAGATTGTGGGAAATGTTTTGCTCGAAAGGCTGATCTTGTTAATCATCAGAAGTCCTCACACAGTGGTAAAGCCGTATTTACATTTTGAATCTGGGAAATGTTAAAGCTACAGATCACATCATTTTACGTAAAGTGAACCTGCCACCAGGGACCTCATTTTCACGAAATACAGGTTTCAGAAGCCCATTACAGCTGCATTGTAAATATGCCTTTTCTGCCTTCTCTGGATTTGCATTACAACATAATTGTGTGTTATAACTTACCTTGCATCCTGACAGAATGCTCTGTGTAGTCCTTGGGGTTGGGCTTTGGTCCTGATGCATTGTGCAGGAGCACAAAGGTGGAGACTGAGAGCTGAGTAGCACAGACGTTGCATTGTTTTTTTAAAAATACATCCAAACCAAAGCCAAACCCCTAGGACTAAAAAGAGGATTCTGTCAGGGCGCAAGGTAAGTTAGAACACATAATTATATTGTAATGCAAATGCCTAGAGAAAGCAGAAAGACAAATTTACAAAGCAGGTGTGATGGGCTTCTGTAACCTGTCAAGGTCCCTGATGACAGGTTCCCTTTAATCAAAAAATAACTCAGAACACGTATGATGTAATATGAGAAAGTTGATGATAATTATAGTTATAACATCTTTAATAATTGAGAGACCCAAGAACATGTCCTCAATCATCAGCAGATGTTTGATTGTAAAATATATATTTTTAAGTGAGCCCATCTATATAGTAGCTCCAGCCATAAGTTTGTCATGTACTACAATATATTATTCTGTCTCATTTATAATCTTAGTGTTTCTCTACTGCTGTTCACTTTACTGTTTATGTATATTAGATTTTGATATTACGCCCCAAATGGCGTTGATTTCGGCTGTAAAATGTTCTGGTATTTTGGTGCAAAATATATTACATTTTGCAGGCTGGGTGTAATATTTACTTCACTTGGGGGAATCCCTAATTCAGACTCCTTACTAAATGGTGGATCATCATATAGGGGTATAGGCGCGGCCTTTGGCTTCATAGGGGCTCATGGCCGCCCATACCCGGGCCCTTTATGTAGATCCACCATCAGTCTTAAAAAAAAAAATCTATACTCGCCTTCGGCTTCTTCTCCCCTCCCCGCTTCTACGTTTTTTTCCTCTTCCTACCAGGGTGCATACACTATGTTAAAGTTGACCGTAAGGGTCTTTGGATACACGAGGCTTCAACAGTCCCCATCACAGTTGTAAGGTGATTGCCAAATTAGATCATTAAAATGAACCAGCGCTGGTATGCAAAGACGACACACACACAGTCGTGGTTGAACTCACTTCTAGTTCATTTTTAGCAGGAGCTTCCTTATAAAGGAAATCATAAGACACTTTGAATAGGGCGTCTAAGTACACAAGCGGGCAATACTATTGGGTGGTTTGACCCGAAAAATGCAACACTATTGGATGGAAGCACACAAAGGAATGTAGAACCATTGGCTGTCTTCACACAAAGAAATGTTGCACTATTGGATGTCTTCATACAAACAAAATGCCCAGGTGCTTCCCTGAAACCTTCCCCTAGGTGGTGCTAGTGAGCGCTAAGCTTCTGGTCTCTAGAGATGTACCATTCTTTGTTAGAATAGAAACCCTACCTGAGTTATAAGCAGAGAAACGAGAGAAATAAAACTAACGAAAGAACCACTAGACGGGTTATGTGAAGTGGATACTGAGTCTAATATGACTGATAACGTACAATATCTCCTTCACAACTGCGTGATCTCCTTCACAACTACGATGAATTTCAGGGAGGCAAAAGGAAGAGAATCTTTTCTAGATTTTTAAATAAATTGCTGAGGTTACCGGTTTCCTACTTGCCTGTAAGGTGGAAATGACTTGGTCCGGGAGTCCTTTGGGTTTTAGCATCTGTTTCTCAGGATCTAAGCTGAAAGTTTGAATAACCCTGGGCTGGGATGAAATACTGCCCCTTGGTACAGGAGATCCTTTCTTCGAGGAAGAAGGATTGGGTCGTACAGGGCCATGTTTTTTTTCTTCTTTGGCCAGAGGGGCACAATTAGAATGATCTTGAGGTTTCCTTTCTGATCTTCTGAACTGCCTTCGATATAAAAGGGAACAGGGGAAAAGCATAAGCTAATTTTACTCCTCAACTGTGGCTGAAGGCATCCAGAAGATGTGCCAAACCAGAAGTCGTCAACGTGGCCTGTGGAACGCATGATGCGTTCCACCATCGGGAGTCAGAACACGTGGTGCCGCTGTAAATCACAGAGGGATCGCAGTATTAACACCACATGCCTCTCCATGTCACCGCCAGGAAGAGGAACCAATCGAGGAGACCCAGGAGCTTCATTGGTTCTCTGACTGAGCATATTTGTTTGCTCTGAAAGGTCTTTGTATGGGACATAAGATTGAGAGCTTTCTCCTCTGGAAGTAGTGAACACTGGTGTACGGAGTCCAGAAGAATGCCCAGGAATTTTAGATTGGTGCTGGGTTGGAGATTTGATGTTTCGTAGTTTATGACCCATCCCAGATGTTCCAGGGTTGAGGAGATCCCGAATGGTAGAGCTCTGAACTGATAATGGAGTACTTAGTTTTCTGGAGATAAGAGCGCAAACCTTAGGTATTTTTGAGAGCTGGGGTGGATTGGGACGTGGTAGTAAGCGTCCTTGAGGTCTATGGTGCAAAGAGCTGCATTTTGAGGGATCAGAGGTGTTGTAGACTTTAGAGACTCCATTTTGAATCTTTTGTACTTGATATGCCTGTTTAAGTTCTTCAAGTTTATGATCATCCTGTATGACCCCTTTGGTTTTTTGGATAAGGAAGAGAGGGGAGTAGAATTCCTTTTTTAATTGATGAGTCGGTACAGGAGAAATTACATTCTTTGCTAAGAGAGATGTACTTCTTCCCACATGAGAAGGTGAAGTTGGGGTGAGTAAATTCTTGTTATTATAAAAGAACGGGGAGGTAGAGAATCCAACTCATTGTTTTTTGCTAGGGGTGGGTTGGTAGCTGAGAGTGGCATTGTATCCTCTACTTCTACACCCTTGGGGATAACTCCATCATCTCTGTTTGCCTTTACCTTGGTAGGATGGAATTTTTTCCCGGGTATCACGAAAGGAAGTTCTTCTCTGAGATGTTGGTTGTGGGAATCCCTTCTTTTTGTCTGCTGCTTTCTCTAGAATAGTGTAAAATTGTGGAGCGAAAAGAAATTCTCCTGTGAAAGGTATTTCACACAAATTCGGTTTCGATCTGAAATCCCCTGACGATTGTTTCAGCCATAGGGATCTTTGGGCTACATGAGAAAGAGCGCCATCTTTGGCTGATAATCTAACACATTCCCCAGAAGCATCTGCGATGAAGGCGACCACAGATTTCAGGAGGGGAAGACTTTCTATGAGTTTTTCTTTAGGGGCTCCACTAATAATTAGATTCTCCAACCCATTAAGCCAGCAGATCATAGTTCTGGCAACTGAGGTGGTTGCGACATTCGCCTTCAGATTCAACATGGCCGACTCCCATGTCTTTTTTAGGACACTGACTTTCGCTCCATAGGGTCCTTTAGCTGAGTTGCATCTTCGAATGGAAGGTCAGTTTTTTCACTTTGGTGACCTGAACATCGACCTTCGGTATGGAGTCCCAGATTTTGGATTTGTCTTCCTCAAAAACAAGTCTGTTTTTAAATTCTCTAGGTCCCGAGAGTCTTTTTTTCTGGATCCTTCCATTCTTCATGAATAATGTCTTCCAGAATATTATTAACTGGAAAAACTCGCTTTTTCTTGGCTTTTAGAGATACGAAGAACTCATCTTTTACTGACATTGTCTCTACTGACTCTTGAATATTCAGGGTCTCTCTTACTTCCTTGAGTAGAGCGTCCAGGTTGTCTGAGGAAAATAGGAATCTGGATTCCAACTTCATTTCCTGATTTCATGTTCCTCCTCCTCTCCTTGGTAGGAACCTCCTGATCTGAGTCTAACATCTGAATAGGTTCAGGGCTTTTGAACCTTTTAGGAGGAGGGCCTTCTGGAAAGAGGGATGCAACCGTATTTTTGACTTCAGACTGGAGCATGGACCTTAGTTCATCCATGAAGGATGTTTTCTCTTCTTGGATCAAATTGTCCACACAGTCTTTGCATACTGGTTTTTTATAAGTTTCAGGTAACTTATTGGAACACATGTTGCATCTTCTAGTCTGAGGAGTCTTAGGGTTAGACTTCTCCTTTCTATCCTTTTTCCTTTTCTTCTTCTCCTTTTCCTCCTAAGAGTGAGAGCTATAAAAGAAGGGGACTGTATACAATACCCCCATGCCTCCCCAAAACCCCAACAAACTTACAGAAGTCTGAGGAAGGGGAGTTTGGTCCATTTTTGCCTTCATTACTGACCTGGAGACAAGGGAGGAGGGTGAGGTACAAGCGGTAATGGGTACAGGATAGGATGCGACAGAAACAACACACTGACCTGCGCCGTGCGGCACAAATAAATTTGATATCCTCTGACAGTCTTTAGTAGAAGGAGACACTCTAGCAGAATTTTACCCAGCTTTACCCCGAACGCCAATGGATGAATGGTGATGTCATTTCCGGAAGTCGTCAACGTGGCCTGTGCGCGTTCCACCATCGGGAGTCAGAACACGTGGTGCCTCCGTAAATCACAGAGGGATCGCAGGATTTACACCACATGCCTCTCCATGTCGCCGCCAGGAAGGGGAACCAATCGAGGCCAGGAGAGGAGAGGACCTAGCACCAGGTACTGCACCTCCATGGCGTCCCCCCCACCCCCAGGAGGAGATGAGAGGGAGAGGCTTATCACATATTAAAAGCATAATCCCGATATCATTCCAGCGAGAAATTACAATCCAGTCTACACTTTTCGAATGCTCTAGGCTCTCTCATGGCATATAGTGTAATTATCAGCAGGGAAATGATATAGCTCATGTGTTGCAACATATTTCACATCAATCCAGAACTAGCTGAGCTATAGCCAAAACCTTTGCATCCACATACAGCAGTGTAGGCGTTTTGGGCAGTAGCCCAGGTTCCAAGCCTTCTAGGGGATCATGGCCATCCAAACCACCCACCAAATTTTATATGTAGAAGGATCTTCACCCATGAAATACTTATATGACTTTTCCTGTTCCATATACACAAGAGCCATTTCAGGACCTTTGAAGGTCCTCTAGAAGTTCACAAACTGCAGAAAAAAAGCAGGGAGAATGGACGCATCCTCCATTCCCCAAGAAGCTTGATTCTAGTATTATATGTAAGAGTTATAATATTCATATAGCTTTGGGTCTATAGCAGTCCTAATCCACCCCTGCCGACTGCCACATCACGGTGCTACCAAGGGTGGGCATTGATCTTTCACATTGTTAGTTTTAGGGCTGTCTTCAACGAGGACCAGTGAGTATATTGAAAAGGAGCCAAATTTAAGAGAAGCTGAGCTCGGGAGCAACACAGAGACACAAAGTTGGTTTTCAAAGTAGCCCAAGTTTATTCGAATTAAGGCATATTTTATACCTATGCAGCAGGGCAGGTGCTCTTTACACCACTTCAAAATCGTTTAATTGAGCTATGAAGTAACTGATTATTAATCATCAGCAGTGGCATAACTTGAAGCTGATGGGCCCCAGTGCACAGTCTGTACAAGGCCCCTGACTATAATGTATGGTATATAGTACTAGTCTTATCATATGGGAAAGTGACACTTTATGGGCCCCTAAACCTCTTGGGCCACTATTTTCATCAAACATTGATAATAATTTTATGTTCCACAGTTTTCAGCATTTATATAATTATATGACAGACCAAAGTTCTTTCAAAACTTCCACGTAGGAATCTATTCCTATCAATCCCTCCTTTTAAGAACATATGAGGCCTCTCTACTCCACGTACTTCAGTAGTAAAAGACCACTATCAGACTTCAGAGTTATGAGTCTTCACCGAATTCCCCAGAATGAGAGAACCTGATATCTCATTCTTACCTACAATATTCTTAGAGCATTAGAGCAAACATTCTTTGCTCAATATTGACACTAAATTACCTCTCGTGTCTTCTGCCTCTAAGATTAATCACCACCACCAGTCAGATTTTCTCCTTGGTCATGAAGCTAGAGATAATACTATGAGGGCCACCAACTTTAGCACGCTGGCTCTCATTATGTTTTACTACTACAGTCATCAGTTTTATTTTAAAAAAATCAGTAGAACCATTCCACCACTTCTATGAAATACAGCCCCACCGAACAAACTCTGGCTGAAAACTCATTGGACTTTGATGCAAAATGTCATTTTCAGTTTCCCACTGATGAAACCCTGATGTAACTCAGATGAAGCTCTTCAATGCTCATGTGAAAGGAGCCTAAGTGCCCTGGTGGTTTCCTCTTCGACAGGAAGGATTTGCCTCAGTTAGAGTCTCTGTGTCATAGTGAATCTATAGCTACCATAAACCCTTCCTGCAGGGGGCGGCTTGAGGAGGTGTCACATCTCTGCTGTATCATCAAATCAGGCAAATATATAATGATATCATGATACACAACCGAGCAGAGAGATTACAATGCGTCTTCTGGGTTCTGTCCATTATATCACTAGAGGCTTCATACAGAGGAAGAGACCAACACAAGTCTCAGCGCTGGTCACAACTTCTCCTCACATGAACCCCACCCAAGCAACACTTCCTGGAGCCTGACTCCTCCCACACACTGGGCTGATCACATGACTATGATGACATCATTACAGGTCCTCTCCCCTATACATGGTGCACCAGTCTGCAGTAGGAGGTAGGTGTGTAGTCACCGGTGTCTGTCAGGATTACCGGGGGACATTTATCAGTGACCCCTCACTTCCATCTCTCTGGTCATTTCCACCAGAATCCCATCCATCCCTGAGTATCCGCTCACTATACATGGTTATAGGAAATTTTACAGCCCTATTATAGACTGATATCATCATCGAGAAACTCGCTATATATCCATTATTATACCACCGAGTCACCGGCATCTCCTCATTGTACTTCTACTCATTACAGGAACTGCATTTCTCTACATGATGTTACTTTATCTTATCTTCTTTCTATTCAGGGTCAGACAATGGACGGAGACACGAGGGTGGAGAGAATCTTCCAGCTCACCCTAGACCCCTCTCTGAACCTCCTGTGGTAGAAAAGAGGACTGGGACATCTCTCCGGTGATGTTCTTACTGGATCTACCTGTAGGAAACATCCAGAGACTGAATCCTCTTTCCATACAGATAATGAAAGGACGTGTGGATTAGTCCTGTCATTACTGCTGATGTGAGGGGCTGGTGGTCCTCCATCATGACTCCTTGTACACATCTTTGTGTCCTTCTTATACTCCCCACTCCTCATGGAGAAATAGACAGCCACATCCTGACACCTTATAGGAACCTGACACACACAATGATCCCGTCATCACCCGATCCCTTCTAGCGTTACTAGTAATGTCCCAGCATTCCAGCAGTGTCACCCTCTCCAGTCCAGCTCCATCATCTGTGGGTGACTTCTAGGAGGATCTTCTGCTCATTGATGTCATCATGTATCAGGGGGTGAGGTGGAGGAGCCGGGATTGGGCTCAGGGTTCTCCCCCGTCCTTCATACACAGGGGCCTGACAGCGCCCACTAGAGGTCTTCTTCACTACTGTGTAATCCTGGTTATGGAGAGACACATGATAAATCTCCCTCCATACATTTCCAGAATCTCTCACTCTCCTCAGTCCTATCATCTGTTATTCCCAGATAATGATGTCATGTGACCTCATCACAATCTCTCACCTCTCCAGTAATTAGAAGAGAATCTCTAGGGTGAGCTGGAAGATTCTCTCCACCCTCGTGTCTCTCCATTGTCTGACCCTGAATAGAAAGAAGATAAGATAAAGTAACATCATGTAGAGAAATGCAGTTCCTGTAATAGTAGAAGTACATGAGGAGATGCCGGTGACTGGTGGTGGATGTCGTGGTTGGGAATATAATGGATTATATAGGGTTTTCTCTAATGATATCAGTCTATTATAGGCTGTAACTTTCCTATAACCATCTGCAGCACATTGCAGTCTGCACTGGTCGCGCTTCATACAGATCTCCCTTCACCCCCCACTCCTCCTCTGTATAGTGAGCGGATACTTTGGGATGGATGAGATCTGGTGGAAAATACCAGAGAGATGTGAAGTGAGGGGTCACTGATAATGTCCCCCGGTAATCCTGACAGACACCGGTGACTACACACTGCCTCCTACTGCAGACCGTGCAACATGTATGGGGAAGGACCTGTAATGAGTCATAGTCATGTGATCAGCCCAGTGGTGTGGGGAGTGAGGCTCAGGAAGCTTTGCTTGGGTCGGGTCATGTGAGGAGAAGTTGTATCTCTTATTCTCGCTTGTTGTTTACGTGATGATATCCTTATGTATTTGCCTGATTTGATGATACAGCAAGAGATTCACCTCCTCAGGCTGCCCCGCAGGAAGGGTTTATGGTAACTATAGATTCACTATGACGCAGAAACTGCAACTGGGGCAAATCCTTCCGTCGAAGAGGAAACCACCAGGACAGTTAGGCTCTCTTCACATGAGCATTGCAGAGCTTCATCTGAGTTAGATCAGGGTTTCATCAGTGGGAAACTGAAACTGACATTGGCACGCAGAGTTCAATCAGTTTTCAGTCAGAGTTTGTTCGGTGTGGCTGTATTACATGCATGTGGTGGAATGGTTTTACTGCTTTTTAAAAATAAAACTGATGACTGTAGTAGTAATACATAATGAGAGCCAGCGTGCTTAAGTTGATGGCCCTCATAGTTATTATCTCTAGCTTCATGAACCAGGAGAAAATCTGACTGGTGTGGTGTTTATCATATTGAGAGCAGAAGACACGAGGCTAATTTGTGTCAAATTGAGCAAAGAATATTTGCTCTAAGAATATTAGGTAAGAATGAGATATGAGGTTCTCTCATTCTGGGGATTCGGTGAAGACTCATAACTTTGAAGTCTGATAGTGGTCTTTTACTACTGAAGTATGTGGAGTAGAGAGGCCTCATCTCTTCTTAAAAGGAGGGATTGATAGGATAGATTCCTACGTGGAAGTTTGAAAGAACTTTGGTCTGTCTATAATATATAAATGCTGAAAACTGTGGGAAACTAAAATTATTATCAATGTTTGATGAAAATATTGGCCCAAGAGTTTAGGGGGCCCATAAAGTATCACTTTCCCATATGATATAAGCTAGTACATATTACCATACATTATAGTCAGGGGCCTTGTACATTTCGAATTTTTTAACCTGACCTTATCCTACTACACCCATTTGCATCGATGTTAAATTAAAGTATTTTATAAAAATTAAATTGTTTTTTTTAAATTCCTCCCTACCATTTGGACTGCCTGGTGAAAAATGTAAACACTTACAAATCACGATAGTTTAGCCCTTACACACCTCTTTATCACCCAACATATTACCATCACACCCCTTCTTTTCTCTGTGTTAACCTTATCTCTACATGACCTACGAAATCTGTTATATCACTTTTCTCCCCCTTTCAGCGCAATTCAGTGTGTACCGGGATGTTTGAAATAGCTGTGTGTGCGGCGGAATAGGGAAACTAGCATTTTCAACCATTACCTTTGACTGGCGCAAACTCCATACCCAAGCCCTTTCAAAAAATTATCTTTCCCCCAATGTGTAATAAAATATTCTCTATATTACAATCCATATATTTAGCAGTTGTGATGCCAGGAAATATTTCCTATGATCAGGGAGGCCTAGACCCCCTTCTTCCACCGGTGCATACAATTTCTTTAAACTTATCTGTGCCCTTTTTCCTCCCCATACTTATTCTCTATTTATAACATCTAGTAATTTAAAGAAACCTTTGGGTATTATCACTGGACATTTGAAAAGAAAAAAGAATTGTGGCAAAAATTCATTTTACATAATACTACTCTTGCGGCTACGGACAAATTTAATTTCTTCCAGTAATCAACTTTTTATCTCAACATACGTAGTAAAAGTATTACCTCAAAGCTACATAATCCTGCGGATCTTTACTAATACAGACACCCAATATCATAACTGACACACTGGAGCTAGCCAAGAGCCTGAACCTCCTCCGACAATGGAATCAATGGGTCAAAGAAGATTTACTCCAGTTAATTTTTATGCTGGACATACTGCCATGTTGTTCTATCATATCAATTATGCCTGGATCATATTCCTGAGTTGTATAGATAAAGCAGCATCTCATCTTCATAAGTTCCAATCTTCTTCTCTGACCCCCCTAATAAAGCCACTCAACAAACTACTATCTCTCACTGCTCTTTGCAGTTCTTCAATGGCCTGCCCAGTGGGACTTCATGCTATTCAGAATTCCCGAGTTTCGCTAATTAATACTTGGTAGTTCATACAGCACTTCTCTCCCTCATATCTCAATATATGGCGCTAACAAGAAGTACACCAATCGAAAACTCTGGCCTCTGGCGGTTGTGAAGCTTTCTCTAAGCTGAAGTTGCCTTTGCCTCTGCTCCAGTTCTCAAACGGCCTGATATGGAGAAGCCATTCCAGCTGGAGGTTGACCCCCCCTCATTGGGTGCTCACTGAGAAGGGCCCAAAGGCCGAAAATTTCACTGTGGGTCTTTTCTAAGGCTTTCTCCTATGCAGAGAGGAGTTACTCCATAGAAGACCGAGAAGTACTGGTCACAAACTGGCAATAGAAGAGTGGTGGTATCTTCTGCACGGGGGGGGACTTACATCCAGTCTGCATACATACAGATCCAATAACCTATTTATCTCCAGACTGCTCAGCGCCTCAATCCACGACAAGCTCGCTGGTCACTCTCTTTTCCCACTTCATTTCTTGATCCACTTCCGTCCGAAGAAGAAAGAACGTCAAGGCTGATGCCCTCTCTCGTGCCTTAAGTTATGTGGGAAGAACAGCTCCTTGGCATGTCATTCCTCTGAGCGTGATCGTTGCCGCTCAGTGAACCTTCGTCAGCTTCCTCCTGGCAAGACATACATCTGACCTGCTCTTCGTAAGAGGATACTGACTTGGGGACATTGCTCTCATGTGGCTGGGCACCCTGGGAGCAACGCTTGTAGCCCTCATTTCCGTTTCACTGGTGGCCAGATCTGGTCAAGGATGTACAGGTTTTTTGGGCTTCTGCACATCAAGCAAAAGAAGCCATCTCATCTAAACCAGATGGTCTTCTTTTGCCGTTACCGATACCAGCTGCGTGGACTACAGGCTATGGACTTATCACAGATCTTCCATCTTCCTCAGATAATCCATCATGTGGTGGCTGAGTTTTCCTACAATTCTCTGGACTCTGAATATCCCGGTCTATCGTCTATAGACAACACCCTTGTCCACCTCTTCCTTTGTCAGTCCCATCTGATGTTCCTGTGTGGAAGAGATTGTCCAAGTCTCAAGTCTGGAAGCAGACTTACTCTTTTGTACAGGCTTCTGCTCGAACCAAGGCGACAAAAGACACAGGTCTTTTCCGTGCTTTTTTCCGGATGACAAGGAGTGGTTGTGCTCCTTGTACGTTCGGCTGAAGGTCCCCAGTACAAACTAGGCCACATTTATATGGGTCCTTTCAGGTGCTGAGAGTGCGATCGATCTGTGGCTATAAGCTGTGCCTTCTTCCCACTATGCACATCCCAATCATCTTGAACTGCTTCCCCAGCAAGTTCTCTCCTGCTCCCCTAGCCGTTTCCACCAACGTATTGAGGTCAGCAGGAACTGAAGTGGTGAGGGAGGAAGCAGTTCGACCTTGTTCACAGGAAGGGTTCGGCCTGAGGAATTGTCTTGGGAGTGAGGACAATATCTTGGACCGTGACCTCCTGCAAAGGTAACTTCAGACCAAGAGGAGGGGGTGATCGAAGGGGTGGGGGGTGGGGGTACCGTCACAGGTGCTCTTGCGACCCAATTCTTGGTCTTTGCCTGACCTTCCGCTACGTCCTGTCTATGCTGCCTGTCGTTTCTGATCCACGATCGGTTACTTCACCTTGGCGACCATGTGGATAAAGTCACGCCTGTGGAGCAACCGTGGTGCCACGCCGCAACAAGTCCAACCTGCTTGCAGCTCGCTCTGGTGAAAAATGGGTGCCACTTAGACTCCGCTCCCAGGTGTCAGCTTCCGTCATCCTCTGCGGTGGTAAGAGAGGGTCCACTACCAATGATTGACAGCCTTATATTTCTTTCACCAGCTTAAATTATTCTTGTCCTCGAAACCGACCAATTTTCTGACTTATATTCTATCTCCAGATTCTTTCAAATGCTTAGAACAGTAATTGTGGGTGCAGGTGTCAGGGAGGGGAACATGGAATTATTTCTTTTCCCCAAGGATAAGAAATTGATGTTTCAAACATACAGGATCCATTTATAATTAGATGTCCAAAGCAGCAGGATCTTTAGATGAAGGCAAGACAGATTTGATCCCCAGTAAAGGGGTACGAAGACAAGATTCTTAAATATGCTTAGGATAACTAAATAGTTTCGAATTCACTGTCATTTACAAAATACAGCATTTCACAGATGTAATTCCAGCCTGTCTCATCAGTCCTGGGTGTTACAATTTTAAATGCCTGAGATCAAACTCATAAGATCATTCTCAGGAATCTTCTCCTGTCTGACAATGCAATGTCTCGCAGGTAAATTTCGGTAAGTTCTTTGAAACTGTGTGCAGATATCCTCCAGAAGGATAATGGCCCATATGTATGCCTTTTATTAAGTATGAAGAGTCATCCCTGAAGAACCCTATATAACGGTGCAGTTTTATGGTGGTTACACATCACACAGACATCTATACAGAGAAATGCAAGAACAATATGTGGCCCAACACTGCAGACATATGGGTCTACATTGTATCGTGTTACGGGGCAGATGTCAGGTGTCCCCTCTCCCATTCCTGTCCCTTCTCCGCACTGTACATGGTCTCATAAGAGCTCACATCTTCTGCTGGTAGAGTGACACACAGCCTGGCCAATGAGCGAGGAGGAAACCAGGAACCACCAACCTCCTATGTGACCCCCGGCCAGGAGGAAACCTCAAGGCTGAGAGGGAAGTGAGAGGTCACTGATAAATTTCCCCGGTAACCCTGACAGACAACACCGGTGACTAACACCTACCTCCACCTGCAGAGCTGTGCTCCAGATATTTGTGACAGGACTGTGATGAGTCATAGTCATGTGACCAGCCCCAGTGTGGGAGGAGTCAGACTCTGGGCTGCTGGAGAAGCTATAGGACCTGTGATAACGTAATGACCATGTGATTAGTACATGTGTGGGAGAGTCCTGCACCAGGAAGTATTGTTAGGGGTGGGGGCAGGTGAGGAGGTTGTGCCAGCGCTGAGACTGTGTTGGTCTTTCCTCTGTGATTGAAGCCTCTCGGGATATAATGGACACCGAAAGAACTAGAAGACGCATTTTAATCTCTTATTACTCTGCTCGGTTGTGATTTGGATCATATCCTTATGTATTTGCCTGATTTGATGATTACAGAAAAGAGTGACACTCTTAAGGCTGAACCCCTGACGAAAGAGTGTACAGTAACTGTATAATAAGTATCACCCGGCGCTCCAACTGAGACCCCTTTCACACAAGAATCACGGAGTTCCTCAGAGTGTGATCCGGGTTTGGTGACTGAAAAATTTGTTTTTTCATCAAAAATTCATTTTTCAGTTGAGTATTCTCTGTAACTGGTAAGTTACAGTATTCTCAGTGGTCAGTATTTCACGTACCTGTTGGATTGGTTTACTGCTTTTCTGAAAAGTTTTATATGGGTAATGGATTAGTAAAAAACACATTTGATAGCATTTCTGCTGAATCTCCATATATAAAAGATTTCCCTCAAAACCCTTGCATACAACGGCCAAGTTTCAATTATGTCACGGTGTTCCGCGACCTTATCGCTGGTCGCGGCTCACCCTTTCCCTCTGCTCCCGCTGGCATGTCGCTCGTGCATCAACCTGTCTGGCCTCCATTTAAAGGGGCCATTAATTTCCTCTGGCCATTTTCAGAATTCCATATAAGCATGCCTCTTCTGCACACACCTGCCGGATCTTCGTGCCTTAGAGAAAGCTGTGTCTGATGCTTGTGCTGTTTCTGAGATTTCTCGTTGTGACCCTGGTTCCATTCCCTTCTATGCTCCTCTGCTGCCTGCCCTGACTGTTACTACGTCCATGATTCTGATTCTTGCCCCTCTTAAACTCTGTCTGTCCCGACTACGGAGATTGCCTGCCGTCCCTCCAGTACCTTGACCTTGGCTGCCACTGCGGACAAGTCGTGCCTGTGGAATGACGGTGGTACCATGCCGCAGCAAGTCCAACCCGCTTGTGCGGGCTCTGGTGAAAAAGGGGGTACCACTTAGACTCTGGTCCCAGGTGTCGGCTTGTGTTATCGTGCGCGATGGTTCAGAGGATCTACTACCTTGAGCCTGACAAATGCAAGTCCGAAACGTGAAGAACACACTTTGACTTAAGAGTTAATGCCAAAGTGAGATAGTAAATGTCGGGTCCCTTTGAGTCTCTGAAGTCAGGAGAACTAGTATGTAAGCAACAGATTCTCTGAATGAAGACCAGATAGAGCAAAACTTTATAGAAATCAGAGGCAGTCAGTTCCTCTATATGCAGGATATTGTTGACCTTCACAAGCGAGCAGGGAATAAACAGAAAACGTAGGAGAGTACATGTTACACTGGGGGAAATCTCACAATGTTAAGATGGAGCAAAGCCGAGAAGAAGTGGAGTGAAGTCTACCATCTGCAGCATGGGTTCGAACAGTATTCAGAATGAAAACAATCCTGGAGAATACCAGAAAATACGAACGATCCTACTCTCCTAGAGGCCCACATCTTCTAGAATTTGCATCAGTTTTAATGGGGTTGGAAAATGGTACCAGCAATATTAATATGCAGTTGCACCCTTGGAAGCGAGGGCTGATGGCAGCATGTGAGCAAAGTGAGAATCTATTTCCTCTGTTCCGAGAGAAGGTTATTTGTAGATCAGATTCCCAATGAAGGTTGATCACGGGTCTGAGTAGAATATTAAGAATATAGAATATTATAGATCAGGGATAGAGAGTGGTGCAGGGGTTCTGAGCCCAAGTGTAGCCTTCAAATGAGAGATTGCAAACACAACCACCACTGAGCTCATTTAAGAGCTTTCAGGAAGAGTCTAAGCAGATTTGGGAGACTTAGATATACCAAAGCACCGCCAGTCGTGTATGTTAGCGGCTACAGTAAGGAGCAAAGCGCAGATGGCCCCACATATGGTTACTTGAGGAATTGCAAGGAGTAGTGGGAATCCCTGACCCTGACGAGTACACCATATTGTCAGTGAAAACAAAATGAACTAGAAGTGCTTTCTTAATTAGGGGGCAGCCAAATTAGTACGAGGATTACATTGGTCAAGGGGCACTAAAGGCTTTGATTTGGTATGGTGACACCTGCACACTACCCTCACCAGGCAAGCTGTTCTAGCAGGACCAAATGTCAAAAAGGGCTAAATCTCTCTTACTTTAGGTATGTAGAGAATGTAAAACCGCAATAGATAGGGATGTGTGGCAGGATGTCCATCCAAAAATAATCATTAGCCTAGCCAGGGATACATACGGATAACTCAAACATACCAATCTAATTTTTGGCTTGCAACTGTAAAGAGATCCCCGGATTGGAGAGAATGATATATTTTTGGTGTAGGCGCCAATCAGCATGTTTCGAAGGAGGGGTTCCAACGTCAGAACAATGATGATGGGTGACAGAGGACAACCCTTGCAAGTTGTTTGCAAACAACCAGCTGAAGAGAGACGATTCCATTTACTTTTATTTAAGCCGCTGGGTCAAAATAGGTGGATCATCATGTTACTTTCAGGCCTTAGACCATGTACATGGTCTCTATGAACACCCAGTTGCCCTTCTCTGCATCTGTTAACAAAGGCCCATTATAAGGCCCTGATAGTGTTCTGTCTAGCTTCATGATGAAGGAAAAAGTCACTTATAATTAAGGACATCTAACAACAGATTGTAAACCATGCACACTACATGCTGATGTATGCCCCGCTCTCTCAGGATCTGGTCTTTTAGCTCTTATTCCCTGATTTCACAAAAAGGGTTCTATTATGCAAATATCCTGAAGGCCTCCCACGCCTAATAACATTGATGGAGCCAGAGTCCCTTAGGCTCATTGCATTATTTTAAACCTTTCTTTTGTAAAAACAAGGGAATAATGAGCTAAAAGATTAGCAGGTCCTACCTGGTGGTAGATGTCTTTAAGGAATGAAACCTGTGGGTCCAGGAACCTGCCAGTAGATATTTGTCTGTCGCCTTCCCCGCAAGCGTGGTGTAGGCCTCTAAGATTTGCAGTGTATCTTGTAGGCCCACAATAGTACTGTCAGAATGGAGAGGCCACGCAAAGTTTTGGCATTGATAGATTACATTGCAAACAGTGCCTCAAGTCCTATCCTCCCAGCTTGAGCTGCCTCTGAGCCCTCCATGCAGATAGGCAAGTAGGGTTCTCTCTTTTCTTGTATGACAGTGAATAAAGATATATGTTATCCTTATTGCCATCTTATATCCAGAAGAGTGGTCAACCAGTAATCAGCATTGGGTATGGGTAAACATGTTGTTCCCTCACTGCGTAAAAAATTCTATGGGAAAACGTGTGCTTAAAATAATAACATAAAATAAATACATTTAATAAAATAAGAATTTTGAAAACAAAGTTAAGGGCCCAGGGTAAGGAGATGGATGTGGCCAGCAAAGGAAGAAGAAAAACACAGTGGTGGGGACAAGGAGTTCCTCTAGGAAGTTCACCGGTTCCCTTCCTAAACGAAGGTGATTTTCTGTTCCTCAATGAACTTGTGCAATTGCTCAAGACAGGTACCTAATACTAACTAATTGTTCTTATTCCTCCCCTTATGTGCAATCATAGCGTCTCCACATTCTATTTTGCTCTACAATGTTATCACGCCAGACAGCAATGAGGTCCAATTTAAACAGATTCCCCTCATTTTATATATAAGCGATCTTTCCTAAGAAATAAAATATTGTAACCATCTATATTAGTAGTAAATTAGTAGCAATAATGCAACACAAATACAATAATATAATAATTACCATATGGCAATAATATTATTACAATAATACAGTCCTCAAAAGCAAATGGGGCTAATTCCTTTTCCCAACGATACTACTCTTGCACTTTTTAGCACAGTTCAGTTCCCGCTCCACTTTGTATCTTCACTTACAGGACTGGGTGGGGGTAAATTTCTATACGTAAATTGGAGGAACTATATATAAGAAAGATATAGATGTGGAGAATATTAGATTGCAGTTTCAGGTGAGAAAAGGACTGCCTACATTCTTCAGGAGACCATGACATTGGTCTCAGCAGGGGCTCCACTGCGTGAAATTTCTCACCATCAGTAGTCTTCCAATGACCCTTCATTAAATTTCCAGGAATTTGCGATTTCCCCACTGAAGCACTCAATGCCACTTTTTTTTCAATGCGGGAAGCGAGAGGGCCTGGGATTCCATTGGTGCAGTCCATTGGATTTATTATAGCCTGCACCGGTATATCACAACACGTATAGCCGAAATCTATGCCCGCCCTGGGATTCGTTTGGACGCAAAAATAAACAATAATATGAAAAATAGTACGTGATAAACACAAAGAACATAGAATAGAGATGCACATATAGTAGAATGTAGCACATAACAAACTAATGGCTGCTGCGTGTTCCTATGCAGATGGGCTCATATATAAATATGTAAACTGGAATCACAAGTCTGCAGACAGTTATTAAGATCTTAGTTCTATTAGTTATATCTACTTTCTTGTATTGCATCATTCTTGGGTAAGTTTTTTGATTAGATAAAATTTTCTGTGGCTTCACCATTTCCCTAAATCAAATGTTAATTCAACAACTACTGTGTGAGGACCTCTGATGGTTAAACAAGATCTGCCTTCCGAGTAAAAACATTTCCACAATCTGAACATGAAAATGGCTTCCCCCTGTGTGAATTATCAGATGTTGATCAAGATGTGATTCCGAACAAAACATTTCCCACAATCTAAAACAAGAAAATGGCTTCTCCCCCGTGTGACCTCTCTGAGTCTCACAAGATGTGAACTCCGAGCAAAACATTTTCACAATCCGAACATGAAAATGGCTTCTCCCCTGTGTGACTTCTCTGATGTCGATGAAGATGGGTTTCTGGGTAAAACATTTACCACATTCGAACTATAAATGGAGTTTCCCCTGTTTGGCTTCTTGATTTCTTAAAACATCAGACTTTGGTTTAAAACTGTTCTCACTTCTGACATGAGAAACTGTGTCTCCCTTGTGTGTTCTTTGATGGTTCTACAAGATTGTCATTGGAAGTTAAACATCTCCCACATTCTGAACAGAATATGGCTTCTCCCCTGTGTGAATTCGTTGATGTGTTAACAAGATGAATTTTTGAGCAAAACATTCCCACATTCCGTGCATGGAAATGGCTTCTCCCTGTTGAGTTCTTTGATGTCTACAAGTTTTGTGATGTCGTAAAACATTTCCCACATTCTGAACATGAAAAGGGTTTCTCCCTGTGTGAAGACTTTGATGCTTTAAAAGTTCTGATTTTGGTTAAAGCATTTACCACATTCTGGGCATGAAAATTGCTTCTCCCAGTTTGACTTTGCTGAACATGCTAACATTAAAATGTTTCCAAGTTTCTAATATGACTCGATGTAAACCGTTCCTGATGATTCAGTATCAACGACCCATTTAATAGGATCAGATGACAGATCTTGTGTGTGAAGGTCGAGGATGTTTCTGGTGTGATACAACCATCACCTGCTGTAACATGTGATGATATCAGATGGTCCTCTGAGCTCCTGGTGTTGTCATCTGCAGAGAATAAAACAGATTATAAATATAACCTTATCTTGGTTTGTGGTGAGAAAATCTTGAAGATGTATCACAGGACATTTGTGTGATATCAGCAATCCGGGTACATGCAGCATTTATTGTCGCCCATGGTGGCTATGACTTTCCTGCTTACCATAAGGTTCTGTATTATTAACTGAGTGTAAACATCTCAGTCTCCTCTCCGAGGTCTGGTGAGCAGTATTCCTGACCTCATAGCTCCCACCTTCCAGCTTTTCTTAGTCTATGTCTCCATGTTCTGTAGTGTGTATCACTCGTCTCTGCTTTATCTAGTGGTTACTACTCACCTGGGCAGTTACTGAGGAATCTCCTCCTTACATCGCTCATCGCCCCTCACATATGTCTCTGGAGCAGAAATATTCTTCACAACCTCACCCTGATACAAAAACTGAGAGACAAATATTGTAAGAAGTCACCAGACGATGGAGAAGTCACAGAGGAGGTTTTAGATGATAACGAAAAAAAAAAATCAGTAATTATCATAAAGACCAAAAATGACCTGATAGGAGGATTTATCTAAAACACACAATTGCAGGTCTCCACCATGTTGTTTTCTTACGGAAAGAACAATCTCCAGCTTTCTCATTAACATAGAATTTAACGTTTAGCTGTTCCAGAAAAAAAAACTGAAGTCACATAGAGATATATGGACATGGAACTTTATATACAACAATTTTATGCAGTTTTAGTGACTATATAAACTTTCACATAACAAAGAATATGTCACAAAGTCTCATCTCCATCTACCTGATGATCCTGTGGGACATATTTCTCCTCTGAACAATCCTGTGGTAGAAGAAGAGGACTGGGACATCTCTCCGGTGATGTTCTCTTACTGGATCTACTGTAGGAAACATCCAGAGACTGAATTCCTTCTTTCCATACAGATAATGAAAGGACGTGTGGATTTGTCCTGTCTATTACCTGCTGATGTGAGGGGCTGGTGGCTCCATCATGACGTCCTTGTACACCATCTTTGTGTCCTTCTATATACTCCCACTCACTCCATGGAGAAATAGACAGCCACATCCTGACACCTTATAGGAACCTGACACACACAATGATCCCGTCATCACCAGATCCCTTCATAGCGTTATGTATAATGTCCCAGCATTCCCAGCAGTGTCACCTCTCAGTCAGCAGCTCCATCATCTTGTGGGTGACTTCTAGGATCTTCTGCTCATTGATGTCATCATGTATCAGGGGGTGAGGTGGAGGGCCGGGATTGGGCTCAGGGTTTCCCCCGTCCTTCATACACAGGGGCTGACAGCGCCCACTAGAGTCTTCTTCATACTGTGTAATCCTGGTTATGGAGAGACACATTGATAAATCTCCCTCCATACTTTCCAGAATCTCTCACTCTCCAGTCTATCATCTGTTATTCCCATAGATAATGATGTCATGTGACCTCATCACAATCTCCACCTCTCCAGTAATATAGAAGCAATCGGAGAAATATGTCCCACAGGATCATCAGGTAGATGGAGATGAGACTTTGTGACATATTCTTTGTTATGTGAAAGTTTATTATAGTCACTAAAACTGCATAAAATTGTTGTATTATAAAGTTCCATGTCCATATAGTCTCTATGTGACTTCAGTTTATTTTTTCTGGAACAGATAAACGTTACATTCTATGTTAATGAGAAAGCTGGAGATTGTTCTTTCCGTAAGTAAAACAACATGGTGGATTTATGGTGGAGACCTGCAGTTGTGTGTCTCAGATAAATCCTCCTGTCAGGTCGTTTTTGGTCTTTATGATAATTACTGATTTTTTTTTCGTTATCATCTAAATCCTCCTCTGTTTACCTTCTCATGTGGTGTGACTTCTCAATATTGTGTTCCTCAGTTTGTGTATCAGGATGAAGAAGTGTGAAGAATATTACTGCTCCAGAGACATTTGAGGGGCGATGAGCGATGTAAGAGGAGGATTCCTACAGGTACTGCCCAGTGTGATAGTAACCACTAGATAAGCAGAGACGAGTGATAACACAATACAGAACATGGAGACATAGACTAAGAAAGCTGGAAGGTGGGAGCTATGAGGGTCAGGAATACTGCTCCCAGGACCCGGAGGAGGAGACGAATGATTACATCAGTACAGTAATACAGAACCTTATGGTAAGCAGGAAAGTCATAGCCACCATGGGCAGACAGAAATGAATGCTGCATGTACCCGGATTGCTGATATCACACAAATGTCCTGTGATACATCTTCAGAGTTTTCTCACCACAACCAATGATAAGGTTATATTTTATAATCTGTTTTATTCTCTGCAGATGACAACACCAGGAGCTCAGAGGAACATCTGATATCATCACATGTTACAGCAGGTGATGGTTGTATCACACCAGAAACATCCTCAGACCTTCACACACAAGATCTGTCATCTGATCCTATTAAATGGGTCGTTGATACTGAATCATCAGGAACGGTTTACATCGAGTCATATTTAGAAACTTGGAAACATTTTAATGTTATAGCTGATGTTCAGCAAAGTCAAACTGGGGAGAAGCAATTTTCATGCCCAGAATGTGGTAAATGCTTTAACCAAAAATCAGAACTTTTAAAGCATCAAAGTCTTCACACAGGGGAGAAACCCTTTTCATGTTCAGAATGTGGGAAATGTTTTACGGACATCACAAAACTTGTTAGACATCAAAGAACTCACACAGGGGAGAAGCCATTTTCATGCACGGAATGTGGGAAATGTTTTGCTCAAAAAATTCATCTTGTTAAACATCAACGAATTCACACAGGGGAGAAGCCATATTCATGTTCAGAATGTGGGAGATGTTTTACTTCCAATGACAATCTTGTAAGACATCAAAGAACTCACACAAGGGAGACACAGTTTTCATGTTCAGAAAGTGAGAACAGTTTTAACCAAAAGTCTGATGTTTTAAGAAATCAAAGAAGCCAAACAGGGGAAACTCCATTTATATGTTCAGAATGTGGTAAATGTTTTACCCAGAAACCACATCTTCATCGACATCAGAGAAGTCACACAGGGGAGAAGCCATTTTCATGTTCGGATTGTGGAAAATGTTTTGCTCGGAGTTCACATCTTGTGAGACATCAGAGAGGTCACACGGGGGAGAAGCCATTTTCTTGTTTAGATTGTGGGAAATGTTTTGTTCGGAAATCACATCTTGATCAACATCTGATAATTCACACAGGGGAGAAGCCATTTTCATGTTCAGATTGTGGGAAATGTTTTACTCGGAAGGCAGATCTTGTTAACCATCAGAGGTCCTCACACAGTAGTATGGTTGAATTAACATTTTGATTTAGGGAAATGGTGAAGCCACAGAAAATTTTATCTAATCAAAAGAACTTACCCAAGAATGATGCAATACAAGAAAAGTAGATGATAACTAGATAGAACTAAGATCTTTAATAACTGTCTGCAGACTTGTGATTCCATTTTACATATTTATATATGAGCCCATCTGCATAGGAACACAGCAGCCATTAGTTTGTTATGTGCTACATTCTACTATATTGTGCATCTCTATTCTATGTTCTTTGTGTTTATCACGTACTATTTCTTCATATTAAATTGTTATTTTGCGTCCCAAACGAATCCCAGGGCGGGCATAGATTTCGGCTATAACGTGTTGTGATATACCGGTGCAGGCTATAATAAATCCAATGGACTGCACCAATGGAATCCCAGGCCCTCTCTGCTTCCCGCAATTGAAAAAAAAGTGGCATTGAGGTTGCGTCAGTGGGGAAAGTCGCAAATTCCTGGAAATTTAATGAAGGGTCATTGGAAGACTACTGATGGTGAGAAATTTTCACGCAGTGGAGCCCCTGCTGAGACCAGATGTCATGGTCTCCATGAAGAATGTAGGCAAGTCCATTTTCTCACCTGAAACTGCAATCTAATATTCTCCACATCTATATCTTTCTTATATATAGTTCCTCCAATTTACGTATAGAAAATTTACCCCCACCCAGTCCTGTAAGTGAAGATACAAAGTGGAGCGGGAACTGGAACTGTGCTAAAAGAGAGGAAGGAAGAAAACGGGAGGAGAGGGGGGCGGGGGGGCTTTTAGGATCCGACCTCTTTACTGCCTTGTTCTAGTCACTACTACTCTTGAATATTCAGGGTCTCTCTTACTTCCTTGAGTAGCGTCCAGTTGTCTGAGGAAAATGGATCCTGGATCCACACTTCATTCTCCTGATTTCATGTCCTCCCTCCTCCCTCCTTGGTAGGAACCCTCCTGATCTGAGTCTAAACATCTGAATAGGTTCAGGGCTTTTGAACCTTTTAGGAGGAGGGGCCTTCTGGAAAGAGGATGCACCGTATTTTTGACTTCAGACTGGGAGCATGGACCTTAGTTCAATCCATAATTAGTTTTTTCTCTCTTCTTGGATCATTGTCCACACAGTCTTTGCATACTGGTTTTATAAGTTTCAGGTACTTATTGGGAACAACATGTTGCAATTCTATCTAGGAGGAGTCTTAAGGGTTAGACTTCTCCTTTCTATCCTTTTTTCCTTTTCTTCTTCTTCTCTTTTTCCTCCTAAGAGTGAATGCTATAAAAGAAGGGGACTGTACACCCATACCCGCCCATCCTCCCCAAAACACCCAACAACAAACTTACAGAATCTGAGGAAGGAGTTTGGTCCATTTTTGCTTCATTACTGACCTGGAGACAGGGAGGAGGTGAGGTACAACGGTAATAGCGTACATATAGGATGCGACAAAACACGACCACACTGACCTGCGCCTTTGCGGCACCAATAAAATTTGATTATCCTCTGACAGTCTTTTGATAGAAGGGACCTCTAGCAGAATTTTTACCCACTTTAACCAACCCCAGAACCCATTTATTAATGTGATCATTTCCAGCAATCTACTGGCCAAGAATAATTTGCTTATTCTCAATGTTGGTTCACCATCGGGAGTCAGAACACGTGGTGCCTTCCTAAAATCACACAGGGATCTCAGGATTTACACCACCACATTCCTCTCCATGTTCGCCGCCATAAAGGAACCAATCGATGGCGCAGAGAGAGATACGCTAATCAATCACTGGTACTCCACTCCATCTCCCCCCCCGCAGCGTACCCACCCCACAGCCCAAGATGAGAGGGAGAGGCTATCACATATTAAAAGCAAAATCCCGAATATATTCCACGAGTAAGGTACAATCCAGTCTACACTTTTGAATGCCTAGCTCTCTCATGGCATACAGTGTAATTATCAGCAGGAAGTGATATAGCTCATGTGTTGCAACTATTTCACATCAATCCAGAACTACTGATCTATAGCAAAACCTTTGCATCCACATACATCACGTGTAGGCGTTTTGGGCAGTAGCCCAGGTTCCAGCCTTCTAGGGGATCATGGCCATCCACCACCCACCAATTTATATGTAGAAGGATCTTCACCCTGAAATACTTAATACTTTTCCTGTTCCATATACAACAAGACCATTTCAGGACCTTTGAAGGTCCTCTAAAGTTCACACAACTGCAGAAAAAAAGCAGGGAGAATGGACGATCCTCCATTCCCCAAGAAGCTTGATTCTAGTATTATATGTAAAGATTTAAATATTCATAGCTTTGGTCTATAGCAGTCCTAATCCACCCCTGCCGACTGCACAATCACGGTGCTACCAAGGGTGGGCATTGATCTTTCACATTGTTAGTTTTAGGGCTGTCTTCAACGAGGACAGTGAGTATATTGAAAAGGAGCCAAATTTAGAGAGCTGAGCTCGGGAGCAACACGAGACACAAAGTTTTTTTCAAAGTAGCCAAGTTTATTTCGAATTAAGGCATATTTTATACCTGCAGCAGGGCAGTGCTCTTTACAACCACTTCAAAATCGTTTAATTGAGCTATGAAGTAACTGATTATTAATCATCAGCGTGGCATAACTTAAGCTGATGGGCCCAGTGCACAGTCTGTACAAGGCCCCTGACTATAATGTATGGTATATAGTACTAGTCTTATCATATGGGAAAGTGATACTTTATGGGCCCCCTAACCCTCTGGGCCAATATTTTCATCAAACATTGAAATATATTTATGTTCCCACACAGTTTTCAGCATTTATATATTAATGACAGACCAAAGTTCTTTCAAACTTCCACGTAGGAATCTATTCCTATCAATCCCTCCTTTTAAGAAAAGATGAGGCCTCTCTACTCACATACTTTCAGTAGTAAAAGACCACTATCAGACTTCAAAGTTATGAGTCTTCACCGAATTCCCCAGAATGAGAGAACCTCATATCTCATTCTTACCATCATATTCTTAGAGCAAATATTCTTTGCTCAATATTGACACTAAATTAGCTCTCGTGTCTTCTGCCTCTAAGATTAAACACCACCACCAGTCAGATTTTCTCCTTGGTCATGAAGCTAGAGATAATAACTATGAGGGCCATCAACTTAAGCACGCTGGCTCTCATTATGTATTACTACTACAGTCATCAGTTTTATTTTTAAAAAGCAGTAAAACCATTCCACCACATGCATGTAATACAGCCACACCGAACAAACTCTGACTGAAAACTGATTGAACTCTGATGCACAATGTCAGTTTCAGTTTCCCACTGATGAAACCCTGATCTAACTCAGATGAAGCTCTGCAATGCTCATGTGAAAGGAGCCTAACTGTCCTGGTGGTTTCCTCTTCGACGGGAAGGATTTGCCCCAGTTGCAGTTTCTGCGTCATAGTGAATCTATAGTTACCATAAACCCTTCCTGCAGGGGGCAGCCTGAGGAGGTGTCACATCTCTGCTGTATCATCAAATCAGGCAAATACATAAGGATATCATCACGATAAACAACAAGCAGAGTAATAAGAGATTACAACTTCTCCTCACATGACCCCGACCCAAGCAAAGCTTCCTGGAGCCTCACTCCTCCCACACACTGGGCTGATCACATGACTATGACATCATTACAGGTCCTCTCCCCTATACATGTTGCACCGGTCTGCAGTAGGAGGCAGGTGTGTAGTCACCGGTGTCTGTCAGGATTACCGGGGGACATTTATCAGTGACCCCTCACTCCCATCTCTCTGGTATTTTCCACCAGAATCTCATCCATCCCAAAGTATCCGCTCACTATACAGAGGAGGATGTGGGGGGTGAAGGGATTCTGTATGAAGCCGCGACCAGTGCAGACTGCAATGTCTGCAGATGGTTATAGGAAAGTTACAGCCTATTATAGACTGATATCTCTAGAGAAACTCCTATATAATCCATTATTCCCAACCACACACATCCACCACCGAGTCACCGGCATCTCCTCATTGTACTTCTACTCATTACAGGAACTGCATTTCTCTACATGAGTTACTTTTCTTATCTTCTTTCTATTCAGGGTCAGACAATGACAGAGACACGAGGGTGGAGAGAATCTTCCAGCTCACCCTAGAGATTCTCTTCTATATTACTGGAGAGGTGAGATTGTGATGAGGTCACATGACATCATTATCTATGGAAATAACAGATGATAGGACTGGAGAGTGAGAGATTCTGGAATGTATGGAGGGAGATTTATCATGTGTCTCTCCATAACCAGGATTACACAGTATTGAAGAAGACCTCTAGTGGGCGCTGTCAGCCCCTGTGTATGAAGGACGGGGGAGAACCCTGAGCCCAATCCCGGCTCCTCCACCTCACCCCCTGATACATGATGACATCAATGAGCAGAAGATCCTCGAAGTCACCCCACAGATGATGGACTCTGACTAGGGTGACACGGCTGGGAATGCTGGGACATTATACAGTAACGCTATGAAGGGATCTGGGTGTAGACGGGATCATTGTGTGTGTCAGGTTCCTATAAGGTGTCAGGATGTGGCTGTCTATTTCTCCATGAGGAGTGGGAGTATTAAGGACACAAAGATGTGTACAAGGAGCGTCATGATGGAGGACCACCAGCCCCTCACATCAGCAGTAATAGACAGGACTAAATCCACACGTCCTTTCATTATCTGTATGGAAAGAAGATTCAGTCTCTGGATGTTTCCTACAGTTAGATCCAGTAAGAGAACATCACCGGAGAGATGTCCCAGTCCTCTTCTTCTACCAGGATTGTTCAGAGGAGAATATTGTCCCACAGATCATCAGGTAGATGGAGATGAGACTTTGTGACATATTCTTTGTTATGTGAAGTTATTATAGTCACTAAAACTGCATAAAATTTGTTGTATTATAAAGTTCCATGTCCATATATCTCTATGTGACTTCAGTTTTTTTTCTGGACAGTAAACGTTACATTCTATGTTAATGAGAAAGCTGGAGATGTTCTTTTCCGTAAGTAAAACAACATGGTGGATTTATGGTGGAGACCTGCAGTTGTGTGTCTCAGATAAATCCTCCTGTCAGGCGTTTTTGGTCTTTATGATAATTACTGATTTTTTTTTCGTTATCATCTAAATCCTCCTCTGTGACTTCTCCATCGTCTGGTGACTTCTTACAATATTTGTTCCTCAGTTTGTGTATCAGGATGAAGATGTGAAGAATATTACTGCTCCAGAGACATATGTGAGGGGCGATGAGCGATGTAAGGAGGAGATTCCTACAGGTAACTGCCCGTGAGTAGTAAACCCTAGATAAAGCAGAGACGAGTGATAACACATACAGAACATGAGACATAGACTAAGAAAAGCTGGAAGGTGGGAGCTATGAGGTCAGGAATACTGCTCACCGGACCTCGGAGGAGGAGATGAGATGTTAATCATTAATAATACAGAACCTTATGGTAAGCAGGAAAGTCATAGCCCCATGGCAGACAATAAATGCTGCATGTACCCGGATTGCTGATATCACACAAATGTCCTGTGATACATCTTCAGAGTTTTCTCTACCACAACCAATGATAAGGTTATATTTTATAATCTTTTTATTCTCTGCAGATGACAACACCAGGAGCTCAAGGAACATCTGATATCATCACATGTTACAGCAGGTGATGGTTGTATCACACCAGAAACATCCTCAGACCTTCACACACAAGATCTGTCATCTGATCCTATTAAATGGGTCGTTGATACTGAATCATCAGGAACGGTTTACATCGAGTCATATTTAGAAACTTGGAACATTTTAATGTTATAGCTATGTTCAGCAAAGTCAAACTGGGAGAAGCAATTTTCATGCCCAGAATGTGGTAAATGCTTTAACCAAAATCAGAACTTTTAAAGCATCAAAGTCTTCACAGGGGAGAAACCCTTTTCATGTTCAGAATGTGGGAAATGTTTTACGACATCAAAAACTTGTAGACATCAAAAACTCACACAGGGGAGAAGCCATTTTCATGCACGAATGTGGGAAATGTTTGCTCAAAAATTCATCTTGTTAAACATCAACGAATTCACACAGGGGAGAAGCCATATTCTGTTCAGAATGTGGGAGATGTTTACTTCCATGACAATCTTGAAAGACATCAAAGAACTCACAAAAGGGAGACACAGTTTTCATGTTCAGAAGTGAGAACAGTTTTAACCAAAAGTCTGATGTTTTAAAGAATCAAAGAGCCAACAAGGAAACTCCATTTATATGTTCAGAATGTGGTAAATGTTTTACCCAGAAACCCCATCTTCATCGACATCAGGAAGTCACACAGGGGAGAAGCCATTTTCATGTTCGGAATTGTGAAAATGTTTTGCTCGGAGTTCACATCTTGTGAGACATCAGAGAGGTCACACGGGGGAGAAGCCATTTTCTTGTTTAGATTGTGGGAATGTTTTTGTTCGAAATCACATCTTGATCAACATCTGATAATTCACACAGGGAAAGCCATTTTCATGTTCAGATTGTGGAAATGTTTTTACTCGAAGGCAGATCTTGTAACCACAAGGTCCTCACACAGTAGTATGGTTGAATTACTTTTTGATTTAGGGAAATGGTGAAGCCACAGAAAATTTTATCTAATCAAAAGAACTTACCCAAGAATGAGCAATACAAGAAAGTAGATGATAACTAGATAGAACTAAGATCTTTAATAACTGTCTGCAGACTTGTGATTCCATTTACATATTTATATATGAGCCCATCTGCATAGGAACACCAGCAGCCATTAGTTTGTTTATGTGCTACATTCTACTATATTGTGCATCTCTATTCTATGTTCTTTGTGTTTATCACGTACTATTTCTTCATATTAATTGTTATTTTGCGTCCCACCGAATCCCAGGGCGGGCATAGATTTCGGCTATAAGTGTTGTGATATACCGGTGCAGGCTATAATAAATCCAATGGACTGCACCAATGGAATCCCAGGCCCTCTCTGCTTCCCGCAATTGAAAAAAAAGTGGCATTGAGGTTGCGTCAGTGGGAAAGTCGTCAATTCCTGGAAATTTAAAGGGTCATTGGAAGACTACTGATGGTGAGAAATTTTCACGCAGTGGAGCCCCGCTGAGACCAGATGTCATGGTCTCCATGAAGAATGTAGGCAAGTCCAGTTCTCACCTGAAACTGCAATCTAATATTCCCCACATCTATATCTTTCTTATATATAGTTCCTCCAATTTACGTTAGAAAATTTACCCCCACCCAGGAGGTGAGAGATGTGATGAGGTCAAATTACATCATTATCTATGGGATAACAGATGATAGGCTAGAGAGTGAGAGATTTGGAAATGTAGGAGGGAGATTTATCAATGTGTCTTCCATACCACGATTACACAGTAGTGAAGAAGACCTCTAGTGGGCGCTGTCAGGCCCCTGTGTATGAAGGACGGGGGAGAACCCTGAGCCCAATCCCGGCTCTCACTCACCCCCGATACATGATGACATCAATGAGCAGAAGATTCTAGAAGTCACCCACAAGATGATGGAGCTGCTGACTGGAGAGGTGACACGTGGGAATGCTGGGACATTATACAGTAACGCTATGAAGGATCTGGTTGATGACGGGATCATTGTGTGTGTCAGGTTCTATAAGGTGCAGGAGGTGGCTGTCTATTTTCCATGGAGGAGTGGGAGTATTTAGAGGACACAAAGATGTGTACAAGGACGTCATGATGGAGGAACCACCAGCCCTCACATCAGTAGGTAATAGACAGGACAAATCCACACGGCCTTTCATTATCTGTATGAAAGAAGGAATTCAGTCTTGGATGTGTTTCCTACAGGTAGATCAGTAAGAGAACATCACCGAGAGATGTCCCAGTCCCCTTCTTCTACCACGATTGTCAGAGGAGAAATATGTCCCACAGGATCATCAGGTAGATGAGATGAGACTTCATGACACATTCTTGATTTGTGGAGGTTTATTTAAAAACTTTTGATTTTTGATATCCTGTCTCCATACATAGCCTCTATAGAAGAGATTTATCTGAGACCAATCAGAGATTAGCTTTAATTTTATAAACTGCTGTGGGAAAATGAAAGCTGAGTGGCGATTGGTTGTCATGAGTAACCAGTACATACAGATTTGTTCTGATAAATGTCCTCATATGTGTCTGACTTTTTTCTGGAACAGATTAAAAGTTGAATTCTTTGTTAATGAGAAAGTTGGAGATTGGAGAAGGAAACAACATGGTGGAGACCTGCAGCTATGTTTCTCAGATATGTCCTCCTGTCAGAGTCATATCTGGTCTCCATCATAGTTTCTGATTATTTTTATCAATAAATCTTCAGTGTGACTTCCATCGTCTGGTGATTTTCCAATATTTGTTCCTCAGTTTTTGTATCAGGATGAAGACGTGAAGAATATTCCTGCTCCAGAGACATATGTGAGGGGCGATGAGCGATGTAAGGAGGAGATTCCTACAGGTAACTGCCAGGTGAGTAGTAACCACTAGATAAAGCAGAGACGAGTGATAACACAATACAGAACATGGAGACATAGACTAAGAAAAGCTGGAAGGTGGGAGCTATGAGGGTCAGGAATACTGCTCACCAGGACCTCGGAGGAGGAGACTGAGATGTTACATCAGTAATATACAGAACCTTATGGTAAGCAGGAAAGTCATAGCACCATGGGCAGACAAGAAATGCTGCATGTACCCGGATTGCTGATATCACACAAATGTCCTGTGATACATTCAGAGTTTTCTCACCAACCAATGATAAGGTTATATTTATAATCGTGTTTTATCCTTCACAGATGACAACACCAGGAGCTCAGGGAAACATCTGATATCATCACATGTTACAGCAGGTGATGGATGTATCACACCAGATACATCTGAAGATCATGACAATATCCCAGATGTATCATCAGACCTTCACACACAAGATCGGTCATATCCTATTAAATGGGTGACGTCATGATGGAGGACCACCAGCCCCTCACATCAGTAGGTAATAGACAGGACTAAATCCACACGTCCTTTCATTATCTGTATGACAGGTAGATCCAGTAAGAGAACATCACCGGAGAGATGTCCCAGTCCCCTTCTTCTACCACAGGATTGTTCAGAGGAGAAATATGTCCCACAGGAGGAAACCAATCTGTGGTAGAAGAAGGGACTGGGACATCTCTCGGTGATGTTCTCTTACTGATCTACCTGTAGGAAACACATCCAGAGACTGAATTCCTTCTTTCCATACAGATAATGAAAGGACGTGTGGATTTGTCCTGTCTATTACCTACTGATGTGAGGGGCTGGTGGTCCTCCATCATACGTCCTTGTACACTCTTTGTGTCCTTCTAATACTCCACTCCTCCATGGAGAATATGACGCCACATCCTGCACCTTATAGGAACCTGACACACACAATGATCCCGTCATCAACCAGATCCTGTTCAGAGGAGAAATATGTCCCACAGGATCATCAGGTAGATGGAGATGAGACATCATGACACATTCTCTGATCTGTGGAAGTTTATTTAAAAACTTTGATTTTTTTTGTTGTAATATCCTGTCTGCATATATAGCCTCTATAGAGGAGATTTATCTGAGACCAATCAGAAATTAGCTTTAATTTTATAAACTGCTGTGGGAAAATGAAAGCTGAGTGGTGATTGGTTGTCAACTAGTACATACAGATTTGCTCTGATAAATGTCCTCATATGTGTCTGACTTTTTTGTGGAACAGATTAAAAGTTGAATTCTTTGTTAATGAGAAAGTTGGAGATTGGAGAAGGAAACAACATGGTGGAGACCTGCAGCTATGTTTCTCAGATATGTCCTCCTGTCAGGTCATATCTGGTCTCCATCATAGCTTCTGATTATTTTTTATTAATTAAATCCTTCAGTGCGACTTCTCCATCGTCTGGTGACTTCTTACAATATTTGTCTCAGTTTTTTTATCAGGATGAAGATGTGAAGAATATTACTGCTCCAGAGACATATGTGAGGCGCTGAGCGATGTAGGAGGAGATTCCTACAGGTAACTGCCAGGTGAGTAGTAACCACTAGATAAAGCAGAGACGAGTGATAACACAATACAGAACATGGAGACATAGACTAAGAAAAGCTGGAAGGTGGGAGCTAGAGGGTCAGGAATACTGACTCACCAGGACCTCGGAGGAGGAGACTGAGATGTTACATCAGTAATAATACAGAACCTTAGGTAAGCGAGGAAAGTCATAGCACCATGGGCAGACAAGAAATGCTCGCATGTACCCGGATTGCTGATATCACACAAAGTCCTGTGATACATCTCAGAGGTTTTCTCTACCACAACCAATGATAAGGTTATATTTTATAATCTGTTTTATTCTCTCAGATGACAACAACAGGAGCTCAGAGAACATCTGATATCATCACATGTACAGCAGGTGATGGTTGTATCCACACCAGGAATACAGTATCCTCAGACCTTCACACACAAGATTGTCATTCATCTATTAAAGGGTCTTACTGAATCATCAGAACGTTTCAATCGGTCATATTAGAAATTGGAAACATTTTATGTATAGCTGATGTTCAGCGAAAGCAAATGGGAAAGCAATTTTTGCCAGAATGTGGTTAAATGCTTTAACCAAAAATCAACACTTTTAAAGACATTCCAAAAGTCTTCACACAGGGGAGAAACCCTTTTCATGTTCAAGGGGAAATGTTTTAGGGGAACCAAAATGTTAGACATCAAGAATCACACAGGGGAGAAGCCATTTCATGCACGATGTGGGAATGTTTTCTCAAAACATCTTGTTAAAATCAAGAACTCACCACAGGGGAGAAGCATATGTTCAGAATGTGGAGTGTTTTAATCAATACAATTAAGCCATCAAAGAACACTCACCACACAGGGAGAGCCACGTTTCCTGTTCAGAAGTGAGAAACAGTTTTAACCAAAAGTGAGAGTTTTAAGAAATTCAAGAAGCCAAACAGGGGAAACTCCATTTATTATGTTCAGAATGTGGTAAAGTTTACCAGAAACCCATTCACGAATCAGAGAAGTCACACAGGGGAGAAGCCATTTTTGTTCGGATTGTGTAAAATGTTTTGCTCGGAGTCCGAACTTGTGAGCCATCAGAGAGGTCACACGGGGGAGAAGCCATTTTCTGTTTAGATTGTGGGACTGTTTGTTTCGGAACATCACAATTTGATCACATCTGATAATTCACGACAGGGGAGAAGCATTTTCATGTTCACGATTGTGGAACATGTTTTACTACTCGGAAGGCAATCTTGTTTAACCCATCAGAGGTCTCACACGTAGTTGGTTGAAGTTAACATTTGATTTAGGGAAATGGTGAAGCCACAGAAAATTTTATCAATCAAAAAACTTACCCAAGAATGATGCATACCAAGAAACGTAGATTATAACGAATAGAACTAAGATCTTTAATACTGTCTGCAGACTGGTGGATTCCATGTTACATATTTATACATGAGCCCATCTGCATAGGAACACACGGCAGCCATTAGTTTGTTATGTGCTCTTCTACTATAGTGTGCATCTCATTCTATGTTCTTTGTGTTTATCACGTTATATTTTCTTCATATTAAATTGTTATTTTGCGTCCAACGAATCCCAGGGAGGCGGCATAGATTTCGGCTATACGTGTTGTGATATACGGTGCAGGCTATAATAAATCCAATGGACGCACAATGGAATCCCAGCCCCTCTGTTCCCCCAGCAACTTGAAAAAAAGTGCGCATTGATTGCGTTCAGTGGGAAGTCGCAAATTCTGGAATTTATGAGGGTCATGGAGACGTACTTATGGTGGAGAAAGTTTCACGCAGTGAGCCCTGTCTGAACCAGAATGTCATGGTCTCCTGAAGAAGTAGGCACAGTCCATTTTCTCAATAATGAGAACACTGCAATCTAAATTCCCAACATCTATACTTTTCTTATATAGTTCTCCATTAGTGATAGAAAATTTTACCCCCACATCTGTAGTGGAAATACAAAGGAGCGGGAACTGGAACTGTGCTAAAAAAGGTGCAAGATGTAGTATCGTTGGGAAAAGGAATTAGCCCCATTGTGCTTTTGAGGACTGTATATTGTAATAATGTATATTGCCATATGGTAATTATTATAGGATTGTAATTGTGTTGCATTAAATTGCTACTAATCTTACTACGCTAATATAGATGGTTACAATATTTTATTTCTTAGGAAAGAATCGCTATATATAAAATAGGGGAATCTGGTTTTAAATTGGACCCATTGCTGTCTGGCGTGATAACATTGTAGAGCAAAATTAGTGTGGAGACCTTGATTGCACATAAGGGGAGGGAATAAGAACAATTAGTTAGTATTAGGCTGAACTGTCTTGAGCAATTGCACAAGTTCATTGAGACAGGAAAAACCTTGTTTTAGGAAGGGAACCGTGACTCATGAGGAACTCTGTCCCCACACTGTGTTTTTTTTTTTACTTCCTTCCGTTGCGGTGCCACATCCATCTCTTACACCTGGGCCCTTAACTTGTGTTTCAAAATTCTTATTTGATTAAAATGTATTATCATTTTATGTATTATTTTAAGCACCTTTCCATAGAATTTTTTACGCAGTGAGACGGAACAAATGTTTATACCATACCCAATGAGATTACGGTTGACCACTCTTCTGATATAAGGATGCAATAAAAGATAAAACAAATTATAAAAGCATAACAAAAAAAAAAAACCCTCTCCAAATCTACATGGAGCTCAGCACCAAACATAGATAACAAATTGAGCAACAAGTCAAGAATCATCAATGCCAAACTTCTCCTCTCCAAAAAATCTCCGAAACAAAGGTAACTATATGGGCCTTACACGTTACAGAAAGAGATATTGCTATCTACAGGATCAACGCCAGTGGAATAGGATTGCGCACTGTTTCATGTAATAATCAAGATCTGCTCCCTACAGACATTGTGCATCAAACACTGTCTTGAGGACACCACGCGGGAAGGCGACAGGACAAATATTACTGGCAGGTTCCTGGACCCAACAGGTTTTCATCCTTAAAAGACAATTACCACCAGGTAGGACCTGCTAGCTTTTAGCTCCATTATTCCCTTGTTTTTACAAAAGAAAGGTTTGTAAAATATCAAATGAGCCTAAGGGACTAGTGGTCTCCATCATGTATTAGAGTGGGAGGCCTTCAGGATATTTGCATAATAGACCCTTTTTGTGAAATCAAGGGAATAAGAGCTAAAAGACCAGATCTGAGAGAGCGGGGCATAACATCAGCATGTAAGTGTGCATGGTTTTAAACAAACTGAATGTTAGATCGTCCTTGTATTATAAAGTGAACTTTTTCCTCATCATGAAGCTAGACAGAACACTATCAGGGCTTATAATGGGCCTTTGTTAACAGATCAGAGAAGGGCAACTGGGTGTTCATATGAGACCAGTACATGGTCTAAGGCCTGAAAAGTAACATGATGATTCCACCCTATTTTGACCCAGCGCTTAAATAAAAGTAAAATGGAATCGTCTCTCTTCAGCTGGTTGTGTTGCAAACAACTTGCAAGGGTTCCCTTGTCGACCCATCATCATTGTTCTGACGTTGAAGCCCCTCCTTCGAAACCAAGCTGAGTGCGGCCTACACCCAAAAATTTCATTCTCTCCAATCGGGGATCTCTTACAGTTGCAAGCCCATAAATAGATTGGTATGTTAGTTATCCGTATGTATCCGGGCTAGGCTTAATGGACTTATTTTGGATGGACATCCTGCCACAAATACCGCTATCTATTGCGGTTTTACATTCTCAATACCAAGAGTAAGAGAGATTTAGCCTTTTGACATTGGTCCTGCAGAACAGCTTGCCTGGTGAGGGTGGTGCAGGGGTCACCATACCAAATCAAGCCTTTTAGTGCCCCCTTGACCAAGTAAATCCTCTTAACTAAGTCTTGGCTGCCCCCTAATTAAGAAAGCACTTCTAGTTCATTTTGTTTTTCATCTGACATATGGTGTTACTTCGTCTCAGGGTCAGGGATTCCCTCTACTCCTTGCTGAATGTCCTCAAGTACCAGTTGTGGGGCCTCCTGCGCTTTGCTCCTTAATGTAGCCGCTAACATACACGACATGGCGGTGCTTGTATATCTAAGTCGCCCAAATTGCTAGAACTCTTCTGAAAGCTCTTAAATGAGACTCGTGGTGGTTGTGTTTGCCAATCTCTCATTTGAAGGGCTACACTGGGCTCAGACACCCCGCAAACCACTCTCTTCCCCCTATCTATAATATTCTATATTCTGTAATATTCTACCAGACCCGGTGATCAAACTTATTGGGAATCTGATCTACAAATAACCTTCTCTCGGAACAGAGGAAATAGATTCTCACTTTGTACATGCTGCCATCGCCCTCGCTTCCCAACGGGTGCAACTGCAATATTAAATTGCTGGTACCATTTTCCAACCCCATTAAAACTGATGCAAAATTCTAGAAGATGTGGCCCCCCTCTAGGAGAGTAGGATCGTTACGTATTTTCTGTATTCCCAGGATTGTTTTTCACGGAGTGAATAACTGTTCGAACTCCTATGCTGCAGATGGTAGACTTCACTCCACTTCTTCTCGGCTTTGCTCCTCTTAACATTGTGAGATTCCCCCCAGTGTAACATGTATTCTCCTACGTTTTCTGTTAATTACTGCTCGCTGTGAAGGTCAACATATCCTGCATATAGGAAACTGACTGCCTCTGATTTCTATAAAGTTTTTGCTCTATTCTGTCTTCATTCAGGAGAAATCTGTTGCCATTACATAGTTCTCCTGACTTCAGAGACTCAAAGGGACCAACCACCCGACATTTACTATCTCACTTTTGGCATTAACTCTTAGTCAAAGTTGTGTTACTGTCAGTTTCGGACTTGCATTTTGTACAGGCTCAAGGTAGTAGATCTCTGAACCATCGCGCACGATAACACAGCCGAACACCTGGGACACAGAGTCTAAGTGGTACCCCCCTTTTTCACCAGAGCCCCACAAACGCGGGTTGGCTTGCTGCGGCATGGTACCACCTGTCATTCCACAGGCCGACTTGTCCGCAGTGGCCAGCCAAGGTCAAGGTACTGGAGGGCGGCAGGCAATCTCGCTGAGTGGGGACAGACGAGTTTAAGAGGGGCAGTAGAATCAGAATCATGGAGTAGTAACAGGTCAGGTTGCAGGCAGCAGAGGAGCCATAGAGGAATGGAACAGGGTCACAACGAGAAATCTCAGAAACAGACACAAGGCTCAAAGAACACAGCTTTCCTAAGGCAACGAGATCCGGCAGGTGTGTGGAAGAGGATGCTTATATGGAATTCTGAACAATGGCCAGAGGAAAATATGGCTTCCCTTTAAATGGAGGGCAACGTTAGATGCACGCAGCGAACCTGCCAGCGGGACGCAGAGGGAAAGTGTGAGCCCGACGACCAGCGATAAGGTCGCGGGAACCCGGACATAATGAAACTTGGCTGTTGTATGCAAGGGTTTGAGGGAAATTCCTTTTATATATGGAGATTCAGCAGAAATGCTATCAAATGTGTTTTTACTAATCCATTAACCTATAAAACTTTTCAGAAAACGCAGTAAACCAATCCAACAGGTACGTGAAATACTGAACCACTGAGAATACTGCAACTTACCGTTACAGAGGAATACTAACGAAAAAATGAAATTTTGATGAAAAAACAAAATTTGTTCAGTCACAAACCATCGGATCACATCTGAGGAAACTCCGTGTTCTTGTGTGAAAGGGGTCTCAGTTGGGGCGCGGGTGATATTATTATACAGTTACTGTACACTCTTTCTGCAGGGGTTCAGCCTTAAAGGTGTCATCTCTTTTCTGTTAAATCACAATCAGGCAAATACATAAGGATACTGTCACAATAAACTCGAGCAGAGTAATAAGAGATTAAAATGCGTCTTCTAGTTCTTTCGGTGTCATTATATCCCGAGAGGCTTCAGATCAACAGAGGAATAGACCACACAAGTCTCAGCGCTGGCCAACTCTACTCACATGACCCCCTACCCCTAACAATACTTCTGGTGCAGGACTTCTCCCACAATGTACTAATACATGGCATTACGTTAGTCACAGGTTACCTATAGCTTCTCCACAGCCCAGAGTCTACTCCTCCCACACATGGGGACTGGTCAATGACTCTGACTCATCACAGGTCCTGTCACAAATATCTGGGAGCAACTCTGCAGGTGGAGGTAGGTGTGTAGTCACCGGTGTTGTCTGTTCGGGTTACGGGGAAAGTTTATCAGTGCCTCCACTTCCTCTCAGCCTTGAGTTTCCTCCTGGCGGGGGCACATAGGAGGTGGTGGTTTCCTGGTTTCCTCCTCGCTATTGCCAGGCTGTGTGTCACTCTACCAGCAGAAGATGTGAGTTATGGAGACATGTAACAGGGGGAGAAGGGACAGGATGGGAGAAGGGACACCTGATAATCTGCCCCGTAACACGATACAATGTGACCATATGTGCTTGACAGTGTTGGGCCACATATTGTTCTTGCATTCTCTGTATAGATGTCTGTGTGAGTGTAACCACCAAAAACTGCACCGTTATTAGGGTTTTACTAGGAGTGAGTCTTCATACTAAATTAATAAAAGGCATACATTATGGCCATTATATCCTTCTGGATGGGATATCTGCACACAGTTTCAAAAGAACACTTAACCCGAAATGTACCTGCGAGACATTGCATTGTCAGACAGGAGAAGATTCCTGAGAATGATCTTAGGTTTGATCTCAGGCATTTAAAATTGTACACCCAGGACTGATGAGACAGCTGGAATTACTCTGTGAATTGCTGTATTTTGTAAATGGACAGTGAATTCGAAACTATTAGTTATCCTACGCATATTTAAGAATCTTGTCTTCGTACCCCTTTAACTGGGGATCAAACTCTGTCTTGCTATCTAAAGATCACTGCTGCTTTGACTCTAATTATAAATGGATCTGTATGTGGAAACATCAATTTCTTATCCTGGGGAAAAGAAATAATTCCATGTCCCTCCTGACACCTGCACGCCACAATTACTGTTCTAAGCATTTGAAAGAATTGGAGATAGAATATAAGTCAGAAAATTGGTCGGTTTCGAGGCAAGAATATTTAAGTTTGGTGAAAAGAAATAAAGGCTGTCAGATCATGGTAGGGACCCTCTCTGTACCACCGCAGAGGTGACAGGAAGCTGACACTGGGAGCGGACTAAGTGCACCCATTTGTCACCAGAGCGAGTGCAAAGCAGGTTGGACTTGTGCGGCGTGGCACCCAAGTTGCTCCACCAGGCGTGATTTATCCACATTGGTCGCAAGGTGAAGTACCGAGTCGTGGGTCGAAACGACAGGCAGCATAGACAGTGACGTAGCGGAAGGTCACAGGCAAAGACCAAGAATTGGGTCGCAAGAGCACCTGTGACGGTAACCACACCCGCCACCCCTTCGATCACACCCCCTCTCTTGGTCTGAAGTATCCTTTGCAGGAGGTCACGGTCCAAGATATTGGTCCTCAGCTCCCAAGACAATCCTCATGGCCGAACACCTTCCTGTGAATCAAGGGTCGAACTGCTTCCTCCTCACCACTTCAGGTCTCCTGACTCGACCCAACTACGTTGGTGGAAACCGCTAGGGAGAGGCAGGAGGAGAACTTGCTGGGACGAAGCGAGTTTCAAGATGAGTGGGATGTGACATAGTGGGAAGAAGGCACAGCTTATAGGCCACAGGATCGATGCCTCATCAGCACCTGAAAGGACCCATAAATGTGGCTTAGTTGTAGTGGGGACCTTCAGCGCGAACTAACAAGGAGCCAACACTCCTTGTCATCCGCGAAAAAAGCGGAAAAGGACCTTGTCTTTTGTCGCCTTGGTTCGAGCAAAGGGCCTGTATCAAAAGAGTAACAGTCTGCTTCAACTTTGAGAGCTTGGACAATCTCTTCCACGACAGAAACATCAGATGGGGACTGACAAAGGAAGAGGTGGACAAGGGTGTTGTCTATAGACGATAAGTCCGGGATTCAGAGTCCAGAAATTGTAGGAAAACTTCGCCACCACATGATGGGATTATCTGAGAAGATGGGAAGACTCTGTGATAAAGGTCCATAGCCATGTAGTCCACGGTCAGCTGGTATCGGTAACGGCAAAAGAGACCATCTGGTTTAAGATGAGATGGCTTCTTTGCTTGATGTGCAGAGCCAAAAAACCTGTACATCTTGACCAGATCTGGCCACCGCAGTGAAACGGAAATGAGGGTCTACAGAGCGTTGACTCCAGGGTGCCCGCCAATGAGAAGCAATTCCCCAAGTCAGTATCCTTTACGAAGAGCAGGTCAGAGTATGTCTTGCCAGGAGGAAGCTGACGAAGGTTCACTGACGGCAACGTACTCCGCTCAGAGAGGAATACATGCCAAGGAGTGTTCTTCCCAATAACATTAGAGGCACGAGAGAGGCATCACCTTGACGTTCTTTTCTTCTCGGAAGGAAGTGGCTCAAGAAATGGCAAAGTGGGAAAAGACGAGTGACCAGCGAGTTTGTCGTGGATTGCAGGCGCTGAGCAGTCGGAGATAATATACGGTTATTGTGATCTAGTATGTATGCAGACCTGGATACGTAATTCCGCCCCCGTGCGAGAAGATACCCACCACTCTTCTTAGTTGCCAGTTTGTGGGGACCGTACTTCTTCGGTTCTTCATGCGAGTAAATCCTCTCTGCATAGGAGAAAGCCTTAGAAAAAGACCCACAGTGAAATTTTCGGACCTTTGGGCCCGTTCTCAGGAGCACCCAATGAGGCGAGGCGGTCAACCTCCACGGAATGCTTCTCCATATCAGGCCCGTGTGAGAACTGGAGTCAGAGGCAAAGGCAAACTTCAGCTTAGAGAAAGCTTACAAACCGCCAGAGGCCAAGTTTGCGATGTGTACTTCTTGTTAGCGCATCATTTGAGATTGAGGGAGAGAAGGCTGTAGAACTACCAGTATTAATTAGCGAAAACTCGGGAAATTCTGAATAGCATGAAGTCCCACGGGCTAGGCCATTGAAGAACTGCAAAGAGCAGTGAGAGATAGTAGTTTTGTGGTGGCTTTATTAGGGGGGTCGAGAAGAGAGATTGGACTTAATGCAGATGAATGCTGGCTTTATCTAGAAAACTCAGAATATGATCCAGGCAATAATTGAATGAGAAGAACAAACATGGCAGTATGTCCAGCATAAAAATTAACTGGAGTAAATCTTCTCTTTGACCCATTGATTCATTGTCGGAGGAGGTTCGCAGGCTCTGGCTAGCTCCAGTGTGTCAGTATGAACTATTGGGGTGTCCTGTATTAAGTAAAGATTCACGCAGGATTATGTAGCTTTTGAGGTAATACTTTTACTTACGTATGTTGAGATAACAAGTTGCATTACTGGAAGAAAGTTAAGATTTGTCCGTAGCGCAAGAGAGTATTATTAAATGATATTTTTGCCACATTCTTTTTCTTTTCAAATGTCCAGTGATAAGACCCAAGGTTTCTTAAATACTAGATGTTATAAATAGAGAATAAGTATGTGGGAGGGAAAAACGGGCACAGATAAGTTTAAAGAATTGTTATGCAACCGGTGGAGAAGGGGTCTAGGCTCCCTGATCATAGGAAATAATTTCCTGACATCACAACTGCCAATATAATGGAATTGTAAATATAGAAGGAATAGTTATTACACATGGGGGAAAGATAATTTTTTGACAGGGCTTGGGGTATGGGAGTTTGCGCGCCGTCAAAGGAATGGTTGGCGTAAAATGCTAGTTCCCGATTTCCCGCCAAGTCACAACACAGGTATTTTGCAACGTTCACTAGGTACACACTGAATTGCGCTGCAAAGGGGAAAGTTCAGATTTCGTAGGCTGGCATGTTAAAAGAGAAAGAGGGCGGTATGTAATATTTGGTATAAGAGTGTGTAATGCTAACTATCGTGATTTGTAATGTCTTACATTTTTCAGGAGTCAAATGGTAGGGAGGGAATTAAAACAATTTAATTTTTACTTTATTTAACATCGATGCAAATGGGTGTAGGATAAGGTAAAAATCGAATTGGAGTGGCAACTTTTTTACACGAACACCTTTATGGGGAGAGGGATTGGACCTCATGGCCAGTGAATTTTGAAGGAGTAGTAAACTTTGGCTATTATTGCCGAATTGAGATATGCTTTTGGATCTATCGTAGCTAGTGGTGAAGCATGGGAAGAGCAGCACCTCTCCTTAAAAAAAACTCTTAGTCCAAGTGGACAAAGGCACAAGCAAAAATATAAGCTTTATGTAACGAAAGTATTCACCAGCATTTCTTAGTTCCAAGTTGGGACCAAAGCACTAATGGCAAAAAAATATATAAGGCCGTTATGTAACGAAAGTCTTCCCAGCATTTATAATCTAGTGCCAAGGGGACAAAGGACAGCTCAGAGGAACATCTGATATCATCACATGTTACAGCAGGTGATGGATGTATCACACCAGATACATCTGAAGATCATGATAGCGAGGCATCGTCTATAGTACTGGAGAGTGAGAGATTGTGATGAGGGTCACATGACATCATTACTCTATGGAATAACAGATGATAGGATGGGTCACTAGATGTGAGGGAGATCTGTGGAAATGTAGGAGGGAGATGTATCAATGTGTCTCCCATAACCAGGCTTCACAGTCAGTGAAGAAGACCTCTACGTGGGCGCTGTCAGCCCTATGTTATGAAGGACGGGGAGAACCCTGAGACCCAAATCCGGTCCTCAAACCTCACCCCCTGAACATGGATGACATCATTGAGCAGAGAGGATCTAGAAGTCAACCCACAAGAGATGGAGGCTGCTGACGGGAGGTGGTGACACTGCTGGGAATGGCTGGGCCATTATACAGTAACGCTAGTTGAAGGGACTCTGGGTGGGGTGACGGGATCCATTGTGGGTGTAAGGTTCATAAAGTTTTGGGTAAGGATGTGGCTGTCTACTTCGTCAATGGAGGAGGGGGAGTATTAGAAGGACACAAAGAGTGTGTACAAGGACGTCACTGATGGAGGACACCCAGCCCCCACAGCAGCAGGTAAAGACAGGACTACCATCAAACTCAACCGTCCTTCATTATCTGTATGGAAAGAAGGAATTCAGTGCTGGAGTGTTCACTACAGGGTAGATCCAGTGAGAGAATCACCAGGTAGAGATGCCCAAGTCTTCTTCTACCACATGGATTGTTCAGAGCCAGAAATATGTCCACAGGAAATATCAGTGTACCTATTTAGTTATGGGCAAATTAGTTCAGGGAGGTTTGGACACTTCCTTTAATGTATCTCTGATTGATTGGTGCTCTTTCAAATATTGTGACTCTCAGTTTTGGTATCAGGGGAGAGTAAAGAATATTACTGCCCAGAGACATATTGAGGGGCGCAGGAATGAGTGCGAGTAAGTGGAGATCCGTACAGTAACTGCCCAGGGCGAGTCACCACTAGAAGATAAAGCAGAAACGAGTGTAAACAATACAAACTGGAGACACTAGGCGGCAGATTTGATTCAAAGTAAAATGCTCGCTTGTGCCCACAGCAACCAATATAGCTCAGCTTCATTTACAGCAAGTATTCTAAATTGGGACTAAGGGGAGGGATACAATCAGACTCTAATGGTGAACAAGCTTATCGGCCAGACAAATAATACAGAGAGAGGTTAACATATGAGGAGGACCAGGTTAAGGCTTACATGAGGCTGTGTGTCATACAGTTAAGCATCTGTGCTACATGCTAGCAGCATATGAAGTGGTACTGCACAATAAGTCACAGGTGAGCACAGAGAAGCAGTGGTGGCTGCGTCACATGCACAGGAGCAGTGTGGAGAGCAGGCACATGACAGGAAGCAGTGTGAGCTTTATCAATAAGAGCAGTCAAGGGCAGTCACAGACAGGAAGCATGTGAGCTGCAGTAAAAATGACAGGAAGAAGTGTATGCTGCAGTCGCATGAAGGAAGCCAAGTGTGAGGCTGCCGTCACATGGACACTCCAGTTGTACTCACCAGGATAAAGCCCACAACGTCTATTTGACCATCGGCCTCATTGACGGAGCCCTGCTCAGACCTGCACTTCGTCGTGGGAAGAGAGTAAGGTAATAGACCACTAGTGCCTTAGTAGTTGACTGACAAATATTCATTCGTGGTTACAAACAGATTCTCTAGGCATGTACGAGGGGAGAGCGGCATGAGATTCCAGCCCAAGTGTTCGAGTTTCAGCCATCGGAAACAGCTTTTTTCTCGTAACTCTTATGTATAATGCAACATTTAATGGACAAATACAACACACAAAGCTACGCCCAGCTACGGGGCCACGAAGGCCCAAATTGAAGTTTATAAACTGCAATGACACATTGATGGCCCACCGGGGGAACAAAAGATGTATGAATAGACAGGTATCATACACATCATACAGGCAACAGTATCGTAAAAGCCCCCCCCCCCAAAAAAAAATGTAAACTGGCTTGGGTGTGAACATCACAGCAATAAACAAGAAGAAAAAGGCAGTGTATGGGTTTTAAAGCGGATTCTTGTAGCCATTCAAACCGTGTCGAGGCGACAAGGGCTTCCAATGCTTACGTTTAACGGTTGTGCAGCCCGCTAGGAAAAATGCCGAGGAAAGTCTTCATGGACTGAGGATGGTGCCATAGCAGGATAGAGCGCTAATGCAACGTCGGGTGCGAAGACCTGGAAGCCCCTCTAACAGTTACTTCTATGTAAGGTGAAATACATGGCCCAGAATAATGAATCAAGCGCATCCCCACCATGGGGAAGAGTCCCAGGACCCACCTCTGCAGCGCACCTCCATGCCAGTTTAGGGACTTCAGGCTATATTGAGTAGGAGGGGACACATCTACCACCAGGACAAACAATTTGTATCTTTTTTTTCTGGGGCGCAAGGCAAGGCATATTGTTGGAGAAAGGAAGGACTCTCCCAGTTGTCATGTAATGCCAGTCAAACAATCAGTCTTACCACGCATGCGTAAAATCCCAGTTACCTGGGGATGATCCATCTCTAGATAACTGCTCAAGTTGGGGAGAGAGCATGTGCTGGTGGGGATTGCACTGTCTAAAAGCCTCAAAACCTATGAGGCTTGCACATCCCCTCTGTGCGGGGAGGAGCCAAATAGGTCTTACAGCACCATGAACTACTTCTTCAAAAAGAGGGCAATTGCTTATTCAGCCAGGATAAATCACGTCATTGGTGGGTCCCATATATGGCAATGATGGTATACAACAAAACAACTGTCTGACCGACCTGAGTCACTGGGCTATTCCCAGCAAAGTAACCTATATCTGTCATTTCTGGCGGGGAAGATGTCAGTACGGCATCTAAGCAATGATGTCGTTCTGTAGGGAGTGAGTGCAGATATGAGAGCCTTCCACTCTGTATCGGGGGGGGGCCATATCAGAGAACTAACCAGTCATATCTATACTAGCTCCTGAAATATTGTGTCAAGAGGCTCAGAATTGGCAGCGTGTCATGTCACCTGGCAATCCATCCAACAATCCCTTGGGTATGTCAGCCATACAGACGGGCCGTCTTTAAGCTAGATTGTTGTTGATTTAATGCAAAGCAGCTTAGGCCACGCATAACAACACTTGTAAGGGGGAAAAAGCAAGTGAGTCCTGAAGGGACGATTCAATATACCATCGCAAAAGTAGAAGGAAATATATATCCTCTTAGTTTGCTGCGGGGGATTCAGTCTGGGGAGGATGCGGTCCTTCGGCCTTGGGTCTTCTGGGTTCTGTTATGCTACAGGGGACTTTGAGCATTGAGGCGGTTGTTACCACCTGATATCCGGCGGGGAGTTGGATGGTCCAGACAGTCAGTTGATTCTACAGGCGGTAGATCAATGCTCTTATGAAGGCGACATACTCTGACCAGGGTATAAACAAGATTGAAACGCCCAGCCCGCCAGATTTGGAAGTGGAAGGGGAAGTCCTAGGTGTACAGAAAATACGGCTAACATTAAGTATGTGGGGCTAGGGACCTGTGGGCACGATCTAGTTCCAAAGACAAGTCGCGAACCAACACAGGACACAGTTTGAACACTTGATGATTAAGCTGGTGTCCAATCGTTAGGCACAGACTCCATAGTTATTCCCCCAAAACCGAGTGTTTTTTTTCAATCCTCCCACTGTTATCTGCAGTCAGTCTATCAAATTCTGGCAAGTATTGAAGCTGACAGAGAAGGGAGTAGCGGGAGGATTCTCATGGCGTAACCATGTATCTTAAACCATTGGTCGCAAGTAATGGCCAAAGCCATATTGTGACCGGTGAGTGTCTCTCTTGTAGATGTGCCTTAGGAGCGAGAATTATAACTGTAGCTCGATCCAGAACCAAACGATTCCAATGCCTCTCGCGGTGGGACGGACAGGCCTCTCCATATTGTCGGCTCCATGACGCAATTTAAAGCAGTTTGCCACACAGCTTATGACAGGTGATGGAAAGGGCACTCGATGGACACGAGGCCTTTTCCTGTTCGTGGCTTTTGGGGGAGCCCTTTAATACATACCTCAGGTTTGAAACGTGGTCTACTGCCGACCAACTGTTAAGGGTCTCATGTCTCCTCTCTGATCTTTAAGGAGGTGTGAAATAAGCGCCTGCCCGATCCGTATGGCGCCGAGCAAAGCGCGGCCGTATCCCCTCGCTGGGGATCTACCCTAAGGGACCACGTTTTCTACCTATCACACCTCACCCCAATCGATGCCTTGACGATGCTGTGTTGAGTGTTGGTAGGGGTAGATTTTGGGAGCCCCTAATAATGGACCATGACAAGCGGATTGCCCTGTTACCACAGACCCGAGGTCCCCTCTCTTCGCCCCATAGCCCAGGACTAAACCCCCGCCCCCAATTTAAACCCTCTCAGTTGCTACACAAACAGGCACAATCCTGAACAGGGAAACCAGATGTTGTAGTATTTGTAGTGAATGGCTTAGAGTCATAAAGTAATAAATTATTCCTTAGCTTACTAGTAAAATTAACGGCACTACAACCCATTTACTAAATCCCCCTTCCTAACTAATTTACCTGGTATATCGTAGGGATGTGTTTTATTTCCATCCGAACCTGCTTAGTACTACTAAACATGCTTTCCTCCCTTCATGATTAGTATTGACTGTGAAACATCTTTAAAACAATTTAATGCGCTTAAAATCTACAAACACGGTGGGAGCAGGATCAGGAAGCTCTCCACTGTACCACGGTTAGGAAGACCTTTTGTGAGAAACTAGAGTTGGGCTGGAGTCTGTTCGCGCACTATTGTGGACATTGCTTAGAGGACCGGCATGTTTTAACAAAATTGTTTAAGGCTCTCTTTAAAAATACAGTTACGTGACCTATAAATAACGATATCTTCTTACCGTCAATCCTACCTAGGTGCTTGCACACTAGCGTATGCTTTACCCTTTTTCTTCTCGGGGAAAGTAGGTTAGGATAGTCGGATAGAACTTTTGTTGTTCGACTCAGCAACAGATGGACCACGGAATTCCCGCCATCGTAACATGATGAGCTCATATCAAGTAGACTTACGATGCGCAAGTAGACACGATATTTGCGTTCGTGCCATATGTGAGACCGTGACGATTCCTCACGATGTATAATCCCACACTAAATCGAAGCAGTACGTACTCATTCACACTACCCTCATTGAGATCGAATTTTTAATATAAGAAGATTTGGAACATGATTGTTCATGGTTACTCATGTCTACATTCACATTTCACGCGCCAGAATCGTGCGAAATCCAAAACTGAGTTTGTTCACTTTGGAGCGTTCCTCCTGGAAACAAATTCACAAGTATAGAGTACATCTCTCCCCTCTTCATTCCCCCCTCCTACATTGTAGATCTAAACATTTCCCAGTTCTCTTTCCCCCCCATCTTTCCTTCTTCTCACCGACTACATTTAATACCTACATCCCCCTGCAGTCCCGCCAGTTCCCCCCCCCTTTCCCCCCCCCCCCCTTCCTCCTTTTCCCCTCCTTTCCATTTCCTCCTCTTCCCCTCCCCCTCCCCTTTTTTTCCGCATCTCGACCCTTGCGACCCCCCCCCCCCCCGAGAACCTATTTGGTGAAGTTAATAAACTGATGATATGCACCTTGGATGTTGCTGATTTAAAGTTATCCAAATTTTATCTGTGTTATTCCTTGCGATGATACCGGAGACCAGTACAACATTGATACAATCCACATGTGAACAGCAGGGGTGATGGCCAGTTCACACCAGAACAAGTGAAGATCATGACAATATCCCAGATGTAACTTCAGACCTTTACACCCAAGATCTGGCATCTATCCTATTGATGGTTCCTTTCACGAATATCACGGGACGGTTTCATCAACTAGTGTTTAGAAAGTGGGGAAACATTATGGGTTAGGCGATCTTCTCTAAGATGAGAAAGTCCACACAGGGCAGAGGAATATCTTGCGAATGCCCAGAATGCAGGGAATGTTTACACCCAATAGAAATCTTCTGTAGGACATTCAAAGAAATCAACCAGGGGGTGAAAGCCATTTCAATGCCGAGAATGTGGGAAATGTTTACAAAACATGGACCGTGAAGACATCAAAGAAGTCACACAGGGAAGCTTCAGTATCATGTTCAGAGTGGGGATAATGTTTCACTAAACAAAAAAGTCTTCACAATCAGGACGAATTCACACAGGAGAGAAGCCATTTCATGTTCAGGAATGTGAAGTGAAGTGTTTTACATTTCATGAAAATCTAGTACGAACTCAAAGAAGTCACACTGGGGGAAGAGAAACCGTTTTATGTTCAGCAGTGGGGCAAATGTTGTACAGACCAGTGAAAATCTGTTATACACCGAGAACACTCACCAGGGAAGAAGCCATTTTCTTGTCCGGATTGTGGAGCATGTTTGTCGGAAAATAGGGCGTGTGGCGCATCAGAACGGCCTTTACACAGTTGGAAGCAGACAGTGGTAACTGATTTTTGAAAGCACTGGTTCACATCATTTTACCAATGAAAAAAAAAAAGGAAAGAACAGAACTGGGCTATATTCTTGGTCAAACCGGATTTGCTGTGAACTTTTTGGGGCCACCACATTTACATTAGAAACACGACAATAACTTACTAAACGTGCTGCTGCCTGAGATAAGTGGGTGGCGACACATTCATTTAAAGGGGGTTTTCTCACGAAGAGAAATAGTCCACTCTCAATCCCATACTGATGTTAATAAAACTAAAAGATAGTTTAATATGACTACTTTACAATTTACTCAGTTTAGCTCCGATTACTACCATCAGCATGGTCAGTGCAAAATCCCTGAGGTGTGGGCGGGGACTCTTCTACGCAGAGACATTTTATAATCCATCTATTCTAGGGGGTGCAATGTGGTTGAATTATCAGGGGTTACAGCGTGTAAATACACATTTTCATCTGGCTTCTGCCATTGTACTGCCACATACAAGAGGCTGACAGACTTTTACGTCGTCTGCTCTGCTCATTCACAGATATTGTGCGCGCCCCACTACATACCCCAGATCACTTATCTCTTGCATAGTTGGCAGCTTCTCTCAGCAGGAGTGTCTGTGACAAGAATGTGAATCAGATGGTGTCAGTGTGAGCCGCGCAGGCACTGGCAGGCGGCGGGGCTTACAGGTAGACAGAGAGAGCGAACAGAAAATTAGCAGCAAGGACAGTCACAAGAAATCAAGATGTGGTCCCCTACCAAATCGAAATGGTGTAAACGGACTGATAGAGACAGATCGGACTATGTCTGTGAAAGCTGCCATTTTTATTAATAACGGGGAATTAGAATGTGTTACTTTTGTTTCTGAGTAGATATAAGAAACTGGTCCTCATGGGATGTTTCCCACTATTAAGAACCGTGACCAGAAATCATGGGATCTGGCGCTATCCTCACGGCCCGTCAGAATTCACCAAATTTTTGTGTGCAACCTTTAACATAGGGCCTGTGACATAATTGTGCATGTTTACAGTATGGACGCCACGGTGCGGACATGAGACCAGGAACGCCACTAATTGTGTTGGCCCTTAAGGGAGACACTTGCTGCGGGTCTTGGGGGTCTCAAGGTCCGGAGGAGAGAGCAATACCAGAAAGATCGCCAAAATAGACCCACAACACACGACATAAAGCAAGTCTCTAAAGATGCGTATAACAAATTCTGGAAGACGGCTGGGTGCGTTACAGAGTCCAACGGCCATCACAAGTACTCAAAGTGGCATCACGACGTGGTAAAAAAAAAAGCGGTCATTCCACTCGTCTCCTGGGTCGTATGAATGAGGTGTAGGCCCTCCCAGATCCAATATAAAGAAGATCTGGCCCACGAGACGGTCAAACGCTCCGTGAACAAACGGCAGCATGATAGTGGATAGCGATTCTAAGGCCGTTCACCACGGTGCGAGTGTGATGCTGAGAACTCGCATCACATACGCAACGCATGCTGCAGGGAAGCAGGCCCGAACGCTGACACGCGGGGTGAACATGACTATGCTAAGTTCATCACTGGGTGTGCAGCGTTAGGGCTGTGCGTTCCACGCAGCATGCGTTGCGAGTGTGATGCGAGTTCATCGATCACAATCGCAAATGTGGGATGGAACGGGGGCCCTTATGTGACCTTGTAACGGGAACCGCGGTAGTCTATCATGGACAGAGGTTACCGTCCTTTTGGTGTGACAAGGAGAAACAAAACCTCATACCCGCGGGGAGAAGGAGAAAGAGAGGATTGCGTATGCAGATCCCTCGCAGGTTCTCTTTGATGTAGCCCGAATGGCGTGGTTGCTGTACTGAGGAGGCGGTACACACAAGGACAACTGCATGCAGATCCACAGGCAGTCGTAAGGGTGGTTAAGGCTGGCAAGTCTCAGCTGCTCAGGACATCAGACGGCGTCAAGCCGGAATCCTGGCTTAGGGAGACACAGAAGCTGGATCGAGCGGAAAGACACGCTGGACCCACAGAACGACCAAGACTGCGGATAGGATGAGGTATACTCCACCACAGTGCGTCTGGCAGTCAGGGCACCACCGAAGGATCTCCCCATGTTTCCAGTTAAGACGATGCAACCAGTGTAGACCCAACCAGAATGGAGGACGTGGACCGGGTTGTTAGTCAATAAAGGACATTTTTTCCTTGTGCAGCCACCGACCTATAAAGGACAGAGACTTGGTGAGAACTGGGACCGGGGTCAGAAAGAAGTTGGCTACTGATGGAGGAGAGATGACCAAAGGCTTTCGAGGGACGAAACCACGGGATGTGAGGCAGGGAGACCAGGAGCGGTATCCACAAGTTTCATGAGCAGAATCCGCAGTACCAAGAGAACAGATTGTGCAGCATGGCGGTGATTGTCCCAAGTTGTTTGCACTGTGCAGGCAATTTTTTCCCAATTGCCGGGATTGCTGGACCACAAAGGAGGCCAGATTGGTGCCGACCAGGACGCAGACACCTCGGCAGGGATCCATCGCGGATCTATGTAGGGTTCGAGTATGAGTGGACACCATGTCCAATCCACGCGGTCAAAACAACGGGAGAGGAAGGCTGATTGGGAACGGGAAACAATGCACAAAGGGACCACGAGGAACGCAGCACCATTTTGGAGGGGACTCTGGTAAACACAGCACCAGGGGGTCTCGGTTAACACAGCGCACAACGGGTGGGACTGGTAACACAAGCACCACGGTGGGACTGGTAAACACAGCACCCACTGGTGTGGGACTCTGGTAAACACGAAGACCCATGGTGGAAATGGGACACAGCACCCGGCGAGGGACTTGGTAACAGAAACACACAGGGATTAGGAGCAGAACACACTGGAACGGAGGATACTCAGGAAATGTCGCAAAGCAGCGTTCCAGGTGTAAGCACAAATCATCAGCAAGGGACAACGAGGAGGGTGGGGATTCAACACGAGACGGCCCGCGGGCAGGGCCCCATATTACGTTGCGACTGGACTTTACATTTCCGAGCCTCGCGCGGCGCCAGGGTGAGTCAGCCACCGAGCCGCTGCTGCAGAAACCGGATATGGGTGCGGGGCCATTGCACAATTAAGATGTAAAAATAAACTAATTACTTATAATCTAAATACACTATTACCATAAGATGTGCGATATAAGCGTTGAGTCGTCTGGCCAGATACCAATATTCCATGGGGAACTCTTAATAACCATAAAAAGCCCAAGAGAAAATGACAAGGAATTCATATATAAAGGCAATTAGCATTTTAAACAAAGGCACCAAACCATCTGCCTTAAGCACATATAACAAAGATCTCACTCATTGTGTCTATGACTATGAAGCACATAAATGATTTGATAATAACCCGCATTCTATAATATATAATAATCACAGAATATTATCATGGATTGTCTATTTACTTTTCATGAAGACAAAATAAAGAACATATATACGTGTTCATCACATGGTCTCCCCCATATGATAATAGTACATTGTAAATATTTTACACATGACTATGCAATATCACAAGGTCCATACAGTTTTTCCAGCAGACAGACCAGACAGGATCCTCCCAAAATGGGGCTGGTCACATGGTCATGACATCATCAACAAGGCCTACAAATTTCTCCAAGCAGCCACAGAGCTGATCTCCCACACATGGTGGACTAATCAATCTGGAATGAATCAACAAGGTCCTATAGCTGATCCAGCAGACCGGGTGGTGACTACCTCCCACGAACTGTCGACATAATCACATGGTCTGACATCTACACAGGTCTATAGATCTCCAAGCAGCCAGAGTGACATCCTCGCAAACATGGGAGTGTCACATGACCGATGACATAAATAACAGGTACCATAGTCAAATATATCTGGGCAGATCTGCAAGGTGGAGGTAGTGTGTAGTCAATCAATTCTCTATGTTGGGGGGTTTCAAGTCCTGGCAGGGGGGCACATAAGGAGGATGGTGGTTAATCATTGGACGGGGTGTTCATCCAACAGAAGAAGATTTGATTACACAGTAGTGAAGAAGACCTCTAGTGGGCGCTGTCAGGCCCCTATGTATGAAGGACGGGGGAGAACCCTGAGCCCAATCCGGTCCTCAAACCTCACCCCCTGATACATGGATGACATCAATGAGCAGAAGGATCTAGAAGTCAACCCACAAGATGATGGAGCTGCTGACGGGAAGGGTGACACTGCTGGGAAGCTTGGGACATTATACAGTAAACGCTATGAAGGGATCTGGGTGGTGACGGGATCATTGTGTGTGTAAGGTTCCTATAATTTTAGGGTAAGGATGTGGCTGTCTATTCTCCAAGGAGGAGTGCGGGAGTATCTAGCAGGACACAAAGATTGTGTACAAGGACGTCATGATGGAGGACCACCAGCCCCTCACATCAGCAGGTAATAGACAGGACCATAAATCTCACACCGTCCTTCATTATCTGTATGGAAAGAAGGAATTCAGTCCTGGAGTGTTCCTACAGGGAGATCCAGGAGAGAACTCACGGAGAGATGTCCAGAGTCTTCTTCTACCACAGGATTGTTCAGAGGAGAAATATGTCCCACAGGATCATCAGGTACCTATTTAGTATTGGGCAATTTAAGTTCAAGGGGAGTTTTTGGACACTCCTTTAATGTCATCTCTATTGATCTGGTGACTTCTTACAATATTTGCCTCTCAGTTTGTGTATCAGGGTGAAGATGTAAAGAATATTACTGCCCCAGAGACATATCTGAGGGGCGATGAGCGATGTAAGGTGGAGATTCCTACAGGTAACTGCCCAGGTGAGTAGTAACCACTAGATACATCATCACAGGTCCTGTCACCTATATTTCTAGAGCTCTGCAGGTGGGTAGGTAGGTGTGTAGTCACCGGGAGACTTGTCAGGACCCCTCACTCCCATCTCTCTGGCTACCAAGTGATAGGACATATGCTCAAATTAAAGGGGTTGTTAATTAGCAATTTGGCAGGGGGGGGGGCTGTTTAATCACATGACTATTATCGCCCTGTACATTAGTATGTAGATGTGTTAGATGCTGCAGAAGGTTTGTGACATGGGGAAGTCAGCGGTGTTGTGCTGCAAATGTGATCCCAGAAGCTACCAAGATAAGAAGGGTCATATTATGGAAAGTGCTTTTACTAAAATGAGAGACTGGGGCCAATGATTCTAATAGCAATGGAGTCACAAGAAATACAGCAGGAAATTCAGAATTTGGAGAGTGATTTTGTTCAACGATAATGTAAATTCTTGTTCATGTAAAAATAAGACCTAGTGCCTCTTAGGAGGCCAAAATTAAGTAAGACACTGTTCTATTTTCAGGGAAAACAGGGTATCATACTGTAAGGTCATCTCAGAGGAAGCGCTGTAGTGCCAGGAGGAATGTCAGATATGGGTCATGGTTTCCATCCTGAATATTCTGTCTGAATTGGATCCTAACACTAAATTCATCAAGTTTTCTTAGACATCAGGATTTTACACCAGTTTCATTTCCTTTCAGGATCAGACAATGGAACAGAGACACGAGGGTGGAGAGAATCTTCCAGCTCACCCTAGAGATTCTCTTCTATATACTGGAGAGGTGAGAGATTGTGATGAGGTCACATGACATCATTATCTATGGGAATAACAGATGATAGGACTGGAGATGTGAGGAGATTCTGGAAATGTATGGAGGGAGATTTATCAATGTGTCTCTCCATAACCAGGATTACACAGTAGTGAAGAAGACCTCTAGTGGGCGCTGTCAGGCCCCTATGTATGAAGGAGGGGAGAACCCTGAGCCCAATCCCGGCTCCTCCACCTCACCCCCTGATACATGATGACATCAATGAGCGAGAAGATCCTAGAAGTCAACCCACAAGATGATGGAGCTGCTGACGGAGAGGGGTGACACTGCTGGGAATGCTGGGCATATACAGTAAGCTATGAAGGGATCTGGGTGGTGACGGGATCATTGTGTGTGTCAGGTTCATAAAGGTTGTAGGATGTGGCTGTCTATTTCTCCAGGAGGAGAGTGGGAGTATTTAGAAGGACACAAAGATGTGTAACAAGGACGTCATGATGGAGGACCACCAGCCCCTCACATCAGCAGGTAAAGACAGGCTAATAAACCACACGTCCTTCATTATCTGTATGGAAAGAAGGAATTCAGTCTGGATGTTCCTACAGGGTAGATCCAGTAGAGGACATCACGGAGAGATGTCCCAGTCCTTCTTCTACCACAGGATTGTCAGAGCAGAAATATGTCCACAGGACATCAGGTACCTATTTAGTTTGGGCAATATTAGTTCAAGGGGAGTTTTGGACACTCCTTTAATGTCATCTCTATTGATCTGGTGACTTCTTTAAATATTTGCCTCTCAGTTTGGTATCAGGGTGAAGATGTAAAGAATATTACTGCCCCAGGACATATCTGAGGGGCGATGGAATGAGGTGGAGTAAGTTGGAGATCGTACAGGCCTACAGGTAACTGCCCAGGTGAGTAGTAACCACTAGATAAAGCAGAAACGAGTGATAACACAATACAGAACATGGAGACATAGGGGCAGATTTATCAAGTAAGAATGTGCTTAGTTGCCCACAGCAACCAATTATAGCTCAGCTTTCATTTTACCAGCAAGTATCTAAATTGGACTAAGGGGAGGGATACAATCAGACTCTAAATGGTGACAAGCTTATAGGCAGCACATAATCAGAGAGAGGTTCACACATGAGGAGACAGGTAGAGGCTTACAATGCCGGCTGTGTGTCTACAGTTCACGCTCTGTGCTACATGCTAGCAGATTATGAAGTGGTACTGTCACATAACAAGAAGCAGTGTGAGCTGCAGTCACATGACAGGAAGCAGTGTGAGCTGCATCTTCCAGCTCACCCTAGAGATTCTCTTCTATATTATGGAGAGGTGAGAGATTGTGATGGGGTCACATGACATCCTTATCTATGGGAATAACGATGATAGGACTGGAGAGGTGAGGAGGATTCTGGAATGTATGGAGGGAGATTTATCAAGGTGTCTCTCCATAACCGGAGACACAGTAGTAGAAGAAGACCTCTAGTGGGGCGTGTCAGGCCCTGTTATGAAGGACGGGGGAGAAACTCGAGCCCAATCCCGGCTCCTCCACCTCACCCCCTGATCATGATGACATCAATAAGCATAAGATCCTAGAAGTCACCCACAAGATGATTGAGCTGCTGACTGGAGAGGTGACACTGCTGGGAATGCTGGGACATTATACTAACGCTATGAAGGGATCTGGGTGATGACGGGATATTGTGGTGTCAGGTTCCTATAGAGGTGTCAGGATGTGGCGTCTATTTCTCCACGGAGGAGTTGGGGTATTTAGAAGGACACAAAGATGTGTACAAGGACGTCATGATGGAGGACCACCATCCCCTCACATCAGCAGGTAATAGACAGGACTAAATTCACCCGTCCTTTCATTATCTGTATGGAAAGAAGGAATTCAGTCTCTGGATTTCCTACAGGTAGATCAATAAGAGAACATCACTGGAGAGATGTCCCAGTCCTCTTCTACCACAGGATTGTTCAGAAAGAAATATGTCCACAGGATCATCAGGTAGATGAAAATAGACTTCATGACATATTCGCTTGATCTGTGGAGGTTTATTATAACCATGAAAGTCAGGGGTGTAATGATGCCGTTGAGGGGGTGTGACCATGACCAGGCCTGTCGAAAGGGAAGGGCCTGCTTTGTGGCTGTCATCCACGGCCCTGTTAGAGTTTTTTATCTAGGACTCAAAACAGTCCTTACTTCAGTTGTACAGGCTACTTTCAAATTAAATATTTCATGGCTCCGGTACCAGGGGAGGAGAGAACAAACCCAAGACAAATGTCACATACACTCTTAGGTAGTAAAAATCTTCTCTCTCGTTTATTTCACAACTACAGTCGTGGTCTGGAGAAAAAGTTAACAGGCCTTGTTCACAGCATGTTTTCTTACAGAATGTACAAGAATGTTTCAAGAAGCTTCTTACTAACCAAAACAAGAGATAAGCAATGTTAGAGAACAAGATAAGGAGAAGAACAATCATCTTATAACACGTGTCAAGAGAGAAACTTTTTTACCAGGCAGGTTACACATAAATGGACTGAATCATGACATTTAACTGGACAGAGGTCAGCTAATATGTTTGCCTGATCTAACAGGCTGACGCGTACGCAAGATGACGTCCGAAACCAGTGCGATCCTTAACAGCCTGGTCCCTCCTTTCACGATTATGCTGGCTGCCCGGCTATAGCTGTGATTAAAATCTGCGCATCTGGTCGGTTTCCTATTAGTGGATTTGGCTGTATCAGCTGTCCTCTATACCGCCAAAAGCTGAGGCCGAGTTTACAGCAGGAGTGTACGTACCAAGTAAGCGTCCCTACCGCAGCAGCGTAATTGCCATCAACGGACGCACTGTTCTGGGAGCAGAGACAAAAAGTTCACCATCCACGAGAGGAACATTTAAAAGGTGAGGAAATTTTTTTTCTCCCACGTCACCACCATGTTATCTGCGATTTGTTAATGGGAAAAACTGGCAAAAACAGCATAAAAGAAATGGGCACTTAGAAAAGAAAAGTATTTCAGTATAGTAAAACAGTATATTCAAATGCAACTTTTTTGGAATTAAGAATATTCTATATACACTTGAAATCTCAAACATCAGCCTGCTGGAGAAAAAGGGCATATACAAGGAGGAGAAATCTTCACACATTTCTGTGCGATATAAACTTGATCTACAGATTTATCAAAAAAACAGCCTAAGAGCTCACTGTCTAATAGGATCATATATGCCATGAGGACCGAAGAAAAGTGTGATCTCGTTTCCGGCACTCTGTCAGAATAAAACATTCATTCGACAAGTACATCACACACAGCGGGAAACGGGTCAGGGGAAGGTGGGGGACCTGATGTAACCCCAGCCACCTGGTTCCAAAAAGTAGAGATTCCATGACACGTCCACCATATATGTAGCATGTCTCCTCTCTCTGTGCCCGATCTCCAACACGTGTCTGGATTGAGGGATAAAAACAAGTGCAGGGAGTTGGAACCCTGTACCATCTGGAGAGGATTTTTTAGTTCCACTCCTGTGAGAACTGGCTACTGAGAGTTTGTGGGTGCATAAGAATGCCTTCTCCCAATCCTCAGGGGCAAAGGTGCACCTAGGTCCCTATCCCCATCCAGCCTGTTAAGGCAAATTTGAGGAGTCAGACTCTTTAGGTAGTAGGCCATATTTTGGGAGATGCAGTGTTCTGGAGGGGATGTGCTGAGCGAAATAGGCCTAAAAGGACGAAGCAGAGAATTAAATGCTGCTGCAGGCCCTTTGCTTAAGAAAGGATGACAGCTGTGTCATTTCACCCATGAAAGGTTGGAGGACTGAACCCTCAGCAACCTCCATAGGAGGGATCTCTGCTTCACCAGCACGTCATGCATATGTATGTCCTCGTGTTTTGATCGACCTAGGAATGTTTAGTGAAGGCTGGCGGGAAGTCAGGGTTGTGAAACAAAGGGGTGATGAGTGAACTGAACGGTCTGGAAAGGATCTTTTGTTGAATAAGGGATCTCCATAATTTTAGAGTGTGAGCAAAGAACAACGTCTGGGGCTCAATGTCTATGTAGTGAGATGTCACCCCTGGGAGTACATGAATTGGGATTGGGAGCTATATTGCTCTAGTCGTACCCAGTGTTTGTTAGGTAGATGGAATTGCCAATCTAGCAGTCATTCAAGATGGATGCTGTGGTGTATAGCTTGAGATCAGGCTACCCCTGCGCCTCCTGCTATTTTGGTCTAAGCAGGAACTGCCCAACCAAACTGAGGGCGAGCTGTGCCCCATATATAGCACAGAGAGCTGAGCGAATGGCTTTAAAAAAAAGAGGATGGGGTATTATCGGAACTCCCTGGAAGGTACAAAGGAAGTGAGGTAGGATGTCCATCTTAACCACATTGATTCCGAGGAAACCAGGCAGTTCATTATACGTTGATAAATCCCTTACCATGTGATCTAGTAACGGGAGGTAGTAAAGTTGTATACTTTTGGATCCCTAGTATTTTATCAACGTCTTGCGCCAACAGAAGGGCAAATGTTCTTCAATAAATCTTCTGATGGTAATGAAATGTTCAGTGCTTCAGAATTCCTGGAGTTAATTTTGAAGTACTTAAATGGCTGTATCTCTCAAACTCTTTAAGAAGGGACAGTAGAGTGATTCTAGGGCGGTGGTGATGTAGAGTAAAAGAACCTCTGCGAAAAAAAGATGTTTATATTGGCGCTGGCCAACCTGAATACCGTGTATGTTAGGGTTGTGTTGATTGCTGGTAGCTAGATGTTCCATTACAATCACGTAGAGAAGTGGGGGAGAAGGGGCAACTTGAACAGGTACCATTGTTTGATGTGGATGGGATTAGAAAAGAACCCATTGGCCCTAACTTGGCAGTAGGAGTGGATGTAGTATGTGCCATGACCCTCCCTAGGAACCTAGGGACCCAGCCCCAATGGGATAGGTTGCGGATCATAAAGCCTAAAGAAAGCGCCGGACGGCGCGAAACGGCTGTCGCCTTGTATGTACCCTGCCTCCCCTCTTACCCCATGTTGGCATACATGTGGAATGTACCTTCATCTGCTGATTGAAATAAAGAAGATAAAATTTTTTTCTGGGTGAGTGCCGCTTTTTTACTCTTTTCTACTGCTTTGCTTATATCTATATCTATGAATGCTGAGCACACCACCCAGGTTTGTTTTTCCATTGAGTCACCTCTTAACAGCAGTTACACCAGGAAGGTACAGACAGTGCCCCTTTTATCACATCTCCGCATCTGCACTCATGTACTCTGTCGAAGGCCTTTCTGCGTTGATCAAAGAGAAGGAGGGATTATGCCCTTTTTTGAGCGTTGCGCCATCCGGCTCCTCCACCTCACCCCCTGATACATGATGACATCAATAAGCATAAGATCTAGAAGTCACCCACAAGATGATTGAGCTGCTGACTGGAGAGGTGACACTGCTGGGAATCTTAGAACAGTTAGGTCCATCTCTTCTCCATACCAGCCAGCCCCCATTTAAACTCTCTAATTTGCAAAACAGTCCCAATCTGAAAGGGAAAAGCTGTGAAGAAAGTGAATTTAGTAGTAATAAAATTAATAAAATTCCTTGTACACTTTAAAATAACAGCCACTAAAACTCAATACATAACATTACGGTATATGTATTGAGTTTTTTTTTTAATGAATTTTATTACTAATAAACAGATTCTCCTGTTCAGATTGTGAACATTTTAAAAATTAAAAGTTAAAACTACAAAAAGGGGGATGGGGAGGATAGGATCAGGAAGCCTCATGTCCCTGATGAAGCCTTTCTGATTGGCGAAAATCGAGTTGGGCTGGAGTCTCGTGCCGATATTTGGACATGTTAGAGGAGGATTGTGTTTTTAACAACATTGTTTAAGGCTTTTTAAAAATACATTTTACTGTGAGAACTAGATATATTCTACCGTCAACTACTTAGGAGCTGCACTGCGGTCGTTCCCCTTTTTTCTTCTGCGGGGGCAATGAGGAGCGAGTAGCGAATTGACTTGTTTCCGGAGGACCGGCTCCCCAGTGAACACACTCAGTGTTGTGGAATTCGACGTGGGGTGAAGGTGGCTGAGTAACTAATGTCTCGTCCTAATCCTAATTGTGGGAATGAGATACGCTTTCTGTATATAATGAGGAATCGTAAGTCGCAGGAGAGACATATGTTGTGAAGTTAAAAACTGTATGTGCACCTTGGACGTTTGCTGAATTTTAAATATCCAAATTTTTATATCGGTTTTATTCCTTGCAGATGAACAGGAGCACAGTATAACATCGACGCACATGTTACCAGCAGGTGAAGGCCATCTCACACCAGATACACTGAAGATCATGACAATATCCCAGATGTAACTTCAGACCTTTACACACAAGATAGTCATCTTTATCCTATTAGATGGTTCCTTACCGAATCATCAGGGACGGTTTCCATCAAATCCATGTGTTAGACAAGTGGAAAACATATAGTGTTAGAGCCGATCTTCTAATGTATGAGCAAAGTCACACAGGCAGAAACATTTGCATGCCCAGAATGCGGGAAATGTTTTACAGCAAAGAATCTTCTTAGACATCAAGAACTCACACAGGGGTGAAGCCATTTTCATGCCGAGAATAGTGGGGGAAATGTTTTAAAACCAAAATCGGACCTGTAAGACATCAAAGAAGTCCACACAGGGGGGAAGTCGTATCAGTTCAGAGTGTGGGAATGTTTCACTCAACAAAAAGTCTCACAATCATCGACGATTCCACACAAGGAGAGAAGCATTTTCATGTTCAGAATGTGGGAAAGTGTTTAATTTCATGAAAATCTAGTAAGACATCAAGAAGTCACACTGGGGGAGAAAACGTTTCATGTTCAGAGTGTGGGAAATGTTTTTTTACAGCCAGTGTAAAATCTGGATTTGTTATACACCGAAGAACTCCACACAGGGGAGAAGCCATTTCTGTCCGGATTGGGGAGAGTGTTTTGCTCGAAAATGAGGCTTGTGGAGCATCAGAAGGCCTTACAACAGTGGTAAAGGCAAGTGTGGTAACCTGTTAAAGCCACTGGTCACATCAATTTTAACCAAGTAAAAAAAAACAAAGGAGAAGAACAAGAAATTGGCCTATTTCTTGGTAAATCGGATTTGCTGTGAACTGTTTGGGGCACATTACATAAAAAACACGCAAACTTCACTAAAGTGCTTGCTCCGTGTATAATGCTGGGTGCGACACATTCATAAAAGGGTTTTCTCACGAAAGAAAATAGTCACTCACCTATCCACATCCCCTACTGATGTTAATACAATAAAGTAACTTATTGCGCTTATTTACAATTTACTCAGTTTTTAGCTTCCTATTATCCTCAGCTGGTCAGTGCAAAATCCTAGGGTGTGGGGGGGGACTCTCTAAGCAGAAATTTTTAAAATCCATCTAGTTCTGTGGGGTGACAATGGGTTACATTATCAGGGTACAGGTGTAATATACACTTTCATCTGGCTTCTGCCATTTGTACTGACCATAAACACGAGGCTGACAGATTTACATCGGTCTGGTCCTATATCTACAGACTGTATGTGCCTGCCTCCCCCTCCCCCCAGATCATTATCTCCTTGCAGTTTGCAGTTCTCTCTAGTCAGGATGTGCTGACAAGAGTGAATCAATGAGTGTCAGTGTGAGCTCCGCGCAGGCAATGCAGGCGGAGGGGCTACGGCCTCAGAGCAGAGAGACCAGAAAACTTAGCAGCCAAGGAGTCCACAGAAATCCAAGATTGTGTCCCCTACCCTAAAGTCAGAAATTGTGTACAACCGGACTGATAGAGAACAGATCGGACTTATGTCTGTGAAATGCTGCATTTTTTATTAATAACAGGGAATTAGAATGTGTTATTTTGTTTATCCTGAGTAGATATAAGAAACTGTCCTCATGGGAATGCCATTAAGATCGTGCACCAGAAATCATGGATTGGCTGCTTCCCTGCACTGGCCCGTAATTCACCAACTTTTTGTGGTGCACCTACATAGGGCATGTCATAATTTGTAGGTTAATAGGGCGCACGGTGACGATGAGCCCCAGAACGCCACATAATTTGTGATTGGCCCTAAATGGCTGAGAACTGTGCTGGTTTGGGGGTCTCAGGTCCGGAGAGAATACCAGAAATATCGGGCCAAAAATACAACAAACACAGACATAAAGCAAGTTCTAAAGATGATATACCAAATTCTTGAAGACGGTGGTGCGTTACAGAGTCACACGGCTCACCAGTACTCAAGTGTCCCATCACGGGTAAAAAAAAAGCGGTTCACTCGTCTCCTTGGCGTTTATGAATGAGGGTTGTAGGCCCCTCCAAGATCCAATATAAAGAAGATCTTGGCTCCACGAAGACGGTCAAACAGCTCCTGAACAACGGCAGTGGATAGCGATTATTAAGGCCCGTTCCACACTTTGCGAGGGTGATGCGATGAATCGCATCAAACGCAAGCATGCATGCGGGGACGAACGGCCCGAACGCTGCAACGCGGGAGTGAACTGACATGCTAAGTTCACTCTGGTGTGCAGCGTTCGGGCATGTGCGTTCCCGCAGCATGCGTGCTGAGTGTGATGCGAGTTCATCGCATCACAATCGCAAGGTGGACACGGGCCTTAACTGTGACCTTGTTAAGACCGCGGTAGCTATGCATGGACAGAGTACCCGTCTTTGGTGACAAGGGGAAAAAACCCTACACCCACGCGGAGAAGAGGACTTGGTATGAATCCTCTGCAGGTTATCTTTGATGTAGCGAGACTGGCTGTGGTTTCTGGTACTGAGAGTGGGTACACAAAGGACAACCTTGCAGCAGATCCACAGGACAGTGCGTAAGGGTGGTAAGGCGGCAAAGTCTTCAGCCTGCTTCTTCGAGAAGACATCAGAAAAGGCCCCTGAAGCAAGCGGAAAGACATCCTGGGTGGGGGGCCACAGAAGAAACCAAGACTGGCACTGGATGAGGTATTCTCCACACAGTGAGTCGGGCAGTCAGGGGCACCACCGAAGGATTCCCCTGTCTTCCAGTTAAGAACGACTGCAACCATGGTAGACCCAACAGAATGGAGGACGTGGACCGTGGTAGTAATAATAAGGACATTTTTCCTTGGCAGCCACCGACCTATGAAAGGACAGAGACTTGGTGCAGACTGGACGGGTCAGAAGAAGTTGGCTACTGATGGAGGAGAGACCAAGGCTTCTCGAGGCGAACCACGGGGATGTGAGGCAGGGAGACCAGCAGCGTATCCACAAAGTTCCTGCAGAACCGCAGTACAAGAAAGCTGTTGCAGCAGTGGCGTTGATTGTCCCAGTTGTTGCACGTGCAGCAATCAATTGCCGGGAGTGCTGACCAAAAGGAGGCCAGATTGGGCCGACCAGGAAGCAGAACCTCGGCAGGACTCCATCGCCGGATCTTACTGTAAGGGTTGAGATGAGTGGGACCCCTGTCCCAATCCAGGGACAAAACGGGAGGTCAGGCAGAGGTGTGAACGGAACACATGCACACGACACAGCGAACGCAGCACCAGGAGGGACTCTGGGTAACACAAGCACCATGGAGGGACTCTGGTAACACAGACACAACGGTGGGACTCTGGTAACACAGCACCAGGTGGGACTTGGTAACACACCCCGGTGGGACTCTGTAACACGCACCATGGTGGAACTCTGGGAACACAGCACCGCGGAGGGACTCTGGTAACACAGAAACACAGGACTTAGGAGCAGGAACACACTGGAACGCCGGAATACTCAGGAATGTCGCAAGAAGCTTTCTCAATGGGTGTAAGCACAAATATCCAGCAAGGGACACGGAAGGGGCTGGTGATTCAACAGAGAAGGCAGCGGGCCAGCCCTAATATCGTTGCGCTGGACCTTCATTTTCCAGAGCCTCCGCGCGCGTCAGGGTGAGTCAGCCCCGGAGCCGCCTGCCTGCAGAATACCGGATATGGGTCGCAGGGGCATTGCACAATTAATATGTAAAATAATCATTAACTTAATCTACATAACTATTACCTACAGATGTGCGATTATAAAGGTTGAGTCGTCTGGGCAGATACCAAATTCCATGGGAAACTTCTAATATACCATAAAAAAGCCAAGATAAATGACAAGAATTCAGTATAATAAAGGAATTAGCATTTTACCAAAGGCACCAAAACATCTGCCTTTAAAGCACAATATACAAACATCTCACTCATTGTGTCTTGACTATGAAGCACATAAATGTTTTATACATAAACCGCATTCATACTGAATAATAATAACAGAATATTATCATGGATTTATATTACTTTTCATGCGAATAAAGAACATCATATACGTGTCATCAATGGTCTCCCCCTATGATAAGTCAGTAATATTTTACACATGACTATGACATCATCACAGGTTACCGTCTCCAGCAGACCAGAACCTGACTCCTCCCACACATGGGTGGTCACATGGTCATGACATCATCACAGGTCCTACACTTTCTCCAGCACACGAGCTGATCTCCCCACACAGTGACTAATCACATGGTAATGACATCAACACAGGTCCTATAGCTTATCCAGCAGACCGGGTGGTGCTCCTCCACACAGTGATAATCACATGGTCATGACATCTACAACAGGTCTATAGCTTCCACAGCAGCCAGAGCCTGACTCTCCCACACATGGGGCTGATCACATGACTAGACATCATCACAGTCTGTCACATATATCTGGAGCTCTGCAGGTGGAGGTAGTGTGTGTTAGTCACTTCTTCTCTCTGGTTTGGGGTTCCTCCCTGGCCGGGGGTCCCATAAGGAGGTGGTGGTTCCTCATTGGCCGGGCTGTGTGTCACTCCAACAGCAGAAGTGTGACCAGTGGGAGGGAAGGAAGGGAAGGGGGACAACATATCTGCCAGTAAACAAAACACAAGCACGTGGCCAGTGTTACTTTCCTTATACAGAATGTGGTGCGTGATGAGCAGGCGGGTGGGCGAAGCGGTGGAAGCCCCGGCCGGAGTGCTGAAGGCGGTGGAAGCCCCGGCCCGAGGTGCGGGCAGGCGGTGGAAAGCCCCCGGCCCGAGGTGTGAGGCGGGGTGGAAGCCCCCGGCCCGAGGTGCTTGCAGGCGGTGGAAGCCCCCGCCCACCGAGGTGATGCAGGCGGTGGAAGCCCCGCCCGAGGTGCTGCAGGCGTGGAAGCCCCCGGCCCGGAGTTGATGCAGCGGTGGAAGCCCCCGCCGAGGTGCTGCAGGCGGTTGGAAGCCCCGGCCCGAGGTGCTGAGGCGTGGAGCCCCCGGCCGAGGGCTGCAGGCGGTGGAAAGGCCCCGGCCCGAGGGGCTGCAGCGGTGAAGCCCCGGCCCGAGGTGTAGCAGGCGGTGGAAGCACCCGGCCCGAGGTGCTGCAGGCGGTGGAAGCGCCGGCCCGAGGTGTGCAGGCGGTGGAAGCCGACTCTTGTGGCCCCCTGTCCCCAGCCATCCAAGTCTCTCCTATTTCCCAGCATCCTCTGTCCTCTATAGCAGCCCTGTACTTCAGTCTCCCCTATTGTGTTCCCCTGTCCCATGGTATTAAACAACAAAAAACTTTTCTTTCCTCCGTCGCTTCTGTAGCAGTCACTTCTTCTCCCAGGTTCCGACTAACTCGCAGAGTGGTCGGGGCAGCCGAGGGGCAGAGCTACCTCCTCAAAATACTCCTGAGACATTATAGTGCAAATTATACTTACCTGGTCCCGTCGCGATCCCCGATATGGGCGGCGACGAAGATGAAGTCTGGCGTGATTCACGTAGCTCGTGTGCCCGAGTTTCCGCATCTGTCGTTCCCCGCCGAGGTCCGCCGGAGTTCACCTGCTTTTTTCCCGGTGCTTGTAAGTGCGTGTCTTGCCGACACAATTTGAAATGTAAATCCCGCACCTAGTGGAATCCCCTCGGGTTGCCCAACGCCCCCCCCCCTTTTTGTGTTGCATGAAAGCGGGCGCCGATGCGCCCAAAATCCGTTCGCATGCAGCGCAAAAGGAGGAAATCGTCGGTAAACCCGGCGAAAATGCGCTCCGCGGACCCTTAGTAAATGAGTTCCTATGTGAGGAGGTAGCAGGGGCTGGTCCCGCCCTCCTCCTGATCTGCTGCTCTGCAGCTCTAATGTATGGGACAATGAGGAGAGAGGAGCAGCCCGGATAATCTCCCAGCCGCCTGAGACAACCCCCAAAAAACTGAACTGTTCCACTGAATCTGGGACGGTTGGGAGGTATGCATGAATGTGACTACACTTTTTGTACATGTTCAGTAGTGAAACTCGTCCACTACAGATCAGAGGCAAAAAAGCACCGGGAAGCAATGTGCACTTACAAATGCTAGAGTGATCAGAAAACCAGGGCTGTGAGTTGGAACCCCAAGGAAACTTGTCTGTGTGTGACCCCAATTCACTGGATCAAGATATGATATACAGTATAGCTATTCGTTACTACTGGCAGGGTAGACGACAGTAGAAAAGAGGAGAATATGAGAACGCTTACGAAATGAAAAATCACATATTTGTAAGCAATATCATGCCTTACTGCCTCACAACCTAGCCCTGATACTGATGTATTGATATTCAGATCAAATTGACAAAAGTCATAATAGACGTTGGACCTTTTCAGATCTGCATTGACTCTGCTCTACAAATATGTGATTTTTTTCAAAATTGGTGAGGGCAATTTGTTGTCTTATATTTCAGGTGAACAATAAAAGAAATGAAATTAAATCTCCACTGTGTGTGTCGCATTGTCATTTTCTACTAGTTCAAGATATCTACTCGTGTACCACTCTTACTTAATGAGTGTGCGATACCTCACGTTCATGTACCACAATGGAGCCTGGAGCCCTCATGCTCACTTTGCATAATTTTTAAAGCCCTTTTTTTCTTAAAAAAAGTGCCAAAAAATTAAAAGAAGAGCAAGAAAACCTCCTGCCAGAGGTGGTGCACACCAGTATGTCAGTAGTTTGTGTCAGGTTCGCTGGGGAGAATGCTGGGACTTTGGTTGGTGCTAAACAGCGTTCTCCGACCTCCGGCGATCCGCGCAAACTCCTCTAGTCGCTACTACGGTCCGGGCAGTGGGCTGCTAAGACCTCGCGCTGTCTAGGAGTTGTTTTCTGAACTGCTGGGACTTGTGGTACCTCTGCATGGTGCCTGCTATTGTGCTTGGTTATTCTGCACCATGAGGGGTGAATTCCCAGAAGTTGTCCAGTTACTGGAGGTGGGTTCTGGCTGCATAAATTGCAGCTTCACTAGTCACTGTGCCAGTGTTTGAAATCCCTTTCTTCACTTGCTCCTTGTGTTAGTTTGAATTGCTCTGTGTTGAATTGTGGGTGATCCGGCTAGCTTTATGACATTAACTCTTTGCTTACTGATTTTGTTCTGATGTACCCTCTTGTTGTGACTCCAGTAGTTAAATACTCTTTTGTGTTTATTGTTGTCAGTCAGTTTTTTGTGTTTTCCCTTCCTACACTTATCCAGTGAATTTCGAGTCTTCAAGTAGTGCCCCACGGTTTAGCATGGGGGGGCTATAGGAAGGGACAGAGGTTGGGACAAGCTCAGGGCACACATACCCTGTCTTCTGTTTACCCAACCCTAACAGTTGGTTTACAATCCTTAATCTGGGATAGACGTTTAAGGGGCAAATAATATTACACGCCCCCATTTCAGTTTATGTTTTACAAAAGTTTAAAATATTTAATAAATTTCATTCCACTCACAATTGTGTTTTACTGTTGATTCTTCACCAAAATTACAATTTTATGTTGAAGCTGAAATGTGGCAAAGTGGAAAAGTTCAAGGTGGACGATACATTCGGAAGGCTCTGGTTGTTTTTACTTTTCTTACTTCGTTTATTACGGATCAGACAATGGAGGAGAGACACGAGGGTGGAGAGAATCTTCCAGCTCACCCTAGAGATTCTCTTCTATATTATGGAGAGGTGAGAGATTGTGATGAGGTCACATGACATCCTTATCTATGGGAATAACGATGATAGGACTGGAGAGGTGGGAGATTCTGGAATGTATGGGGGAATTTATCAATGTGTCTCTCCATAACCAGGATGACACAGTAGTGAAGAAGAAGACCTCTAGTGGGGCGCTGTCAGGCCCGTGTATGAAGACGGGGGAGAAACTCGAGCCCAATCCCGGCTCCTCCACCTCACCCCCTGATACATGATGACATCAATAAGCATAAGATCCTAGAAGTCACCCACAAGATGATTGAGCTGCTGAACTGGAGAGGTGACACTGCTGGGAATGCTGGGACATTTACTAACGCTATGAAGGGGATCTGGCGTGATGCCCACGGGATAATTGTGAGTGTCAGGTTCCTATAAGGTGTCAGGATGTGGCTGTCTATTTCTCCACGGAGGAGTGGGAGTATTTAGAAGGACACAAAGATGTGTACAAGGACGCTTAGAACAGTTAGTCCCACTCTTCTCATACCAAGCCAGCCCCCATTTAAACTCTCTAATTTGCAAAACAGTCCCAATCTGAAAGGGAAAAGCTGTGAAGAAAGTGAATTTAGTAGTAATAAAATTAATAAAATTCCTTGTACACTTTAAAATAACAGCCACTAAAACTCAATACATAACATTACGGTATATGTATTGAGTTTTTTTTTTAATGAATTTTATTACTAATAAACAGATTCTCCTGTTCAGATTGTGAACATTTTAAAAATTAAGAAGTTAAAACTACAAAAAGGGGGATGGGGAGGATAGGATCAGGAAGCCTCATGTCCCTGATGAAGCCTTTCTGATTGGCGAAAATCGAGTTGGGCTGGAGTCTCGTGCCGATATTTGGACATGTTAGAGGAGGATTGTGTTTTTAACAACATTGTTTAAGGCTTTTTAAAAATACATTTTACTGTGAGAACTAGATATATCTCTACCGTCAACTACTTAGGAAGCTGCACTGCGGTCGTTCCCCTTTTTTCTTCTGCGGGGGCAATGAGGAGCGAGTAGCGAATTGACTTGTTTCCGGAGGACCGGCTCCCCAGTGAACACACTCAGTGTTGTGGAATTCGACGTGGGGTGAAAGTGTGCTGAGTAACTAATGTCTCGTCCTAATCCTAATTGTGGGAATGAGATACGCTTTCCTGTATATAATGAGGAATCGTAAGTCGCAGGAGAGACATATGTTGTGAAGTTAAAAACTGTATGTGCACCTTGGACGTTTGCTGATTTTAATTATCCAAATTTTTATATCGTTTTATTCCTTGCAGATGAACCAGGAGCACAGTATAACATCGACCACATGTTACCAGCAGGTGAATGGCCATCTCACACCAGATACATGAAGATCATGACAATATCCCAGATGTAACTTCAGACCTTTACACACAAGATGTCATCTTTATCCTATTAGATGTTCCTTACCGAATCATCAGGGACGTTTCCATCAAATCATGTGTTAGAAGTGGAAACATATAGTGTTAGAGCCGATCTTCTAATGTATGAGCAAAGTCACACAGGGCAGAAAACTATTTGCATGCCCAGAATGCGGGAAATGTTTTACAGCAAAGAATCTTCTTAGACATCAAGAACTCACACAGGGGTGAAGCCATTTTCATGCCGAGAATAGTGGGAGGAAATGTTTTAAAACAAAATCGGACCTGGTAAGACATCAAAGAAGTCCACACAGGGAGGAACTCGTATCAGTTCAGAGTGGGGAATGTTTCACTCAACAAAAAGTCTTCACAATCATCGACGAATTCCACACAAGGAGAGAAGCCATTTTCATGTTCAGAATGTGGGGAAGTGTTTACATTTCATGAAAATTAGTAAGACATCAAGAAGTCACACTGGGGGGAAAACGTTTTCATGTTCAGAGTGTGGGAAATGTTTTTTTTAACAGCCAGTGTAAAATCTGGATTTGTTATACACCGAAGAACTCACACAGGGGAGAAGCCATTTCTGTCCGGATTGGGGAGAGTGTTTTGCTCGAAAATGAGGCTGTGGAGCATCAGAAGGCCTACAAGTGGTAAAGGCAAGTGGTGGTAACCTGTTAAAGCCACGGTCACATCAATTTTAACCAAGTAAAAAAAACAAAGGAAGAAGAGAACAAGAAATTGGCCTATTTCTTGGTAAATCGGATTTGTGTGACTGTTTGGGGGCACATTTACATAAAAAACACGCAAACTTCACTAAAGTGCTTGGCTCGTGTATAATGCTGGGTGCGACACATTATAAAAGGGGTTTTCTCACGAAAGAAAATAGTCATCACCTCTCCATCCCCTACGAGTGTTAATACAATAAAGTAACTCTATTGCGCTTACTTTACAATTTACTCAGTTTTTAGCTCCTATTATCCTCAGCTGGTCAGTGCAAAATCCTAGGGTGTGGGGGGGGACTCTCTAAGCAGAAATTTTAAAATCCATCTAGTTCTGTGGGGTGACAATGGGTTACATTTCAGGGTACAGGTGTAATATACACTTTCATCTGGCTTCTGCCATTTGTACTGACACATAAACACGAGGCTGACAGAATTTTACATCGGTCTGGTCCTATATCTCACAATCTGTATGTGCCTGCCTCCCCTCCCCCCAGATCATTATCTCCTTGCAGTTCTGCAGTTCTCTCTAGTCAGGATGTGCTGACAAGAGTGAATCAATGAGTGTCAGTGTGAGCTCCGCGCAGGCAACTGCAGGCGGAGGGGCTACGGCTCAGAGCCAGAGAGGACCAGAAACACTTAGCAGCCAAGGAGTCCACAGAAATCCAAGATTGTGTCCCCTACCCTAAAGTCAGAAATTGTGTACAACCGGACTGATAGAGAAAGATCGGACTTATGTCTGTGAAATGCTGCATTTTTTTTATAATAACAGGGAATTAGAATGGTATTTGTTATCCTGAGTAGATATAAGAAACTGTCCTCATGGATGCCATTAAGATCGTGCACCAGAAATCATGGATTGGCGCGCTTCCCTGCACTGGCCCGTAGATTCACCAACTTTTTTGTGGTGCACCTTACATAGGGCATGTCATAATTTGTGGTTAATAGGCGCACGGTGACGACTGAGCCCCAGAAACGCCACACTAATTTGTGATTGGCCCTAAATGGTGAGAACTTGTGGTCTTGGTGGGTCTCAGTCCGGAGAGAATACCAGAAATATCGGGCCAAAAATACAACACAACACAGACATAAAGCAAGTTCTAAAGATGATATACCAAATTCCTGAAGACGGTGGTGCGTTACAGAGTCCAAACGGCATCACCAGGTACTCAAGTGTCCCATCACGGGTAAAAAAAGCGGTTCCTCGTCTCCTTGCGTTTATGAATGAGGTTGTAGGCCCCTCCAAGATCCAATATAAAGAAGATCTTGGCTCCACGAAGACGGTCAAACAGCTCCTGAACAACGGCAGTGGATAGCGATTTTAAGGCCCGTTCCACAACTTGCGAGGGTGATGCGATGAATCGCATCAAACGCAACGCATGCATGCGCGGGACGAACGGCCCGAACGCTGCAACGCGGGAGTGAACTGACATGCTAAGTTCACTCCTGGTGTGCAGCGTCGGGCATGTGCGTTCCCGCAGCATGCGTGGCTAGTGTGATGCGAGTTCATCGCATCACAATCGGCAAGGTGGAACGGGCCTTACTGTGACCTTGTTAAGACCGCGGTAGTCTATGCATGGACAGAGTACCCGCTCTTTGGTGACAAGGGAAAAAACCTACACCAGCGGAGAAGAGGACTTGGTATGAATCCTCTGCAGGTTTCTTTTGATGTAGCGAGACTGGCTGTGGTTTCTGGGACTGAGAGTGGTACACAAAGGACACCTTGCAGCAGATCCACAGGACAGTGCGTAAGGGTGGTAAGGCGGCAAAGTCTCAGCCTGCTTCTTCGAGAAGACATCAGAAAAGGCCCTGAAGCAAGCGGAAAGCACATCCTGGGTGGGGGGCCACAGAAAGAAACCAAGACTGGCACTGGATGAGGTATCTCCACACAGTGAGTCGGGCAGTCAGGGCACCACCGAAGGATTCCCCTGTCTTCCAGTTAAGAACGACTGCAACCATGGTAGACCCAACAGAATGGAGGAGTGGACCGTGTAGTAATAAAAGGACATTTTTCCTGTGGCAGCCACCGACCTATAGAAGGACAGAGACTTGGTGCAGACTGGACGGGTCAAAGAAGTTGGCTACTGATGGAGGAGAACCAAGGCTTCTCGAGGCGAACCACGGGGATGTGAGGCAGGGAGACCAGTAGCGTATCCACAACAGTTCCTGCAGAACCGCAGTACAAGAAAGCTGTTGCAGCAGGGCGGTTGATTGTCCCCAGTTGTTGCACGTGCAGCAATCAATTTGCCGGGAGTGCTGACCAAAAGGAGGCCAGATTGGGCCGACCAGGAAGCAGAACCTCGGCAGGGATCCATCGCCGGATCTTACTGTAAGGGTCTGAGATGAGTGGACCCCTGTCCCAATCCAGGGAATAACAACGGGAGTCAGGCAGAGGTGTGAACGGAACACATGCACACGGACACAGCGAACGCAGCACCAGGAGGGACTCTGGGAACACAGCACCATGGAGGGACTCTGGTAACACAGACACAACGGTGGGACTCTGGTAACACAGCACCAGGTGGGACTTGGTAACACACCCCGGTGGGACTCTGGTAACACAGAACCATGGTGGAACTCTGGGAACCAGCACCGCGGAGGGACTCTGGTAACACAAGAAACACAGGACTTAGGAGCAGGAACACACTGGAACGCCGGAATAACTCAGGAATGTCGCAAGAAGCTTTCTCAAATGGGTGTAAGCACAAATATCCAGCAAGGGACACGGAAGGGGCTGGTGATTCAACAGAGAAGGCAGCGGGCCAGCCCTAATATCGTTGCGCTGGACCTTCATTTTCCAGAGCCTCCGCGCGCGTCAGGGGAGTCAGCCCCGGAGCCCGCCTGCCTGCAGAATACCGGATATGGGTCGCAGGGGCATTGCACAATTAATATGTAAAATAATCTATTAACTTAATCTACATAACTATTACCATACAGATGTGCGATTATAAAGGTTGAGTCGTCTGGGCAGATAACCAATATTTCCATGGGAAACTTCTAATATACCATAAAAAGCCAAGATAAATGACAAGAATTCAGTATAATAAAGGAATTAGCATTTTACCAAGGCACCAAAACATCTGCCTTAAAGCACAATATACAACATCTCACTCATTGTGTCTATGACTATGAAGCACATAAATGTTTTATACATAAACCGCATTCATACTGAATAATAATAACAGAATATTATCATGGATTTATATTACTTTTCATGCAGACATAAAGAACATCATATACGTGTCATCAATGGTCTCCCCCTATGATAAGTCAGTAATATTTTACACATGACTATGACATCATCACAGGTTACCGTCTCCAGCAGACCAGAACCTGACTCCTCCCACACATGGGTGGTCACATGGTCATGACATCATCACAGGTCCTACACTTTCTCCAGCACACGAGCTGATCTCCCCACACAGTGACTAATCACATGGTAATGACATCAACACAGGTCCTATAGCTTATCCAGCAGACCGGGTGGTGCTCCTCCACACAGTGATAATCACATGGTCATGACATCTACAACAGGTCTATAGCTTCCACAGCAGCCAGAGCCTGACTCTCCCACACATGGGGCTGATCACATGACTAGACATCATCACAGTCTGTCACATATATCTGGAGCTCTGCAGGTGGAGGTAGTGTGTGTTAGTCACTTCTTCTCTTGGTTTGGGGTTCCTCCCTGGCCGGGGGTCCCATAAGGAGGTGGTGGTTCCTCATTGGCCGGGCTGTGTGTCACTCCAACAGCAGAAGTGTGACCAGTGGGAGGGAAGGAAGGGAAGGGGGACAACATATCTGCCAGTAAACAAAACACAAGACGTGGCCAGTGTTACTTTCCTTATACAGAACTGTGGTGCGTGATGAGCAGGCGGTGGGCGAAGCGGTGGAAGCCCCGGCCGGAGTGCTGAAGGCGGTGGAAGCCCCGGCCCGAGGTGCGGGCAGGCGGTGGAAAGCCCCCGGCCCGAGGTGTGAGGCGGGGTGGAAGCCCCCGGCCCGAGGTGCTTGCAGGCGGTGGAAGCCCCCGCCCACCGAGGTGATGCAGGCGGTGGAAGCCCCGCCCGAGGTGCTGCAGGCGTGGAAGCCCCCGGCCCGGAGTTGATGCAGCGGTGGAAGCCCCCGCCGAGGTGCTGCAGGCGGTTGGAAGCCCCGGCCCGAGGTGCTGAGGCGTGGAGCCCCCGGCCGAGGTGCTGCAGGCGGTGGAAAGGCCCCGGCCCGAGGGGCTGCAGCGGTGAAGCCCCGGCCCGAGGTGTAGCAGGCGGTGGAAGCACCCGGCCCGAGGTGCTGCAGGCGGTGGAAGCGCCGGCCCGAGGTGTGCAGGCGGTGGAAGCCGACTCTTGTGGCCCCCTGTCCCCAGCCATCCAAGTCTCTCCTATTTCCCAGCATCCTCTGTCCTCTATAGCAGCCCTGTACTTCAGTCTCCCCTATTGTGTTCCCCTGTCCCATGGTATTAAACAACAAAAAACTTTTCTTTCCTCCGTCGCTTCTGTAGCAGTCACTTCTTCTCCCAGGTTCCGACTAACTCGCAGAGTGGTCGGGGCAGCCGAGGGGCAGAGCTACCTCCTCAAAATACTCCTGAGACATTATAGTGCAAATTATACTTACCTGGTCCCGTCGCGATCCCCGATATGGGCGGCGACGAAGATGAAGTCTGGCGTGATTCACGTAGCTCGTGTGCCCGAGTTTCCGCATCTGTCGTTCCCCGCCGAGGTCCGCCGGAGTTCACCTGCTTTTTTCCCGGTGCTTGTAAGTGCGTGTCTTGCCGACACAATTTGAAATGTTAATCCCGCACCTAGTGGAATCCCCTCGGGTTGCCCAACGCCCCCCCCCCTTTTTGTGTTGCATGAAAGCGGGCGCCGATGCGCCCAAAATCCGTTCGCATGCAGCGCAAAAGGAGGAAATCGTCGGTAAACCCGGCGAAAATGCGCTCCGCGGACCCTTAGTAAATGAGTTCCTATGTGAGGAGGTAGCAGGGGCTGGTCCCGCCCTCCTCCTGATCTGCTGCTCTGCAGCTCTAATGTATGGACAATGCAGGAGAGAGGAGCAGCCCGGATAATCTCCCAGCCGCCTGAGACAACCCCCAAAAAACTGAACTGTTCCACTGAATCTGGGACGGTTGGGAGGTATGCATGAATGTGACTACACTTTTTGTACATGTTCAGTAGTGAAACTCGTCCACTACAGATCAGAGGCAAAAAAGCACCGGGAAGCAATGTGCACTTACAAATGCTAGAGTGATCAGAAAACCAGGGCTGTGAGTTGGAACCCCAAGGAAACTTGTCGTGTGTGACCCCAATTCACTGGATCAAGATATGATATACAGTATAGCTATTCGTTACTACTGGCAGGGAGACGACAGAGAAAAGAGGAGAATATGAGAACGCTTACGAAATGAAAAATCACATATTTGTAAGCAATATCATGCCTTACTGCCTCACAAACCTAGCCCTGATACTGATGTATTGATATTCAGATCAAATTGACAAAAGTCATAATAGACGTTGGACCTTTTCAGTCTGCATGACTCTGCTCTACAAATATGTGATTTTTTTTCAAAATTGGTGAGGGCAATTGTTGTCTTATATTTCAGGTGAACAATAAAAGAAATGAAATTAAATCTCCACTGTGTGTGTCGCATTGTCATTTTCTACTAGTTCAAGATACTACTCGTGTACCACTCTTACTTAATGAGTGTGCGTACCTCCGTTCATGTACCACAATGGAGCCTGGAGCCCTCATGCTCATCTTGCATAATTTTTATAAGCCCTTTTTTTCTTAAAAAAGTGCCAAAAAATTAAAAGAAGAGAAGAAAACCTCCTGCCGAGGTGGTGCACACCAGTATGTCAGTAGTTTGTGTCAGGTTCGCTGGGGAGGAATGCTGGGACTTTGGTTGGTGCTAAACAGCGTTCTCCGACCTCCGGGCGATCCGCGCAAACTCCTCTAGTCGCTACTACGGTCCGGGCAGTGGGCTGCTAAGACCTCGCGCTGTCTAGGAGTTGTTTTCTGAACTGCTGGGACTTGTGGTACCTCTGCATGGTGCCTGCTATTGTGCTTGGTTATTCTGCACCATGAGGGGTGAATTCCCAGAAGTTGTCCAGTTACTGGAGGTGGGTTCTGGCTGCATAAATTGCAGCTTCACTAGTCACTGTGCCAGTGTTTGAAATCCCTTTCTTCACTTGCTCCTTGTGTTAGTTTGAATTGCTCTGTGTTGAATTGTGGGTGATCCGGCTAGCTTTATGACATTAACTCTTTGCTTACTGATTTTGTTCTGATGTACCCTCTTGTTGTGACTCCAGTAGTTAAATACTCTTTTGTGTTTATTGTTGTCAGTCAGTTTTTTGTGTTTTCCCTTCCTACACTTATCCAGTGAATTTCGAGTCTTCAAGTAGTGCCCCACGGTTTAGCATGGGGGGGCTATAGGAAGGGACAGAGGTTGGGACAAGCTCAGGGCACACATACCCTGTCTTCTGTTTACCCAACCCTAACAGTTGGTTTACAATCCTTAATCTGGGATAGAGTTTAAGGGGCAAATAATATTACACGCCCCCATTTCAGTTTATGTTTTACAAAAGTTTAAAATATTTAATAAATTTCATTCCACTCACAATTGTGTTTTACTGTTGATTCTTCACCAAAATTACAATTTTATGTGAAGCCTGAAATGTGGCAAAGTGGAAAAGTTCAAGGTGACGATACATTCGGAAGGCTCTGGTGTTTTTACTTTTCTTACTCGTTTATTACGGATCAGACAATGGAGGAGAGACACGAGGGTGGAGAGAATCTTCCAGCTCACCCTAGAGATTCTCTTCTATATTATGGAGAGGTGAGAGATTGTGATGGGGTCACATGACATCCTTATCTATGGGAATAACGATGATAGGACTGGAGAGGTGAGGAGATTCTGGAATGTATGGGGGAATTTATCAATGTGTCTCTCCATAACCAGGATGACACAGTAGTGAAGAAGAAGACCTCTAGTGGGGCGCTGTCAGGCCCGTGTATGAAGACGGGGGAGAAACTCGAGCCCAATCCCGGCTCCTCCACCTCACCCCCTGATCATGATGACATCAATAAGCATAAGATCCTAGAAGTCACCCACAAGATGATTGAGCTGCTGACTGGAGAGGTGACACTGCTGGGAATGCTGGGACATTTACTAACGCTATGAAGGGATCTGGGTGATGACGGGATATTGTGAGTGTCAGGTTCCTATAAGGTGTCAGGATGTGGCGTCTATTTCTCCACGGAGGATGGGGTATTTAGAAGACACGAAGGACACAAAGATGTGTACAAGGACGTCATGATGGAGGACCACCATCCCCTCACATCAGCAGGTAATAGACAGGACTAAATCCACACGTCCTTTACTAGAGTGACATATAACAAAGTGGCAAGAGTAGTATCTTGGAAAGGAATTACCCCATTGACTGTAAGGACTGATATTATGGAATAATTATTATGCACATATGGTAATATATAAATTTAGAATATTTGTGTTGCATTAATTGCTACTAATTTACTACTAATATTAGAATGCTGTTAAAAAGAACAATCATATCTTGTATTTTTCTTAGAGAAATCATCTCGTTATAATATAAAATGAGGAGGAATCTGTTAAATTGGACCTCATTGCTGTCTGGCGTGATAACATTGTAGAGCAAATGAGTAATGTGGAGACCTATGATTGCACATAATAAGGGGAGGGAATAAGAACAATTAGTTAGTATTAGTACTAGATGTCTTGAGCATTGCACAGTTCTTGAGGAACAGAAATCACCTTCGTTTAGGAAGGGAACCGGTGAACTTCCTAGAGGAACTCCTTGTCCCCCCTACTGTCGTTTTTCTTCTTCTTCTTTGCTGTGGCCACATCCATCTCCTTACCCTGGGCCCCATTAAACTAACTCCTGTAAGTGAAGATACAAAGTGGAGCGGGAACTGGAACTGTGCTAAAAAAGTGCAAGAGTAGTATCGTTGGGAAAAGGAATTAGCCCCATTTGCTTTTGAGGACTGTATTATTGTAATAATTATTATTGCACATATGGTAATTATTATATTATTGTATTTGTGTTGCATTAATTGCTACTAATTTACTACTAATATAGATGGTTACAATATTTTATTTTCTTAGGAAAGATCGCTTATATATAAAATGAGGGGAATCTGTTTAAAATTGGACCTCATTGCTGTCTGGCGTGATAACATTGTAGAGCAAAATGAGAATGTGGAGACGCTATGATTGCACATAAGGGGAGGGAATAAGAACAATTAGTTAGTATTAGGTACTGCATGTCTTGAGCAATTGCACAAGTTCATTGAGGAACAGGAAAATCACCTTCGTTTAGGAAGGGAACCGGTGAACTTCCTAGAGGAACTCCTTGTCCCCACCTACTGTCGTTTTTCTTCTTCCTTTGCTGTGGCCACATCCATCTCCTTACCCTGGGCCCTTAACTTTGTTTTCAAAATTCTTATTTTATTAAATGTATTTATTTTTATGTTATTATTTTAAGCACGTTTTCCCATAGAATTTTTTACGCAGTGAGAGGAACAACATGTTTATACCCATAACCAATGCTGATTACTGGGTGACCACTCTTCTGGATATAAGGATGGCAATAAGGATAACATAATATCCTTTATTCACTGTCATACAAGAAAAGAGAGAACCACTACTTGCCTATCTGACATTGAGGGCTCAGAGGCAGCTCAAGGCTGGGGAGGAATAGGACTTGAGGCACTGTTTGCAATGTAATCTATCAATGCCAAAACTTTGCGTGGCCTCTCCATTCTGACAGTACTATTGTGGCCTACAAGAATACACTGCAAATCTTAGAGGCCTACACCACCTGCTGGGAAAGGCGACAGACAAATATCTACTGGCAGGTTCCTGGACCCAACAGGTTTCATTCCTTAAAAGACATCTACCACCAGGTAGGACCTGCTAATCTTTTAGCTCATTATTCCCTTGTTTTTACAAAAGAAAGGTTTAAAATAATGCAAATGAGCCTAAGGGACTCTGGGCTCCATCAATGTTAATTTAGCGTGGAGGCCTTCAGGATCATTTGCATAATAGAAGCCCTTTTTTGTGAAATCAAGGGAATAAGAAGCTAAAAGACCAGATCCTGAGAGAGCGGGCATACATCAGCATGTAAGTGTGCATGGTTTACAATCTGGTGTTAGATGTCCTTTAATTATAAGTGACTTTTTCCTTCATCATGAAGCTAGACAGAACACTATCAGGGCCTTATAATGGGCCTTTTGTTAACAGATGCAGAGAAGGGGCAACTGGGTGTTCATAGGAGACCATGTACATGGTCTAAGGCCTGAGAAGTAACATGATGATTCACTCTATTTTGACCCAGCGGCTTAAATAAAAGTAAATGGAATCGTCTCTCTTCAGCTGGTTGTTTGCAAAACAACTTGCAAGGGTTGTCCTCTGTCACCCATCATCATTGTTCTGACGTTGGAACCCCTCCTTCGAAACAATGCTGATTGCAGCCTACACCAAAAATATATCATTCTCTCCAATCCAGGGATCTCTTTACAGTTGCAAGCCAATAAATTAGATTGGTATGTTTGAGTTATCCGTATGTATACCTGGCTAGGCTAATGAATTATTTTTGAGATGGACATCCTGCCACACATCCTCTATCTATTGCAGGTTTTACATTCTCTACATACCTAAAGATAAGAGAGATTTAGCCCTTTTTGACATTTGGTCCTGCTAGAACAGCTTGCCTGGTGAGGGTTGTGTGCAGGTGTCACCATACCAAATCAAAGCCTTTAGTGCCCCTTGACCAATAGTAATCCTCAGTACTAATTTGGCTGCCCCCTAATTAAAGAAAGCACTTCTAGTTCAGTTTTGTTTTCATCTGACAATATGGTGTACTCGTCAGGGTCAGGGATTCCCTACTCCTTGCTAATTCCTCAAAGTAACCAGTGTTGGGCCATCTGCGCTTTGCTCCTTACATGTAAGACGCTAACATACACGACTGGCGGTGCTTTGGTATATCTAGAGTCTCCCAAATCTGCTTAGACTCTTCCTGAAAGCTCTTAAATGAGCTCAGTGGTGGTTGTGTTTGCAAATCTCTCATTTGAAGGGCTACACTTGGGCTCAGAACCCCTGCACCACTCTCTATCCCTGATCTATAATATTCTATATTCTTTAATATTCTACTCAGACCCTGTGATCAACCTTCATTGGGAATCTGATCTACAAATAACCTTCTCTCTGGAACAGAGGAAATAGATTCTCACTTTGCTCACATGCTGCCATCAGCCCTCGCTTCCAAGGGTGCAACTGCATATTAATATTGCTGGTACCATTTTCCAACCCCATTAAAACTGATGCAAATTCTAGAAGATGTGGCCTCTAGGAGAGTAGGATCGTTCGTATTTTCTGGTATTCTCCAGGATTGTTTTCATTCTGAGATACTGTTCGAACTCCATGCTGCAGATGGTAGACTTCACTCCACTTCTTCCGGCTTTGCTCCATCTTCAACATTGTGAGATTTCCCCCCAGTGTAAACATGTACTCTCCTACGTTTTCTGTTTATCCCTGCTCGCTTGTGAAGGTCAACAATATCCTGCATATAGAGGAACTGACTGCCTCTGATTTCTATTAAAAGTTTTGCTCTATCTGGTCTTCATTCAGAGAATCTGTTGCTTACATAGTTCTCCTGACTTCAGAGACTCAAAGGGACCCAGACATTTACTATCTCACTTTGGCATTAACTCTTAAGTCAAAGTGTGTTCTTCACGTTTCGGACTTGCATTTGTCAGGCTCAGAGGTAGTAGATCCTCTGAACCATCGCGCACGATAACACAAGCCGACACCTGGGACCAGAGTCTAAGTGGTACCCCTTTTTCACCAGAGCCCGCCACAAAGCGGGTTGGACTTGCTGCGGCATGGTACCACCAGGTCATTCCACAGGCACGACTTGTCCGCAGTGGCAGCCAAGGTCAAGGTACTGGAGCGGCAGGCAATCTCGTAGTCGGGGACAGACAGGAGGTTAAGAGGGGCAGAGAATCAGAATCATGGACGTAGTAACAGGTCAGGGCAGGCAGCAGAGGAGCATAGAAGGGAATGGAACCAGGGTCACAACGAGAAATCTCAGAAACAGCACAAGGCATCAGACACAGCTTTCTCTAAGGCACGAAGATCCGGCAGGGTGTGCAGGAAGAGGCAGGCTTATATGGAATTCTGAAAATGGCCAGAGGAAATTAATGGCGCCCTTTAAATGGAGCCAGGACAGGTTAGATGCACGAGTGACGTGCCAGCGGGAGCAGAGGGGAAAGGGTGAGCCCGCGACCAGCGATAAGGGTCGCGGGAACACCCGTGACATAATTGAAACTTGGCCAGTTGTATGCAAAGGGTTTTGAGGGAAATTCTTTTATATATGGAGATTCAGCAGAAATGCTATCAAATGTGTTTTTTACTAATCCATTACCATATAAAACTTTTCAGAAAAGCAGTAAAACCAATCCAACAGGTACGTGAAATACTGACACACTGAGAATACTGTAACTTACAGTTACAGAGAATACTCTAACTGAAAAATGAATTTTGATGAAAAAACAAAATTTTTCAGTCACCAAACCCTGATCACACTCTGAGGAAACTCCGTGATTCTTGTGTGAAAGGGGTCTCAGTTGGAGGCGCCGGGTGATACTTATTATACAGTTACTGTACACTCTTTCTGCAGGGGTTCAGCCTTAAGAGGTGTCACATCTTTTCTGTATCATCAAATCAGGCAAATACATAAGGATATGATCACAATACACAACCGAGCAGAGTAATAAGAGATTAAAATGCGTCTTCTAGGTTCTTTCGGTGTCCATTATATCCCGAGAGGCTTCATACAGAGGAAGAGACCAACACAAGTCTCAGCGCTGGTCACAACTTCTCCTCACATGACCCCTACCCCTAACAATACTTCCTGGTGCAGGACTTCTCCCACACATGTGACTAATCACATGGTCATTACGTTATCACAGGTCCTATAGCTTCTCCAGCAGCCCAGAGTCTGACTCCTCCCACACATGGGGCTGGTCACATGACTATGACATCATCACAGGTCCTGTCACAAATATCTGGAGCACAGCTCTGCAGGTGGAGGTAGGTGTGTAGTCACCGGTGTTGTCTGTCAGGGTTACCGCGGAAATTTATCAGTGACCTCTCACTTCCATCTCTCAGCCTTGAGGTTTCCTCCTGGCCGGGGGTCACATAGGAGGTTGGTGGTTCCTGGTTTCCTCCTCGCTCATTGGCCAGGCTGTGTGTCACTCTACCAGCAGAAGATGTGAGCTCTGTATGAGACCATGTACAGTGCGGAGAAGGGGACAGGAATGGGAGAGGGGACACCTGACATCTGCCCCGTAACACGATACAATGAAGACCAATGATGTGCTGCAGGTGTTGGGCCACATATTGTTCTTGCATTTCTCTGTATAGATGTCTGTGTGATGTGTAACCACCATAAAACCTGCACCGTTATATAGGGTTCTTCATGGAGTGACTCTTCATACTTAATATAAAGGCATACATATGGGCCATTATATCCTTCTGGAGGGATATCTGCACACAGTTTCAAAGAACTTACCGAAATTTACCTGCCGAGACATTGCAGTGTCAGACAGGAGAAGATTCTCATGAGAATGATCTTATGAGTTTGATCTCAGGCATTTAAAATTGTATACACCAGGACTGATAGAGACAGGCTGGAATTACATCTGTGAAATGCTGTATTTTTGTAAATGACAGTGAATTCGAAAACTATTTAGTTATCCTAAGCATATTTAAGAATCTTGTCTTCGTACCCCTTTAACTGGGGATCAAATTCTGTCTTGCCTTCATCTAAAGATCCTGCTGCATTCTGGACATCTAATTATAAATGGATCCTGTATGTTGGAAACATCAAATTTTCTTATCCTTGGGGAAAAGAAATAATTCCATGTCCCCTCCCTGACACCTGCACCCACAATTACTGTTCTATAGCATTTGGTAAAGAATCTGGAGATAGAATATAAGTCAGAAAATTGGTCGGTTTCGAGGACAAGAATAATTTAAGCTGGTGAAAAGAAATATAAAGGCTGTCAAGATCAGTGGTAGTGGACCCTCTCTTACCACCGCAGAGGATGACGGAAGCTGACACCTGGGAGCGGAGTCTAAGTGGCACCCATTTTTCACCAGAGCGAGCTGCAAAGCAGGTTGGACTTGTTGCGGCGTGGCACCAAAGGTTGCTCCACAGGCGTGACTTTATCCACAGTGGTCGCCAAGGTGAAGTACCGAGTCGTGGAGCAGAAACGACAGGCAGCATGAGACAGGGACGTAGCGGAAGGTCAAGGCAAAGACCAAGAATTGGGTCGCAAGAGCACCTGTGACGGTACCCCACCCCCCACCCCTTCGATCACCCCCTCCTCTTGGTCTGAAGTTACCTTTGCAGGAGGTCACGGTCCAAGATATTGTCCTCAGGCTCCCAAGACAATTCCTCAGGCCCGAACCCCTTCCTGTGAACAAGGTCGAACTGCTTCCCTCTCACCATCTTCATGTCTCTGACCTCAAATACGTTGGTGGAAACGGCTATGGGAGCAGGAGGAGAACTTGCTGGGAGAAGCAGTTCAAGATGAGTGGGATGTGCATAGTGGGAAGAAGGCACAGCTTATAGGCCACAGGATCGATGCACTTCAGCACCTGGAAAGGACCCAGTAAAATGTGGCCTAAGTTTGTAGCTGGGGACCTTCAGCCGAACGTACAAGGAGCACAACCACTCCTTGTCATCCGGAAAAAAGAACGGAAAAGACCTGTGTCTTTTGTCGGCCTTGGTTCGAGCAGAAGCCTGTAGCAAGAAGAGTAAAGTCTGCTTCCAGACTTGAGATCTTGGACAATCTCTTCCACGACAGGAACATCAGATGGGACTGACAAAGGAAGAGGTGGACAAGGGTGTTGTCTATAGACGATAGAGCCGGCAGATTCAGAGTCCAAGAAATTGTAGGAAAACTCAGCCACCACATGATGGTATTATCTGAGGAAGATGGAAGATCTGTGATAAAGTCCATAGCCATGTGAGTCCACGGGCAGCTGGGTATCGGTAACGGCAAAAGAAGACCATCTGGTTTAAGATGAGATGGCTTCTTTTGCTTGATGTGCAGAAGCCCAAAAAACCCTGTACATCCTTGACCAGATCTGGCCACCAGTAGAAACGGGAAATGAGGGCTACAGAGCGTTGCATCCCAGGGTGCCCAGCCACATGAGAGCAATGTCCCCAAGTCAGTATCCTCTTACGAAGAGCAGGTCAGATGTATGTCTTGCCAGGAGGAAGCTGCCGAAGGTTCACTGGAGCGGCAACGATCAGTCGCTCAGGAGGAATGACATGCCAAGGAGCTGGTTCTTCCCCAATAACATTAGAGGCACGAGAGAGGGCATCAGCCTTGACGGTCTTTTCTTCCGGACGGAAGTGGATCAAGAAATTGAAGTGGGAAAAGAAGAGTGACCAGCGAGCTTGTCGTGGATTGAGGCGCTGAGCAGTCTGGAGATAAATAAGGTTATTGTGATCTGTATGTATGCAGACTGGATAGTAAGCCCCCTGCAGAAGATACCACCACTCTTCTAGTGCAAGTTTTGTGACCAGTACTTCTCGGTCTTCTATGGAGTAACTCCTCTCTGCATAGGAGAAAGCCTTAGAAAAGAACCCACAGGTGAAATTTCGGCCTTTGGGCCCTTTCTCAGTGAGCACCCAATGAGGAGGCGTCAACCTCCAGCTGGAATGGCTTCTCCATATCAGGCCGTGTGAGAACTGGAGCAGAGTCAAAAGGCAAACTTCAGCTTAGAGAAAGCTTCAACCGCCAGAGGCCAGAGTTTTCGATTGGTGTACTTCTTGGTTAGCGCCATAATTGGAGATATGAGGGAAGAGAAGTGCTGTATGAACTACCAGTAATAATTAGCGAAACTCGGGAATCTCTGAATAGCATGAAGTCCCACTGGGCGAGGCCATTGAAGAACTGCAAAGAGCAGTGAGAGATAGTAGTTTGTTGAGTGGCTTTATTAGGGGGGTCAGAGAAGATAGATTGGAACTTTATGAAGATGAGATGCTGCTTTATCTAGACAACTCAGGGAATATGATCCAGGCAATAATTGATATGATAGAACAACATGGCAGTATGTCCAGCATAAAAATTAACTGGAGTAAATCTTCTTTTGACCCATTGATTCCATTGTCGGAGGAGGTTCAGGCTCTTGGCTAGCTCCAGTGTGTCAGTTATGAAATATTTGGGTGTCTGTATTAGTAAAGATCCGCAGGATTATGTAGCTTTGAATGTAATACTTTTACTACGTATGTTGAGATAAAAAGTTGATATCTGGAAGAAATTAAATTTGTCCGTAGCCGCAAGAGTAGTATTATGTAAAATGATATTTTTGCCACAAATTCTTTTTCTTTTTCAAAATTGTCCAGTGATAATACCCAAAGGTTTCTTTAAATTACTAGATGTTATAATAAGAGAATAAGTATGGGGAGGAAAAACGGCACAGATAAGTTTAAAGAAATTGTATGCACCGGTGGAAGAAGGGGGTCTAGGCCTCCCTGATCATAGGAAATATTTCCTGGCATCACAACTGCTAAATATAATGGATTGTAATATAGAGAATATTTATTACACATTGGGGGAAAGATAATTTTTTGAAAGGGCTTGGGGTATGGAGTTTGCGCCAGTCAAAGGTAATGGTTAGGGAAAATGCTAGTTTCCCGATTCCCCGGCACACACAGCTAGTTTCACGATTCCCCGGTACACACTGAATTGCCTGAATGATGATTTTCGTGGCTGAAGAGGGGCCTTATTTTTTAAGATGTTAAATAAACTATCGTTATTTTAAGTGTTCAATTTTTCAGGCAGTCAATGGTTAGGGAGGAATTTAAAATTAATTTTACTTTATTTAAATTGATGCAATGGGTGTAGGATAAGGTAAAAATCGAATTGGAGTGGCAAACTTTTTTTACACGTAACACCTTTATGGGGAGATGGGGATTGGACCTCACTTGTCAGTGAATTTTGAATGGAGTAGTAAACTTTGGCTATTATATGCCGAATTGAGATATGCTTTTGGATCTATCGTAGCTAGTGGTGAGCATTGGGAAGAGCAGCATCCTCTCCTAAAAAACTCTTAGTTCCAAGTGAGACCAAAGGCACTAATGGCAAAAATATATAAGGCTTTATGTAACGAAAAGTCTTCCCCAGCATTATACTGTTATAAAAAATGGAAGAGGGAAGTAGTAGATCTATCTTTGGATGAATGGATGGATGCATTAAAAATGATCAAACAAACAACAAGTAATTTCTCTCATGTAGTATCCCAAATCTTTTTGCTCCACAGAGTGTTCTATATCCCTAGAGTGTTAAATAAGTTCTGTAAAATGAAGAAAGAGGAGAAGTGTCCCAGATGCAATCTGGTGGACGCTGGTCTAATCCGTATAATCTGGAGATACTGGGAGGGAGTAATTGAATGCTTACAACATTCATTTCATTGCACCATACCAAATTATTTTAAGATCTGTATTCTGGGCACTAGGATTGGGGTGAAGGGGTCAGCCGAAATGATACTTTATTCGATGAAGGGCAAGGAAGGTCATACTGTACAATTGGAAAAATACGCTAGAGCCCAAGTCCAGTCATGGAAGAGAAAGATGGATAGCATGATTATGGGGGAATGCTATGAGATGAAACAAGAGGGGTCCAGAGACAGATTGCGTAAAATGTGGTTTGATAATGCAGCTGGTGCGCTACATTGTCCACATGAGAGTATGACAAGATACTCGAAGTGTTCATCATGAGTATTGAAGCTCTAGTTTGGTAAAAACCTTGGCTTCACATAGGTGCTTGAAAAGTTCCGTGATCAACGGCAATGGATATTGGTTCTTCATGGTAATTTTGTTAAGGCTGCGATAGTCTATGCATGGACAGAGTGACCCATCCTTATTGGCCACAAAGAAGAACTCTGCACTGGCAAGAGAAGAGGATTTGTGTATGAACCTCCTAAGCAAGTTGCTGGGCCCAGCAACCGGTCTTCGCTTGCTTTTCCGAGAAGACTTCAGCCATGTATGGAGTGGGAAGACCCACCAGAGGCTTTGAGGAAATTGTAGAAGACACAGTTGACACAGGACAAGGTACCACCAAACAGTGTGACTGCTACTCCGGACCCCAGTGAAGAACCTCACCAGTGCGCCAGTTCAGCTGAGGAGCATGTCGTTGCAACCATGGGAGACCAAGTAGAACTGGAGAAGTAGATCGAGAAGGACATAGAACGACAGTCTCTCTTTAAGCAAGGCCCCAACTTGCAAACATAGGAGCTCTCTGCAATACTGGACCTAGTCAAAGATGACCTACCCACTGACTGAATAAATGACCAGCGGCTTCTCTAGACAAACCACGAGAAAACAATGTTAAGAGACCAGGGCATCGAGGAAGCTCCCCGTAGAGCCGGAGTCCAGGAAGGCTGAGGATTGAACTGGACCACTAGTTTGAAAACTGAATAGAATTGGAACATTCAGGCATGGAGAAGCTTTTTTCTCACATAGGTGCGTGCCTTTTGCAGATGCTGAGGACGAACTGGACAAGTCTGGAGAAAGTGTTCTGGGCTGGCACAATAGAGACAGATACTCCTGCCTACGTTGGGAACGCTCTTGGGTAGCCAGACGAGCTCTATCCACCTGCATCAGTTCCTCTTCAGCTGACACGGAAGGTGGATTACATGGTCTTTGGAAGACAGTGGCCAGACGGGACAGAGGTCGGGTCCTGACTTGCACTTGTTCCAGACGCTGCTCCTCAAAGCGCTCAGTAAACTGGATATCAATCTGAGTGGTGAGAGAAATGAGACCACTCAGAGTAGACAACAGGTCGCGAGCAGACAATGCGTCTTTAATCTGTCCAGCAAAAAAGGTTTAAAGGTTGCGACCAAGGCTGCTTCATTCCATGCTAGCTCAGTAGCTAGGGTACGGAACTGAAACGCATAGTCACTGACAAATAAGTCCCCTTGACGCAGTGCGCTCTCAGCAGAAGACGTCGGGCAGGTTCCTCAAAGACAGACCCAACTTGGAACTCAGAGAAGAAGGAGCCGATATTAGCTGTGACCGGGTCTTTCCTGTCCCAGAGAGGAGTAGCCCATGCCAGTGCCTTCTGGGAAAGGAGGCTAGTAGTGGACCCCATGTACCACTGCGGACAATGATGTAAGCCGACAGTTGGGAGAGGAGTCTAAGTGGTACCCGGTTCATAGACTCCATAGAGGAAGGTCAGGGCAGGCAGCAGAGGAGCGTAGTCCGAGACGGAACCGGGGTCACAACGGGAATTCACCAAACAATCACAGAGCATAGGAACATGCTTTTCACTAAAGCATGAGGCACAATGATCTGGCGGGGCAAAAAAGGAAGAGGCTGGCTACTTATTACAATTAATCGCACCCTGGCCCTTTAAAACTCGAGAAGCCAACGCACGTGCACCAGATCACGGAAAGGTGATTGAGCCTGTCACAGTGCTGAGGGCACACAGGTGCGTCTGCGACCCAAGAGGGGGTTGCAGGAATGAAAATGAAATTGCAATAATCTCACAACAAATACTAAGATATAAAATTATCCATACCCCAGATGTTATAAAAACTGTATAAATGCTTAAAAATTACAAGGTAGGGAGATCAGCTAAGTGCCGGGAAATGTCACGTATGGGTCATGTATTTAAACCTGAATATTTCTGTATGAATTGGACCTTAGCACTAAATAAATGAAGTTTTCTTCTAGATGTCAAAATTTTACACTGATCTAATCTCCGTCATAGAGAAACTCATATTAGAATTCATACAAAAGCCACCACCTACCACTGATCATCAGTATCTTCTCAGTGTTTTCATGTATTGATTTCAATGATTGTATTTTTTTAATAAACAACAATACACTAGGAGGGTAGTGTAAACTCCCTACCTAGATCCGCCAAAGTCAATAAACATTAAAGTACAAATGGTGGATGACATACTTAAAACTTTACTTTTAATAAAACTACAAAGATTAAAATATGCATTAAAGAGTAATAGCGATAAATCCATATGGAGCACTTAAAAATGCCAACCAGCAAAGATAAATTATATGCTTGTCAGAGAGAAGCAAGCTAAAACGTCTCTACACCTCAAAGTACTTTTCAGAATTAAATGAAAAGGACCACATACCGGTCCAAAATCAATGTAAGCAACTGTTGTGTATGCCTTAATATATGCCTTGCGCTTAGGACAGTACTCTTCAGGTTAAAACATTTGGTGTTAATCTTTTCAGTTGGACAGATAGAAATGGTGTATTCCAAAGAAAAATAGACTAGTGTCATAAGTATCTTAGATAAATCCCTAGACAGATTGAGATGGTAGGTCCCAAAAAGAGATCGACAAGTTCCGAGGTTTCTTGCTCAAACCTGGTCAAGCTCTACATGACATGTTTCGACTATAATAATAGGCTCATCAGGGGCATAATAGACCAATGAGTCCTATATCCGATCTGGCAATAGTAGCAGAGGGAGGCAGGAGGGACAAAATGGGATAATTTAGAATGGGTTAATGGCAGTGGCCAGGTAGTGTACAAATAAAGTATCCATTCAGGAATGATTCCTAATAATGACTTGCGCTATAATAAAACAGTGCCCTTGCATGCGGCGTGGTGCTGAAATGTCAGTGGATCACAAATGTATTTTTTACACGATAATTTATAAGTTTTTACTGTGTCTCATCTTTCATTTCAGGATCAGACAATGGAGAGAGACACGAGGGTGGAGAGAATCTTCCAGCTCACCCTAGAGATTCTCTTCTATATTACTGGAGAGGTGAGAGATTGTGATGAGGTCACATGACATCATTATCTATGGGAATAACAGATGATAGGAACTGGAGAGTGAGAGATTCGGAATGTATGGAGGGAGATTTATCAATGTGCCTCTCCATAACCAGGATTACACAGTAGTGAAGAAGACCTCTAGTGGGCGCTGTCAGGCCCCTGTGTATGAGGAGCGGGGAGAACCTGAGCCCAATCCGGCTCCTCCACCTCACCCCCTGATACATGATGACATCACAATGAGCAGAAGATCCTAGAAGTCACCCACAAGATGATGGAGCTGCTGACTGGAGATGGACACTGCTGGGAATGCTGGGACATTATACAGTAACGCTATGAGGGATCTGGGTGATGAGGGATCATTGTGTGTGTCAGGTTCTATAAGGTGTCAGGATGGCTGTCTATTTCTCCATGGAGAGTGGGATATTTAGAAGAGACACAAAGATGTGTACAAGGACGTCATGATGGAGGACCACCAGCCCCTCACATCAGCAGGTAATAACTGGACTAAATCCACACGTCCTTTCATATCTGTATGGAAAGAAGGATTCAGTCTCTGGATGTTTCCTACAGGTAGATCCAGTAAGAGAACATCACCGGAGAGATGTCCCAGTCCTCTTCTTCTACCACAGGATTGTTCAGAGGAGAAATATGTCCCCCAGGATCATCAGGTAGATGGAGATAAGACTTCATGACATTCTCTCATTTGTTGAGGTTTACTATAATCATATAATCTTGTCTTATTGTAAATTTCATGTCCATATATTTTCTAGGTGCTTGAATCCAGTTTTCTTTTCTTAAAAAGTTTAATACTTTGTAAATGAGAAACATGTAGATTCCTCTTTACAGTAAGGAAACAACATAGTGGAGACCTGCAGTTATGCGTCTCAGATAACTCCTCCTGTCAGGTCATATTTGGTTGTCATGATAATTACTTATTATTTTTTATCAGCAGAAACCTCCTCTGTGACTTCTCCATCTTCTGGTGTCTTCTTACAATATTTGTTTCTCAGTTTGTGTATCAGGGTGAAGCTGTGAAGAATATTACTGCCCCAGAGACATATGTGAGGGGCGATGAGCGATGTAAGGAGGAGATTCCTACAGGTAACTGCCCAGTGAGTAGTAACCACTAGATAAGCAGAGACGAGTGATAACACAATACAGAACATAGAGACATAACTAAGAAAAGCTGGAAGGTGGAGCTATGAGGGTCAGGAATACTGCTCACCAGGACCTCGGAGGAGGAGGCTGAGATGTTACATCAGTAATAATACAGAACCTTATGGTAAGCAGGAAAGTCATAGCCACCATGGGCAGACAAGAAATGCTGCATGTACCCGGATTGCTGATATCACACAAATGTCCTGTGATACATCTTCAGAGTTTTCTTAACACAACACAATGATAGGTTATATTTTATAATCTGTTTTAATCCTTCACAGATGACAACACCAGGAGCTCAGAGGAACATCTGATATTCATCACATGTAACGCAGGTGAGGTTGTATCACACCAGATACATCTGAAGACCATGACAATATCCCAGATGTATCCTCAGACCTTCACACACAAGATCCGTCATCTGCTCCTATTAAATGGTTCCTTTCTACTGAATCATCAGGAATGGATACAAACATAATGTCGTGTTTAGAAAGTGGGAACAATTTTAATGTTATAGTAGATCTTCATCAAAGTTACATGGGAGAGAAGCAATTATCCTGTTTAGCATGTGGGAAAACTGCTTTTGTACTGCAACAGGGAAGTCACACAGGAGAGCTTTTTTCATGCCCAGAATGTGGTAAATGTTTTAGCAAAAAATCAAATCTTGTTAGACATCAAAGAAGTCACACAGGGGAAAATCCATTTTCATGTTCAGATTGCGAGAAATGTTTTACAGACATCACAAAACTTGTTCGGCATCAAAGAAGTCACACAGGGGAGAAGCCATATTCATGTACAGAATGCGAGAAGCGTTTTACTCAAAAAATCCATCTTGTTAAACATCAGAGAACTCACACAGGGGAGAAGCCATATTCATGTTCAGATTGTGGGAAATGTTTTGCTCGGAATTCACACCTTGTTAGACATCAGAGAAGCCACACGGGGGAGAAGCCGTTTTCATGTTCAGATTGTGGGAAATGCTTTGCTTCAAAATTGAATCTTGTGAGACATCAGAGAAGTCACACAGGGGAGAAGCCCTTTACTTGTTCAGATTGTGGGAAAAGTTTTGTTCGTAAATCACATCTTGACCAGCATGTGATAATTCACACAGGGGAGAAGCCATTTTCATGTTCACAATGTGGGAGATGTTTTACACAGAAAACACATTTTCATCAACATTTGTTAGTTCACACAGGGGAGAAGCCATTTTCATGTTCAGATTGCGGGAGAAGTTTTGCTCGGAAACCTCACCTGGTTAACCATCAGAAGTCCGCACACAGTAGTATAGTGGAATTTACACTTTGAATCTGGGAAACGTTCAAGCCACAGATGTTATAATTTTAATCGAAAAACGAACCCCGGAAAAGTATGATTTAATACAAGAAAAGTGGACAGAAATTTATAGTACTAACATATTTAGTAATTGTGAAACCCAAGAACCTGTCACCAATCATCCGAAGATATTTAATTCCAAAATACTTCTTTCTAATTGATCCCATCTGTACAGGACCCCTCCAGCCATAAGTTGTCACGTTTTACATTATATGATTTTGTGTGTCTCTATATTAGTCTTTGTGTCTCACTTTACTGTTTCTATATATCACATTGTGATATTGCACCCAAATGTATTCCAGGTCAGGTTAGTGGCGAAGTCCTGATGGTCAGTAATTAGCATCACCTGGGCTTTTTGGAATTGGAACTCAACTATTGCCTGCTTCTGCTCACACACCCTTTCCAACACATGTAAAGTGGAATTGCAGCTGATTGCTACATTATATTTGAGGCAGTGAGTGGGAAGGCCAAAGATCCACTGCAGTGCCGATAGGTGAGCAATATCAGAGTGTGAATACCAAAGCTGTGTACATACGGCACAAACGGCCTTGCCACAAAAGGTTGAGCACATGCACAATTCAAGGGGTGTATATCAACATGGCTTGTCTCAAAGCCTCTATAATGTTCTGCCTGTTGTCACACACCATCTTACAGGGCTTAAGGTTCAGTGGCAGGGGACCAAAGCTTTTTTTTTGTAAATAATTTTAGTTTTTTCCCCTCCTTTGGGTGATGTGCTCTTTTATCCAGGTAGTTGCCATTTCCTCATGGCAGTGCTGAAACTGGTGGTGCAGGTGCTACTGACAGGATAAAGAGAAAGCGGAGTAGGAGGCAACAGAAGGCAAGAAGTGATGACTGGCAATTTTGGCTGGTGAGAGTGGATGTGCTAAAGCCCTACCTGTTTCAGGCCCAGCTGCCAGTTTAATTTATTGCTAATCTTGGATAACACCTTTGTGACGTTTAGTTAACACGTTTACTCACCTCCTCTGTTGCTGCTGATGTCCCGCGCTGCGGTTCTTCTGCTCCATGCCCCAGTAAACAAACAGCTGCGCTCGGGGAGCTTCCGGCCAGCCTGGCCACTGGGAGTAGCTGACCACCTCTTGCCGGCTGCTGCTTCCGTGCCCCTGTAAACAGGGGTAAGGATCAGATAGTCCATGGCGTGGGACATCAGCAAAGATGGAGGAGGGGAATACATTTTTTTTAAAAAGCCTGCTCCAAGCCCATCACTAATTTATTGCTAATCTCGGATAATCCCCGTAAAGAGATTTAATGTCCATTTCCATGTTTACTTGTCCACAAACATGTTGGTCATTGTGAATGTTCTGTAGGAGCATTGCACTACACAGGTGGTATCACAAGATATTCAAAATGTGCAGTATTGAATGCAGTGATCTCCCTCCCTGATAGAAATCAGATTGTATGCCCTGCGGAGATCCATCATGGAAAACCAACTGCAGCCCACAAGTTGAGGACCATTAGAATATTGGCTATTTATAGTAATGATATTGAGCTCACAAGAGTCAATATATGGCCAAAGGCCACCATCTTTTTTTATCAACAAAAAATAAACCTGCATATGTAGAAGAGTTGGATGGGTGTCTTCTGTAAACTCAAATGTACACTCGCATAGCCTCACGCTGTGTAGGGGATAGATTAAAAATCCTACCCTCGGGGGGGCGTGTCCTACAGCCATGCAGTGCGGACGCACCTAGAAGAGCTCCGCTCCGGGCCGACTTTAAGGGAGACCATCGGCGTCCTATATGGGGAGTAAAGACGCCAACAGAACCTCCAAGAGGCTCCTGCACCCACCGGAGGCGATCACGTCGTCTTTTAATCCCTTCCTGCCGCTTCAGCAGCGCTCCCCGTCCACAGGCAGCCGTTCCCGCCGCCTCACACCACCACGAGGTCAGTAGTACCTCGCTGACAGGAAGCGATCTGTGAGCGCTTCCAGACCCCCCTCAGAGAAGGAGAATAGAGGTAGGACAAGGGGTGCACGCTCACTGCGAGTGGCACCTACCGCTCTACCATCCCCCCAGCTACCTACCTCTTTCTGCAGCCGGAAACTCCATTCTCCCACACAGCAATCCCCTGCAGAGGCACCCCATTGCCGTGATAAGGAGTCAGGAACAGGATCACAGGGCAAGATGGCTCCCCCTCACAAGCCCCCTGGGACATCCAGCAGCAGGGGAAATGCAGTGGGTGGAAAAGGAGAGGTGGGTAACAGCCCACCATCTAAGAGATCCCTATTTGAGCCCCAGCATCACCTCAGACAGGGAGAAATAAGGACTGTAATAAAGAAAGAAGCAGAGGGGAACCAGCCCCAAAACCCCCCACTCAGAGGAGACAGGCTCAGCTCATGACACACAAGGAGCCACATCCTCACAGCTTGATCATTCTAATATACTGACAGGGCTCCCACCTCCTGAAGAGACAGCACAGGCTTTAAAAAGTCACCCTGTACTTCAAGCATTACTAGCACTTCTACCCTCAAAAACGGATATGGATATACTAGCTGCTGATCTAAAAGGCGCTTGGCGCCAAGACCTACAAAAGGTCCAATCTGATGTATCATCACTACAGGAGAGGGTAGATGAACTAGAAGCATTCAAAACAGAAATCTCCTCCACAATACTGGAGCTACAAGCAGCCACTAACTCACAAGAGACCCAACAGCGCTACCTAGCGGCACAGCTAGACGACTTAGAGAATAGAAATAGACGGAACAATATCCGTATAAGAGGTCTCCCAGAAGCTACTCATGCAGTAGATTTGATACCAACCCTCACAGGTATCTTCAATATTCTTCTAGAGCGCCCCCCTACTACCACAATAGAAATTGACCGCGCTCATAGAGCTTTAATAGCAAAAAGTAATGACCCTACAAGACCCCGAGATGTAATTTGCAGAATACACCACTACGTTCTTAAAGAACAGATAATGCAAAAGATCCGTAACAAAGGGGAAATAGACTGTGACGGTGCTAAAATAACATTCTTCCCTGATTTATCCAGAAGAACACTCCGCCAGCGAGCCATGCTTCGCCCCTTACTCTCCTTACTACAGGACAGAAATATCAATTACAGATGGGGCTTTCCTTTTGCTCTCCATGCGAAGAATGGAAACAGGCAAGCTACACTAATCCACCCAGAAGATTTAACTTCTTTTCTAGAAGATCTAAACCTTCCATCAATAACACTCCCCGACTGGGACGAACCATTCAAAGATCAAGGTCCTCTTACAAGACCTCAAGCCTGGTTCCGAGATCCCAACCAGAGACTCTACACGCCGCGTCCTCAAAGACAGAGATCCTCCAGAGGCTCGCCCAGCGAAAGATTGCAAGAGGACTAATTGCTTACTAGCCGACAAGATGTAGTAAGATATGTTCAAGTCTAGTTCTTCAATACCAAACTACACTGTCTACCTCCACATTCTTTTCTTTTAATTCCAAATGCTAAAAGATAGTTTACCGCATTGTTTTCATTGTACAGACTTGTAGTTACGTTTTTTTTTTTAAATATCTCTCTTATACCGGGGTTCCCAAGGTGACCTGGCGACTCCAGTCTTCACGACACAACACATATGTCAGGATACCACGTTTCTCATACACTGATCGGAGTCAGTCAGGTCACTAGGGGACTTAATGTCAGTAATGTCTCCCGCTCTATATCTCAATACCTTCTACCAACCGGATTACAATCATATACTCCCCAAACATACTTGTATTTCAATTCTCCCTTTCCCTGGCCCGGACACAGGAACAAACTAGTTAACACCTATATAAGACTTCCACAAATTTTTTCTTAACTCTGTAAAAACAATCTAGAAACCCCCAATAGGTTATACTGTAATAAGACATTACAGTTGTACATTACTGCGTTACTGCACACCTTGAAAAGGTAGTCCGGCTTATTCTCTCCAAGACCGGTTCTCTAACCTAACAATCTCTCCCCATTCCACCCTTCCCCTCTCCCCGCCTATCCAGACTCACATATATCACATCAAGTAAGAAAAGACACGACAAATTGACCTATCTTTAGATAGAATGATCGCCTCACTGAAGATAGCCTCTCTTAACGTAAAGGGCCTTAATCAACCCGAGAAAAGGTCCAAAATCCTGTACACCATGCACAAACAAAAAGTGCATGTACTATGTGTGCAAGAATCTCACTTTAAAACTAATCACACACCTGAAACTAAAAAGAAGTATTTCCCAACTGCAATTCACTGCACCAATCCTGATGGGAAAACAAAGGGAGTCTCAATCTTCATTCATAAAAACCTGCAATGTCAAATACTAGAAACTAAGAAAGACAACAATGCAAGGTTTATTTTTCTAAAATGCGACATACAAGGTACAGTTTTCACATTCGCCAACATTTATGCCCCAAATACAAATCAGACCACCTTCCTTACTCAAACACTAGACCACCTATGCTCTTTCTCTAGAGGTTCTCTTCTTCTCACTGGAGATCTCAACATAGCCCTTAATCCAATAATAGACACCTCATCAGGGAAATCCTCTATCTCATTCAATAAAATTAATAGAATCAGAAAATCCCTCCACAATATGCAACTATGTGACTCTTGGAGACTCCAAAATCCGGAAGACAGGGATTATACTTTTTATTCACCTGTCCACAACAATTACAGTCGAATAGACTACATATTTGTCCACCATAAACTTCTTTCCACTCTACAAAATACAAAAATAGGCCTATCATACCTACCTATCAGACCATGCCCCAGTCTTCTGCTCTTTAACCCTCACACCCCCAAAACGCCCAGCCTACAACTGGAGATTAAACGAATCTCTCCTGAAAGACTCAATTTGTTTAAGCGAACTTAAACAACAAGTCACAATCTTTAACAATGACCACAGCAGGGACCCCGCAAGCCCTACTATTTTATGGGAAACACTAAAAGGCTCCCTTAGGGGAATATTAATGAAGCACGGAGCCAGATTAAAGCGTATGACAGAAAACAAAATACAAAAACTCACAGCTTCACTACATGCCCTAGAAAACAAACACAAGCAAATGCTCCAACTTGAAACCCTGAGAGAACTTACCCAGGTCAGGCATGAACTAAACTCAATCCTAGACAATAAACAAAAAAGACTCCACCAAATCTGCTCACAACACTTTTACGAATGGAGTAACAGACCGGGTAAACACCTGGCAAGAGCCCTGAGAGATAAAAAGGCAGCATCTTACATCCCCTCCATCAAAACAGGTTCAGGATCTCAGGTGCATAAAGCAGAGGAAATAGTAAAAGCTTTTAGAGACTTCTATGCAAATCTGTACAATCTCCCCCCTCCGGCTGCAAATTTCCCCCCTCCTTCCCCTTCAAAAACGCTGACACAATATATTCAAGAGACCTCCCTGCCCATCATCCCACCAGAGAAAATAACCCAACTAGAAGCCCCCTTCACCTCAGAGGAAATTCAACAGGTAATTCAATCTCTACCAAATGGCAAAAGTCCAGGCCCTGACGGCTTTACAGCCATATTCTATAAGACCCTAATAGAAGAATTAACAGCCCCTCTCCTACACACCTTCAATGCAGTCTCTGATAGGGTACATTTCCCCCCGGCATTTCTTCATGCCTTCATCACAGTCATTCCTAAAGAAGGGAAGGATCCACAGCTCTGCCAGAGTTACAGACCCATATCGTTAATCAATTCGGACGCAAAAATTTTTGCCAAACTATTGGCCAGACGCCTCTCTCCGCTCCTGGGTTCCCTAGTCCACCCGGATCAGGTTGGCTTCATACCTACACGAGAAGCAAGGGACAATACCTTGAAGACCTTCTCTCTGATCCACCACTCCAATAAAACATCCTCCTCATTCCTTGCCCTTGCCCTGGATGCAGAAAAAGCATTCGACCGGGTGGACTGGGGATTCCTGGAGCTAACCTTATCCCAAATAGGTATTGGAAACAACATGCTAACAAAAATTAAAGCCCTATACAACCATCCTAAAGCGCAGATCAGGGCCAACGGCACCTACTCTTCCCCGTTTACAATAAATAATGGCACCAGACAGGGATGTCCCCTTTCCCCTCTCCTCTATGCATTAATCATTGAACATCTTCTAAATGCCATTAGGAATAACCCTGTAATCAAAGGAATTCAAATAAACAAAAATACATACACTTGCTCAGCATTCGCAGACGATGTATTAATATATTTATCCAATCTGGACAAGTCACTCTCATATCTAATGGAAGTTTTACAAACTTTCGGTTACTTTAGTAACCATAAAATAAATTGGTCCAAATGCACGGCAATGGGAATCGGCCTATCAGACACATTAACAAAAGCTCTTAAAAAGTCCTACCCATTCACATGGAAAAACAACGCCTTCACGTACTTGGGAGTACAAATTACCCCAAACTCTGACTCTATATATACACACAAAACTATAAACACTTTCTCGCCTCGACTCAAAATGACCTCACAAAATGGGGAAACAAAAAAATTTCCTGGATAGGGAGAATTAATTGTGTTAAAATGACGATCCTACCAAAGCTTCTTTACCTCTTTCAAACAATCCCCATCTCCCTCCCAAAAATTTTCTTCAACAAAATCTCAACAATGATTAATCGCTTCATTTGGTCCTCTTCTCCACCCAGATTAGCCAGAGCCATATTGGTACGCAGGAAAACACAAGGTGGTTTGGGTCTCCCAGACTTCAAAGGCTACTTTTATGCATCAAATCTCTCCAGAATCCTAGACTGGTTTCATCATGACTCTAAACTATGGGTTAAAATTGAAAACGACATCTCGTCTTTCCCATTGTCAGGCTTACCTTGGTCATCCAGCTCACTTTCACTTCCTCACCAATTAAACAATCTCCCCCTGATAGCAGCCCACACATTGAAGACAATACAAAAACCCCCAGACACAACCAAATTAACTGAACCCCACGGCCCTCTCACTCCAATCTCAGATAACCCGGATTTCCCACCGGGTCTTGCAACGGACTTTCTTCACCCATTCAGGCAACCCCAAAAGCCACTAAGGTTTAGAGACATGCTCAAGTCAGGTTCACTACCCTCATTAGATAAAAACACTAATCACTCATCAAAAACCAAATGGGAACACATGCAGCTTACAAATTTCTACATAAAACACAAGAACAAACTCAACCTGCAAAGAAACCTAACTGCATTTGAAGAATTATGCATTTCTCCTTCGCCAATCACTCACACCATCTCAACAATCTATAATCTACTACTGGACAAATGGTCAACTTCCTCTATCCAGTACATCAACTCATGGGAAAAAGAGCTTAATATCTCACTAACCCAAGAGGATTGGTCCAAAGCACTATTTCGCACTCACAAGTCACCCTCAGTTAAAGCTCAAGAAACCAACTTTAAAATCCTTTCTAGGTGATACTGGCTCCCGTGCAAGCTCCATAAAATCTACCCCTCCAGTCCCAATGAGTGCTGGAGATGTAAGCTCACTGAGGGTACCATGTCCCACATTTGGTGGCAATGCAAAATTATACAGCCTTTCTGGACTCAAGTTTGCAACACAATTTCAACAATATTGAACTACACGATTCCCAATGACCCCTCCATACTACTTCTCTCCATCTTTCCAGATCATCTAGACCACAATAAACATAAATTACTCTCTTTCTTGCTAACAGCGGCAAGATCGGTTATCCCAAGACTTTGGAAACTCACCAGAGCCCCGTCAATCACAGAGTGGTTCCAAGAAATGCTTCACGTACAAAAAAATGGAAGAGCTTTTAGCAGAAAGCAAAACAAATCATGAAAAATATCTAGAAACTTGGTCCCCGTGGATAGCTTTTCAAAAGACAACAGCATTCTACAGTGTTAGGCGATATAGATCACCTGGATAGTCTCCCCCCACCTGTATCCTTACCCTCCCCTATCCTGACTCTAGTCCCTTACCCGTTCTTGTTACTATTAAGAAGTTTGTAGATCTTTTATTACTTAAATACTGACATGTAAAGAAGGTTAGACACATTACTCTGGAACATATTACCATCTGCGCCTTACCTGAGCATGTCACTGGTTACACACTAATGTCTGACAACTGTTTCATTGTTATTATTGATACAAGTTATTCATCTAATGAGATGTAACTTTAAATGTTATAAAATGTATGTATACCACTTTTTTCTGAAATCTTTTCACAATAAAGAATGATAAAGAAAAAAAAAAAATAAAAAATCCTACCCTCAGGATATGCGGAACCAAGTAAGATATCAATCCCACAGTCAAAAAGCCTTATCAATGGTAAGATCTGAGCATAACATTGTCAAACACATCAGCAAAATCGGATATAAAATCCATGAGATTCATATCCTGGATTCTGGACTTCAAAAACAAGTAACCAGATGAAGTGAGAACATTTATGACTCCACCCAGGAAAATGGTCCAATCAAAGACAGTACTATGCAGAGCTAATCATATAAGCCCAAGAATGACAGACATCAGCATATACAGTTTTGAGTACATAAAGTTATATCACCTCTTGTGAATTTATCCTTCCTGCAAAGTAATTCGGAGAGTCCTAAAACAAACATGGCTATCTTTTCTAGAGGATGCTCCTGTTACCAGAAATGGAGCATCCAGTTTGACCAAATCTAAACCTAGAACCAAATAAAATTGTGCGCCCAAGTGACTCTCCTGAAAGTCACTTGGGTGGTTGCAGTACTCCTGTGATGGCCTCCTGGGACAGGATTCATTTAGATTATTCTTCTACTGAGGTAAATCCAGTAGAGTATTCTTAACGATCATGGGATGGCATGGGTTTTTCATTGGTGACCTCTTTTGATGGGTACAGGAGACAGTAGAAGACAACAGAGAAGACCGAGGAGTATGAACAGGTAAAACAGAGATATATGCTCACATTTCAGTTCCCTAAAACAGAGTGCAGGGGGCTCTTCTTAAGACCTTCTTCAACTCTGTAGTGGCACCAGCCATCTTCTTTTGTGTAGTCTGTTGGGGAAGCAGCATCTCAGCTAGGGAGAGGAGCAGACTGGACAAACTGATTAGGAAAGCCAGTTCTGTCCTGGGGGGTCCTCTTGACACAGTGCAGGTGGTAGCTGAGAGGAGGAAACTGTGTAAGTTGAAGTCTATTCTGGAGAATAGCTCCCATCCCTTGCATGAGACTGTGGTGGCATTGGGGAGCACATTCAGTGACCGACTGCTTCATCCCAAGTGTGAGAGGGAGCGTTATCGTAAGTCATTCCTCCCCGCTGCCATCAGGCTGTTCAACAAACGAGGCCCAAACAGAAGTAACCTGCACCCCCCACCTAACCAGTCCCTGCAGGTCCCATCCACAGACTGAACATCAAACTGACGATCATTGCTTGTTTCTTTTTTGTCTTTTTATCCCCCTTTTCTTTTTGTTCATTTATCCCTAATATTATTGTTGTCATAGTTTGTACTTCACTCTCTGTACCCTCTCTGCTGCTGTAACGCTGTGAATTCCCCCACTGTGGGACTAATAAAGGATTATCTTATCTTAAAAGTACATTTAAGAAATTTTTCTTTGTGGGAATACCCTTTCAACATTTATGAGCTACAGGATACTCACAAGTGTGGTGCAATTTAATAAAGGGGCATGGGGAAAGGAATACAAAAGTTATCACAAAACTAAAAACTGCATGACCAGAGTGGCAAATCTGCGCATCCTCCACTGTACCTTACAGACAAATGATGACAGAAGCACAAGCACTGTTTCATCTGGGCACCAACCTAGTTCCGGATCCCAAAGACTTTTTCATGTTAAGCTTTTCCACCTGTATGCAAGCCAGGACACATTGTTAGGGGAATGTCCACCTGGCCAGGCTGATGCATGATTTATAAGATTCTCTATCACGTACAGGCGTTTCCCATTGCTCTTCCTAAGGCATTTTATCTAATCATTCCATGCAATATGCATTCACCTAGACTGGTAAACCATCTAGATTGAACAAGTACATGCTCTACAGACCTAAAGATACAGGAGATTTAGTCATTGCTAATCTTAGGCCCCACTAAAGAGCAGCTCACCTGGTGACGGTTTGGGACACGTGCCACCTTGCTAAAATTAAGTTTTAAGTAGTTCTCCCCAGTACCAATTTCAGCTGCACCTTGGGTAGTTGCGTTTTCATCTGACAATATTGTGTATTCTTCAGGTCTGGGAACCCCTACTCCCTGCTCATTCCTTAATGTACCCAGTGTTGGGCCATCCTCATTTCACTACAGACACAAAGGACATGACTGGTGGTCCTCTGGGATATCTACAATCTTCCACATTCGCTTCGACTCCTTCAGGAAGCCCTTCTCTGATCTTTCAGAGCCCTCAGCGGTGGCAGTGTTTACCCTGTGGAGATCTCACCCGAAGAACCTTTCTCCGCACTCTGCCCTCCGCGGCAGAGAGACTGTATCCGCCTCATTTGAAGGGCCATGCTTGGGCTCAGAACCACTGATCTATAATATCCTAGTAAGATCCAGTGATCAACCTCCTCCTCTTTTCCCATTGGGAATCTGATCTAAAAATAACATTCTATCCCGAACAGAAGAAATGGATTTCCACCCCGTCCTCCATCAGCTCTCAATTCCCAGAGGGCAAGGACAAATTACTTTATCGCTATTACCGTGTGCAAAACTGATTACCCGCTGTTTTCCCTACAGTTGACCACACTTTTTTGAGGTATTGAGTTGACGAGGGCGAGTTATTTCATATTTTGCGGTCTTGCACAGTATTGTCTACTTTCTGGGCCGCTTTTTCCGAGCCACCATTCTGCGTAACATTGTTTTGTTTTGTTCATTTGCCAGCATTGTGAGATCTCCACCCCGGTGTATAAACACTCTCTCCTACATTTCTGCTTATTGTTTCTCGCTCGTGCATCTCTCTACCAGGGTCCAGAGAGCGGCTCTTACAGTATCTGTTTGGTCTTCGGAGGTCAATGACTTTATGGATATAGATGACCTGACTGCCTCAGATTCCTATGAGAAGTTTTACTCTTTCTGGCTTCCCTGGACTTCATTCAAGCAATTAGGTGCCTAAGGAGATCTCTTGACTTCTGGAGACTAAATGGGGACCTACAGTTTCATCTCTGGCCGTTTCTTTGTTGTCTTGGTGGTTTCTTCTACAACGGGAGGGATTTTTCTCAGTAGGAGTCTCCATGTTATAGTGAATATAAAATTACCATACAACCCTTCCTGCAGAGGGCGGCCTGAACCGTGCAGAGTAATAATATGTGATAGAGGCTTCATGTCTCACAAGTCTCAGCGCTGGTCACAATCTCTCCTACCGGTCCACCCCTGGAACAATTCCTGGAGCTGACTCCTCCACAGATGTGACTAATCACAGGTCATACATCATCACAGGTCTTGCCTTTCCAGCAGCCCAGAGCCTGACGCTTCCCACACATGGGGCTGATACCATGACTATGACATCATCACAGGCCGTTAGATTCTCCAGCAGCCCGAGCCTGACCTTCCCAACACTGGGCTGAACATAACATGACATGACATACCCACGGTCCGTCACATATAGTCTGGAGCTCTGCAGGTGGAAGGTAGGTGTGCAGTCATATCCCATCTCTTCTGGCTTGGGGTTTCTCCTGGCCTGGGCCGGGTCACATAAGGAGGTTGGTGGTTCCTCCTGGCGGGCTGTGAGTCACTCAACCAGCAGTAGAGATGGACCTGTGACTCAGTGGAGGGGAGGGGACGACCGGGGACACCCGGAGCAATGTGCTGCAGGCGCGGTGCCCCGTGCGCAATGTGTTGAGGCGCTGGATGCCCCCGGTTAGCGCATAGGCTGCAGGCGCTGGATGCCCCGGCGCAATGCGCTGGATGCCCAGAGCGTCAATGCAGCTGCAGGCGCTGGATGCCCCCGGCGCAATGTTGCTGCAGGGTGGAGCCCCGCGCAAGTTGCTGGGCGATAGATATGTGGCGCTCCTCTCCTGACAGGAACCCCAGGAGTGCGCCATGTGCTCAACTGAGAAAGGGGGAAAGGGCTTGTATGAGGAATAGTCGGGGCTGCGGTCCGCCTGATGTGTATTCCTCCCCCCACTAGGGCTGACTCCAGGATGGAGGGGAGGAGGGGTCACTTGCCTTGTGCTAGAGGTCCGCACGCCCTTCGTATGGATCTGCAGGACAGCGGCCCCCGTCGGTAACCTACCTCCTCAAAAGCGCTGCTAGCTGGGCTTCACCACTTAGCTCCCTCAACACTGAGCAGCTCGCTGTTCCATAACAAATCACTGACTTACTAACTCCTCCCTCCTTCTTACCATAATCCTCTTGTGGCTGCTCTCACCTTACTCCTCAAGCACTGACCCCTCACTGTCTCCATAACAACCCATCTGGACTTCTAACTCATCCTTCCCTATAATCCTTTGTGTGATCTCACACCTTGGTTACGCCCCCCTTCTTTATTTGAAAAACATAAACAATACATTGCACGGTACATTCGCACATGCTGTAGGCCACCTGCATTTCTTACAAGTGCGACGGGGTGCTACATGTAACACCAGGTTCCGCAATGCTGCATGCAGGTGTCATGGGATACACCGCGGTTGCAATGTGCTGTCAGGTGATAGTGCAAGAGCTGCAGGTTGAGAATGTGGCAATTGTGCTGCAGGTGAGGATATACACCCGGTTGTGCAATGTGCTGAACGGTGATGGATACAACCCGGTGCAATGTGGTGCGGAGGTGATGAAGGGATGCGCAGTGTGGTACGGCTAGTGCTGCAGGTGATGAGAAAACCCGATGGGTTTGCAGATCACCGTTGCATTGCCGCAGGCCATGGATACACACCGGTGCAATGTGCTGGGATATAGATACACCCGGTGCAAGTGTGCAGGATATAGATACACCCGGTGCAATGTGCTGCAGGATATAGATACACCCGGTGCAATGTGCTGCAGGTGATGGATATACCTGGTGCAATGTGCTCTTTATATAATGTTTTTCGTCTTCTCGATGCTTTGTGTAAAGTCTTAAGGTAGGTTGGAATGAAGGGTAAAGATCAAAACAACTTCTTTACCCAAACAACAAAATCAGTCTCTTTCATTAAAGACCCTGCAATGTATCTATGTGACATCTCAATTCTTACATTTTCTTAAAGGGTCCCCAACATTCAACACTGATCATCGGATCTTCTCATTGTTTTCATAGGTTGATTTCACTTTTTATTTTATCTCTCTTTCTCTTCAGGATCAGACGATGGACAGAGAACGAGGGTGGAGAGAATCTCTCAGCTCACCCTAGAGATTCTCTTCTATATTACTGGAGAGGTGAGAGATTGTGATAGAGGTCACATGACATCATTATCTATGGGAATAACAGATGCTAGGACTGGAGAGGTGAGAGCATTGCTGAAATGTATGGGGGAGATTATCAATGTGTCTCTCCATAACCAGGATTACACAGTAGGAAGAAGACTCTCGTGGGCGCAGTCAGGCCCCTTGTGTATGAAGGACCGGGGGAGAACCTGCGCCCCAATCCGGCTCCTCCACCTCACCCCCTGATACATGATGACATCACATGAGCAGAAGATCCAGAAGTCACCCAACAAGATGATGGAGCTGCTGACTGGAGAGGTGACACTGCTGGGAATGTGCTGGGACATTATACAGTAACGCTATGAAGGGATGCTGGGTGATGACGGGATCATTGTGTGTGTCAGGTTCCTATAAGGTGTCAGGATGTGGCTGTCTATTTTCAGCGAGAGGAGTGGAGGTATTTAGAAGGGACCAGAAGATGTGTACAAGTACGTCATGAGGAGATGCCCCAGGCCCCTACATCATAGGTAATCGACAGGACTAAACTCACAGTCCTATTCTATTATCTGTATGGAAAGAGAGAATTCAGTCTCTGGATGTTTCCTACAGGTAGAATCAGTAAGAGACATCAAGAGAGAGATGTCCCAGTCCTCTCTTCTACCACAGGATTGTTCAGGGAAGAAAATATGTCCACAGGATCATCAGGTAGATGGGAGTAAGACTCATGATATATTCTCGTGATCTGCGGAGGATATTAGTTCCTAAAATCTGTCAAAAAAGTTGTCTTTTTTGTAAAATCCCTGTCCCATGTGTTCTGAGGCATGAGACAGCTAAACCTTCAGTGTGACTTTTCCATCGTTCTGGTGACTTCTTACAATATTTGTTCTCAGTTTGTGTATCAGGATGAAGAGTTGAAGAAAATATCTGCCCCAGAGACATATGTGAGGGGCGATGAGCAGTTGTAAGAGGAGATTCCTACAGGAACTGCCCAGGTGAGTAGTAACCATAGATATAAGCAGACGAGTGATAACACAATACAGAAACAGGAGGCATAGACTAAGAAGCTGGAAGGTGGGAGCTATGAGGGTCAGAAGATACTGTCACCGGATCCTCGGAAGGAAGAGGCTGAGATGTTACATCAGTAATATACGAACTTATGGGTAAGGCAGGAAAGTCATAACCACCCATGGGAGACAAGAAATGCTGCCTGTCCCCGGATTGCTGATATCACACCAAATGTCTGGATACATCTTCGAGTTTTGCTTATTAACACACCACATGTTACGGTTATATTTTATAATTGTTTTATTCCCTGCAGGAATGACAACACCAGGAGCTCAGAAGGAACATCAGACTAACCCCACTCATAACGCTTTGCTTTTCTTCAAACAACAATCACCCCCAACATTTCCTCTCAATGCTTATCATCAATGTTGCCACGCAGGTGAGCAAGCTAGTCCATTCTAGTACATCTGAAGTCAAATGGATAAATATCCCAGACTAGTTACTCCCGAGCCTTTCCACACACAAGATCTGTCATCTGATCCTATACATGGGTACCTTGTCTACTGACTTCATCAGGAAGTGTTAACATCAACTACTGTATAGAACGTGGGAAACAATGTAATGTTATAGCAGATCTTCAGCAAAGTCACAAGGAAAAGAAGCAATTTTACTGTTTAGAATGTGGGAAATGTTTCAACAGGAAAACTGTTTTTGTAATACACCAGAGAATTCACACAGGGGAGAAGCCATTTTCATGTTCAAAATGTGGGAAATGTTTTAATAGGAAACCTGCTCTTGTTATACACCAGAGAAGTCACACAGGGGGGATGTTTTCATGCCTAGAATGTGGGAAATGTTTTAACCAAAACTCAGAACTTGTTAGACATCAAAGATCTCACACTGGGGAGAAGCCATTTTCATGCACAGAATGTGGGAAATGTTTTACTCAAAAATGCCATCTTGTTAAACATCAACGAATTCACACAGGGGAGAAGCCATATTCATGTTCAGAGTGTGAGAGATGTTTTACCTCCAATGAGAATCTTGTAAGACATCAAAGAACTCACACAAAGGAAAAGCAATCTTCTTGTTCAGAAAGTGAGAACCGTTTTAGCTTAAAATCAGATCTTGTAAGACATCAAAGAAGCCACACAAAGGAAATTCCATATACATGTTCAGAATGTGGGAAATGTTTCAGCCAGAAATCACATCTTCAACGGCATCAGAGAAGTCACACAGGGGAGAAGCCATTTCCTTGTTCAGATTGTGGAAAATGTTTTTCTCGGAAATCCCATCTTGTTATACATCAGAGAATTCACACGGGGGAGAAGCCATTTTCATCTTCAGATTATTTGAAATATTTTGCTCAGCAATTGGATCTTATTGACCATCAGAAGTCCTCACACAATGTTAAAGCCGAATTCACATATTGAATCTGGAAATGTTGAAGCCACAGATCACATCATTTTACGTAATCAAAAAAAACTCCTCCAATACTGTGCAAGTATGATGTAATAAAAGGAAAGTTGACAATAATTTATAGTACTTAGATCTTTAATAAATGTGAAGCCTCCGTCACTGTCTCTGTCTGGAGAAATCAAGGTTTAATCACCGGAGGCAACAGGGCTTTTTTACTATGATAACTGTCAATCTGTGGAATAGCCTGCCTCAGGCGCTGGTCACAGCAGGGACAGCGGAGAGCTTCAAGAAGGGTCTAGATGCCTTTTTACACCTAAATAACATTGATGGTTATGTTATATAGAATTGTTTCTCCTAAATCCCTTCCTCATCGAATCCCATCCTCGGTTGAACTTGAAGTGTCTTTTTTTTCAACCGTATGAACTAATCATCAGCAGATGTTTGATTGCAAAAAAAACTTCCTGCCATAAGTTTGTCTTGTGCTAAAATATATTATTCTGTTTGTCTCTCTTCTGCTGTTTTATATATAACATTCAGATATTGTGCCCTAAATGAATGCCAGGCCAGGTCCTGACTGGCGTAGATTTTGCCTATAACATGTAAATTCGGTGGGATTGGTCATTACCAGCCCACTCTGCTGCCCCCCTACCCCCCAAAACCCGTAAAGGCGAAGGTCGCATTGCCATCAAAGGAAAGTCTTAGGCCCGTTCCACACTTGCGAGTGTGATGCGAAGAACTCGCATCACACTCGCAACGCATGCTGCCGGGATCGTATAGCCTGAACGCTGCACACCGGGAGTGAACTGACATGTTGGATTCGGGCCGTGCAATCCCGGCAGCATGCGTTGCAAGTGTGGAGCAGCAGTACTCTAGATGAACATAGAAAGTCACAGCTCAATATTCATAATAGCTTCTCTGACATTGCCTGCCACTGATTGGACAGTATGAGAGAATATTGGGACTGATATCTCCGCAATTGGGGGATCCAGGAAGAAAATTCAGAGTGTCCTTGAATCTGTGTATCTGCCATTATTGAATGCTCATCTCCGCATGTGTAAGATGGTGAAGGTCCTCTTTAAATGTAGTTTAGGGACATTAAAATTCTTTATAGTGTCCTGTAATATTCTTTTCAAATACGTCTATGGGGCGACACCGGAAGGACTGAGGGTAATTCTTCTAGAAATGTTTCTCTTGTCGTCATCCAGGTTGCAGAATACAGGACACAAAATACTTGCATGGTTTATCAGTCACGTGTCCATGGCAGTAAGTCATGAGATTATGTGGTCAGGCGGTTTCCATCATCACCAGTAGCTCTTCATATGTCATTATCCACGTGTCGTGTGTGCGTCTTCCATATGTGAGAACCCTCGGAACAGTCCGGGCCGTGAGAGCTGTCCTGAGACGGGAGAGAGCCCTTCATGACTCTATTTGCCAGTCATATATAGTACTAAAGTTGTGTCTTGTAGTGTTGGATGTCTAGTGTCCAGGATCGGCTCCAGGTTTCAGTAGGCCTCTGGGAGACAGAGCCTCAGTGGGCCCCTTTAACGTGAACTCACCTGGCGGCATTAAAAATTCTGAAACTTATACAATCTCCTGTTCCCTTAAATATGAACTAGTTTATCATCCCAAACAGCTCCTCATGGTTACTATATATATAAATCCCCCTTACCCCCTATGGAATCCTTATGTATGTACATCCGTATACGGGCCCCCCCCCAGCCGCTCTGGGCCCCGCCACTTCCACGGGTATGCCCAGTGCTTGCCCCTGCCCTGCTAGTGTCTCTATATATGGTATGTACTTTATATTTAGGCTTGATGTAACATCCCTTTATATCAATATAGATTTTGTGTCAGCAGTGTCTACAGTGTCTGTAGATAAATAATATTTAACACCTCTCCTGGCAGCCGTTGTTTTAACTAACTTCTAAAACCTCAGAAGTGGCAGTGTTGAGCCAATGGAGATCTCTTACCTCCACACCTGTGAAACTGTCTCCACCTCATTTGAAGGAATATGTTTGGGCTCAGAACCCCTGCACCACTCTCTATCTCTCATGTACAATATTCTGCTTAAAATCTGTAATCGATCTCCACCTCCTCATCTGTCTCATTCGGGAATCTGGTCTAAAAGTAACCTCTCTGGAACAGAGTTTCACCCTTTCTCACGAGACAACCATCTCACTTTGGCTGTAACTCTGTCCTGGTGGTTTCCTCTTCGACGGAAAGGATTTTCCTCAGTTGAAGTCTCTGTGTCATAGTGAATCTATAGTGTTAATGATATATTCCTCTACGGCGGCCATCTTGGAGCAAGAGAACCAAACAGAAGGTATTTTAAGTATTAGCCTGGGTCAAGCACTGTCCAGCTAAGGTCATGATTCAAACGTCATTTCTATGTAACCTGTTTGCTCGCCTGCCAGCTAATTCCCTTGACATTTAATGAGAAGCTAGTCTGTCCTTCATCCTTCGTTTTTGGTGCTAGCGCCAGCTTATCTCCTTCTTCTCAGGGAAATTAGTATAAACATGTCTGCGTACAAGGCCTATTAACCTTTTCTGAGAATGTGCTGGTAAATTCATTATGGCCAATAGCATTACAGTATTCTTATCTCCTTTTTCACGCCCCCCAATGCTGCTTTTTCTGTTTTTATATATACGACTGTGGTTTGGAAATGAACAGTGTGATTTAAGTGCAGCTGAAAACCGTGTCTGCATCTTGGGTTTGTTCTCTCCTCCTGGTACCGGGAGCCATGAAAGAATTAATTCGAAAGTCACCTTTACAACATGAAGGACTGTTTTGAGTCCTAGATAAAAAATCTCTAACAATAGTTACCATAAACCCTTCCTGCAGGGGGCGGCCTGAGGAGGTGTCACATCTCTGCTGTATCATCAAATCAGGCAAATATATAATGATATCATCACGATACACAACGAGCAGAGTAATAAGAGATTACAATGCGTCTTCTGGGTTCTGTCGGTGTCCATTATATCACTAGAGGCTTCATACAGAGGAAGAGACCAACACAAGTCTCAGCGCTGGTCACAACTTCTTCTCACATGGCCCCGCCCCTAGCAACACTTCCTGGAGCCTGACTCCTCCCACACATGTGACTAATCACATGGTCATTACATCATCACAGGTCCTATAGCTTCTCCAGGTCCTGACTCCTCCCACACATGGGGCTGATCACATGACTATGACATCATCACAGGTCCTGTCACATATATCTGGAGCTCTGCAGGTGGAGGTAGGTGTGTAGTCACTTCCATCTCTCTGGCTTGGGGTTTCCTCCTGGCCGGGGGTCACCTATGAAGGGATCTGGGTGATGACGGGATCATTGTGTGTGTCAGGTTGATACAGATAAAGATATCATCACGATACACAACGAACAGAGTAATAAGAGATTACAATGCGTCTTCTGGGTTCTGTCGGTGTCCATTATATCACTAGAGGAAGAGACCAACACAACTTCTCCTCACATGGCCCCGCCCCTAGCAACACTTCCTGGAGCCTGACTCCTCCCACACATGGGGCTGATCACATGACTATGACATCATCACAGGTCCTGTCACATAAATCTGGAGCTCTGCAGGTGGAGGTAGGTGTGTAGTCACCCGGGGGACATTTATCAGTGACCCCTCACGTCCATCTCTCTGGTACTTTCCACGAGAATCTCATCCATCCCTGAGTATCCGCTCACTATACAGAGAAAGTGGGAACCATTATATTGTTAAAGCCAATCATCAGAAAAATCACACGGAAAAGAAGCAATTTATCTGCTCAGATTGTGGAAAATCTTTTAGCAGAAAACAAGCTCTTGTGAGACATCAAAATATTCACACAGGGGACAATTTGTTTTCATGTTCAGAATGTGGAAAATGTTTTACTCAAACACATCATCTTCTTAAACATCAACAAATTCACACCGGGGAGAAGCCATTTGTATGTTCAGAATGTGGAAAATGTTTTATAGCCAATACAAACCTTGTCAGACATCAAAGAATTCACACAGGGGAGAAGCCGTTTTTATGTTCAGATTGTGGGAAATGTTTTACCGAAAAATCAGATCTTGTAAGACATCAAAAAAGTCACCCAGGTGGAAATCCATTTTCATGTTCAGAATGCGGGAAAGGTTTTACAGCCCACTCAAGTCTTGTTAGACATCTAAGATCTCACACCGGAGAGAAGCCGTTTTCATGTTCCGAATGCGGGAAATGTTTTTTCCAGAAACCACATCTTAATCGACATCTGATAAGTCACACAGGGGAGAAGCCATATTCATGTTCAGACTGCGGGAAATATTTTGCTCGGAAATCAAATCTTGTTCAACACTACAAGTCCTCACACGGTGGAAAAGACGAACAATGTTATTAATATGTGAAACGTTGAAGTTACAGATAACATAGTTTTTCTAAATCATGAAAAAAACCAAGGACAAGTATGATGCCATACAAGAAAAGTGGACAGATATTTATAGTACTAAGTCGTACGTTTTTAATGATTGTGAGATCTGAGAACATGTTATGAATCGGCGCCGGGAATACATTTCTCCTGCTGTTATGCAAATGGAGAAGACAATAGGTAGAAATGATAATTCGCAAAACAACTCCTATAAAGAAATGGTTCTGTAGTTGGTGACCGCAGACCATTTCTCTATTCTCACCCTTTTTGCCTGTTGTTTCTGTCATGTTGTCATTGCTCTCGTACTTGGAGGAATAATGAGGCAGTGTCTACAACCCACAGAAGTTGTTCATCTAGTGCAGCTCATGCAGGATGGCACATAAATATTAGCTGTGGCAAGAAGGTTAGCTGTGTCCGTCAGTCCAAAGTATTGTGCAGATGCTAGGAGATAGGGTAGTACACTAGGAGACATGGAAGGGGCCGTAGTTGGGCTCCATTCCTGCAGCAGGACAGCCACCTTTTCCTTTGTGCAAGAAGGAACAGAGAGAAGCAGTAGCGAAGCCCCGTAAAATACACCTCAACACCGTGCAGGGAGATTGGAATTTGCCAGAGGACATCAAGATTGGCAGATGTGACCTTAGCACCCCATGCTCATCACGAATGTGACAGCTATGACAGTTTTCAGACGCTGTGGAGAACGTTCTGCTTCCTGCAAGACCCTCTGACATTACCAGTTTGGCATTGGGTCAGCAGTGGTGTGAGTAGGCATTTCTTTGGAGGGCCGCACAGTCCTGCATATGTTAACAAGAAGTACCCCGAGTGCCGTTAGATCTTGGGTAACAATGAATGGGTTTGTCATTATAACCATGCTCTCAAAACTGCCCTGGATGAGGTGGCAGAACCTTTTGACACATATGGCTGGTTTTCGGACTATGCATTTCACTGAAACTGCGCTTTCTAAAGTCTTCAATGATCTTCTCACTGCTAAATCCAAAAGGGACTATTCTCTTCTCATTCTTCAGGATATAAAAATAGGAGAAGGGCAACAATTCCAGGTCTCAAGTCACAGAGACTAACTGGTAGTGGTGGGTGCACGCTACTGATGATCCAGGTACAGAGATCCCCCCCAAAAAAACATAAAAACAAGGAATCTGCAGCACTCCAAATCATGAAGAAAATAGTCTTTCATTATTCGCCTAATGGCGTAACAGCAACGTTTCACAATGGAGCACATTTACTTATAGTGCACCGAAAGTGCATTGTCCGATGAAAATGCACCGTGCGCGATTCACTAAGATCGTGCACCCCATATCCTGCATGTGTCGCTTCCCCACTCAGGTCCAACAGAGTTCACCCTCTTTTTAGTGGTGCATCTAAGTGCTAGGGCTTGCGACACAATTTGAAAGTTAAATCCTGCACTCAATCCGAATCAGTTGGACAGTCCGACGGCGCGCCTCCCCCTAATTTGTTTTGCATGGAAGCCAGCGCAGGTGCGCCACAAAGGGATTACGTGTACCAAATACCTGTTCAAGAAGGTGTATAGTCCGATGAAAAAGGTCAGCGACCCTTTGTAAATGAGCCCCAATGAGTTCTCAAGTGCAGCTACTACCTTGTTTTTACTCATTGTTCTGGATCTTTTGGCAGCATTTGATACTGTGGACCTTCGGCCTAAAGGACTCTTTGTGCTCTTGGTTTTCTTCTCTCTCTCTGACTGCACTGTTTCTCTTTCTCTCACTGTTGAGGTTCCTCAGAGCCTAATCCCAGGCCCAATTCTGTCTCTATGCCCCCATATGAAAAGCATCAGCACATTTGGTTTTCAGTATCCTCTTTATACTGATGACACCCAACTATATACTTCACCCTGCCTTCTGCAGAACACCATCTTGGGCCCTGACCCCTCTTTTCATTGTATATTCAATCACTTGCACACTCTTGCTGAATGCATCTCAAAAACATTTCTAGAATGCGCCCATTTCTTAAAATTTAAACCTCTAAAATCGAATTATCGCTTTGATTCACTCTCATCTAGACAAGTGTACCTACCAACTAATCATTCTTACCCTAAACTGTCTCCACTACAATCTATTCTTAATGCAGCAGCCAGACTGGTCTTTCAGTCCAAACACTACATAAATGCTTCCAGTCTGTGCCAGTAACTGCATTGGTCCCCATCTCTACGTCATTACACTCCAATTTCAAAGTTCCCCTCATGCACAGTCTGCCTGTTAGTTTGGCATTGGCGAGCATGGCGAGCCCTACAGGTGCATGGTACATGCATCAGTAATGTGCATGGCGCTGTTATGTTTGAGAGCTAGTCGGCCGTGCACTGCGGAAGTAGTGAGGTAGGGCTGGGGACAGTGTTTTGGGGCTTGGGTCCAAGGCAGAGCATCCGTGATGAGGCGGGCAGAGCTTGACTGGATCGGAAACCTCTCCCGCCTCATTGACTGGATAAATGAACAACGACAAGAAGAACAAAAGTTGTTTTGATCACACAACAGCAACGCAGAGTAACAGGATTAGAAGCATTAAGATGACTCAATAGCATTCTCTAAGGTACTGTCTGGGGTTTGTTTAGCTGGTCGGCGGTGACAGGTTCCCTTTAAACTAATCCCCCCTCATCCACAAAGCTCTGCAGAGTGCTGCTCCTCCTTACCTCTCCTCTCATTTCAGGCTATCGCCCAGCCCATACTCATTGATCGGCCAGTGATTTTAGGTTATTTTCTTTTTTAATTTGAACCTCCCAACCGGCTCTTAAATTCCATGTCTTTATACTAAACCCATCTCTTTAGACAGGCCTATCGCACTTCCTAACTGCATGAAACTTCAACTCTCTTTACTAACCCATCCTGTGTCCTCCATCTGTTATCCGGCAAACACCAGGTACCAAGCTGCAGGTTTCTTTAAAAACCACTTGAACATGGACACTGTATATAGCATGGCGGCTGATGGCTGGTTCAAGCAGCAGCATTTTTATTTAATAAATAATTTTTATGCTCTTCCTTTATAAAGAATGGCTGGACCATTATAGAAGCTCTTATACCTTTTGTGTCACCCCCTCACCCTCATAGACTGTAACCAGGGTCCTCACTCCTATTGTTTTATATGGAATATGATGACGCTATATAAATAAATATTATTCTCATATTATTGTTGAAATTCAAGTTGGACAGATTTGGTTGAACAATGGGAAAAAACTTTTTTTCGGGACCTGGACTTGATTGCGAACTTGAAACCAAACGCAAAAGTTGAATTAATGGGAACCCAAATTTATTTAACATGCAAAAAATGGCTGTAAAATGGGGGTCGGAAAGGGTCGAGGGCTACAAAGTCGGGGTAATAACAGGGCAAGTCGCCTTACCAAAAATTGGAGAGAAAAATTAAATTTACCAAGAAATAAAAAAATACAATGCTATAAATGGCAATGCACTTGAAGATGGTACAGATAGTCATGAGTGGATCCGCATTCTTCGTGGAGGAGGCTGGTAGAAGGACAGTGAAGGGCAGCTGGAAATTGTAAAAACTATGCGTCCAACTCTCATCATGTTCTTTCTGCAATGTCCGGCCCAAACTCTCAGCAACCGGAATTGAACTCAGAATGTAAATCCAGTTCCTGAATGTTTGGGCTGGACGTTCTGGCTAGCACACAATGCAAGTTTGATGCGAATTGGATCAAACTTGCTCGTGAGCAACAGGCCTTACCCCATAAACCTTCCTCCACACTTTTAGACCCTCCAGCAACTTTTAGACTGTATCTACTGCATTTGTGCAAAGGACCCCTGCACCACACTCTATCCCTTTTCTATAGTATCCTACTCATACCCCATGGCCAACCTCCTGTCCTGGGAATATGATCTAAACATAACCTTCTCTTCCAAATAGAAGAAATTTTAACCCTTGCTCCCATGACCACCTAAAAGCTCTCACTTCCAAGAGGGCAAATACAAATTACTATCTGGCTGATACCATGTTCCAACCTGATTACACACTGTTTATCCTGAATTGTGGAACCCAAAATTGTTGTAGGTTTAAGGCTACCTGCACAAAGCGGCCCATATTTATCAAAACAAGTGCAGCCTGCCTGTGGAGTGTGCCGACTGAGGCAGATTCATCAAAACCGGCACAGGTCTACATGAATTTGGCAACCCCTGCACTGCTCCGGAAGAGGGCACTGATATTTTTGGTGCACCTTGTCAATACTGCAGAATTGTGGCACAGATCAGTAATAAAATCCGTGCACGGACCGATTGAGCAGGAAGAGCCCCTTTTGGTGCACATTTTATCTGTCTTGTTGGAGACATAGCAGCCGCGACACACAACTGACACTTCATAGATACACGTGCATCAGTTTCCATGCTCTTTTCAGCGCAATGTCAGACAGAAAACTGGCGCAGACACTTTATAAATGTGGGACAGCATGCTTTTATACAGGACATAAAGTGTCGGTATTTGCGTTGAGTATGCAATCAGTAACTTATCTGTAGGGTCAAAAACACAGTCCGTGTGTCATCTGCTTCTGCAGATCTGCAAAATTCAAAGCAGGCTGGTCAATGGTGTAATTGGCTAAAATATAAGCCCAAGGTCACATGATGTTTCCTAGAAATAGATGCAAAAACGGACTGTACACGGATTACACGCACTTCACAACTGAGAGTAGTCTGTCTCCTATAGATTTCCATTTTTTCCAATAGGACTGGACCTGATGAGTAAATGTCCAGGAATAGGGAAATTCTCACGTGGGACGATCCGTCGCGAATAAACAGGAACTAAAAAAAATATGCAATGAGGACATGTCAAACGTAAAAAAAAATCCTAAAAAGCATGTATGCAGGTAACACACGTCTCAGCGTTGATCCTCACATGGCCCCGCCCCTAGGAACACTTCCTGGAGCCTGACTCCTCCCACACATATGACTAATCACATGACTATGACATCATCACAGGTCCTATAGCTTCTCCACCCTCGAAGCCGGACTCCTCCCACACATGGGGCTGGTCACATGACTATGACATCATCACAGGTCCTGTCACATATATCTAGAGCTCTGCAGGTGGAGGTAGGTGTGTAGTCACCGGGAGACTTTGTCAGTGACCCCTCACTTCCATCTCTCTGGCTACCAAGTGATAGGACATATGCTCAAATTAAAGGGGTTGTTAATTAGCAATGTGGCAGGGGGGGCTGTTTATTTTGTTTATTAAACAATCACATGACTATTTATCATGCCGTACATTAGTATTAGTAGATGTGTTAGATGCTGAAGAAGGTTGTGACATGGGGAAGTCACCGGCTGTTGTGCTGCAAATGTGATCCCAGAAGCTACCAAGATAAGAAGGGTCATTTATGGAAAGTGCTTTTACTAAACATGAGAGACTGGGGCCAATGATTCTAATAGCAATGGAGTCACAAGAAATACAGCAGGAAATTCAGAATTTGGAGAAGTTGATTTTTTGTTCAACGATAAATGTAAATTCTTGTTCATGGAAAAATAAGACCTAGTGCCTCTTTAGGAGCCAAAATTAATGTAAGACACTGTCTTATTTTCAGGGAAACAGGGTATCATACTGTAAGTTCATCTCAGAGGAGCCGCTGTAGTGCCAGGAAATGTCACATATGGGTCATGGTTTCCATCCTGAATATGTCTGTCTGAATTGGCCTCTAGCACTAAATTTATCAAGTTCTCTTCTAGACGTCAGGATTTTACACCAATTTCATTTCCTTTCAGGATCAGACAATGGAGAGATACACGAGGGTGGAGAGAATCTTCCAGCTCACCCTAGAGATTCTCTTCCATCATCACAGGTCCTGTCACTATATTCTAGAGCTCTGCAGGTGGGTAGGTAGGTGTGTAGTCACCGGGAGACTTGTCAGGACCCCTCACTCCCATCTCTCTGGCTACCAAGTGATAGGACATATGCTCAAATTAAAGGGGTTGTTAATTAGCAATTTGGCAGGGGGGGGGGCTGTTTAATCACATGACTATTATCGCCCTGTACATTAGTATGTAGATGTGTTAGATGCTGCAGAAGGTTTGTGACATGGGGAAGTCAGCGGTGTTGTGCTGCAAATGTGATCCCAGAAGCTACCAAGATAAGAAGGGTCATATTATGGAAAGTGCTTTTACTAAAATGAGAGACTGGGGCCAATGATTCTAATAGCAATGGAGTCACAAGAAATACAGCAGGAAATTCAGAATTTGGAGAGTGATTTTGTTCAACGATAATGTAAATTCTTGTTCATGTAAAAATAAGACCTAGTGCCTCTTAGGAGGCCAAAATTAAGTAAGACACTGTTCTATTTTCAGGGAAAACAGGGTATCATACTGTAAGGTCATCTCAGAGGAAGCGCTGTAGTGCCAGGAGGAATGTCAGATATGGGTCATGGTTTCCATCCTGAATATTCTGTCTGAATTGGATCCTAACACTAAATTCATCAAGTTTTCTTAGACATCAGGATTTTACACCAGTTTCATTTCCTTTCAGGATCAGACAATGGAACAGAGACACGAGGGTGGAGAGAATCTTCCAGCTCACCCTAGAGATTCTCTTCTATATACTGGAGAGGTGAGAGATTGTGATGAGGTCACATGACATCATTATCTATGGGAATAACAGATGATAGGACTGGAGATGTGAGGAGATTCTGGAAATGTATGGAGGGAGATTTATCAATGTGTCTCTCCATAACCAGGATTACACAGTAGTGAAGAAGACCTCTAGTGGGCGCTGTCAGGCCCCTATGTATGAAGGAGGGGAGAACCCTGAGCCCAATCCCGGCTCCTCCACCTCACCCCCTGATACATGATGACATCAATGAGCGAGAAGATCCTAGAAGTCAACCCACAAGATGATGGAGCTGCTGACGGGAGGGGTGACACTGCTGGGAATGCTGGGCATATACAGTAAGCTATGAAGGGATCTGGGTGGTGACGGGATCATTGTGTGTGTCAGGTTCATAAAGGTTGTAGGATGTGGCTGTCTATTTCTCCAGGAGGAGAGTGGGAGTATTAGAAGGACACAAAGATGTGTAACAAGGACGTCATGATGGAGGACCACCAGCCCCTCACATCAGCAGGTAAAGACAGGCTAATAAACCACACGTCCTTCATTATCTGTATGGAAAGAAGGAATTCAGTCTGGATGTTCCTACAGGGTAGATCCAGTAGAGGACATCACGGAGAGATGTCCCAGTCCTTCTTCTACCACAGGATTGTCAGAGCAGAAATATGTCCACAGGACATCAGGTACCTATTTAGTTTGGGCAATATTAGTTCAAGGGGAGTTTTGGACACTCCTTTAATGTCATCTCTATTGATCTGGTGACTTCTTTAAATATTTGCCTCTCAGTTTGGTATCAGGGTGAAGATGTAAAGAATATTACTGCCCCAGGACATATCTGAGGGGCGAGGATGAGCTGATGTAAGGTGGAGATTCTACAGGAACTGCCCAGGTGAGTAGTAACCACTAGATAGAAAAGCAGAAACGAGTGATAACACAATACAAGAACATGGAGACATAGGGGCAGATTTTCAAGTAAGAATGTGATTAGTGCCCACAGCAACCAATATAGCTCAGCTTTATTTTACAGCAAGTATCTAAATTGGACTAAGGGGAGGGATACAATCAGACTCTAATGGTGACAAGCTTATAGGCAGCACATAATCAGAGAGAGGTTCACACATGAGGAGACAGGTTAGAGGCTTACAATGACGGCTGTGTGTCTACAGTTCACAGCTCTGTGCTACTGCTAGCAGATTTATGAAGTGGTACTGTCACAATAACAAGAAGCAGTGTGAGCTGCCGTCACCAGCAGGAAGCAGGTGGTGCAGCTGCAGTCACATGCAGGAAGCAGTGTGGAGCTGCAGTCACATGACAGGAAGCAGTGTGAGCTTTTTTTTGGGCAGTACAATGACAGGAAGCAGTGTGAGCTGCAGTCACATGACAGGAAGCAGTGTATGCTGCAGTCGCATGACAGGAAGCAGTGTGAGCTGCCGTCACATGACACTCCGAGTTGTACTCACGGATAGAAACAAAGTCTATTTGACCATCGTTCCTCATTGTTCGGCAGCCCGCTCAGACCTGCCTTCTGTCTGGGGAAGAGAAAGGTTAATAGACACTAGTGCCTTAGTAGTTGACTGTAAAATATTCATTAGTTGTTAAAACAATTCTCTAGCATGTATCGAGGGAGAGCGGCATGAGATTCCAGCCCAAGTCGAGTTTTCGCCAATCGGAACAGCTTTCTGATCCTGTAACTCTTTATGTATAATCAACATTTAATGACACATATAAACAAACAAAGCATCGCCCAAGCTACGGGCCACGAAGGACCAAATTGAATGTTATAAACTGCACATGAAACATTGATGGCCCACCGGGGGAACAAAAGATGTCTGAATAGACATGTATCACTACATATCACTACAGGCAACAGTATCGTAAAAGCCCCCCCCCCCCAAAAAAAAAATTAACTGGCTTGGGGTGAACATCACAGCAATAAACAAAGAAGAAAAGGAGTGTAAGGGTTTAAAGCGGATTCTTGTAGCCATTCAACCAGTGTAGGGGACAGGGCTCTTCCAATGACTACGTTTAACGGTTTGTGCAGCCGCTAGGAAATGCCGAGGAAGATCCTTCATGACTGAGGATATGGTGCCCAGCAGGATAGAGAGTAATGCCAGTTGGGGTGAAGCCTGGACAGCCTTAACAGTTACTGTTCTGTAAGTGTGAAATACCATGGCCCAGAATAATTGAAGTACAGAGCATCTCCACCATATGTGAAGAGTCCAGCCCACCTCTGCAGCGCACCTCCAGCAAGTCTTAGGGACTTCCAGGTATATTGAGTAGGAGGGGACACATCTACCACCAGGACAACAATTTGTATTTTTTTTCTTGGGCGCTGCAAGGCAAGGCCATCTTGTGGGAGAAAGGAAGGACTTCTCCCATTTGTCATTGTAATGCCAGTCAACAATTCAGTCTTCCACGCTTCTACAATCCCTAGTCTACCTGGGGATGATCCTTCTAGCATAATGCTGTACAGTTGGGAGAGAGCATGTGCTGGTGGGGATGCATGTCTAAACAGGCCTTCAAACTCTGAGGCCTTCAATCCCCTCTGTGGGGGAGGAGCCAAATTTTTCAGCACCTGAATCTTTCTTCAAAAAGAGGCCAATTGCTGTTATTCAAGCCAGGATAAAATCACGTCATTGGTGGAGTCCCATTATGGCAATGATGTATTACCAACTGTCTGACCTGACCTGATGTCACTGGCTATCTCCCAGCAAAGTAACCTATATCTGTCATTTCCTGGCGGGAAGAATGTCAGTACGGCATCTAAAGCCATGCTGTCTGTTTCTGTTAGGGAGTGAGTGCAGTATGATGAGCCTCCACTCTGTATCGGGTGTGGGGCCATATCAGAGAACTAACCATTCATATTATACAGCTCCTGATAATATTGTTCAAAGACCTCAGAATTGGCAGCTGGGTCATGTGTCACCTGGCAATCCATCCAACAATCCATTGGTGTATGTCAGCCATACAGACGGCGTCTTTAAGTAGATTGTTTGTTTGATTAATGCAAAGCAGCTTAGGGCCACGCATAACAACACTTAGTAAGGGGAAAAAGCAATGAGTCCTTTGTAAGGGACGATTCAATATACCATCGCCAAAAGTAGAAGAAATTATTATCCTCTTAGTGCTGCGGATCTCAGTCTGGAGGAGCGGCTTCCGGCCTCTGGTGTCTTCTGGTTCTGTTATGGCTACAGGGGCCCTTTGAGCATGAGGCGGTTGTTACCCCTGCATATCCGGCGGGAGTTGGATGGTCAATCAGTCAGTGATCTCTACAGGCGGTAGATTCAATGCTCTTATGACAGGCGAAACTTCTCCAGGGTATCACACAAGATGAAACGTCCCAGCCCGCCAGATTTGGAGTTGGAAGGGGAAGTCCTAGGTGTACAGAATAATTACGGCCTAACTTAAGTCATGTGGGGCCTAGGGACCTGTGGGCACGATCTAGTTCCAAAGACAAGTCTGACCAACCCCCGGACACCGTTGAACACTTGATTAAGCCTGGTGTCCGGTCGGTTAGGCTCAACAGACTCATAGATTCCCCCAAACCCGAGTGTTTTTTCTCCTCCCCCCATTCTCTGCATCGTCTATCAAATCTGGCAAGTATTGAAGCTGCAGAGAAGGAGTAGCTGGAGTATTCTCATGGCTAACATTCTTTAAACCTTGGTCCGCAGTAAGGCCAAAGCATATTTTGAGAGTGATGTTTGTCTACTTGTAGTATGTGCCTTTCAGGAGAATTATAACTGGTAGCTCGATCCAGAAAAACGAAAGGCCTCTGGTGGGACGGACAGGCCTTCATAGTGAGCATGTGCAATTAAAGAGTTGCCCATACAGCTATGACAGGTGCTGGCAGGCACTGAGACAGAGGCCTGTGGCTCCTAATACATCTAGGGACAGTGGTCTCTTGCTGCCCACTAGAAAAGGGTCTCATGTCTCCTGATCTAAGGAGGGGAAAAAGCGCTGGATCCTAGGCGCCGAAGCAACCGTCGGGGTATCTGCTGGGACCTCAGACCCCGTTTTCTTTATCCTCACCCCCATGGATGCCTTAGTAGATGCTGGTGAGTGTTGGTCGGGTAGATTGGTGCAAGGACAGAGCGGAGCTTAGAACAGATAGGTCCTCTCTTCTCCATAGCCAGGCCACGCCCCCAATTTAAACTCTCTAATTTGCAAAACAGTCACAATCTGAACAGGGAAAAGCTGTGAAGAAAGTGAATTTAGTAGTAATAAAATTAATAAAATTCCTTAGTATACCTTTAAAATAACTGCACTAAAACTCAATACATAACAATTACGGTATATGTATTGAGTTTTTTTTAATGAATTTTATTACTACTAAACAGCTTTCTCCTGTTCAGATTGTGAACATTTTAAAAATTTAAAGAGTTAAAACTACAAAAGGTGGGATAGGATCAGGAAGCCTCCATGTCCCTGATGAAGCCTTTCTGATTGGCGAAACTCGAGTTGGGCTGGAGTCTCGTGCCGCACTATTTGGACACTTGTTAGAGGAGGATTGTTTTAACAACATTGTTTAAGGCTTTTTAAAAATACATTTTACTGTGATATAACTAAGATATATTCTACCGTCAACTACTTAGGTGCTGCACTAGCGTCTGTTCCCCTTTTTCTTCTCGGGGCAATGAGGAGCGATAGTCGAATTGACTTTGTTTCCGGAGGACCGGCTCCCCAGTGACACACTCAGTGTTGTGGATTTCGACTTGGCGTGAATGTGTAGCTGGCTAACCTAATGTCTCGTCCTTAATCCTAATTGTGGGAATGAGATACTGCTTTCATGTATATAATTGAGGAATCGTAAGTCGCAGGAGAGACATATTTTGTGAAGTTAAAACTGTATGTGCACCTTGGACTGTTGCACCTTCTTTCTCTAGCTCCAACCTATTGAATTTTACACCTGTGTTCACACTACTACAAATTTGAGGTAGGAGTGATTTAAATTTATCCAAATTTTTATAATCTGTTTTATTCCTTGCAGATGATACCAGGAGCTCAGATAAACATCTGATATCATCACATGTTACAGCAGGTGATGGTTGTATCACACCAAATACATCTGAAGATCGTGTCAATATGCCATATGTACCTTCAGACCTTTACACACAAGATCTGTCATCTTATCCTATTAGATGGTTCCTTTCTACCGAATCATCAGGGACGGTTTCCATCAACTCATGTTTAGAAAGTGGGAAACATTATAGTGTTAGAGCCGATCTTCTAATGTATGAGCAAAGTCACACAGGGCAGAAACTATTTGCATGCCCAGAATGCGGGAAATGTTTTACAGCCAATAGAAATCTTCTTAGACATCAAAGAACTCACACAGGGGTGAAGCCATTTTCATGCCGAGAATGTGGGAAATGTTTTAACCAAAAATCGGACCTTGTAAGACATCAAAGAAGTCACACAGGGGAAGCTCCGTATCAATGTTCAGAGTGTGGGAAATGTTTCACTCAAACAAAAAGTCTTCACAATCATCGACGAATTCACACAGGAGAGAAGCCATTTTCATGTTCAGAATGTGGGAAGTGTTTTACATTTCATGAAAATCTAGTAAGACATCAAAGAAGTCACACTGGGGAGAAACCGTTTTCATGTTCAGAGTGTGGGAAATGTTTTACAGCCAGTGAAAATCTTGTTATACACCGAAGAACTCACACAGGGGAGAAGCCATTTTCTTGTCCGGATTGTGGGAGATGTTTTGCTCGGAAAATGAGGCTTGTGGAGCATCAGAAGGCCTTACACAGTGGTAAAGGCAAAGTGGTAACTGTTAAAGCCACTGGTCACATCATTTTACCAAGTAAAAAAACAAAGGAAGAACAAGAAATTGGCCTATTTCTTGGTCCAAATCCGGATTTGCTGTGAACTTTTTGGGGCACATTTACATAGAAACACGCAAACTTCACTAAAAGTGCTCTGCCTGTGTATAATGCTGGGTGCGACACATTCATTAAAGGGGTTTTCTCACGAAAGAAAATAGTCACCTCTCAATCCCCTACTGATGTTAATACAATAAAGATAATTCTATATGCTTACTTTACAATTTTACTCAGTTTTAGCTCCTATTACTCCCTCAGCTGGTCAGTGCAAAATCCCTAGGGTGTGGGCGGGGACTCTCTAAGCAGACATTTTAAAATCCATCTAGTTCTGTGGGGTGACAATGTGGTTACATTATCAGGGTACAGGTGTAAATACACTTTCATCTGGCTTCTGCCATTGTACTGACACATACACAGAGGCTGACAGACTTTTACATCGTCTGCTCTGCTATATCTCACAGATATGTGCCTGCCTCCCCCTCCCCCCAGATCACTTATCTCCTTGCAGTTTGCAGCTTCTCTCTAGTCAGGATGTGCTGACAAGAAGTGAATCAATGAGTGTCAGTGTGAGCTCCGCGCAGGCACTGCAGGCGGAGGGGCTACAGGCTCAGAGCAGAGAGACACAGAAACTTAGCAGCACGGAGTCACACAGAAATCCAAGATTGTGTCCCCTACCCTAAAGTCAGAAATTGTGTACAACAGGACTGATAGAGACAGATCGGACTTATGTCTGTGAAATGCTGCATTTTTATTAATAACAGGGAATTAGAATGTGTTATTTTGTTATCCTGAGTAGATATAAGAAACTTGTCCTCATGGGAATGCCCCATTAAGATCGTGCACCAGAAATCATGGATCTGGCGCTTCCCTGCACTGGCCCGTCAGAATTCACCAACTTTTTTGTGGTGCACCTTTAACATAGGGCATGTGACATAATTTGCATGTTAAGTATGGCGCACGGTGCGACTGAGCCCCAGGAACGCCCACTAATTTGTGATTGGCCCTTAAATTGCTGAGAACTTGCTGGGTCTTGGTGGGTCTCAAGGTCCGGAGAGAATACCAGAATATCGGCCAAATAGACCACAACACAGACCTAAAGCAAGTCTCTAAAGATGATATTAACAAATTCCTGGAAGACGGCTGGTGCGTTACAGAGTCCAAACGGCATCACCAGGTACTCAAAGTGTCCATCACGGGTAAAAAAAAGCGGTCTTCCACTCGTCTCCTTGGCGTTTATGAATGAGGTTGTAGGCCCCTCCAAGATCCAATATAAAGAAGATCTTGGCTCCACGAAGACGGTCAAACAGCTCCGTGAACAACGGCAGTGGAATCACACTCGCAACGCATGCTGCCGGGAACGCACGGCCCGAACGCTGCACCGCGGGAGTGAACTGACATGCTAAGTTCTCTCCTGATGTGCAGCGTTCGAGCTGTGCGTTCCCGGCAGCATGCGTTGCGAGTGTGATGCGAGTTCATCGCATCACAATCGCAAGTGTGGAACGGGCCTTTCTGTGACCTTGTTAAGACCGCGGTAGTCTATGCATGGACAGAGTTACCCGTCCTTTTTGGTCACAAGGAAAAAACCTATACCCGCCGGAGAAGAGGACTTGCGTATGAATCCCCTCTGCAGGTTCTCTTTGATGTAGCCCGACATGGCTGTGGTTTCTGGTACTGAGAGTGGGTACACAAAGGACATACCTTGCAGCAGATCCACAGGACAGTCGTAAGGGTGGTAAGGCGGCAAAGTCTCAGCCTGCTTCTTCGAGAAGACATCAGAAAAGGCCTGATCGCAAGCGGAAAGACCATCCTGGGCTTGGGGGCCACAGAAGAAACCAAGACTGGCACTGGATGAGGTATCTCCACACAGTGAGTCTGGCAGTCAGGGCACCACTGAAGGATCTCCCCTGTCTTCCAGTTAAGAACGACTGCAACCATGGTAGACCCAACAGAATGGAGGACGTGGACCGTGTTAGTACATAAAAGGACATTTTTCCTTGTGCAGCCCACCGACCTATAAGGACAGAGACTTGGTGCAGAACTGGACCGGGTCAGAAAGAAGTTGGCTACTGATGGAGGAGATGACCAAAGGCTTCTCGAGGCGAACCACGGGGATGTGAGGCAGGGAGACCAGAGCGGTATCCACAAAGTTTCCTGCAGAACCGCAGTACAAGAAAGCTGTTGCAGCATGGCGGTGACTTGTCCCAGTTGTTTGCACTGTGCAGCAATCAATCTGCCGGGATTGCTGGACCACAAAGGAGGCCAGATTGGGCCGACCAGGAAGCAGAACCTCGGCAGGATCCATCGCCGGATCTTACTGTAAGGGTTCGAGATGAGTGGACCCATGTCCAATCCAGGGTCAACAACGGGAGGTCCAGGCAGATGGGAACGGGAACACATGCACACGGGACACAGGAACGCAGCACCATGGAGGGACTCTGGTAACACAGCACCATGGAGGGACTCTGGTAACACAGCACAACGGTGGGACTCTGGTAACACAGCACCATGGAGGGACTCTGGTAACACAGAAACACAGGACTTAGGAGCAGGAACACACTGGAACGCAGGAATACTCAGGAATGTCGCAAAGAAGCTTTCTCAATGGCGTAAGCACAAATATCCAGCAAGGGACACAGGAAGGGGCTGGGATTCAACAGAGAAGGCAGCGGGCCAGGCCCTAATTATCGTTGCGCTGGACCTTTACATTTTCCAGAGCCTCCGCGCGCGTCCAGGTGAGTCAGCCCCCGGAGCCCGCCTGCCTGCAGAATACCGGATATGGGTCGCAGGGGCATTGCACAATTAATATGTAAAATTAACTAATTAACTTATATCTACATAACTATTACCATACAGATGTGCGATTATAAAGGTTGAGTCGTCTGGCAGATACCAATATTCCATGGGAACTCTAATATACCATAAAAAGCCAAGATAAATGACAAGAATTCAGTATAATAAAGGAATTAGCATTTTACCAAAGGCACCAAACCATCTGCCTCTAAAGCACAATATATACCAACTATCTCACTCATTGTGTCTATGACTATGAAGCACATAAATGTTTTATACATAAACCCGCATTCTATTACTGATATAATAATAACAGAATATTATCATGGATTTATATTTACTTTTCATGCAGAAATAAAGAACATCATATACGTGTCATCACATGCTCTCCCCCTATGCTAAAGTCATTGTAATATTTTACACATGACTATGACATCATCACAGGTCCTATAGCTTCTCCAGCAGACCAGAACCTGACTCCTCCCACACATGGGGCTGGTCACATGGTCATGACATCATCACAGGTCCTACACTTTCTCCAGCAGCACAGAGCCTGACTCCTCCCACACATGTGACTAATCACATGGTAATGACATCAACACAGGTCCTATAGCTTATCCAGCAGACCGGGTGGTGCTCCTCCCACACATGTGACTAATCACATGGTCATGACATCAACACAGGTCCTATAGCTTCCACAGCAGCCCAGAGCCTGACTCCTCCCACACATGGGGCTGATCACATGACTATGACATCATCACAGGTCCTGTCACATATATCTGGAGCTCTGCAGGTGGAGGTAGGTGTGTAGTCACTTCCTTCTCTCTGGCTTGGGGTTTCCTCCTGGCCGGGGGTCACATAAGGAGGTTGGTGGTTCCTCATTGGCCGGGCTGTGTGTCACTCCAACAGCAGAAGATGTGACCAGTGCGGAGGGGACAGGAATGGGAGAGGGGACACCCGATATCTGCCCAGTAACTAACACCACAAGCCGTGGCCAGTGTTATCTTATACCAGACTGTGGTGCTGCAGGCGGTGGAAGCCCCCGGCCCGAGGTGCTGCAGGCGGTGGAAGCCCCCGGCCCGAGGTGCTGCAGGCGGTGGAAGCCCCCGGCCCGAGGTGCTGCAGGCGGTGGAAGCCCCCGGCCCGAGGTGCTGCAGGCGGTGGAAGCCCCCGGCCCGAGGTGTGTGCAGGCGGTGGAAGCCCCCGCCGAGGTGCTGCACGGCGGTTGGAAGCCCCGGCCCGAGGTGCTGAAGGCGGTGGAGCCCCCGGCCCGAGGTGCTGCAGGCGGTGGAAGCCCCCGGCCCGAGGTGCTGCAGGCGGTGGAAGCCCCCGGCCCGAGGTGCTGCAGGCGGTGGAAGCCGCCTCTTGTGGCCCCCTGTCCTCCAGCCACCTCAAGTCTCCTCCTATTTCCCAGCATCCTCCTGTCCTCTCTAGCAGCCCCCTGTACTTCAGTCTCCCCTTATTGTGTTCCTCTGTCCCATGGTATTAAACAAAATTTTTCTTTCCTCCCATCGCTCTCCTGTAGCAGTCACTTCTTCTCCCAGGTTCCGACTAACTCGCAGAGTGGTCGGGGCTAGCCGAGGGGCAGAGCTACCTCCTCAAAATACTCCTGCAGACATTATAGTGCAAATTTACTTACCTGGTCCCGTCGCGATCCCCGATATGGACGGTCTGACGAAGATGAAGTCTGGCGTGATTCACGTAGCTCGTGTGCCCGAGTTCCTGCATCTGTCGCTTCCCCGCCGAGGTCCGCCGGAGTTCACCTGCTTTTTCCCGGTGCTTGTAAGTGCGTGTCTTGCGACACAATTTGAAATGTTAAATCCCGCACCTAGTCGGAATCCATCGGGTTGCCCAACGCCCCCCCCCCTTTTTGTGTTGCATGAAAGCGGGCGCCGATGCGCCAAAATCCGTTCGCATGCAGCGCAAAATGGAAATCGTCGGTAAACCCGGCGAAAATGCGCTCCGCGGACCCTTAGTAAATGAGTTCCTATGTGAGGAGGTAGCAGGGGTTGGTCCCGCCTCCTCCTGACTCTGATGCTTCAGTTGCTCTGCAGCTCTAATGTATGGGACAATGCAGGGAGAGAGGAGCAGCCCGGGATAATCTCCCAGCCGCCTGAGACAACCCCCAAAAAACTGAACTGTTCCACTGAATCTGGGACGGTTGGGAGGTATGCATGAATGTGACTACACTTTTTGTACATGCTCAGTAGTGAAACTCGTCCACTACAGATCAGAGGCAAAAAAGCACCGGGAAGCAATGCCTGCACTCTTACAAATGCTAGAGTGATCAGAAAACCAGGGCTGTGGAGTTGGAACCCCAGGAAACTTGTCTGTGTGTGACCCCAATTCACTGGCATCAAGATATTGATATACAGTATAATGCTATTCGTACTACTGGCAGGTAAAGGACAGTAGAAAAGAGGAGAATATGAGAACGTTTACGAATATGAAAAAATCACATATTTGTAAGCAGTATCATGCCTTACTGCCTCACAACCTAGACCTGATACTGACGTATTGATATTCAGATCAAACTTGACAAAAGTCATAATAGACGTTGGACCTTTTCAGATCTGCATGACTCTGCTTACAAATAAGTGATTTTTTTCATAACTTGGTGAGGGCAAATTTGTGTTCTTATATTTCAGGTGAACAATAAAAGAAATGAAATTAAATCTCCACTGGTGTGTGTCGCATTGTCATTTTCTACTAGTTCAAGAATCCTACTCGTGTACCACTCTCTACTTAATGAGTGTGCGCTACCTCCGTTCAATGTACCACAATGGAGCCTGGAGCCTCTCATGCTCATTTGCATAATTTTTAAAGCCCTTTTTTTCTTAAAACAAGTGCATAAAAAATTAAAAGAAGAGCAAGAAAACCTCCTGCCAGAGGTGGTGCACACCAGTATGTCAGTATGTTTGTGTCAGGTTCGCTGTGGAGAATGCTGGGACTTCTGGTGGTGCTAACAGCGTTCTCCGACCTCTGGCGCGTATCCGCGCAAACTCCTCTAGTCCGCTACTAGCGGTCCCGGGCAGTGGCTGCTAAGACCTCACGCTGTCTAGGAGTTGTTTTCTGAACTGCTGGGACTTGTGGTACCTCTGCTTGGTGCCTGCTATTGTGCTTGGTTATTCTGCACCATGAGGGGTGAATTCCCAGAAGTTGTCCAGCATCTATCAGTTGCTGGAGGTGGGGTTCTGGCTGCATAAATTGCAGCTTCACTAGTCACCTGTGCCAGTGTTTGAAATCCCTTTCTTCACTTGCTCCTTGCTGTTAGTTTGACTTGCTCTGTGTCTGAATTGTTGTGATCTCGGCTAGCTTTATGACATTAACTCTTTGCTTACTGATTTTGTTCTTGATGTACCCTCTTGTTGTGACTCCAGCTAGTTAAATACTCTTTTGTGTTTTATGTTTGTCAGTCAGTTTGTGTTTTCCCTTCCTACACTTATCCAGTGAATTTCGAGTCTTCAAGTAGTCGCCCCACGGTTTAGCATGGGGGGGCTATAGGAAGGGACAGAGGTTGGGACAAGCTCAGGGCACACTATCCCCTGTCTTCTGTGTTACCCAACCCTAACAGTTTGGTTTACAATCCTTAATCTGGTGATAGATGTCCTTTAAGGGGCCAAATAATATTACACGCCCCCAATTTCAGTTTTATTATGTTTTACAAAAGTTTCAAATATTTAATAAATTTTATTCCACTTCACAATTGTGTCCTACTTGTTGATTCTTCACCAAAATTACAATTTTATGTTGAAGCCTGAAATGTGGCAAAAGGTGGAAAAGTTCAAGGTGACCGAATACATTTGGAAGGCTCTGTGTGTTTTTACTTTTCTTTATCTTCGTTTTATTCAGGATCAGACAATGGAGAGAGACACGAGGGTGGAGAGACTTAGAACAGTTAGGTCCTCATCTCTTCTCCATACCAGAGCCAGCCCCCATTTAAACTCTCTAATTTGCAAAACAGTCCCAATCTGAAAGGGAAAAGCTGTGAAGAAAGTGAATTTAGTAGTAATAAAATTAATAAAATTCCTTGTATACTTTAAAATAACAGCCACTAAAACTCAATACATAACATTACGGTATATGTATTGAGTTTTTTTTTTAATGAATTTTATTACTAATAAACAGATTCTCCTGTTCAGATTGTGAACATTTTAAAAATTAATAAGTTAAAACTACAAAAAGGGGGATGGGGAGGATAGGATCAGGAAGCCTCATGTCCCTGATGAAGCCTTTCTGATTGGCGAAAATCGAGTTGGGCTGGAGTCTCGTGCCGATATTTGGACATGTTAGAGGAGGATTGTGTTTTTAACAACATTGTTTAAGGCTTTTTAAAAATACATTTTACTGTGAGAACTAGATATATTCTACCGTCAACTACTTAGGAAGCTGCACTGCGGTCGTTCCCCTTTTTTCTTCTGCGGGGGCAATGAGGAGCGAGTAGCGAATTGACTTGTTTCCGGAGGACCGGCTCCCCATGAACACACTCAGTGTTGTGGAATTCGACGTGGGGGTGAAAGGTGGCTGAGTAACATTAATGTCTCGTCCTAATCCTAATTGTGGGAATGAGAACGCTTTCTGATATAATGAGGAATCGTAAGTCGCAGAGAGACATATGTGTGAAGTTAAAAACTGTATGTGCACTTGGACTGTTTGCTGATTTTAAATTATCCAAATTTTTATATCAGTTTTATTCCTTGCAGATGAACAGGAGCACAGATATAACATCGTACGCACATGTTACCAGCAGGTGAAGGCATCTCACACCAGATACATGAAGATCATGACAATATCCCAGAGTAACTTCAGACCTTTACACACAAGATGTCATCTTATCCTATTAGATGGTTCCTTACCGAAATCATCAGGGACGTTTCCATCAATCCATGTGTTAGAAAGTGGAAAACATATAGTGTTAGAGCCGATCTTCTAATGTATGAGCAAAGTCACACAGGCAGAAAACATTTGCAGCCCAGAATGCGGGAAATGTTTTACAGCAAAGAATCTTCTTAGACATCAAGAACTCACACAGGGGTGAAGCCATTTTCATGCCGAGAATATGGGAGGAAATGTTTTAAAACAAAATCGGACCTGTAAGACATCAAAGAAGTCCACACAGGGGGGAAGTCGTATCAGTTCAGAGTGGGGAAATGTTTCACTCAACAAAAAGTCTCACAATCATCGACGATTCCACACGAGGAGAGAAGCATTTTCATGTTCAGAATGTGGGAATGTTTAATTTCATGAAAATCTAGTAAGACATCAAAGAAGTCACACTGGGGGAGAAACGTTTCATGTTCAGAGTGTGGGAAATGTTTTTTTACAGCCAGTGATAAAATCTGGATTTGTTTATACACCGAAGAATCACACAGGGGAGAAGCCATTTCTGTCCGGATTGGGGAGAGTGTTTTGCTCGAAAATGAGGAGTTGTGGAGCATCAGAAGGCCTTACAAAGTGGTAAAGGCAATGTGGGTAACCTGTTAAAGCCACGGTCACATCATTTAACCAAGTAAAAAAAACAAAGGAAGAAGAACAAGAAATTGGCCTATTTCTTGGTAAATCGGATTTGTGTGAACTTTTGGGGGCACATTACATAAAAAACACGCAAACTTCACTAAAGTGCTTGGCTCGTGTATAATGCTGGGTGCGACACATTATAAAGGGTTTTCTCACGAAAGAAAATAGTCACTCACCTCATCCACTCCCCTACTGATGTAATACAATAAAGTAACTCTATATGCGCTACTTTACAATTTACTCAGTTTTTAGCTTCCTATTATCCTCAGACTGGTCGTGCAAAATCCTAGGGTGTGGGGGGGGACTCTCTAAGCAGAAATTTTTAAAATCCATCTAGTTCTGTGGGGTGACAATGGGTTACATATTCAGGGTACAGGTGTAATATACACTTTCATCTGGCTTCTGCCATTTGTACTGACACATAAACCGAGGCTGACAGATTTACATCGTCTGGTCGCTATATCTACAGACGTATGTGCCTGCCTCCCCCTCCCCCCAGATCATTATCTCCTTGCAGTTCTGCGTTCTCTCTAGTCAGGATGTGTGACAGAGTGAATCATGAGTGTCAGTGTGAGCTCCGCGCAGGCAATGCAGCGGAGGGGCTACGGCCTCAGAGCAGAGAGACCAGAAACACTTACAGCCAAGGAGTCCACAGAAATCCAAGATTGTGTCCCCTACCCTAAAGTCAGAAATTGTGTACAACGGACTGATAGAGAACAGATCGGACTTATGTCTGTGAAATGCTGCATTTTTATAATAACAGGGAATTAGAATGGTTATTTTTGTTATCCTGAGTAGATATAAGAAACTGTCCTCATGGATGCCATTAAGATCGTGCACCAGAAATCATGGATTGGGCTGCTTCCCTGCACTGGCCCGTCAAGAATTCACCAACTTTTTTGTGGTGCACCTACATAGGGCATGTCATAATTTGTAGTTAATAGGCGCACGGTGACGACTGAGCCCCAGAAACGCCACATAATTTGTGATTGGCCCTAAATGGTGAGAACTTGCGGTTTGGTGGGTCTCAGGTCCGGAGAGAATACCAGAAATATCGGCCAAAAATACAACACAACACAGACATAAAGCAAGTCTAAAGATGATATACAAATTCTTGAAGACGGTGGTGCGTTACAGAGTCCAACGGCTCACCAGTACTCAAGTGTCCCATCACGGGTAAAAAAAAGCGGTTCACCTCGTCTCCTTGGCGTTTATGAATGAGGGTTGTAGGCCCCTCCAAGATCCAATATAAAGAAGATCTTGGCTCCACGAAGACGGTCAAACAGCTCCTGAACAACGGCAGTGGATACGATTTTAAGGCCCGTTCCACAACTTGCGAGGTGATGCGATGAAATCGCATCAATCGCAAGCATGCTGCGCGGGACGAACGGCCCGAACGCTGCAACGCGGGAGTGAATGACATGCTAAGTTCACTCCTGGTGTGCAGCGTCGGGCTGTGCGTTCCCGCAGCATGCGTGCAGTGTGATGCGAGTTCATCGCATCACAATCGGCAAGGTGGACACGGGCCTTAACTGTGACCTTGTTAAGACCGCGGTAGTCTATGCATGGACAGAGTACCCGCTCTTTGGTGACAAGGAAAAAAACCTACACCCACGCGGAGAAGAGGACTTGCGTATGAATCCTCTGCAGGTTTCTTTTGATGTAGCCGCGACTGGCTGTGGTTTCTGGTACTGAGAGTGGGTACACAAAGGACACCTTGCAGCAGATCCACAGGACAGTGCGTAAGGGTGGTAAGGCGGCAAAGTCTCAGCCTGCTTCTTCGAGAAGACATCAGAAAAGGCCCTGATAGCAAGCGGAAAGCACATCCTGGGGTGGGGGGCCACAGAAAGAAACCAAGACTGGCACTGGATGAGGTATCTCCACACAGTGAGTCGGGCAGTCAGGGGCACCACCGAAGGATTCCCCTGTCTTCCAGTTAAGAACGACTGCAACCATGGTAGACCCAACAGAATGGAGGAGTGGACCGTGGTAGTAATAAAAGGACATTTTTCCTGTGGCAGCCACCGCCTAGAAGACAGAGACTTGGTGCAGACTGGACGGGTCAAAGAAGTTGGCTACTGATGGAGGAGAACCAAGGCTTCTCGAGGCGAACCACGGGGATGTGAGGCAGGGAGACCAGAGCGGTATCCACAACAGTTGCCTGCAGAACCGCAGTACAAGAAAGCTGTTGCAGCAGGGCGGTGTGAACTTGTCCCAGTTGTTGCCTGTGCAGCAATCAATTTGCCGGGATGCTGACCAAAAGGAGGCCAGATTGGCCGACCAGGAAGCAGAACCTCGGCAGGATCCATCGCCGGATTCTTACTGTAAGGGTCTGAGATGAGTGGACCCTGTCCAATCCAGGGAAAAACGGGAGTCAGGCAGAGGGTGAACGGAACACATGCACACGGACACACGAACGCAGCACCAGGAGGGACTCTGGAACACAAGCACCATGGAGGGACTCTGGTAACACAGCACCACGGTGGGACTCTGGTAACACAGCACCACGGTGGGACTCTGGTAACACAGCACCACGGTGGGACTCTGGTAACACAGCACCACGGTGGGACTCTGGCAACACAGCACCACGGAGGTACTCTGGTAACACAGAAACACAGGACTTAGGAGCAGGAACACCACTGGAAGCCGGAATAACTCAGGAATGTCGCAAGAAGCTTTCTCAAATGGGTGTAAGCACAAATATCCAGCAAGGGACACGGAAGGGGCTGTGATTCAACAGAGAAGGCAGCGGGCCAGCCCTAATTATCGTTGCGCTGGACCTTCATTTTCCAGAGCCTCCGCGCGCGTCAGGGGAGTCAGCCCCGGAGCCCGCCTGCCTGCAGAATACCGGATATGGGTCGCAGGGGCATTGCACAATTAATATGTAAAATAATCTAATTAACTTAATCTACATAACTATTACCTACAGATGTGCGATTATAAAGGTTGAGTCGTCTGGCAGATAACCAAATTTCCATGGGAAACTCTAATATACCATAAAAAGCCAAGATAAAATGACAAGAATTCAGTATAATAAAGGAATTAGCATTTTACCAAGGCACCAAAACATCTGCCTTAAAGTCACAAATATACAACATCTCACTCATTGTGTCTTGACTATGAAGCACATAAATGTTTTATACATAAACCGCATTCATACTGAATAATAATAACAGAATATTATCATGGATTTATATTACTTTTCATGCAGAATAAAGAACATCATATACGTGTCATCAATGGTCTCCCCCTATGATAAGTCAGTAATATTTTACACATGACTATGACATCATCACAGGTTACCGTCTCCAGCAGACCAGAACCTGACTCCTCCCACACATGGGTGGTCACACGGTCATGACATCATCACAGGTCCTACACTTTCTCCAGCACACGAGCTGATCTCCCCACACAGTGACTAATCACATGGTAATGACATCAACACAGGTCCTATAGCTTATCCAGCAGACCGGGTGGTGCTCCTCCACACAGTGATAATCACATGGTCATGACATCTACAACAGGTCTATAGCTTCCACAGCAGCCAGAGCCTGACTCTCCCACACATGGGGCTGATCACATGACTAGACATCATCACAGTCTGTCACATATATCTGGAGCTCTGCAGGTGGAGGTAGTGTGTGTTAGTCACTTCTTCTCTCTGGTTTGGGGTTCCTCCCTGGCCGGGGGTCCCATAAGGAGGTGGTGGTTCCTCATTGGCCGGGCTGTGTGTCACTCCAACAGCAGAAGTGTGACCAGTGGGAGGGAAGGAAGGGAAGGGGGACAACATATCTGCCAGTAAAAAAACACAAGACGTGGCCAGTGTTACTTTCCTTATACAGAACTGTGGTGCGTGATGAGCATGGCGGGTGGGCGAAGGGTGGAAGCCCCGGCCGGAGTGCTGAAGGCGGTGGAAGCCCCGGCCCGAGGTGCGGGCAGGCGGTGGAAAGCCCCCGGCCCGAGGTGTGAGGCGGGGTGGAAGCCCCCGGCCCGAGGTGCTTGCAGGCGGTGGAAGCCCCCGCCCACCGAGGTGATGCAGGCGGTGGAAGCCCCGCCCGAGGTGCTGCAGGCGTGGAAGCCCCCGGCCCGGAGTTGATGCAGCGGTGGAAGCCCCCGCCGAGGTGCTGCAGGCGGTTGGAAGCCCCGGCCCGAGGTGCTGAGGCGTGGAGCCCCCGGCCGAGGTGCTGCAGGCGGTGGAAAGGCCCCGGCCCGAGGGGCTGCAGCGGTGAAGCCCCGGCCCGAGGTGTAGCAGGCGGTGGAAGCACCCGGCCCGAGGTGCTGCAGGCGGTGGAAGCGCCGGCCCGAGGTGTGCAGGCGGTGGAAGCCGACTCTTGTGGCCCCCTGTCCCCAGCCATCCAAGTCTCTCCTATTTCCCAGCATCCTCTGTCCTCTATAGCAGCCCTGTACTTCAGTCTCCCCTATTGTGTTCCCCTGTCCCATGGTATTAAACAACAAAAAACTTTTCTTTCCTCCGTCGCTTCTGTAGCAGTCACTTCTTCTCCCAGGTTCCGACTAACTCGCAGAGTGGTCGGGGCAGCCGAGGGGCAGAGCTACCTCCTCAAAATACTCCTGAGACATTATAGTGCAAATATACTTACCTGGTCCCGTCGCGATCCCCGATATGGGCGGCGACGAAGATGAAGTCTGGCGTGATTCACGTAGCTCGTGTGCCCGAGTTTCCGCATCTGTCGTTCCCCGCCGAGGTCCGCCGGAGATTCACCTGCTTTTTTCCCGGTGCTTGTAAGTGCGTGTCTTGCCGACACAATTTGAAATGTAATCCCGCACCTAGTGGAATCCCCTCGGGTTGCCCAACGCCCCCCCCCCTTTTTGTGTTGCATGAAAGCGGGCGCCGATGCGCCCAAAATCCGTTCGCATGCAGCGCAAAAGGAGGAAATCGTCGGTAAACCCGGCGAAAATGCGCTCCGCGGACCCTTAGTAAATGAGTTCCTATGTGAGGAGGTAGCAGGGGCTGGTCCCGCCCTCCTCCTGATCTGCTGCTCTGCAGCTCTAATGTATGGACAATGCAGGAGAGAGGAGCAGCCCGGATAATCTCCCAGCCGCCTGAGACAACCCCCAAAAAACTGAACTGTTCCACTGAAATCTGGGACGGTTGGGAGGTATGCATGAATGTGACTACACTTTTTGTACATGTTCAGTAGTGAAACTCGTCCACTACAGATCAGAGGCAAAAAAGCACCGGGAAGCAATTGCATCTTACAAATGCTAGAGTGATCAGAAAACCAGGGCTGTGAGTTGGAACCCAAGGAAACTTGTCTGTGTGTGACCCCAATTCACTGGATCAAGATATTGATATACAGTATAGCTATTCGTTACTACTGGCAGTAGACGACAGTAGAAAAGAGGAGAATATGAGAACGCTTACGAAATGAAAAATCACATATTTGTAAGCAATATCATGCCTTACTGCCTCACAACCTAGCCCTGATACTGATGTATTGATATTCAGATCAAATTGACAAAAGTCATAATAGACGTTGGACCTTTTCAGTCTGCATTGACTCTGCTCTACAAATATGTGATTTTTTTTCAAATTGGTGAGGGCAATTGTTGTCTTATATTTCAGGTGAACAATAAAAGAAATGAAATAAATCTCCACTGTGTGTGTCGCATTGTCATTTTCTACTAGTTCAAGATACCTACTCGTGTACCACTCTTACTTAATGAGTGTGCGATACCTCCGTTCATGTACCACAATGGAGCCTGGAGCCCTCATGCTCATCTTTGCATAATTTTTAAAGCCCTTTTTTTCTTAAAAAAGTGCCAAAAAATTAAAAGAAGAGAAGAAAACCTCCTGCCGAGGTGGTGCACACCAGTATGTCATAGTTTGTGTCAGGTTCGCTGGGGAGAATGCTGGACTTTGGTGGTGCTAAACAGCGTTCTCCGACCTCCGGGCGGATCCGCGCAAACTCCTCTAGTCGCTACTACGGTCCGGGCAGTGGCTGACTAAGACCTCGCGCTGTCTAGGAGTTGTTTTCTGAACTGCTGGGACTTGTGGTACCTCTGCATGGTGCCTGCTATTGTGCTTGGTTATTCTGCACCATGAGGGGTGAATTCCCCAGAAGTTGTCCAGTTACTGGAGGTGGGTTCTGGCTGCATAAATTGCAGCTTCACTAGTCACGTGCCAGTGTTTGAAATCCCTTTCTTCACTTGCTCCTTGTGTTAGTTTGAATTGCTCTGTGTCTGAATTGTGGGTGATCCGGCTAGCTTTATGACATTAACTCTTTGCTTACTGATTTTGTTTCTGATGTACCCTCTTGTTGTGACTCCAGCTAGTTAAATACTCTTTTGTGTTTATGTTGTCAGTCAGTTTTTTGTGTTTTCCCTTCCTACACTTATCCAGTGAATTTCGAGTCTTCAAGTAGTGCCCCACGGTTTAGCATGGGGGGGCTATAGGAAGGGACAGAGGTTGGGACAAGCTCAGGGCACACATACCTGTCTTCTGTTTACCCAACCCTAACAGTTGGTTTACAACCTTAATCTGGTGATAGACGTTTAAGGGCCAAATAATATTACACGCCCCCATTTCAGTTTATTGTTTTACAAAAGTTTAAAATATTAATAAATTTTCATTCCACTTCACAATTGTGTTTTACTGTTGATTCTTCACCAAAATTACAATTTTATGTGAAGCTGAAATGTGGCAAAGTGGAAAAGTTCAAGGTGACGATACATTCGGAAGGCTCTGGTGTTTTTACTTTTCTTAGCTCGTTTATTAGGATCAGACAATGGAGAGAGACACGAGGGTGGAGAGAATCTTCCAGCTCACCCTAGAGATTCTCTTCTATATTATGGAGAGGTGAGAGATTGTGATGAGGTCACATGACATCCTTATCTATGGGAATAACGATGATAGGACTGGAGAGGTGAGTGAGATTCTGGAATGTATGGAGGGAGATTTATCAAGTGTCTCTCCATAACCGGATACACAGTAGTAGAAGAAGACCTCTAGTGGGGCGTGTCAGGCCCGTGTATGAAGGACGGGGGAGAAACTCGAGCCCAATCCCGGCTCCTCCACCTCACCCCTGATACATGATGACATCAATAAGCATAAGATCCTAGAAGTCACCCACAAGATGATTGAGCTGCTGAATGGAGAGGTGACACTGCTGGGAATGCTGGGACATTATACGTAACGCTATGAAGGGGATCTGGGTGATGACGGGATATTGTGGTGTCAGGTTCCTATAAGGTGTCAGGATGTGGCTGTCTATTTCTCCACGGAGGAGTGGGGTATTAGAAGACACAAAGATGTGTACAAGGACGTCATGATGGAGGACCACCATCCCCTCACATCAGCAGGTAATAGACAGGACTAAATTCACCCGTCCTTTGTCCTGTCATTATCTGTATGGAAAGAAGGAATTCAGTCTCTGGATGTTTCCTACAGGTAGATCCAATAAGAGAACATCACTGGAGAGATGTCCCAGTCCTCTTCTACCACAGGATTGTTCAGAAAAGAAATATGTCCCACAGGATCATCAGGTAGATGAAAATAAGACTTCATGACATATTCTCTGATCTGTGGAGGTTTATTATAACCATGAAAGTCAGGGGTGTAATGATCACCGTTGCAGGGGGTGTGACCATGACCAGGCCTGTCGAAAGGGAAGGGCCTGCTTTGTGGCTGTCATCCACGGCCCTGTTAGAGTTTTTTATCTAGGACTCAAAACAGTCCTTACTTCAGTTGTACAGGCTACTTTCAAATTAAATATTTCATGGCTCCCGGTACCAGGGAGGAGAGAACAAACCCAAGACACATGTCACATACACTCTTAGTGTATGTAAAAATCTTCTCTCTCGTTTATTTCACAACTACAGTCGTGGTTCTGGAAAAAAGTTAACAGGCCTTGTTCACAGACATGTTTATTCTACAGAATGTACAGAGAATGTTTCTTACTAACCAAAACAAGAGATAAGCAATGCTAGAGAACAAGATAAGGAGAAGAACAATCATCTATAACACGTGTCAAGGAGAAACTTTTTTACAGGCAGGTTACACATAAATGGCTGAATCATGACATTTAACTGGACAGAGGTCAGCTAATATGTTTGCCTGATCTAACATGGCTGACGGCACGCAAGATGACGTCCGAAACCAGTGCGATCTCCTTAACAGCCTGGTCCCTCCTTTCACGATTATACTGGCTGCCGGCTATAGCTGTGATTAAAATCTGCGCATCTGGTCTGGTTTCCTATTAGTGGATTTGGCTGTATCAGCTGTCCTCCTATACCGCCAAAAGCTGAGGCCGAGTTTACAGCAGGAGTGTACTGTACAGCAAGTAAGCGTCCTACCGCCAGCAGCGTAATTGCCATCACCGGACGCACTGTTCTGGGAGCAGCAGACAAAAGTTCACCATCCACGAGAGGAACATTAAAAAGGTGAGGAAATTTTTTTTTTCTCCCACGTCACCACCAGTGTTTATCTGCGATTTGTTAATGGGAAAAACTGGCAAAAACAGCATTAAAGAAATGGGCACTTAGAAAAGACAAGTATATTCAAGTATAGTACAACAGTATATTCAAATGCAACTTTTTTTGGAATTAAGAATATTCTATAATACACTTGAAATCTCAAACATCAGCCTGCTGGAGAAAAAGGGCATATACAAGGAGCAGAAATCTTCACACATTTCTGTGCGATATAAACTTGATCTACAGATTTATCAAAAATAACAGCCTAAGAGCTCACTGTCTAATAAGGATCATATATGCCATGAGGACCGAAGAAACGTGTGATCTCGTTTCCGGCACTCTGTCAGATAAAACATTCATTCGACAAGGTACATCACACACAGCGGGAAACGGGTCAGGGGAAGGTGGGGGACCCTGATGTAACCTCCAGCACCTGGTTCCAAAAAGTAGAGATTCCATGACACGTCCACCATATATGTAGCATGTCTCCTCTCTCTGTGCCGCATCTCCAACACGTGTCCTGGATTGAGGGATAAAACAAGTGCAGGAGAGTTGGAACCCTGTACCATCTGGAGAGGATTTTTTAGTTCCACTCCTGTGAGGAACTGGCTACTGAGAGTTTGTGGGTGCATAAGAATGCCTTCTCCCAATCCTCAGGGGCAAAGGTGCACCTAGGTCCCTATCCCATCCAGCCTGTTAAGGCAAATTTGAGTAGTCAGACTCTTTAGGTAGTAGGCCATATTTTTGGGAGATGCAGTGTTCTGGAGGGGAAGCTGAGCGAAATAAGGCCTCAAAAAGGACGAAGCAGAGAATTAAATGCTGCTGCAGGCCCTTTTGCTTAAGAAAGGATGACAGCTGTGTCATTTCCAGCCATGAAAGGTTGGAGGACCCTGACACCCTCAGCAACTCATCCATAGGAGGGATCTCTGATTCACCTAGCACGTCATGCATATGTATGTCCTCGTGTTTTGATCGACCTAGGAATAGCGTTCTAGTGAAGGCTGGCGGGAAGTCAGGGTTGTGAAACAAAGGGGTGAGTGAACTGAACGGTCTGGAAAGGATCTTTTGTTGAATAAGGGATCTCCATAATTTTAGAGTGTGAGCAAAGAACAACGTCTGGGGCTCAATGTCTATGTAGTGAGATGTCACCCATGGGAGTACATGAATTGGGATTGGGGAGCTATATTGCTCTAGTCGTACCCAGTGTTTGTTAGGTAGATGGAATTGCCAATCTAGCAGTCATTCCAAGATGGATGCTTGGTGATATAGCTTGAGATCAGGCAACCCTGCGCCTCCTGCTAATTTTGGTCTAAGCAGGAACTGCCAACCAAACTGAGGGCGAGCTGTGCCCCATATATAGCACAAGAGAGCTGAGCGAATGGCTTTAAAAAAAAGAGGATGGGGTATTATCGGAACTCCCTGGAAGGTACAAAGGAAGTGAGGTAGGATGTCCATCTTAACCACATTGATTCCGGGAAACCAAGGCAGCTTTCTATTATACGTTGATAAATCCCTTACCATGTGATCTAGTAACGGGAGGTAGTAAAGTTTGTATACTTTTGGATCCCTAAGTATTTTATCAACGTCTTGCGCCAACAGAAGGGCAAATGTTCTTCAATAAATCTTCTGATGGTAATGAAATGTTCAGTGCTTCAGAATTCCTGGAGTTAATTTTGAAGTTACTTAAATGGCTGTATCTCTCAAACTCTTTAAGAAGGGACAGTAGAGTGATTCTAGGCGGGTGTATGTAGAGTAAAAGAACCTCTGCGAAAAAAAAGATGTTTTATATTGGCGCTGGCCAACCTGAATACCGTGTATGTTAGGGTTGTGTCTGATTGCGGTAGCTAGATGTTCCATTACAATCACGTAGAGAAGTGGGGAGAAGGGGCAACCTTGACAGGTACCATTGTTGATGTGGATGGGATTAGAAAAGAACCCATTGGCCCTAACTCTGGCAGTAGGATGGTAGTATAGTGCCATGACCCTCCCTAGGAACCTAGGACCCAGCCCCAATTGGGATAGGACTGCGGACATAAAGCCTAAAGAAAGCGCCGGACGGCGCGAAACGGCTGTCGCCTTTGTATGTACCCCTGCTCCCCTCTCTACCCCATGTTGGCATACATGCTGAATGTACCTTCATCTTGCATGAAATAAAGAAGATAACATTTTTTCTGGGTGAGTGCCGCTGTTTTTTACTCTTTTCTACTGCTTTGCTTATATCTATATCTATGAATGCTGAGCACCACCCAGGTTTGTTTTTCCATTGAGTCACCTCTTAATCAGCAGTTACACCAGGAGAGTACAGACAGTGCCCCTTTTATTCACATCTCCGCATCTGCCTCAATGTACTCTGTCGAAGGCCTTTTCTGCGTCGATCAAGAGAAGGAAGGGATTGACCTTTTTTGAGCGTGCGCCATTAGGAGAAATGTTTTATTCAAATTGTCGCTAGCTTGTCTGCTCCTCACAAATCCCACTTGATCTGTACTAATTATTTTCAGGAGATATTGAGCCAGTCGATCTGCCAGGATTTTGGAAAATAGCTTCAGGTCCACCTTCAGGAGGGAAATAGGCCTGTAGCTTGCTGCTATTAAGATGTGCTTATCCGATTTTAGAAGGACACTAATGTTGTCCTCTAGGGATTGAGGGTGAAATGTGGCAGGTTGAGAAATATAATTAAACACCTTCATCATAAGCGGAGACAAGGATTCTCTGACACATTTATAAAAGGCCGGGGAAAAGCCACCTAGCACCGGGCTTTTTCCAGCCAGGGTATTTTTAATAAGATTGTTCACCTCTCCCTCTCCGAAGTCCAATTCCAGCGCCTCAACCTCTTCCTCTGCAAGAGTAGGTAAAGCTGTGTCCTTAATGTAGCTGTCAATTTTGCTTGATAATGAAGTGGAGTCTAGTTGTGCAAATTGGCCTCTAATGTTGTAAAGCTGTGTATAGTATGTCACAAATTCGGCATTGATTCTGATCAGGTTATGAGTGTCTTTTCCCTCCATAGTTTTAATGTGGGAATTGTGTGCTGCACCAGACCATTGGTGTATGAAGTGCGCTAGTGAGTGTCCGCATTTATTTGAATGTTCATATAGATGGTTTTTGAATTGCATGCGCTGGGCACGGATCTCATCTTTGACTATTATCATGTCAGCCAGGTCTGTAGGGGACTGGTTCGATTTATCCTTCCATCCAAGACAGTGTAGTCGTTGTAGTAAGGAAGCAAGTTTGGCCAAATACTCCCTCTTTAATCTAACTCCGTGAATCTACTATGGAGCTCGCATTTGAGGGCTTCCCATTTCATTGGCAATGCCTCTGGAAGGAGCTCAGGGGATAGTGAAAAACATTCAATGGTATGTACGCATAGGGCCTCGTGATAGTTGGTATGGTAACCGTCAGATAAATTGGAGCGTGGTCTGTGAGTACAATGTTATCTATGGTGGTCATGGGGTTCCACGTCATTGCTTTGTGTTGGACCAAGAAAAAGTAGTATAGTCTCTGTCATTGGGGTGGAGAATCCGCCAGACATCCACTAACTGAAGACTATGTAGGTCTTTTCTAAGCGAACCCAGTTGTCGAAGGGAAACCTGGCTCCTTTCCGATGAGGTGTCCCACTTGGCGTCTAATGGGAAGTTGAAGTCCCCACCAAGCATTAGCATCCCCTCCGTGAACCCCACTAGTGCATTCAGAATCTTCCTATGAGCCGGGATAGGTGAGCGGTTGGGTAAGTACAGGTTTGCAAATGTGAAGAGTTGGTCAAATATTTGAAGTTTGAGGAAAACATAACAACCTGCATCATCCATCAACTCACCCCGGACGTGCGGAAGGGAGCGGTGTATCGCCATGGACATTCCTTTAGATCGCGCATAAGGATTGGAGCTATGAAACCCGGTGCTGAAGTGCCTTCTCTAATCGCTGGAAAATGGCCAGTTTTGAAGTGTGTCTCCTGTAAGAATAAGGCCTTTACACCCTGCCTGTGCATGCTGTGAAGGATTTGCATTCTTTTCTGGGGGAGGTTCAACCCCCTAGCATTGAGGGATCCTATCTTCAAGGTCTCCATGGGAGATGGTCAGTTATGAAAGGAGGGAAGGGGTGGGGGGGAATTAGGGGTAGAATAAAAGACAAGAGAAGGGGTACTAGTAGAGGGGGTAGGATGCCGACAACCACACCAACTAACAACAACTTGGGGGTAAAAACAACCGAATGAACTGAAAAAAAATCAGCCAAGGAGGGCTGAAGTTGAGCCTAAATTTCCAAAACGTCCTCCATGACGGCCCACTTGGAGGATGCACCTTGACCTCTGTAGGGACAGGAAGCAGAGAGGTTAAAAGCCTCCCCCCCCCCCCCCCCCCCCCCCCCCCCCCCTTCCCTCCCAGCCCACAGGGGGGGGGGGAGGAGGGCTCCCCCCCCCCCCAGGGGGGGGGGGGGACGTTTTTTTCTGCTAAAAAAGGCACTTACCTGGGGTTACGCTGGCCTATTGCAAGTCGTAGTTCCCCTCCGGATCGGGGCCGACATCGGGCTCACGTGAGGACGCGCGGCGCCTGGGGGAGGTTCCGTCACGGAGACCGCTGACAATCAGCATTCTGCCACCTGCATGGGGGATGGGCTCCCCGATAAGGTATTTAAAACATCCGGTTGTCTGTTTCGGCGTCCGTTTGTGATTTGACAGTGTGCTGTTGGTTGGTTGCCGTCCCAGACTTTTGTTATGGTTGATGAGGCAGACTTGGGCCTACTCCACCCACCTGGTCACCTAAGTGGTGCTGTATGGCATGTTCTTATAGTATCTATGATACATATTGAACCCCAAGTTAGTTACTTTCCTCACCTTTCCCCCTTAGGATAAGGATTAAGGGGAAAGGCAAAGAGGACAGACCTGAAAGGTCTGAGAAACCCGGCAAGTCCGACCGTTCTATGAAGAGTAGGACCTATGCTAGGAAATGTAATATGTGTCTCCAGATTATGCCCGAATCATACACAAAACCGATATGCAGGCCCTGTATTGACGAATTTATGCGGGGGGAGAAAGTATCATTCATGGATGAGTTAAAATCCTTTATCGAAGATAAGGTGGTAGCATCAGTGGCGTCAGCGACACAAAAAGATCCTCCTCCTAAAAAACCTAGACTGGCAGATATCATTTCTTCTGATGAAGAAAACTATGATTCAGAGGGTCCGTCCTGTTCCCCACAGAGTGGCACAATGATAGTGTGGAGGTGGGAACAGCAGGAGCCCTCAAAGTGGCACAATGATATAGTGTGGAGGTGGCAGGAGCCCACAGAGTGGCACAATGATATAGTGTGGAGGTGGTGTCAGCAGCAGGAGCCCACAGAGTGGCACAATGATATAGTGTGGAGGTGGCGGACAATTCCAGTCCCTGGTAAAGATTCTAGGGGGCAGATAGAGCAACTGGCAGCAGATGTGTGGCTTCAAGCGGGTGGCAGCATCAGAATAGTGGCTGAGGCAGGTAGTTATAACCTCATTTCTCATTTGTCAATGTTTGGGGGAGGTGTCGTGGCTGATCTAATCTGATGCATAAGGCATTGGTGAGTTGAAATCCTGACCGATCCAAGCCCGATTCAGTCTCTCCACATTACGGGTGGACAAGCGGGTTCTCCTTGGGGTAACGATGCCCCTGCCGCACTGAACACCCGCTCTGATGCCACACTACTGGCCGGGCAGGACAGCTTTTCTACTGCAAACTCCGCAAGTTGCAGCCACACACAGTTTGGCTGCCCAGTAGTCCTGACTTAAGTAATCCAGACTTAAGCTGCTGCTGATGGAACTGCTACTGCTCCTACCCCCCCTGAACCCCCACCCCGTGGCAGTAGTACATGAGCGGACAGAGAATGGACAATGGTGCACAAAGGCAGCAGCCAACTGTGTGCACAGTATTTCACTATAGTATGCCAGTTGTTCCTCCCTCTCAGCAGCTGGAAAAAAAGTCACCCATTTTTGACTGGTATCAAAATCCAAGAGGTTGAAGAACCAAAAGTCAATCCCTATGGTGGATGTTGACTATTTAGCTGTAACTACTTAGGCAAAGCAGCATGCTGCGGGCCATCTGCGCAAGTGACTCTGAGGGACTCCTGGCCTCCATCTCCACTGTATACTGCCACGGTGCTTCTGGGTCATCTGCCTCGTTTTCTACCTCATCCTCCGGATGCTCCTGCTCCTCCTCTTGTCACCTGAGTGGAAAAACCACTGATTTCACCAGACTCTGCTTCAGTTTGCTCCAATGTTGTCATCCTCCTCCTCCAATTCAGCCCCCACCAGACTCATGTGGCCATGAGATGTAGTGTCCACTTCTCCGGTGCCCTGACCAGAAAGATTTTGCAGCATGAGTTCCAGGACACAAAGCAGTGGAATGACGTTATTCATCCTGCAGTCCTGGTGACTGACAAGTAACGTGGCCTCTTCATTGGGCCTGCGCAAACTGCAGGTATCATGCATGCGCTGCCAGTGGTTGACATCAAAGTTACACTGAGCCAAGCTAAAATCATTAATGGCTTTTCTCTTTTCATACAGGCGATCTAACATATGGAGGCTGGAATTCCAATGGGTGGAAACATCGCATATCAGACTATGTTGGGGTAGGCTGTTCTGACGCTGCAACTCGAGGAGGGTGTGCTTGGCTTTGTAAGAATGGCTGAAGTGCGTGCAGTTTAACAACCAAATTAAACACGTGCAGAGCGGACACCATGTTCCTTCCATTGTCTGTCACCATGGTTCCAATTTCCAAAACGTCCTCCATGACGGCCCACTTGGAGGATGCCCCTTGACCTCTGTAGGGACAGGAAGCAGAGAGGTTAAAAGCTTCCCCCCCGCATCCTCCCGCCAGTGTCTTCCTGTCCCTACAGAGGGCAGGCAAGAGAGGGTCTCTCTCTCCTCCAAGTGGGGGGGGGGCATTTTTTTTCTGCCAAAAAAGGGCACTTACCTGGGGTTACGCCGGCCTATTGCAGGTCGTAGTTCCCCTCCGGAACATCGGGCTCACGAGAGGACGCGCGGCGCCTGGGGGAGGTTCCGTTCCCAGGCGTCCTTTGCGCTCCATCAGCATTCTGCCACCTGCATGGGGGATGGGCTCCCCGATAAGGTATTTAAAACATCCGGTTGTCTGTTTTGGCATCCGTTTGTGATTTGTCAGTGTGCTGTTGGTTGGTTGCCGTCCCAGACTTTTTGCTATGGCTGATGAGGCAGACTTGGGCCTACTCCACCCTTCTGGTCACGTAAGTGGTGTTGTATGGCATGTTCTTATAGTATCTATGATACATATTGAACCCCAAGTTAGTTATTTTCCTCACCTTTCCCCCTTAGGATAAGGATCAAGGGTCTAAGGGGAAAGGCAAAGAGGACAGACCTGAAAGGTCTGAGAAACCCAGCAAGTCCAACCGTTCTATGAAGAGTAGGACCTCTGCTAGGAAATGTAATATGTGTCTCCAGGTTTTGCCCGAATCATACCCAAACCCATATGCAGACCCTGTATTGACAAATTTATGCGGGGGGAGAAAGTATCATTCATGGATGAGTTAAAATCCTTTATCGAAGATAAAGTGGTAGCATCAGTGGCGTCAGCGACACAAAAAGATCCTCCTCCTAAAAAACCTAGACTGGCGGATATCTCTTCTTCTGATGAAGAAAACTATGATTCAGAGTGGTCCGTCCTGTTCCCTTGCGGATACTGAGGAGCAAGATTCCCAGGACATTAGTCAGAGATTGGATTCTCGTCACCTGTTTCAAATAGATGATCTGGATAACCTCTTGAAGGCGATCCGTGAGACGCTAAATATTGAAGTTCCTTGTATGTCTCGGGAGGACGAATTGTTCGGGGGCCTAAGGGCTAAAAAAACAACGTGTCTTCCCGGTTAACGAAACCTTGAAAGGGTTAATCACGGAGGAATGGAAGGACCCAGAAAAGAAGATCCTAATTTCTAAAAGCTTTAAGAGACGTCTCGTCTTCGATCATGAAGTCTCTAAGGTTTGGGACTCTGTCCCGAAAGTAGATGTGCAGGTGACAAAAGTGGTCAAAAAAACAGACCTTCCCTTTGAGGACTCCGCACAGCTCAGGGATCCCATGGACCGAAAGTCCGACGCTCTTCTTAAAAAAGCCTGGGAGACGTTGATGTTTAGTTTAAAATCCAACATATCAGCTACAACTGTTGCGAGGACCCTCTACTGGCTGAATGAACTGGAATTGCATATTAGAGAAGGTACTCCCAGAGCATCTCTACTGGACAGCATTCCACTTTTAAGATCTGCCACGGCATTCTTGGCGGATGCCTCCGCCGAGGGCGTTCGCTTCGCTGCAAAAGAGGGGGCATTAACAAACGCAGCAAGAAGAGCCTTATGGCTCAAACAGTGGGGCGGCGATATACGCTCGAAGTCAAAACTCTGCAGCATACCATTCACAGGTGATTTCGTGTTCGGTCCAGAATTGGACAACATCTTAGAAAAAGCTTCAGACAAGAAGAAGGGGTTTCCTGAAAACAAAACACCCTCCAGAAAACCTTCCTTTCGCCCCTTCAAGAACCCTAAAGACTCCTTTCGTGGGAAAGGTAAACAGGGGCGCTGGAGCTACTCTAAGGGAGGCAGAGGTAGGGGGTTTCTGTTCTCCAATCCTCCAGACAACTCGGGGGGGAAAGAAGCAGTGACGCCAGAGTGGGGGGGCGTCTTCTACAGTTCATCACTCAATGGACAGATATTACCTCAAATCCTTGGGTCTTGAACATTGTCAGTTCTGGTTACAGAATAGAATTCAGAACCTACCCCCCTTCAAGATTTATTTCTCCATCACCCTCTACTTCTTCTTCTACCCATTTTCTTATTTGGCAGGAAGTTTCATCACTCATTCATTCAGGAGTGGTTGTTCCAGTTCCTCAAGACCAAGAAAAGTCGGGCTTCTACTCTCCACTGTTCCTGGTCAAGAAACCCAATGGGTCGAATCGGCTGATCATAAATTTAAAATCCCTAAACAGCTTCATCACCTACAGGAGATTTCACATGGAATCGGTAAGATCCGCTACTCAGCTTATTTATACCGACTACTATATGTGCACGATAGACCTTCGGGACGCTTACTACCACGTTCCTATTCACCACTCTTCTCAAAGGTTCCTCAGATTTTCAGTCCTTTCTCCAGAGGGTTCTATCCTCCACTTTCAGTTTCGGGCTCTCCCGTTTGGTATTTCCTCAGCTCCGAGAGTTTTTACAAAAATCATGGTGGAGGTTGTTGCCTTCCTGAGGCTACAGAAGGTGTCTATTGTTCCATATTTAGACGACCGTCTGATTATAGGAAAAAACAGATCAGATATTGTTACAGCAAGAGATTTTACCATGAGGAAACTCTCAGAACTGGGGTGGTTAATCAACACCGAAAAATCAGATCAGTCTCCCTCCACTCACAAGAAATTCCTAGGAGTAATGTTGAACTCTACTCTTATGATGTCCTTTCTCCCTCAGGGAAAAACCGACGGTTTAAGACTTCAGATCCGCTCCTTCAGAAGAAAAACCTCCATTACAATCAGAGGGGCAATGAAGGTCCTGGATCTCCTTACGGCATGCCTTCCATCTGTAGCCTGGAGCCAGAGCCATTGTCGCACTCTGCAGTCTTGGAACCGGAGAACCTTGGGGTTGGACAAAAAGGTCACCATTCCATCCTCGGTAAAGAGAGACCTGCAATGGTGGTTGGAGTTAAAGCATCTGGAGAAAGGGGTTCCTTGGCACTGCCTTCCGTGTCTTACCATCACGACCGATGCAAGCAGTCTGGGCTGGGGAGCAGTCTTCCCCTCGCACTACGCCCAGGGATTTGGACCCCTTCACTAGCAAAGAAACCATCAAATTATCGGGAACTACGAGCCGTCTTGGAAGCCTTAAGGTCCAACCCTCTTCTAGTGAAGAATCAGCATATCCACATACTGACAGACAACACCACGGCGGTGTCTTACCTAAGACGACAAGGAGGTACAAGGTCAGTAGCTCTTTCCTCCCTGACTCGCACCATCTTTTCCTGGGCAGAAGAGAACATACTCTCTTTCTGCAACTCACTTAAAAGGAGTTCTGAATACGGAGGCAGACTTCCTCAGCAGGAGAGTGGTCTCTCCCAACAAATGGTGCATAAATCGGGAAATCTTCTGCCAGTTGACAGATCTTTGGGGCACTCCACGAATCAACTTATTCGCCACAAGGGAGAACTCAATGTGTCATCTATACTTCTCTCTGGAGGCAAGGGAGCCGAAGGATCGACTAGACGCCTTCAGTCATCCATGGACCGAACCTCTCTCCTACGCCTTTCCCCCTATTCCCTTGGTCGCAAGGGTCCTCAGAAAGATCCTTATGGACCAGGCAAGGGTAATACTCATCTGCCCGAACTGGCCAAAGAAGGGCTGGTACCCACTGCTGACATCCCTTGTCATCCAACAACCGGTGATTTTGCCTCCTAGGAAGGATCTTCTGCATCAGGGTCCTATTCTGCATCCAGAACCGTAGAAGCTTCAGTTAGCGGCTTGGATCCTGAGTCTGACTTTTTAAGATCGCAGGGCCTTTCCAGAGCGGTGGTAACCACACTTAAGGCAAGTAGGAAAAAAGTTACTTTTACCATTTATCACAAAATTTGGAAGAAATTTGTGTCTTTTTGTGGGGATAATCCTCCATCTCAACTCAGCCCAAATATTTTTCAGATCCTGGACTTTCTGCAGAAGGGCCTGGAATTGGGCCTATCCACTAGCACCCTGAAGGTGCAGGTCTCGGCCCTGGGCGCCTTTTTCAATTTCCCCCTGGCAGACCACAGGTGGGTCAAGCGTTTTATCTCAGCCTCCTCCAGAATCAGACCTCAGATTCTCAGGAGGACCCCTACGTGGGATCTCACTTTAGTATTAGACGCACTTTCCAGACCTCCCTTCGAACCTCTGGACAGTGCTAGCATTAAAAACTTAACGCTGGGGGAGCTTCAGGCTATTTCTATCAGAGAACCCTATATGCGCATTCTTCCTGACTGTATTATTCTTACTCTAGACCCTGGGTTCGTTCCCAAGGTGGTATCAAAATTCCACAAGAGCCAAGAGATCACCCTCCCGTCCTTCTACGAGAATCCTTCTTCTAGTGACGAAGCCTTGTGGCATCTTCTGGATGTAAGACATGTGGTGCTAGCTTATCTGCAGGCTACAGAACCCTGGCGCATTGATCATAACCTGTTTATTCAATTCCAAGGGAAAAATAAGGGGAGAAAAGCCTCCAAGATTTCGATAGCAAGATGGCTAAAGTCGGCTATTTCCACCTGCTATACTTTACAAGGAAAGGAGGTTCCTACTAATCTAAAGGCTCATTCCACCAGGGCTATGTCGGCCTCCTGGGCCGAAAGAAGAGGCGCATCACTCGAGCAGATCTGCAAAGCGGCCACTTGGGCCTCACCATCTACATTCATAAAGCATTACCGTCTGGACTTGCCAAGTTCTCGGGACCTCTCCTTTGGAAGGAAGATTCTACAGGCGGTCATCCCACCCTAGAGTTTCTACTTATTTGGTAGATCTCCAAATTGGCCGTCATGGAGGACGTTTTGGAAATGGTGAATTAGTACTCACCGGTAATTCGGTTTCCATCTAGTCCTCCATGACGGCCTATATATTTTCCCTCCCTATGTTTTTTGCTATACTGTAAATGTATGTGAATATTTAACATACAAATAAAAAAAATTTTTCTTTACCTTCCACCGGTGTAGTTATTTGGTAGACACTGGCGGGAGGATGCGGGGGGAGGCTTTTAACCTCTCTGCTTCCTGTCCCTACAGAGGTCAAGGGGCATCCTCCAAGTGGGCCGTCATGGAGGACTAGATGGAAACCGATTTACCGTTGAGTACTAATTCACCATTTTTAGCTGCATGGCGCGGAGCAGTTCCTCCCCTGTGTGACTTCGTTCGCCCTGCACATATGGTATGATGTAGAAGCACTTGTGAAGGCTGAGGTGGTGGTGGTGAAGGAGGAAGAGGAGGTGGACACTGGCGTAATAGCATCAGTTTGACAACGTGGAGGAGAAAGCGCTGTCTCTTGTGGAAATTGTGGCTGGGCGGGAAGCACATTCACCCAGTGGGCTGTAAAGGACATGTACTGGCCCTGACCATAGTTACCGGTCCACAAGTCCGCACTGCCATGCACCTAGGAAGAAACTGATGAGCTCAAGGACTGGCCCACCTTCTGTTGTACATAATGGTGCCTTTTTGGAAAAAAATTGAGGCTTGGAACTCAGTTCGACACAAGCCATTAGTTCTCTGAAGGGTGCAGTCCACGATTTGGAAAGGGAAAGACTGCAGTACCAACAACTAGGACAAGAGCAGGGTCAGCTTCTGCACCTTAGTATGGCTGAAAGCATATAGTTGTCTCTTTGTAATCGCCTCTTTCAACGACTGCTGGCGCGAGGAGCAGGAGCAACTGGACCGGGAGATGTCAAAGACAAACGGCTCCCTTTGGCCTTGACTGGCTGAAATTGCATGTGTGTCACTAGGTTCCGCTGCTGCTGTTGCTGCGGCAGCAGGATGGGTCTCCACATCGTTTCTTCTAGGCCATTGCATGATGACGCTGCATATGTTGATGCAGGGCCATGGTGCCAATGTTGGCTCCCTGGCCACACTTCACTTTCTGCCCTACATATACTACATATTCTACATATACACATGCTCGGTTCCTCTGATGTCTTAACAAAAAACTGCCACATCGCCGAGGGGGTGATTTTACTGCCAACATTCTGCACTGAGCGACTACTAACGCCGCTGCCTCGCTGAGCCCCTGTACCACTGCTTACCTGGACCTCTGAAGCTGGGTTTGTACCCCATGGCCGTTTGGCTCCCATGCTCACACTGGTGCTACCCTGCTGACTCACGGCCACATTAGGGACTTGCTGCGCAAGCTGACACTCTCTTTACTGTCAATTTTTCATTTCCCTGTCACTGCTACTCTCCTCAACGGTGTCAGTATGCACAGCCTGCCTACTGCACGAAGCAGAGGATGTCTGCCCCATCTCTTCACTGCCAAGCAGCTGCTAACTGTCCTCAAACACTTTGTCCTCGCTGAATAGTGGCGCTGAGCCCAGACCACTTAGTAGTTCTCTGGCTGAGGGAAATAAACTGGACAGAGGCTGGTTGAGGACAGGTGAGGGCCGCTGACCTGCTCCTGGGCCATGCCAACTAATTGTATCTGACGAACCCACAGACTCTTGGCTGGGGTTGTCAGATGTTATATTTGAGGAATTGGGTGATCTAGCCAACCACTCAACAACCTTTGGGTTGTTGATCAACACACTGCCGCTAGATGACGGCACTTCTGGCCTCAGTCACCCCTGCTGCGACGCCCCATTACTGTGCTGCAACCTCTGCCTGCTCCACTTTCCACCTTTCTGTCTGACATAGTGATTCATCAACTACGTGGATTTGATACTTATTAGTTGCTCTCAACGTTGGTAACAAAAAGTATTGGAATTTGCGTTATACAGATACCCCACAACGGACACTCTGTCATTGGAGCGAAAATCACCCTATAATGTACGTGGATTTGACACTTAAATCTTGCTCTGAACTTTAGCAACAAAAGGTATTGGAATTTGCGTTATACAGATCCACCAAAACAGACACCATGGGATTGGAGCAGAATTTAGTACAGAAAATATGTGGATTTTACACTGATTTCTTCCTATTCACTTCAGCAACAAAAAAGAACTGCTATTTGGGGTATACAGATCCCCCAAAATGGACTCCCTTTGAGCAAAAATCATAACAGCACAGCACAGTACAGTAGAAGCAGCTGGACACTACAGGCAGCACAGCAGTGTGAAGTGCGGAGTTTATAGTCTGCCTCTTTTATAGTCTGTATGACATCAGATAAGCCTGCCAGTCGCTGATAGGCTTACAGGTCTGCACATGTGGACAAGGGTGTTCCTTTCTCCTTCCCAGAGTTCTCTGCCCCATGTAACATGTAGTACTTACATTTTGGTAATAAACCTGCAGTGTGAAAAAGCCCATTGCAAGGAAGGAATCAGTGATTCGGTGAAAAATCACAGATGTAAAAAAAAACCACCAATGTGAAACCACCCTAAAGGGAGAGCCACTGCAGACATGAACACCTTGTATTACACATTTATCAAGCTATCTATTCTGTGTGGTACATATAATGTTAGGACAGAGTGATAAATCAAAGAAAATGGTTGTGAGTTTGTCTGCTCTTAGTTATCAGGTAATCATATTATGGGAGAGGACATGGTGCTAGGGAAAGGACATGGTGCTAGGGAATCCAGTTAGTAGGGCTCCCCAAGGGTTAAATAAACGCCTCGATCTAATCCTTGTGTCTTAACCTTATTCTAAATTCAGGACCTCACTTAATGGTACTGGCTATGGCTGATTAGATACGTAGATATGTAATATAATATTATCCAGATACCATAATGCTACACAACTGCTTAGGTCAATGTGTCTTCTAATATGGCTCAATGTAGCCTAGTGATGAACGTAAATTATAGTTCTTATTTGTGTTTCTAGCATTTCCCTATGTACAATATACACCATGTAAGGATATTCATAGATATGCAAAGAGGATGTCCATCTGGAACACACACACACACATATATATATATATATATATATGACGGGATAGATCACTTGAGGCTTGGCCTCTCACATGACTAGGTCACATGGTGTAGAGATGTCCCGCCCTCACTAGTGATGTAGCAGGGCTTTCCTTTTAAATGTTGTTTGCATTAACCAGACGAACAAGTTATGATTAAGACACATCGCGTAGACTGTTTTGGTACAGCTAATCGCTGTGATATTTGTTGCCAATGTCATGGATATTTGTTTACTACATTAAAGGAATATTGTTTTATCTACAATGCTGGCTTGAGAGTTAGATCGTGCTGGACGATTGCCAAAATTTGCTAGGGAAATCAGTGTTATAAACACACTTCAATCTTTGTGTGAAGGCACAAACACTTGGTAAGTATGTCATGTCAATATGCTCTTCCCACATACTTCACCACACTCCATGTCATAGATGAGGATGCTTTTGTATATGTATTGCAATGGGTTGAATTTTTACCTGTTTTCTGCATGCAATACACTTTTTACCTAAGGGTGATGCACACATGGCATTTTGAACTTGTTTTTGGTCCGTTTTTAAGCAGTCTGCCCAAAAACGCATGCGTAAAACGCATGTTTTAACATTTGTTTTTTTGTTTTTGACATTTTAACATTTGTTTTTTTGAAAAATGCATCCATTTTTGACCAGTTATAATTAAGAAAATTGGTAAAACCTGTCAAAAAACGGATGAGTTTTTCAAAAAAGAGGGAATTTTTTTTAACGGACTGCTTAAAAACGCACCAAAAACGGGTTCAAAACGCCATGTGTGGCATCACCCTTAGTGCCCTGGCCTGCCATATTACTGTTTCCTCTCCCAGAAAACCTGTCTGACCTGGCAGAGCTTGATATGTGGCTTGTAGTGTGCCAGTGGAGGGAATATTAAGACTGGCGCACTAAGCCCTATTTAACCCCTTAAGGATGCAGCCACTTTACAGCTTAAGGCTCAGCCCCATTTTTTGGATTCTGACTTGCGTCACTTTATATGGTTATAACTTTTGAACACTGTTACTTATCAAAGCGATTCTGAGATTGTTTTTTCCCTATATGTTGTACTTCATTTTAGTGGTAAATGTTGGCTGATAAGTTTTGCGTTTATTTACAAAAAAAAAGAAAAAATTATGAAGTTTTTTTAAAATTTGCCATTTTCGAAATCTGAAATCATCGCGTTTTCAGGCAGATAGATTTACCACCTAAATAAGTTGTTGAATAACATTTCCCATATGTCTACTTTACATTTTCATAATTTTTGAAATGTCTGGATAATTTATTTCGATGTCGAGCGGCTTACAAATCGAATTGCGATTTTCCGTATTTTCAGAATTTACTCTTTTGCAGATAAATACTGTTTTGAATGAAATTTTACATATTTAGCATCAAAATCCCCTATATAATCAACCCCTCAAACTATCAGAAACAGCTTTTAGGAAGATCGTTAACCCCTTCATAGTAATTGAATCAAAATGGAGGTGAAATTTAGAATGGTCAAATTGTGCCAGTTATACATTCGTTTAGCCCTAAATTTTACACATTTCCAAAAGATAAAAAATAGAAAACCCACCAAAACCCACATGTGGCCGTGACTTGTTTTATGGGCGCACAGCAAGGCGCAGAAGGGAAGGAGCGACCTGCAGCTGCCAGGATTTTAGTTTCCTCATTGTCCCCTTTTGTAGGCTATAACATCTTTGCTATAAAATCATGCTGGGGCCATGTGACAGCATTTTTTTGCAGGAAGAGATGCTTTTTCCAGTGTAGCCATTTTGGGGTTGGTATCACCTATTGTTGAAAATTTAGGAACTCGTTTTTGAGGGCAGGAGTAGAAAAGCATCAATTCTGTACTGGATTTTTTACTTTTTTTTTCGTGTTCATCGTCTGGGATACCAGACTTGAATATATTTTCTTACATCTTACTAAATTTGTCAAAAAAAACGTAATGTGGGGATAAATCTATCATTTTTTCATTGCCATCTTCCAAGTGGCATAACATTTTTTGCCTACGGAGCTGGTTGATGGCTTGTTTTTTGCGGGACATGTTGTATTTTGCACCAGTAACATTCTGGAGTACATATGTTTTTTTGATCACTTTTTATTGCATTTTTTGTAAGATTGAATAGGTAAAAATGATAATTTTTGGTGGGTTTTCAACAGTTTTCTTGACGGCGTTCATCGTACGGGTTCAATAATGATTTACTTTTATTCTAAGGGTTGTTACAGACGCGGTGATACTATATATGTGGGGTTTTTGTTATGATTTAGACTTTTTGGGGGGGTTATATGTCTCTTTATATGTTATGGGGCTTATGGGCATTTTTATTGATTTATTACTTTATTTTTTATAGAATAACATATTTTTTTTACTTTTTAACTTTTTCCACCATGGGACATGAACAAGCAATCATCTGATTGCTTGTTCATGATAATACTCTGCAATACTCATGTATCAGTGTCAGCCTATGCATATGCATAGGTTGGCACTATGCCAGTAAGATGACGTCACAGACGCCATCTTACTGGCAGTGCCTGCAGGCAGTGCTGGGACCAGATCGGACCACAGCACTTCCATCGACGCCCCCCGAAAACTGTTCGGGGGGGGGGCGATCATGGGGGGAAAGATCCCCCAAAGGCATGTTAGATGTCGTGGTCCCGCTAACCGCGGCATTTAACGGGTTACACATTTGTGATCGGAGCCCACTCCGATCGCGGGTGTTACACTGGGGTGCTGGATATTAGTTACAGCCGGCACCCCGTGTTTCCCGATGCTGGTTCGGCTCCGATCCAGAGCCGAGACTGCCTCAGCCATGGCCACTGAGCGCCAAGTCACTGCGCTAAGGGGTTAATGACGTTGACGTAAACACAATTCAAACGCTATATGTGAACGTGGCCTCGAAAGCAATTTTCCCAAACCAAGGGCCATACCTCAAAAGATTATCAGTACCAAGGGCCATTCCTTTTTTTTTTTTTGATAAATTTTTACATCACTTTTCCCACTTTAAACAAACAATAACTTTTATTACACTTTTACTACTTAGTTAAAATCTATAATTAAAATCAAGCATGATGAAGCTCATAGATCAGACACTGACTGTGGTAATAATCTTATTTGTTAGCCTCCCTCCGTCTAAAATCTACTTTTTAAATTATGCTGATAACACACCCATAGCCTTTCTGGGTTATCAGAGCCCCTCCATGGGGCAGATTTAGAGGCTGTTAACATTCTGTTACATTTCCCACACTCAAATTTGTGCTCGCTGCTGAGGTTACAGGATGTGCAGGGTGAGGAAGCAGACTTTGTGTTCAGTGATTTCAGAAATCTACCACCTGGCTACTGAACACGATGGGCTTCAGGCTCAATTAACAGCTATGGAGCCTTTTCTAAACCTTTTTTTTTTTACCAACAAGAAAAAGTATAAGAATCTAAAAGCGTGATTGTTGACAGAGGGGCTGACACCAGCTTGTAAGTGTGCTTGGTTTACACCACAATCAGAAGATTAACGGTCAGATCTTGGGGCAACCAAAATTTTGTACACCAGGACTGATACAGGTTGGAATTATATGTGTAGTGAAAAAAACAAGCTACTACCTCCAATTGCTGTCCAGATTGATCGCAGAAAAAAAACAAATGGAACACAGACAAGTTTCCAATCTGCCCTCACTTCTCTGGTATATTTTCTTTCGTGTCCTGTTCACACTGATCGGGATAGCAGCAATGAACCTTCTCTGTATGAGCAGGATCGCCAAGTTTTTAAAACCGGATAAAGCAAGACAAATTCATGGCATAGATCATGGTATAAGATTCTTTTTATTATACTCACAAGTAGGATAGTAAAACAGCACTTTTCATTTAAAAAACTTGAGCCAAAGAGGCATATGCCCGACCCTGGGTTTTGTTGATTCCAGCGTCTCTCCATTTGCAACAGAAAGAAGACACTGGTTTTTTCTGTGATCAATCTAGACAGCAAGTGGAGGAAAAAAAAACACCATACACACCCCTTTAAGAGTAAAAAGTAAACACACAAAACTGTACTAACCGTGCAAAAAAAAAAAAAAAAGTTAAATAGTTCCCTACTGCATTATTTAGATGTACATGAAACCCAAAAAAAAACAACCCAGAGGAGGACAAACTTAGACAAGACTGGGATCACAAGGGGTAGGAGGTCAAGGACAACATACAAAAAAAAATTCTCCATTTTTACTGTGACATTTTCAATGCTTCTATTTTATAGAATTTTTTATATTTTTAAAAATAATAAAGTGCCATTTGCGACTTTGGGCACTATTTTCCGTTACAGGGGGGAAACACAGTGAAAAAACATTATTATATTTTCGGGCATTTTAGGGTGTTAGCAACGGGTGTTTGCTACATTATGAAGCAAAAACTCGGTCAGTATGAAGAGGGCTCAGCCCATGAGCCCGCTTCATACTCCCCCCTACACAACAAGACGTACAGGTACGTCTTTTTACGCTATGGGGTTAAGCTGAACTTCTGAACACAGACAAAGTTTAATGAGCTGCTAAATGGGCAATAACACGGTAGAGGAAGTGCAGTGCTGATAATAATGCACTTCCCCTGCAGAAACCGTTTTCCTAAATGTTGTAGAATTTAGGACTGCAGAAAAGACTTTGTCCAGTCCTGCTAAACTATGGGGCTCTATGTCAGGCTGCAGCTGCAAAAGCCAACAAAGTGGTTGTGTGTATAATTAGAAATATACAAACCAGGATGTGATATTCCTCCATTATAAATACCTTCTGTGTGGGAAAGAATAAATGAGAGCTGGGAAGAGTTCAAAGACCCGGGTTACCAACTGGGAAGGAAGGTGGGTCTTATAATGAAAGGCTAGACAAATTTGGTGGGTTCATTTGGGATCTCACAGAGATATATGTGCCAGATCTAGTGCAACATTTATTCTATCAGAGAACTATACACAGGAACAGATTTGTAGATCTACTGTATATATAAGTATAAGCCGAGACCTAATTTTACCACAAAAAACTGGGAAAGCCTATTGACTCAAGTATAAGCCTATGGTGGGAAATGCATTGGTCACAGCCTCCGCCCAATATAATAGAGGAATTACACCTGGAGAACAATACATTTTCTGAAGCGGAAAATGAAGAAATGGGGAAGCTGGAAGGATACAAACCAAATATGAAGATATGTAGAAACAAAACACAAACCGACAAATAGGAAGACCTATTCTTACTAAATGTCTGAGAAAGGAATATCCAGTCATTTTTCTTCAGAGGTCCGATATACAGAGTGTTTCTTGGAGCTGTATAGGGAATAGCACTCATCTACACCCGATATCAGGACCAATATAATATAACTACTATAATATAACTACTATAATACTGACCCCTATGTACAAGAATATAACTACCATAATACTGCCCCCTATGTACATGAATATAACTACTATTATACTGCCCCCTATGTACAAGAATATAACTACTAAAATACTGCCCCCTATGTACAAGAATATAACTACTATAATACTGCCCCCTATGTACAAGAATATAACTACTAAAATACTGCCCCCTATGTACAAGAATATAACTACTACAATACTGCCCCCTAAGTACAAGAATATAACTACTACAATACTTCCCCCTATGTACAAGAATATAACTACCATAATACTGCCACTATGTACAAGAATATAACTACTATAATACTGCCCCCTAAGTACAAGAATATAACTACTACAATACTTCCCCCTATGTACAAGAATATAACTACCATAATACTGCCTCTATGTACAAGAATATAACTACTATAATACTGCCCCTATGTACAGGAATATAACTACTATAATATTGCCCCCTATGTACAGGAATATAACTACTATAATACTGCCCCCTATGTACAAGAATATAACTACTATAATACTGCCCCGAGAAACCGTTTTCATGTTCAGAATGCGGGAAATGTTTTCAAGTACAAGCAGATCTTGTGAGACATCAAAGAACCCACACAGGAGAGAAGCCATTTTCATGTTCAGACTGTGGGAAGTGTTTTACCCTAAAATCAACTCTTAATAGACATCAGATAACTCACACAGGGGAAAAACCGTTTTCATGTTCAGAGTGTGGGAAAGGTTTTGCCCAGAAACCACATCTTGATCGACATCTAATAAGTCACACAGGGGAGAAGCAATTTTCATGTTCAGAGTGATTTGGTTTCTGGGCAAAACCTTTCCCACACTCTGAACATAAAACGTTTTTCCCCTGTGTGAGTTATCTGATGTCTATAGAAGAGTTGATTTTAGGGTAAAAACTTCCCACAGTCTGAACATGAAAATGGCTTCTCTCCTGTTGAGTTTCTTGCTGACTACAAGATTTGAATGTTTTAGAAACATCTTCCACATTCTGAACATGGAAGACTTCTTCCCTGTGTGACTTTTCAGATGTCTAAAAAGTTGAAAACTTTAACTAAAATATTTTCCCATTTTGAACAAGAAACTTGCTTCTCTCCAGTGTATATTTCTGATGATTCTTAACACTATAAGTTTTCCACTTTCTCAAACTGATTTTGTTTCTTTAACCATTTCCAATGATTCAGTAGAAAAGACCCATTTAATAGGATAAGAGGATGGATCTTGGGTGTGAAGGTCTGAGGATGTATCTGGGATATTGTCATGATCTTCAGATGTATCTGGTGTGATACAACCATCACCTGCCTGTAACATGTGATGATATCAGATGTTCCTCTGGGCTCCTAGTATTGTCATTTGCTAAAGAAAACAAACTGAATAAAATTAACAACTACACGTTGGTCGTGGTAAGAAAACACTGAAATTCTACTGCAGAACATTTGTTTGACATCAGCAATCCGAGTACATGCAGCATTTCTTGTCTGCATGTATCTATGTCTCCATGTTCTGCTTTGTGTTATCACTTGGCTCTGCTTTATCTAGTGGTTACTACTCACCTGGGCAGTTACCTGTAGGCTCATCGCCCCTCACATATGACTCTGGGGCAGTAATATTCTTCACATCTTCATCCTGATACAAAAATGGAGCAACACAAAAGAAGAAATGACACTGAAGGTTTTAGATGAGAACAATTAAATAAGCACTAATTATCATAACAAGCAAATATTATCTACAGGCTCTTCCCTCAGCTCACGATCCTCCCCGTGGCGTAATTTGCCAGGTACATCACTATCAACTGAAAGACACTAAAATGAATAAAGCCCAGTCCCAAGACCAAATTTCTTTTCAAAGAACTACTGTTCAACTCCTGACGGACCTCTCCAGGTTGACCCTCCTCAAGAGAAGGGCCCTTTGTCTTCTGCTCGAGATCTTGCACAAACGTAATATCCCATACAACTGGGGATTCCCATTTGGATTACAGATTTGGTTTGGGTAGCTTGTACACGTGATCAGTCACCCCAATGATGTCTCCTCTGTGGCGGAAATAATCAACGTTCTGGCCCCAGATATATTAAAGTGGCCGACCCTGCCGACTCCAGCGGTTCCTGCACAGCCCCCTAGACCTCAGCGAGCTCCCAGGGGAAGAGTCGGGAACAGCCTCAGGGGTCCTCGACATCAGCTGAGATGCCTGAAAGGCCCTCAAAAGTGAAAACGGAGGGTCTTTGCCTTCAGTATCCTTTACACACCATGGACTGCTCTTCCATATATTCTTATGATGCTTTCCATATGTTTGTTCACAACTTGTTTATTTGCTGGGTTACAAATGTTGTTGAATTTTCAGTACAAAGCATCGAGATGACGGCCCATTTGGAGGATGCCCCTTGACCTCTGTAGGGACAGGAAGCAGAGAGGTTAAAAGCCTCCCCCCCGCCAGTGTCTACCAAATAACTACAACTACAACACCGGTGGAGGAGTAAAGATAAATTTTTTATTGTATGTTAAATATATTCCACAGACTTTACAGTATAGCAAAAACATAGGGAGGGAAAATATATAGGCGCGCATGGAGGACTAGATGGAAACCGATTACCGGTGAGTACTATTCACCTTTCCAAACGTCCTCCATGACGCCCACTTGGAGATCTACCAAATAAGTAAAACTCTAGGGTGGGATGACCACCTGTAAAAAACGAACCTTCCTTCCAAAGGAGAGGTCCCGAGAACTTGGCAAGTCCAGACGTTAATGCTTTATGAATGTGGATGTGAGGCCCAAGTGGCTTGCTTGGCAGATCTGCTTGAGTGATGCGCCTCTTCTTTCGGCCAGGAGGCCGACATAGCCCTGTGTGGAGCCTTAGATTAGTAGGAACCTCCTTCCTTGTAACGTATAGCAGATGGAAAAGCCGACTTTACATCTTGCTATCGAATCTTGGAGTCTTTCTCCCCTTATTTTTTCCCCTGGAATTGAATAAACAAGTTATGATCAATGCGCCAGGGTTCTGTAGCCGCAGATAAGCTAGCACAACACGTCTTACATCCAGAAGATGCCACGAGCTTCTTCACTAAAGAGGGATTCTCGTAGAAGGGACGGGAGGGTGATCTCTTGGCTCTGTGGAATTTGATCCACCTTGGAACAAACCCAGGGCTTAGAGTAAGAATTAACAGTCAGAAGCATGCGCATATAGGGTTCTCGATGGAAATAGCCTGAAGCTCCCCAATCTCTTGGCTGTAGTAACAGCAATCATTAGAGTAGTTTTTAGCGTTAAGTTTTTTTAAGGCTAGCACTGTCCGAGGTTCGAAGGGAGGTCTGGAAAGTGCGTCTAATACTAAAGTGGATCCCACGTAGGGGTCCTCCTAAGAATCTGAGGTCTGATTCTGAGGAGGCTGAGATAAAACGCTTGCCCACCTGTTTCTGCCAGGGAAATCGAAAAGGCGCCCAGGGCCGAGACCTGCAACTTCAGGGTGCTAGTGGATAGGCCCAATTCCAGGCCCTTTGCAGAAAGTCCGGATCTGAAAATCTGGTCTGAGTTAGATGGAGGATTATGCCCACAAAAAGACACAATTACTTCCAAATTTTGTGATAAATGGTAAAAGTACTTTTTCCTACTGCTTAAGTGTGGTTACCCCGCTCTGGAAAGGCCCTGCGATCTTAAAAAGTCGGACTCAGGATCCAAGCCGCTAACTGAAGCTTCTCCGGGTCGGTGTCAGATAGGACCTGGTGCGAAGATCCTTACTCGGAGGCATAACACCGGTTGCTGGAGGCCCAGGGATGCAGCAGGGGGTACCAGCCCTTCTTTGGCCAGTTTGGGCAGATGAGTATTACCCTTGCCTGGTCCTAAGATCTTTCTGAGGACCCTTGGACCAAGGGATAGGGGAAAAGAGAGAGGTTTCGGTCCATGGATGACTGAAGGCGTCTAGCTCATCTTCGGCTCCCTTGCCTTCAGACAGAAGTATAGATACACATTGAGTTCTCCTCGTGTCAATAAGTACGATTCGCGAGTGCCCCAAAGATCTGTCACGCAGAAAGTTCCCGATTTATGCACCATTCGTTGGGAGAGACCACTCTCCTGCTGAGGAAGTCTGCCTCCGTATTCAAACTCCTTTTAGGTGAGTTGCAAGAAAAGAGAGAGTATGTTCTCTTCTGCCCAGGAAAAGATGTGCGAGTCAGGGGAGGAAAGAGCTACTGACCTTGTACCTCCTTGTCGTCTTAGGTAAACAACGCGCGTGGTGTGTTTCCTGTCAGTTGTGGACATGCTGATTCTTCACTAGAAGAGTGGGACTTAAGGCTTCCAACGGCTTGTAGTTCCCGATAATTTGATGTTTTTCTTTGCTAGTGAGGGGTCCAAGATCCCTGGGCGTAGTGCGAGGGAAAGACTGCTCCCCCGCTCAGAGACTGCTTGCATCGGTCGTGATGGTAAGACACGGAAGGCAGTGCCAAGGAACCCCCTTTCTCCAGATGCTTTACCTCCAACCACCATTGCAGGTCTCTCTGTTCCCGAGGATGGAATGGTGACCTTTTTGTCCAAACCCGAGGTTCTCCGTTCCAAGAACACGGAGGATCCCACTCTGCAGAGTGCGACAATGGTGGCTTCTGGCCTCCAGGCTTACAGATTGGAGGCAGGGCCGTAAGGAGAACCCAGGACCCCTTCATTGCTCCTCTTATTGTAATGGAGGTTTTCTTCTGAAGAGTGGATCTGAAGTCTTAGACTGCGTCGGCTTTTTCCTGAGGGAGAAAGGACTCATAAGAGTAGAGTTCAACATTACTTCCTAGGAATTGTCTTTGGAGTGGAGGAGACAATCCGATTTTTGGATGTTGATTAACCACCCCAATCTGAGAGTTTCCTCATGGTAATCTCTTGCTGTAAAATATCTATCTGTTTTTTCCTATAATTGAAGGTCGTCTTAAATATGGAACATAGACCACCTTCGTAGCCTAGCTCATCAGGAAGGCAACAACCTCCACCATTATTTTTGTAAAAACTCTCAGGAGCTGAGGAAAAACAAAGGGAGGCAGCCCGAACTGAAAGTGGAGGTATAGAACCCTCTGGAGAAAGAACTGAAATCTGAGGAAACTTTGAAAAGAGTAGTGTAATAGGAACTGGTAGTAGAGCTCCGAAGGTCCTATCGTGCACATGATAGTAGTCGGTATAATAAGCTGAGTAGCGGATCTTACCGATTCATGTGAAATCTCCTGTAGGTGAGCGAAGCTGTTTAGGGATTTTAAGTTTATGATCAGCCGATTCGACTACATTGGGTTTCTTGACCAGGAACAGTGGAGAGTAGAAGCCCGACTTTTTTGTCTTGAGGAACTGGAACAACACTCCTGAATAATGAGGATGAAACTCTTCCTGCCAAATAAGAAATGGGTAGAAGAGAATAGTAGGGTGATGGAGAATAATATCTTGAAGGGGGTTAGGTGCTGAATTCTATTCTTACCAGAACTGACAATGTTCAAGACCCATGATTTGAAGGTAATATCTGTCCATTGAGTGATGAACTGTAGAAGAGACGCCCCCCACTCTGGCGTCACTGCTTCTTCCCCCCGAGTTGTCTGAGGTTTGAAGAACAGAAACCCCTACTCCCTTAGAGTAGCCCCAGCGCCCCTGTTTCACCTTTCCCGCAAGGATCTTTTAGGGTTCTTGAAGGGGAAAGGAAGGTTTTCTGGAGGGTGTTTTGTTTTCAGGAAACCCCTTTTTTCTTGTCTGAAGCTTTATTCTAAGATGTTGTCCAATTCTGGACCGCAAACGAAATCACCTGTGAAGGTATGCTGCACAGTTTTTTGACTTCGGCGTATATGCGCCGCTCCACTGTTTCAGCCATAGGCTCTTCTTGCTGCGTTTGTTAATGCCCCTTCTTTTGCAGCGAAGCGAACCCCCTCGGCGAGGCATCCACCAAGAATGCCGTGGCAGATCTTAAAAGTGGAATGCTGTCCAGTAGAGATGCTCTGGGAGTACCTTCTCTAATATGCGATTCCAGTTAGTTCAGCCAGAAGTAGAGGGTCCTCGCAACGGATGTAGCTGATATGTTGGATTTTAAACTAAACATCGACGTCTCCCAGGCTTTTTTAAGAAGAGCGTTGGACTTTCAGTCCATGGGATCCCTAGCTGGTGCGGAGTCCTCAAAGGGAGGTCTGTTTTTTTTGACCACTTTCTTCCACCTGCACATCTACTCGGGACCGAGTCCCCAAACTAGAGACTTGTCTGATCTGAAAGCGAGGCATCTCTTAAACTTTTAATTTAAGATCTTCTTTTCGGGGTCCCTTCCATTCCTCCTTGATTAACCCTTTCAAGGTTTCATTAACCGGGAAGACACGTTGTTTTTAGACCTTAGGCCCCCGAACAATTTCGTCCTCCGAACTACAGGGAACTTCCTCTTCAATATTTAGCGTCTCACGGATCGCCTTCAAGAGGTTATCCAGATCATCATTTGAATAGGGACGAGAATCCAATCTCTCACTAATGTCCTGGAATGTGGCTCCTCAGCTGGCGCTAGGGAACAGGACGGACCCTCTTTGAATCATAGTTTTCTTCTCAGAAAAAAGAAAGATATCTGCCAGTCTAGGTTTTTTAGGAGGAGGATCTTTTTGTGTGCCTGACGCCACTGATGCTACCACCTTATCTTCGATAAAGGATTTTAACTCAATCCATGAATGATACTTTCTCCCCCGCATAAATTCGTCAATACCAGGCCTGCATATCGGTTTTGTGTATGATTCGGCTAATCTGGAGACACATATTACATTTCCTAGCAGAGGTCCTACTCTTCATAGAACGGTCGGACTTGCCGGTTTCTCAGACCTTTACAGGTCTGTCCTCTCCTTGTCCTTCCCTGATCCTATCCTCAGGGGGAAGGTAGGAAAGTAACTAACTTGGGGTTCAATATGTATACATAGATACTATAAGAACGGCCATACAGCCACCACTTAGGTGACTCAGGTGGTGGAGTAGGCCCAAGTCTCCTCATCAACCATAAAAAAGTCTGGGACGGCAAACCAACCAACAGCCACACTGTCAAATCACAACGGACGCCAAACAGACAACCGGATGTTTTAAATACCTTATCGGAGCCCATCCCCCATGCATGTGGCAAAATGCTGATTGTCAGCGGTCTCCGTGACGGAACCTCCCCAGGCGCCGCGCGTCCTACGTGAGCCCGATGTCGGCCCGATCCGGAGGGGAACTACGACTTGCAATAGGCCAGCGTAACCCAGTAAGTCCCTTTTTAGACAGAAAAAAACGCCCCCCCCCCACTTGGAGGAGAGAGACCCTCTCTTGCCTGCCCTCTGTTAGTGACAGGGAAGTCATGGGCGGAGGATGCGGGGGGGGGGGGGAGGCTTTAAACCTCTCTGCTTCTGTCCCTACGAGTCAAGGTGCTCCCCCAGTGGCGGCGCATGGAGACGTTTTGGAAATTAGTAGGCTCACTTCAGTCCTCCTTGGCTGATTTTTTTCTCAGTTCATTCGGTGTTTTTACCCCAAGTTTGTTAGTTGGTGTGGTTGTCGGCATCCTACCCCCTCTACTACTAGTACCCACCCTTCTCTTGTCTTTTATTCTACCCCTATTCCCCATCCCCCCCACCCCTTCCCTCCTTTCATAACTGACCATCTCCCATGGAGACCCTTGAGATAGTGATCCCTCAATGCTAGGGTTGCATTAACCTCCCCAGAAGAATGCAAACCTTCAACGCATGCCACGGCGGGTGTAAAGGCCTTATTCTTAGGAGACACACCTTCAACCTGGCCTTTTCCAGCGATTAGAGAAGGCACTTAAGCACCGCGGGTTTCATAGCTCCAATCCTTATCGCGATCTAAAGGAATGTCCATGGCGATACACACACCGCTCCTTCCGCACTCGGTTGAGTTGATGGATGATGCAGGTTGTTATTTTTCCTCAAACTTCAAATATTGACCAACCTTCACATTTGCAAACCTGTACTTACCCAACTCTCAAACTATCCCTATCCCTGCCATAGGAAGATTCTGAATGACTAGTGGGGTTCACGGAGGGGATGCTAATGCTTGTTGGGTACTTCAACTTCCCATTAGACCCAAGTGGACACCTCATCGGAAAGGAGTCCAGGTTTCCCTTCGACAACTGTGTTCCGCTTAGAAAAGACCTACATAGTCCTTCAGTTATTGGATGTCTGGCGATTCTCCACCCCAATGACAGAGACTATACACTTTTTCTTGGTCCAACACAAGCAATGACGTTAAACCCCATGACCACCATAGATAACATTGTACTCACAGACCACCTCCAATTTATCTGACGTTTACCATACCAACTATCACGAGCACCCTATGCGTACAACCATTGAATGTTTTTCACATCCCCTGACTCCTTCCAGAGGCTTGCCAGGAAATTGGGAAGCCCTCAATGCGAGCTCCATAGTGGATTCCAGGAGTTAGATTAAAGAGGAGTATTTGGCCAAACTTGCTTGCCTTACTACAACGACTACACTGTCTTGGGTGGAAGGATAAATCGAACCAGTCCCCTACAGACCTGGCTGACATGATAATAGTCAAAGTGAGATTCCGTGCCCATCCGCATGCAATTCAAAACACCATCTATATGAACATTCAAATAAATGCGGACACTCACTAGCGCACTTCCATACACCAATTGGTTCTGGTGCAAGCACACAATTCCCACATTAAAACTATGGAGGGAAAAGACCCATCTAACCTGATCAGATCAACTGCCGCTTTGTGACATACTCCTAAACAGCTTTACAACATTAGAGCCCAATTGCAACAATCAGACCCCTTCATTATCAAGCAATTGACAGCTACATTAAGGACCACAGCTTTACCTACTCTTTGCAGGAAGAAGGATGTTGAGGGCCGTGTAATTGGACTTCGAGAGAGGGAAGGGACAATCTTATTTAAAAAAAAGACCTGTGGAAAAAGCCTCGTGACTAGGTGTGCTTTTTCCGGCCTTTTATAATGTGCAGAGAATCCTCCTCCCGCTTAGGATGAAGGGGTTTAAATTATATTCCTCAACCTTGCCACCATTTCCACCCTCAATCCCTAGAGGACAACTTAGTGTCCTTCTTCCAAAATGCTGATAACGCCACATCGTTAATAGCAGCAAGTCAGGCCTATTTCCCTCCTGAGAAGGGGACTGAAGCTACCCCTTTTCCCAAAAATCCGGCAGATCGACTGGTCAATATATCGCTGAAAATAATGTAGTACAGATCAAGTGGGATGTGTTGAGGAGCAGACACTGCGACAATTTGAATAAAAATCATTTAGTCTCCTAATGGCGCACGCTCAACAAGGTCAATCCCTTCCTTTCTTGATCACCGAAGAAAAGGCTTCGACAGAGTACATGAGGCAGATTGGCGGAGATGTGAATAAAGGGGCACTGTCTGTTCTCTCCTGGTGTAACTGCCGATTAAGAGGTGACTCAATGGAAAAACATAACCTTGGGTGGTGCTTCAGCAATTCCTATAGTTAAGATATAAGCCAAAACGTGAAAGAGTAAAAAACAGCGGCATCACCCAGAAAATGTCCATATCTCTCTTCTTCATTTCATGCACAATGAAGAGGCTACATTCCCATGTATGCCACCATAGGGGTGAGAGGAGGAGCGAGGGGTACATACCAAAAGCGACAGCCGTTCGCGCCGTTCCGGCGCTTTCTTAGGACTTATGTCCGCATTCCTATCCCAATTGGGGCGTGGTCCTAGGTTCCAGGGAGGGTCATGCATTATACCTACCATCCGACTGCCAGAGTTAGGCCAATGGGGTTCTTTTCTATTCACATCCACTCAACAATGTACCTCAGAGCTGTGACGGCGCTGACCTCTTTCCCCACTTCTTCTACGTGCTTAGTAAATTCGACAATCTAGCTCCGCAATCAGACACAAACCCTAACATCACGGTATGCGGTTGGCCAGCGCAACTATAAAACATCTTTTTTCGCGAGGTTCTTTTACTCTACATTTCCACCCACCCCCTAGAATCAACCTTACGTCCTTCTAAGAGTTTGGGCGGGGAATACAGCCATTTAAGTAACTTCAGAATTAACTCCAGGATATGCAAGCACTGAACCATTATTATTCAGACCATCAGAAAGATTTATGAAGAACATTTGCCCTTCTTTGGCGCAAGCGTTGAATAAAATACTTAGGGACCAAAAGTATAACAAACTTTACTACCTCCCGTTACTGATCACAATGGAAGGGATTATCAACGTATAATAGAAAGACTGCCTTGGTTTCCCGGAATAGGTGGTAGATGGACCATCCTACTCACTCTCCTATTGTACTCCAGGGATTCCATATACCCCATCCTCTTTTTTAGCACCATTCTGCTCAGCGTCCTCTTGTGCTATACTATGGGCCAGCTCGCCACTCAGGCTTTGTTGGCAGTTCCTGATTAGACCAAAATTAGCAGAGGCGCAGGGTAGCCTGATATAAGATAGATCACCCAAGCGATCCATCTTGATGACTGCTGAGAGTGGCATTCCATCTACTACACAAACACTGGGTACGAACAGAGCAATATAGCTCCCCAATCCCAATTCATTACTCTCAATTGTGACCATCCACGAATAGACATGGACGCCCCAGACGTTGTTCATTGCTTCACAACTCTAAAACATTATGGAGAGTCCCTCTACAACAAACGATCTTTCCAGAACGTTCAATTCACTCACCCTTGTTTAACAACCTGACCTTTCCCCGCCAGCCTTCACATAGAACGCTATTCCTAGGTCGATCAAACCCGAGGCATACATATGCATGACGTGCTAGGTGAAGCAGAGATACCCTCCTATGGATCGATTGGCCTGATGGTGTGTCGATGGTTCCTACAACCTTTAATGGTCTGGAATATGCAACAGCTGTCATCCTTTCGTAAGCAAAAGGCCATGCAGCAGCATTTAATTCTCTGCTTTCCTTTTTAGGCGTTTTGCCGCAGCATCCCCTCAGAAAACACTGCATCTCCCAAAATCTGGACTACTACAAAGAGTCCTCTGACTTCACTCAAATTTGCATTAACAGGCTGGTGGGATAGGCCGACCTAGGTGCACCCTTGCCCCTGAGGATTGGGAGAGGAATTCTTATGCACCACAAACTCTCAGTAGCCCGTTCCTCAACGGATGGAACTAAACAAACCTCTCCAGATGGTACAGAGGTTCCACTCTCTGCACTTGTTTATCCCTCAATCCAGGACACGTGTTGGAGATGCGGACAGAGAGAGGAGATGCTACAGATATTGGGGCTGTCACTGGAATCTCTACTTTTTGGACAGGTGCTGGAGGTTACATCAGGGTCCCCCAACTTCCTGACCCTTTACCCCGTCTGTGTGTATGCCCGTGTCGACATGAATGTTTTAGCGACAGAGTGCCCGGAAAACGAGATCACAAGTTTATTGGTCTCATGGCAGATATGATTCTTATTAACAGTGAGCTCTTAGGTCTGTTATTTTTGAGAAATACTGATAGATCAAGTCTTTATATCGCACAAAATGTTTTGGAGATTTCACTCCTCCTTGTATATGCCCTTTTTCTCCAGCAGGCTGATTTGAGATCTTCAAGTGTACTATAGAAATTTAATTCCAAAAAAGTGGCATTTGATAACTGTTGTCTATTACTTGAAAAAGTATACTTGGCTTTTCTAAGTGCCCCTTTCTTTAATGCTGTTCTTTGCAGTTTTTTTCCCATAACAATCGCCGAATAAGACAAAGGTGGTGCCGGGGAGAAAAAAAAATTCCTCACACCTTTTGTAATGTTCCTCTCGTGGATGTTGAACTTTGTAGATCGCTCCCAGAACATTGCGTCCGGTTGATGGCAATTACGCTTGCTTGGCGGTAGGACGCTACTTGTCCTTACAGCTCAACTCCTGCTTGTAAACTCGGGCCTCCTCAGCTTTTGGCGTATAGAGGACAAGCTGATACAGCCAAATCCACTAATAGGTAAACCAGACCAGAGATGCGCAGATTGTAATCACAAAGCTATAGCCGGCAGCCAGCATATAATCGTGAAAGGATGGGACCAGGCTGTAAGGGATACGCACTGGTTCTTCGGACGTACTCTGCGTACGTCAGCATGTTAGATCAGGCAAAATAGCTGACCTAGTCCGTTAAATTCATCGATTCAAGCAGCCATTTAATGTGGTAACCTGCCTAGTAAAAAAGTTAGTCCCTGACAACGCTGTTATAAGATTGATGTCGTTTCTCCTCGTATCTTGTTCGCAACATTGACTATATCATGTGTTTGGTTAGTAAGAAGCTTCTTGAAACATTCCGTACATTCTGTAGATAAATTTCTGTTGGAACAGGCCTGTAAATTTTTCCCAGAACCACGATTGCAGGTGTGAAATAAAGAGAGAGAAGATTATACATACCACTAGTGTATGTGGAATGTGTCTTGGGTCTTGTTCTCTACTCGGGTACGCGGAGACTGAATAGTTTATCATTGAAAAGTAGCCTTGTAACTGAAGTAAGGAATGTTGAGCCTAGTTAAAAAACTCTAACAGTGGCCGTGGATGACAGCCACAAAGGGCCCTTCCCTTTCGAAGGTCGGTACATGGTCACGACCCCCTGCAAACGGCGATCCTTACACCCCTGACTTTCATGTTATAATCAAGCCTCCACAGATCAGGAGGAATAGGTCATGAAGTCTTATTTTCATCTACCTGATTGATCCTGTGGGACATATTTTCTCTTTCTGAACAATCCTGTGTTAGAAGAAGGACTGTGACATCTCCCATTTATGTTTTCTTATTGGATCTACCTGTAGGAAAACATCCAGAGCTGAATATCCTTCTTTCCATAACAGAATATAGGACGGGTGAATTTAGTCCTGTCTAGTACCTGCTGATTGTTCAGGGGATGGTGGTCGCCATCATGACGTCCTTGTACACATCTTTGTGTCTTCTAATACTCCCACTCTCCGTGGAGAATAGACAGCCACATCCTGACACCTTATGGAACCTGACCCCACAATGATCCCGTCATCACCCAGATCCATTCAGAGCGGTTACTGTATAATGTCCCAGCATTCCCAGCATTGTCCACCTCTCCAGTCACAAGCTCAATCATCTTTGTGGGTGACTTCTAGGATCTTATGCTTATTGAATTTCAGCATGTATCAGGGGGTGAGGTGGAGGAGCCGGGATTTGGGCTCATGTTCTCCCTCCCCCGTCTTCATACCCAGGGGCCTGACAGCGCCCACTAGAGTCTTCCTTCACTACTGACTGTGTACTCCTGGTTATGGATAGCACTGATAAATCTCCCTCCACATTTCCCTAATCTCTCACTCCTCCATTCCTATCATCTGTTATTTCCCCATAGATAATGATTCATGACCTCATCACACCATCTCTCACCTCTTCCAGTAATATAGAAGGAATCTCTAGGTGAGCTGGAAGATTCTCTCCACCCTCGTGTCTCTCTCCATTTGCTGATCCTGAATAAAACGCAGATAAAGAAAAGTAAAAACACACAGAGCCTTCCGAATGTATTCGGTCACCTGAACCTTTTCACCTTTGCCACATTTCAGGCTTCAACATAAAATGGTAATTTTGTGAGAATCAACAAGTAAACCCAATTGTGAGTGGAATTAAATTTATTAATATTTTCAACTTTTAAACATAATAAAACTGAATTGGGGGCGTGTAATCATTATTTGGCCCCTTTAAGGACATCTATCAACAATTAAGGTTGTAAACCAAACTGTTAGGGTTGGGTACACGAAGACAGGTGATAGTGTGGCCCTGAGCTTGTCCCAACCTCTGTCCCTTCCTAATCCCCCCCAGCTAAACCGTGGGGGCGACTACTGAAGACCGAATCACTGGATAAGTGTAGGAAGGGAAAACACAAACTGACTGACAAACATAAAACACAAAAGAGTATTTACAGCTTTATTCACAACAGAGGGTACATCAGAACAAATCAGTAATGCAAAGAGTTAATGTCATAAAGCTTCCGAGATCACACAATTCAGACACAGAGCAAGTCAACTAACGCAAGGAGCAAGTTGAAAACGGGATTTCAAACACTGGCACCGGTTACTATGAAGCTGCAATTTATGCAGCCAGACGCCCACCTCCAGTAACTGGACAACTTCTGGAATTCACACCCTCATGGTGCAGAATAACAAGCACAATGCAGGCCACCATGCAGAGGTCCACAGTCCCCAGCGTTTCAGCAAACAACTCTAGAACAGCGCGAGGTCTTAGCAGCCACTGCCCGTGACCGCTATTAGCGACTAGAGGATTTTGCGCGGATACGCGCCGGAGGTCGTCGAACTCTGTTGCACACCAGAATGTCCCAGCATTCTCCCCCAGCGAACCTGACACAAACATCTAGACATACTGGTGTGCACCACCTCTGGCCCGAGGTTTTTTCTTGCTCTTCTTTAATTTGTTTTGCACTTGTTTTTAATAAAAAAAGGGCTTTTAAAAATTATGCAAATAGCATGAGAGCTCCAGCCTCCATTGTGGTACATTGAACTAGGTAGCGCCACCATTAAGTAAGAGTGTTTTGTACACGAGTAGGATTCTTTAACCTAGTAGAAAATGACAAGCGACACCCCAGTGGAGATTTACTTTCATTTCTTTTATGTTCACACCGAAATATAAGAACACAATTTGCCCTCACCAAGTTTATGAAAAAAATCACATCGTTTGTAAGCAGGTCATGCTGGGGAAAAAAAAGCAGGCAGTTCTGGCCTGTCAGGGCACCACCGAAGGATCTCCCCTGTTCTTCCAGGTAAGAAACGATGCAACCATGGTAGAACCAACAGAAGTGGAGGACGTGGGACCGTGTAGTACATAAAAGGGAAATTTTTCCTTGGCAGCCCACGACCTATAAGACAGAGACTTGGTGCAGAAACTGGGACCGGGCAGAGGCAGGTGGCTACTGATGGAGGAGATGACCAAAGGCTTCTCGAGGCGAAACCAGGGGATGTGAGGCAGGGGAACCAGAGGCGGTATCCACAAAAGTTTCTGCAGAACCGCCCAGTTACAAGAAGCTGTTGCAGCATGGCGGTGACTTGTCCCAGGTGTTTGCCACTGTGCAGCAATCAATCTGCGGGATGCTGGACCACAAGGAGGCCGATTGGGCCGACCAGGAAGCAGAACCTCGGCAGGATCATAGCCGGATCTGATGTAAGGGTTCGAGATGAGTGGCACCCCATTCCCATCCAGGGTCAAACAACGGGAGAGGTCCAGGCATATGGGAACGGGAACACATGCCACGGGCACAGGAAGCAGCACCATGGAGGGACTCTGGTAAACAGCACCATGGAGGGACTCTGGTAACACAGCACAACGGTTGGGACTCTGGTAACACAGCACCACGGTGGGGACTTGGTACAACAAGACCACGGTGGTGGGACTCTGGTAACACAGCACCATGGTGGAAAACTCTGGGAACACAGCACGCGGAGGGAACCTCTGGTCACACAGAAAACAGGACTTAGGAGCAGGAACACACTGGAACGCAGGAATTACTCCGGAATGTTCGCAAAGAAGAGCTTTCTCAATGGTGAAGCACACTATCCAGCAAGGACAAAGGAAGGGGCCTGGGGATTCAACAGAGAAGGATTCAAACAGAGAAGCAGGGGCCAGGCCCCTAATTATCGTTGCGCTGGACCTTTACCATTTTCCAGAGCTCGCGCGCGTCCAGGTGAGTCAGCCCCCGGAGCCGAAGCATGCAGGGATACGGATAGGGGTCGCAGGGGCATTGCACAATAATATGAAAATAAACTAATTAACTTATATCTAATAACTATACCATACAGGATGTGCGATATAAGGTTGAGTCGTTTGGCCGATACCAAGATTCCATGGAACTCTAAGCTACCATAAAAAAAGCCAAGATAAATGACAGAATTCAGTATAATAAGGAATTAGCATTTTACCAAAGGCACCAAACCATCTGCCTCTAAAGCACAATATTACCAAACTATCTCACTAAATTGTGTCATGACTATGAAAGAATAAATGTTTTATACATATAACCCGGCATTCTTATACTGAATAATATAACAGAAAATTATCATGGATTTTATATTTACTTTTCATGCAGAAATAAAGAACATCATATAGTGCTGTCATCACATGGTTCTCCCCCGATGATAAAGTCATTGTATATTTTACACTGACTTGACACATCACAGGTCCTACAGCTTCTCCAGCAGACCAGAACCTGACTCCTCCCACCATGGGTCGGGTCACATAGGTCATGCACATCATCACAGGTCCTACACTTCTCCAAGCAGCACGAGGCCTGACTCCTCCCACACCATGTTGACTAATCACATGTAATGACATCAAACAGGCTCCTATAGCTTATCCAGCAGGACCGGGTGGTTGCTTCCTCACACACATGTGACTATCACATGGTCATGCATTACACAGGTCCTATAGCTTCCACAGCAGCCCGAGCCTGACTCCTCCCACACATGGGGCTGATTCACCGGACTATGACATCACACAGGCCTGTCAAATACATCTGGAGCTCTGAAGGTGGAGGTAGGTGTGTAGTCACTTCCTTCTCTCTGGTTTAGGGTTTCCTCCTGGCCGGGGGTCACAGAGGAGGTTGGTGGGGGTTGGTTTCCTCATGGACCGGGCTGTGTGTCAACTCCAACAGCAGAGAGTTGTGACCAGTGCGGAGGGGACAGGATGCGGAGCCGGGACCACCCGATATCTGCCCGTAAATAAACACCACAAGCCGTGTCCAGTGTTATCTTATACCAGACTGTGGGGCGCAGGCGGTGGAATGGGAAGCCCCCGGCCCGAGGTGCGCAGGCGGTGGAAGCCACCCGAGCCCGGGGACCCGGAGGTGCTGCAGGCGGTGGAAGCCCCGGCTCCCGAGGTGTGAGCGGTTGAAGCCCCGGCCGAGGTGCTGCAGGCGGTGGAAGCCCCGGGCCCGAGGTGTCTGCAGGCGGTTTTTGGAAGCCCACGGCCGAGGTGATGCAGCGTGCTGCAGAGGCGGGTGGAAAGCCCCCGGCCGAGGTGCGCAGTGCGGTGAAGCCCCCGGCCCGAGGTGCTGCAGGCGGTTGGAAGCACCCGGCCCCGGAGGTGCTGCAGGAGGTGGAAGCCCCGGCCCGGAGGTGGCTGCAGGCGGTGGATGAGCCCCCGGCCCGATGGTGCTGCAAGGCGGTGGAAGCCCCCGGCCCGAGGGCTGCAGGCGGTGGGGAAGCCACGGGCCGAGGTGCTGCAGGCGGTTGGTTGGAAGCCCCCGGCCCGAGGATGCCTTCAGGTCGGTGGAAAGCGCCTCTTGTGGACCCCCTGTCCTCCAGCCACCTCAAGTTCTCTATTTACAAGCATCATCCCGGTCCTCTCTAGCAGCCCCTGTACTTCAGTCTCCTTATTGTGGGCCCCTGTCCCATGGTATTAAACAAAAAAAACTTTTTCTTTCCTCCCGTCGCTTTCCCTGTAGCAGTCACTTCTCTCTCCAGGTTCGACAAATCGCAGAGTGGTCGGGCTAGCCGGAGGGGCAGAGGCTACCTCCTCAAAATACTCCTTCCTCGCAGACATTATAGGGCAAATTTACTTACTGGTCACGTCGCGATCCCGATATGGGACGGTCGACGAGAGAAGTCTGGGTGATGGATTCACGATTAGCTCGTGTGCCCGAGTTCTGCATCTGTCGCTTCCCAGCCGAGGTCCCCGGAGAGTTCACTGCTTTTTCCCGGTGCTTGTAAGTGCGTGTCTCTGAGACCACAATTTGATTGAAATGTTAAATTCCCGCACCCTAGTCGGATCCATCGGGTTGACAAGCCCCCCCCCGTTTTGTGTTGCATGAAACCGGGCGCCGATGCTGCCAAAATCCGTTTTCGCATGCAGCGCAAAATGGAAATCCCATCGGAAACCGGCGAAAATGCGCCTCGAGGACCCTTACCCTTAGTAAATGAGTTCCATGTGAGGAGGTAGCAGGGCTGCCGCCTCCTCCTTACTCTGCTGCTTGAAGCTCTAATGTATGGGACAATGCAGGGAGAGAGAGGAGCGCCCGGATACATCTCCCAGCCCCTGAGACAACCCCCAAAAAAATGAAACTGTTTCCACTGAATCTGGGACGGTTGGGAGGTATGATGAATGGACTACACTTTTTGTACTGTTCAGTAGTAAAATGAAACTCGTCCACTATAAGATCAGAGGCAAAAAAGCCCCGGGAAGCAATGCACTGCACTCGTACAAATGCGTAGATGATCAGAAAACCAGGGCGGCTGTGAGTTGGAACCAGGAAACTGTCTGTGTGTTGACCCCAATTCACTGGCATCAAATATTGATATACAGTTAATGCTATTCGTACTACTGGCAGGTAGACGCAGTAGAAAGAGGAGATATGAGAAACGCTTACGAATAGGAAAAAATCACAATTTGTAAAGCATATATGCCTTACTGCCTCACAACCTAGCCCTGATACTGATGTATGATATTCAGATCAAACTTGAACAAAAGTCATAATAGACGTTGGACCTTTCAGAATTTTGCATTGACTCTGCTTACAATATGGATTTTTTCATACTTGGTGAGGCAAATTGTGTTCTTATATTTCAGGGGAAACAATAAAAGAAAGAAATTAAATCTCCAAACTGGGGTGTGTCGCATGGTCATTTCTACTAGTCAAGAATACTACTCGTGTACCACTTCTACTTAATGATGTGTGCCTGCTACCCTCGTTCAATGTAACACCAATGGAGCCTGGAGTTCTCATGCTAATTTGCATAATTTTTTAAAGCCCTTTTTTTCTAAAACAAGTGCATATAAAAATAAAAGAAGAGCAAGAAAACTCCGGCCAGAGTGGTGACACCAGTATGTCGTATGTGGTGTCAGGTTCGCTGGGAGAAATGCTGGGACTTCTGGTGGTGCTAACAGCGTTCTCCGACCTCCGGCGCGTAATCCGCGCAAAATCCTTAGTCCGACTAATAGCGGTCCCGGGAGTGGCTGCATAAGGGACCGGCGCTGTTAGGAGTTGTTTTCTGAAAGCTGGGACTTGTGGTACATCTGCATGGTGCCTGCTATTGTGCTGGTTATTCTGCACCATGAGGGGTGAATTCAGAGTTGTCCAGGTAAGGAGTGGGTCTGGCGCATAAATTGCAGTTCACTAGTCACCTGTGCCCGTGTTGAAATCCTTTCTTCACTTGCTCTCTTGATGTTAGTTGACTTGCTCTGTGTCTGAATTGTTGTTGATTCGCGCTAGCTTTATGACATAAACTCTTTGCTTACTGATTTTGTTCTGATGTCCCTCTTGTTGTGCCTCCAGCTATTAAATAATCTTTTGTGTGTTATGTTTGTCAGTCAGTTTGTGTTTTCCCTCCTACAACTTATCCAGTGAATTTTCGAGTCTTCCAGTAGTCGCCCCACGGTTTAGCATGGGGGGCTATAGGAAGGGACCCCAGAGGTCAGCACCAGCAGACGACCAGACACCCCCCCCCCCCAGAGGGGGGACAAGCTCAGGGCAACCACTATCCCCTGTCTTCTGTGTTACCCAAACCCTAAACAGTTTGGTTACAATCCTTAATCTGGGGTGATAGAGGTCCTTTAAGGGGCCAAAATTAATATTACACCGCCCCCAATCCAATTTCAGTTTATTATGTTTTACAAAAAGTTATAAAATATTTAAAATTTCATTCCACTTCACACAATTGTGTTTACTTCGTTGATTCTTCACCAAAATACAATTTTATGTTGAAGCCGAAATGGGGCAAAGGGTGGAAAAGTAAAGGTGACCGAATTACATTCGGAAAAGGCTCTGTGGTTTTTACTTTTAGTATATTCGTTTATCAGGATCAGACATGGAGAGAAGACACGAGGGTGGAGGGCCGATAATCTTCAGCTCACCTAGAGATCTCTTCTATATTACTGGAGAGGTTGAGGAGATTGTGATGAGGTCAAGACATCATTATCTATGGGCAATAACAGATGATAGGACTGGACGAGGTGTGGAGGTTGAGAAGATTCTGGAAAATGTATGGAGGGAGATTTATACTGTGTCTCTCCATAACCAGGATTTACACAGGAGTTGAAGAAGACCTCTAGTGGTGCGCTTGTCAGGCCCTGTGTATGAAGGACGGGGAGAAGGGAAAAGGGGGGGGAGAACCTTGAGCCCAATCCCGGTTCCTCCACCTCACACCTGAACATGATGAAATCAATACGCATAAGATCCTAGAAGTCACCCACAAGATGATGAGCTGTGATGGAGAGGTGACACTGCTGGGAAGTGCTGGGAAATTATACAGGAACGCTATGAAGGGATATCTGGGTGGATGCCGGGATCATTGTGCTGTGTCAGGTTCCTATCAGGGTCAGGATGTGGCTGTCTATTTTTCCACGGAGGAGTGGAGTAGTATTTTCGAAGGACACAAGATGTGGTACAAGGACGTCATGATGGAGGACCCCATCCCATCAACATCAGAGGTAATAGACCAGACTAAAATTCACCGTCCTTTCATTATCTGTATGGAAGAAGGGAATTCAGTCTCTGGATGTTTCCTCAGGTAGATCCAATAGGAGAACATCACTGGAGAGATGTCCCAGTCCCTTCTACCAAGGATTGTTCATAAAAGCAATCTGTCACACAGGATCAGCAGGTGGTAGATTGAAAATAAGACTCATGACATATTTCTGATCTGTGGAGTTTCTTATACCATGAAATGAAAGTCTGGGTTGGTATATGTAATGATCGCCGTTGCAGGGGGTGGGACCATTGACCAGCCATGTCGAAAGGGAAGGCCTGCTTGTGGCTGTCATCCACGGCCCGCTGTTAGAGTTTTATCTAGACTCAAAACAGTCCTTACTTCAGTTGTACAGGCTACTTTCAAATTAAAATATTCCTGGGCTCCCAGTTACGGGAGGAGAGAACAACCCAAGACAAAGGTCAAATACACTGTTAGGTATGTAAAAAATCTTCTCTCTCGTTTATTTCCAAAAACTACAGTCGTGGTTCTGGAAAAAAGTTAACAGGCTTGTTCACAGACATGTTTATTCTACAGAATTACAGAGGATGTTTCAAGAAGCTTCCTTACAACAAAACAAGAGGAGATAAGCAATGTTAGAAACAAAGATAAGGAGAAGAACAATATCTATAACAAGTGTCAAGGAGAAAACTTTTTTACAGGGCAGGTTACACATAAAGGGCTGAATCATGACATTTAAACTGGACAGAGGTCAGCTAATATGTTCTGCCTGATCTAAACATGGCTGACGGAAGCAAGATGACGTCCGAAACCCGTGCGATCTCCCTAACAGCATGGTCCTCCTTTCACGATTATGCTGGCTGCAGGTAGAGCTGTGATTTAAAATCTGCGGCGCGCATAGGGATCTGGTTTTCCTATTAGTGGATTTGGCTGTATAAGCGTCCTTCCTATACGCGCCAAAAGCTGAGCCGAGTTTAGTTTACAGCAGGAAGTGTATGTTACAAGCAAGTAAGCGTCCTACCGCCAGCAGCGTAATTGCCATCACAGCGAAGCACTTTTGGGAGCAGCAGAACAAAAGTTCACCCATCACGAGAGGAAACATTAAAAAGGTGAGGGAAATTTTATTTTTTTGTTTTCTCCCACGTCACACCAGTGTTTATCTGGCGATTGATTAATGGGAAAAACTGCAAAAACAGCATTAATTAAAAGAAATGCGGAACTTAGAAAAGACAAGTATATCAAGTATAGTTACAACAGTATATTCAAAGCAACTTTTTTGGAATTAAGAATATTCTATAATACACTTGAAATCTCAAACATCAGATGCTGGAGACAAAGGGCATCAATACAAGGAGGCGAAATCTCAAAAATTTCTGTGCGATATAAACTGAATATACAGATTTATCAAAAATAACAGCATAAGAAGCTCACTGTCTAATACGGATCTATATGCCATGAGGACGAAGAAAAGAAAAGAAGAACGGTTTGATCTCGTTTCCGGCTCTGGTTCAGATAAAAAACTTCATTCGACAAGGGTAAATTCACACAACAGCGGAAAAAAGGGTCAGGGAAGGTTGGGGGACCCTGATTTGTAACCTCCAGCACCTGGTACATGGTTTCCTTCCAAAAAAAAGAGAGATCCATGACACCGTCCCACCTCCACCATCTATGTAGCATGTTTCTCCTCTCTCTGTGCCGCATCGCCAAAACCGTTTGTCCTGGATTGAGGATTGAATCAATATAAAACAAAAGGATGTGCAGGAGAGTTGTGGAACCCGGTACCCATCTGGATGAGGATTTGTAGTTCCATCCTGTGAGGACTGGCTTACTGAGAGTTTGTGGGTGCATAAGAATGCTTCTCCAATCCTCAGGGGCAAAGGTGTTGTTTTTTTTTTTTTTGTTGTTTTTGCACTAGGTCCAGATCCCATCAAGCATGTTAAGGCCAAAATTTGAGGAGTCAGACTCTTGAGGGGTGTAGGCATATTTTTGGGAGAAGAAGAGGAGAATGATCGCAGTGTTCTGGGAGGGGGAAGAAAGCTGAGCGAAATAAGGCCTCTATACCTAAAAAGGACGACGCAAGAACGAAGACAGAGATTAAATGCTGCTGCAGGCCCTTTTTGCTTAAGAACGGATGACAGCTGTGTCATTCCCGCCACATGATGACAAGGTTGAGGACCCTGACACCCTCAGCAATCATCCATAGGCGGGGATCTCGCTTCACCTAGCACGTCATGCATATGTATGGCATGTTGTTTGATCGACCTAGAGGATAATGCGTTTAGTCTAGTGAAGGCTGGCGGGAAAAGTCAGGGTTGTGATTGAAACAAAGGGGTGAAGTGAACCTGAACGGTCTGCTGGAAAGGATCTTTGTGAATAAGGGATCTCCAAATTTTAGAGTGTGAGCAAAGAACAAAGTTGGGGCTCAATTGTCTATGTAGTGAGATGTCACCCAGGGGAGTACATGAATTGGGATTGGGGAGCTATATTGACTTTCTAGTTCGTACCCAGTCAGTTGTTGTTAGGTAGATGGGAATGCCAATCTCTAGCAGTCAAGATATTCCAGATGGATGATTCGGTGATATAGTTGAGATTCGGCTTTACCCTGCGCCCTCTGGAATTTTGGTCTAAGCAGAACTGCCAACCAAACTGAGGGCGAGCGTTGAGTTGTGCCCCTATATAGCACAGAGAGCTTAGATGATGAGCGAATGGCTTTAAAAAAAGAGGATGGGGGTGGTGTGTATTATCTTATCGGAACTCCCTGGAAGGTTACAAAGGAAGTGAGGCTTTTCGGTAGGATAGGATGCTCCCATCTTAACCACATGGATTCCGGGAGAGGGAGTAAACCAAGGCAGTTTCTATTATACGTTGATAAAATCCCTTACCATGTGATCTAGTAACGGGGATGGTAGTAAGGTAGGAGTAAGTTTGTATACTTTGGATCCCTAAGATTTTATCAACGTCTGGCCGCCAACAGAAGGGCAAGGTTCTCAAATAAATCTTCTTTTGATGGTAATGAAATGTTCAGTGCTGCAGAAATTCCTGGAGTTAATTTTGAGTTACTTAAATGGCTTGTATGTATCTCTCAAAACTCTTTAGAAGGGACGACAGTAGGAGTGATTCTAGGCGGTTGCGGCGGTTTGTCTGGAGAGTAAACGAACCTCTGCCGAAAAAAAAAGATCGTGTTTTCTATTGGCGCTTGGCCAACCCGAATACCTTGTGTATGTTAGGGTTGTGTCTGATTGCGGTTAGTAGATGTTCCATTACATCACGTAGAGAAGGGGAGAAGGGGCAAACTTGAAAGTGCGTCGGTACCATTGTTGATGGTGGATTGGGATTAAGAAAAGAACCCATGGCACTAAACTCTGCCAGTAGGATGGTGTATATGCATGACCCTCCTAGAACCTAGGACCCAGCCCCAACCCCAATTGGGATAGGACTGCGGACATAAAGCCTAAAGAAAGAGCCGGGACGGCGCGAAACGGCTATGTGCTTTGATGTACCTGCTCCCTCTCTACCCCATGTGGCCTACAGGCTGAATGTACCTTCATATTGATTGAAATAAGAAAGAGATAACATTTTTTCTGGGTGGTGCCGCCTGTTTTACTTTTTTCTATGCTGCTATTATATATATCATGAATGTGGCACGGTTGTTTTATTGTCTTAATCAGGAGTGTACAGGGGAGTCAGCCCGTGCCTTTTCTAATTCGATCTGTAATGTATCTGTCGCAGGTTTTTCTGCGTTTGCCAGCGCAGGCAGGGGCTTGCTTTTCTTTTTGCACTGCGCCGCTTCTGACGCTCCCGTCTGGCACTCTGCGCTCCTTCGCGCGTTCGAGCAATGTGCGCAGAATATGAGATTCGTGGTGTTGTCTCAATCCGAGTTTTGAGCGGACTCGGAGATAGGCTGTCTTATGTGCAACACTTAGAGCAGGAGCCGTCAGTGGCCGATAGAGCTTGATGGTTCTGTCGGGTGAAGCTGCAGGTTGTGGTCTCTACGCTGGCGTGACTCTTCGCGTCCTTTGGTGTCGTCGGACTTTCCTGGACGTTTTGCGCTTCCTGCTTTAAGATCTGAGGGAAGAATTGGCTAGGTGTGTGGTCGGCATGAAGAGGCGGCGTGAAGATAAAGATGCCAGTATCGAACGACCTTGTGCTTTACCGTAACCGACAGCTCGTGCAAATCTGTCGACAGCGAGAGGAGCTAGAGAGTAGGAGACAAATTGTGTGATTAGAAGTGGTCTGCTAGAAGCATGCATGTTGCCGATCATAGAGGAGTATGTTCGTCTACGGAGACTTTCTCGTGACGGCACCTGTGTTGCTCTTGGAGGGATTGTCTGGGAGAGTTTATGGACTGATGTGAAAATGTGGTGGTTCGGTTGAGACTCGAATATTATAATGGTGAGACTAACTTCCTTAATCTACGCGGAGTGGCAGAAGATAGTAGTCTGTGACCCTTTATACCAGACGCGAAGAGGGACTAGCTGGGGAACGGAGCAGACATCGCGGGTTTTTGACAGAGGTCCTTTTAATATATGGTTCATCCTTAACGAAACCGTACTTCTTTGCGTGCCATTCATGGGTTTGTAACAGCGCATTCGGTTTAGCGGACCATAAGGGTTAGGTACTTAGAATGCCTTGTATGTTATTTCCTATTCGCATGGTGCATTTTTGTTTTTCTGTTTATATGTTATCCTAGATGGCGGTTTTGTGGTGTGGAATATTTTAAAGGTATCGAGTAGGGGATGCGTAGAGCGCGGCACTTAGCGCGCACTAGCATCTGCTGCATTCTCGACGTTCTCAGCTGCGCCCTGCCGCCTCTCCCGCTGGCTCCGTAGCCGACCTTAGACGGCTCAAAGCTTGGAAGGAGAATCGCCGGCAGGCGTCCAGCGAAGACCGGGCTCTGCGCTGCGACGAGCGGACGTGAGGCTGATGGAAACGAGATTCGAGGCGAGGTCAGGGAGCGATCGCCGGGATCGGCGCACGATGAGAGTTGCTGAGTTACGCAGCGGGCCGAGCCGATTGCTTTGGATCTCTTCTTGTCGCTCACCCTTCGCTTCTCAGTCTCGCTGGCCCATCGCGCTAGGACCCCAAGCTGCGGCGCCACCATGCGTGCCTGACTACTTTGCTCGAGTCGCGCCTTCCTCCGACCAGCGTGAGGGCTGAGAGCATCCGTGAGCCTAGCTGCTATTGAAGAGACAAGTGAAGCGCACTAGCGTGGGTCGAATGGCGGTGCACAGCGAGGCAAAGTACTATCGCTAGTATGCGTAATACGAGGAGGGGTTGGCCTGACTGGTTGGGTGTTGCTGGTTAGGCCGACTTGAGGAGATCTATGTGGCTAGGGGGGGGGAGAGGGGATAGGCAACTCGCAATAACGAAAAAGGAACAGTGAGGGAGGGTAAAAGCCTGATACTGTCACGGTCGTGGGGAGGGGGGAAAGGCAACTAGGCAGGGACAATATAGCGACGGAGACGCAGCAGTAGGGCCCTCGGAGATGGGTGGTAGGATAGGTGGCGGTCGTGAGGACGGAGCTGGAGTGTTATGAGGACGGGAGAGCCATGAGAGGGTTAGGCGGGGGCGGGGGGGGGGTGGGAAGGTGTGGATGAGGGGGGGGGGGGGGGTAAGGTGGGGAAGGGAGGGGCTCGGCGCTGGAGAGGGGAAAAGACATGGGGGGGGTAGGGGCCGGGAGGGAGGGATAGTGGGTTGTGGGGGGGGGCGGCAGGGAAACTAGAGGGAAGGTCAGGGAGGGGGCGGAGCCATCGGAAAGGGGTGAGTCTTAAAGAGTGCGGGAGAGGTGTTAGTCTGGACCACCAAGTATGATACGAATCAAGGGAGGTGACGGAGGGGAGGATTTATAGTAGAGAAGATACCAGTAGCGCCTAGGAGCCTAGAGGTGTGGTGGATAAGGGTGAGGCCGTTGGGCGGGAAGGTTGGGGGAGTCGGAACGGAGTAGGGGAGGGGGATGGAACAGAAAGTAGTATAGTCGGGGGGGGGGGGGAAGGGTGGGATTATGTACGACGGAGAGAAGGGGGTAGGTGCGGGGCGGGGGTGCCGGTGTGGGCTGGGTTGTAGAGGGGGGGGTGGGGGGGGGGGGGGGTCGGGGCGGGCCCGGGGCGGTGGGGTGGGTGGGGTGGTTTTGGGTGGGGGGGGGGGGGGGATGCCTGTGGGGGGTTGGGTCAGCGGGGGGGGGGGGGGGGCTGGGGGGGGGTCGGTGGGGGTGGGTGGGGGGTGGTGGGTGGGGGGGCTGGTAGGCGTTGGCGGGGGGGGGGTGGGCCGTGGTGGGGGTACGAGATTGGGGGGGGGGTCGGGGGGGGGGGGGTGTTGGGGGTGGGGGTTGGGGGTGGTGGGGGGGGTGTGGGTGGGGGGGGGGGATGGTGGGCAGAGGTTGGGGGGTGGGGCGCGCCGGGGGGGCGTGGCGTGGCGCGGGGGCGTGCGGGGTGTTGGGGGTTGGGGGCGGGGGTGCGTGGTGGGGGTCGGTGGTGGGTGCGTTGTTCCGTTCGACGCGTGGGGGGGGGGGGGGGGGGTGGGGGTGGAGGTGTTGGGGGGGGGTAGGGGGGGGTTTGGGTGGGGCGTGAGAGAAGCGTGATGCCGGGGGTATGTAGAGAGGGGGAGTGGCGGCGGTGGGGCGGGGTGGGGGGGTGGTGGTAGGTGTGAGTGGGCGGGGGGGGTGTGGGCGGGGTGGGGGGGGGGGGCGATCGCTTGGGGGCGGTGGTGGGGTGGTGGTGGAGCGGTGGGGGGGTTGGTGGGGTGGGGTTTGGGGGTTGCGCGATGTGGCGGGGAGGAAGCGGGGGCCCGAGGTGTGGGGGGGGGGGGGGGGGGAGTGGGGGGGGGGCGATGGGGCGTGTTGGGGTGCGGGGGAGGGTTTTGGGGGTGGGGGGTGGTTGGGTCGGGGTGGGGGTGCGGGGGGGTAGGTGGCGGGGGGGGGGTGCGGTTGGGGCGGTGGTGCGGGGTGGGAGGGGGAGTCGGGCGGGCGATCTGAGCGTTGGGTGTGGGGGGGTGTGGGGGGTGGGGGGGGGAGTGGGGGGTGCGTTGGGGGGGGGTGGGTGGAGGTGGTGGTGAGGGGGCGGGGTTTGGGTGGGGGGGGGGGGCTTTAGGGTGCGATGGGGGAGGGCGCGGTTGTCGTGGTTGTGGGGGGGGGGTGGTGGGTGGGTGGTGACGAGGTGGTGGGTTTGGGGGGTGTCGGGGTGGGGTGGGTTTAGCGCGGGTGGGGGGGGGGCGTGGTGGCGGGGGGGGGGGGTAGGGGGTGATGTAGGGGGAGGGGGGGGGGGGGGGGCTTGGCGATTATAGGAGTCGGTGTGGGGGTGGGTGGGGTTTGGGGTGGTGAGGGTGGGTGGGGGGGGGGGGGGGGGGGGGGGGGGTGGTGGGTTGTTTTGTGTGTTTGTGGGCTGGTGGGGGGGTCGGGGGGGGTGGGGGGTGGGGGTGGGGGGGGTTGGGGGGGGTTGGGGTTTTGGGGGGGGGGGTGTTTGGGGGGGTGTATGGGGGGGGGGGTTGTGTTGGGGGGGGGGGTGGGTGGTGGGGGTGTTGGGGGGGGGGGGTTGTAGGGGGGTTTGGTTATTATTTGGGGGTGGGGGGGGGGGGGTGGGTACTATTGTTTATAGTAGGGGGGTTTAAGTTGGGTGTTGGGTGGGGTTTTGATAGTCTGTCACAAAGCGGCATGATATGATCAGGTTAGATGGTGTCTTTTCCCTCCATAGTTTTAAATGTGGGAAATTGTGGCTTGCACCAGGGGACAATTGTGTATGTGAAGTGCGCTAGGGATGTGTCCGCATTTATTGGAATGTTCATATTAGATGGTTTGTTTTGATTTGCATGCGATGGGCACGGATCTCACTTTGACTTTAATCATGCTTCCAGCCAGGTCTGTAGGGGACTGGTTCGAATTATACTTCCACCAAGGACAGTGTAGTCGTTGTAGTAAGGAAGAAGTTGCCAAATACCCCTTGTAATCTAAACTCCGGAATCTACTATGGAGCTCGATTGAGGGCTTCCAATTTCATTGGCAAGCGCCTCTGGAAGGAGACTCAGGGGATCAGCTGAAAAACATTCAAATGGTATTGTACGCAATAGGGGCTCGTGATAGTGGTATGGTAAACCGTCAGATAATTGGGGGGAGTCGGGGTCTGTGAGTACAATGTTATCACTGGTGGTCATGGGTGTTAACGTCATTGCTTTGTGTTGGACAAGGACAAAAGTAGTATAGTCTCTGTCATTGGGGTGGAGGGAACTCGCCAGACATCCAATAACTGAAGGACATATGTAGGTTTCTACAGGCGGAACACAGTTGTCGAAGGGAAAAACCTGGTATCCTTCTTTTGGGTTCCCGACTGAGAGTGTCACTATGAGGTCTAAGTGACGTTTGCCCAAGTCCCACTACAGGCAAACTCTTGAGCAATCCCCTCACGTGAACCCCATAGTCCTTCAGAATTTCTAGCAGCAGGCGGATAGGTGAAGTGCTGAGCAACTTGCGGTAGACGTACAGGTTGGCCAAATGTGAAGGTGGTCAAATATTGAAGTTTGGGAAATATACTAACAACCTGCAGCATCCATCCAACTCAACACAGTGCGGGGAAGGAGCGGTTCGTGTATCACCATGGGGAATTCTTTAGGAGCGATATCAAGGATCCTGCCCCCCCCGAGCTTTATGAAAAACCCCGGGGTGCTTTAAGTGCCTTCTCTAATCGCTGAAAATGGCCAGGTTTGAAGGTTGGTCCTCTTAAGAATAAGGCCTTACACCCGCCGTGGCATGCTGTGAAGGCTTTGACCTTCTTGGGCGGGGATATAATCCCCATAGCATTGAGGGATCACTGATCTTCAAGGGTCTCCATGGGAGATGGTCCAGTTATGAAAGGAGGGGAAGGGGGGGGGGGATCGAGGAGGGGTAGAATAAAAGACAAGAGAAGGGGGGTGGGTATAGTAGTAGAGGGTGGGGTAGGATGCCGACAACAACACCAACTAACAAACTGGGGTAAAAAAACCGAATGAAACTGAGAAAAAAATCGCCAAGGAGGACTTGAAGTTGAGCCTTAATTTCCAAAAACGTCATCCAGTAGTCCGAGCTCGCCACTGAGGGAGCACCTTGACCTGTAGGGGACAGAAGCAGAGAGGTGTTAAAGCCTCCCCCCCCCCCCCCCGCATCCCTCCGCCAGTGACTTCCCATGTCACTCAAAGAGGGCAGGCAACGAGGAGGTAATCTCTCTCCTCAAGGGGGGGGGGGCGTTTTTTCTGCTAAAAAGGAACCATTACCTGGGGGTTACGTGGCCTATTGGCAAGTCGTAGTTCCCCCTCCGGATCGGGCGGACATCGGGCCGTCACTGACGGAGAGCGCTGCGTGGGGAGTTCCGTCACGGAGACCTGACAATCAAGCATTTCTGCCACATGCATGGGGGATGGGCTACACCGATAAGGTATTAACAACATCGGTTGTCTGTTTCGGCGTCGTCGTTGTGATTTGACAGTGTGACTGTTGGTGGGTTGGCCGTCCCAGACTTTGTTTATGGTTGATGAGGCCAGACTTGGGCTAACTCACCCACTGGTCACCTAAGTGGTGGCTGTATGGCGATGTTCTCTATAGTATCTATGAATACATATGGAACCCCAAGTAGTTACTTTCCTACCTTCTCCCCTAGAGATAGGATCAAGGGCAAAGGCAAGGATGACGGACAAGAAACTGAAATAAGGTCTGAGGAAGGAACAGACAGTGGAGCAACGTCCGCGTTCTATGAAGAGTAGGACCTCTGCTAGGAATGTAATATGTGTCTCCAAGATTAGGTCACGACATCATGACACAAAACCGTAATATGCGGCCGCTGTATGACGAATTTATGCGGGGGAGAAAGTACATTCATGATTGATGGATAAAATCCTTATCGAAGATAAGGGGGTAGCATAGTGGCGTCAGGCACACAAAAAGATCATCCTCCTAAAAAACTAGATGGCAGATATCATTTCTTTTTCTGAGACAGAAAACATGATTGATTCACAAAGCGGCTCCCGTCCTGTTCACCGATCAGCGCAGCAATTATGACGGAGCAACATTTTTCCAGGACATTAGTGAGAGATGGATTCTCGTCCCTATTCAAATGATGATCTGGATAACCTCTCTGAAGGCCGATCCGTGAGACGCTAAATTGAAGAGGAAGTTTCCCTGTAGGTTCGGAGGAACGAATTGTGTCGGGGGGGCCTAAGGCTCTAAAAACAACGTTTGTCTTCCCGGTTAATTGAAACCTGAAAGGGTTAATCAAGGAGGAATGGAAGGGACCCCGATAAAAGAAGATCTCTAACTTTAAAAGATTTAAGAGATGCCTTCGTCTTCGATCCGAGAGACAAGTACTCTAGCTTGTGGTGGAACTTCGGTCCCGAGTAGATGTGCAGGTGAACGAAGTGGTCAACAAAAAACAGACCTTCCTCTTGAGGACTCCGCACAGAGTCAGGGATCCCATGGACTGAAAGTCCAACGCTCTTCTTAAAAAAGCCTGGGAGACGTCAATGTTTAGTTTAAAATCCAACATATCGCTACATCCGTGCGAGACCCTCTACTTCGGCTGCTGAACTAACTGGAATCGCATATTAGAGAAGTACTCCCAGGAGCATCTCTACTGGACCGCATTCCACTTTTAAGATCTGCCACGGCATTCTGGTGGATGCTCCGCCGAGGGGGTTCGCTTCGCTGCAAAAGAAGGGGCATTAACAAACGCAGCAAGAAGAGCCTATGGCGAAACAGTGGAGCGGCGAGCATATACGCTCGAAGTCAAAACTGTGCAGCCTACCTTCACAGGTGATTTCGTTTGCGGTCCAGAATGGACAACATCGAAACAAGCTTCAGACAAGAAAAAAGGGGTTTCCTGAAAACAAAACACCCTCCAGAAAACCTTCCTTCGCCCCTTCAGAACCCTAAAAGATTCTTCGCGGGAAAGGTAAACAGGGGCGCTGGGGCTACTTAAGGGAGTAGGGGGTTTCTGTTCTTCAATCCTCCAGACAACTCGGGGGGAAAGAAGCAGTAGTGACGCCAGAGTGGGGGGGCTCTTCTACAGTTCATCACTCAATGGACAGATATTACCTCAAATCATTGGTCTTGAACATTGTCAGTTCTGGTCGAATAGAATTCAGCACCTACCCCCGTCAGATTATTTCTCCATCACCTCTACTTCTCTTCTACCCATTTTCTATTTGGCAGACGGAAGTTTCATCCCTCATTCATTCAGGAGTGTTGTTCCAGTTCTCAAGACAAAAAAGTCGGGCTTCTACTCTCCACTGTTCCGGTGCAAGAAACCCAATGGGTCGAATCGGCTGATCATAAACTTAAAATCCCTAAACAGCTTCATCACCTAACGAGAGATTCACATGAATCGGTAAGATCCGCTACTCAGCTATTTATACCGACTACTACATGTGCACGATGCACTCGATAGGACCTGCTCGGAGCTCTACTACAGTTCTATTCACTACTCTTTTCAAGAGTTTCCTCAGATTTCAGTTCTTTCTCCAGAGGGTTCTATCCTCCACTTTCAGTTCGGGCTGCCTCCCTTTTTTGTTTACACTCAGCTTCCTGAAGCGTTTTTACAAAATCAATGGTGGAGGTTGTTGCCTTCCATAGAGGCTACAGAAGGTGTCTATGTTCCATATTTAAGACGACTTTAATTATAGGAAAAAACAGATAGATCTTATAGCAAGAGATTTTACCATGAGGAAACTCTCAGATCTGGGGTGGTTAATCAACATCCAAAAATCGGGGATCTGTCTCCTCCACTCACAAAGAACATTAACTAGATCACTGGAGAGCTACACAGTAATGACTCTGAACTTACTCATGTATATGAGTCCTTTCTCCCATCAGGAAAAACGCCGACGGTCTAAGACTTCGATCCACTCTTCAGAAGAAAAACCTCCATTACAATCAGAGGAGCAATGAAGGTCCTGGGTCTCCTTACGGCTGCCCTCCAATCTGTAAGCCTGGAGCCAGCAAGCCATTGTCGCACTTGCAGGTTGGGATACCTCCTGTTCTTGGAAACGGAGAACCTCGGGTTTGGACAAAAAGGTCACCCTTCCATCCTCGGGTAAAGAGAGACCTGCAATGGTGGTTGGAGGTAAAGCATCTGGAGAAAGGGGGTTCCTTGGCACTGCTTCCGTGTCTTACCATCACGACCGCATGCAAGCAGTCTCTGAGCGGGGGAGCAGTCTTTCCCTCGCACTACGGCCCAGGGATCTTGGACCCCTCAATAGCAAAGAAACCATCAAATTATCGGGAACTACAAGCCGTCTGTGGAAGGCTTAAGTCACCCTTTCTAGTGAAGAATCAGCATGTCCACAACTGACAGACAACACACGCGCGTTGTCTTACCTAAGACGACAAGGAGGTACAAGGTCAGTAGCTCTTTTCCTCCTGACTCGCACAACTTCCTGGGCAGAAGAGAACATACTCTCTCTTTTCGCAACTCACTCTAAAAGGAGTTCTGAATACGGAGGCAGACTTCCTCAGCAGGAGAGTGGTCTCTCCCAACGAATGGTGCATAAACGGGAAATCTTCTGCCCGTGACAGATCTTTGGGGCACTCGCGAATCGACTTATTCGCCAACGAGGAGAACTCAATGTGTCATCTATACTTCTGTCTGAAGGCAGGGAGCCGAAGATTCGACTAGACGCCTTCAGTCATCCATGGACCGAAACTCTTCTCCTTTTCCCCTATTCCCTTGGTCGCCAAGGGTCCTCAGAAAGATCTTAAGACCAGGCAAGGGTAATACTCATCTGCCCAAACTGGCCAAAGAAGGGCTGGTACCCCCTGCTGACATCCCTGGCCCTCCAGCAACGGTGTTATGCCTCCGAGTAAGGATCTCTGCACCAGGTCCTATCTGCATCCGACCCGGAGAAGCTTCAGTTAGCGGCTTGGATCCTGAGTCCGACTTTTTAAGATCGCAGGGCCTTTCCAGAGCGTGGGTAACCACACTTAAGGCAAGTAGCGAAAAAAGTACTTTTACCTTTATCACAAAATTTGGAAGGAATTGTGTCTTTTTGTGGGCATAATCCCTCATCTCAACTCAGACCAAGATTTTCCAGATCCTGGACTTTCTGCAGAAGGGCCTGGAATTGGGCCTATCCACTAGCACCCTGAAGTTGCAGGTCTCGGGCCTGGGCGCCTTTTCGATTTCCCCTGCAGACACAGGTGGGCAAGCGTTTTATCTCAGCCTCCTACAGAACAGACCTCAGTTCTGGAGGACCCCTACGTGGGATATCACTTTAGTATTAGACGCACTTTCCAGACCCCTTCGAACCTTGGGACAGTGCTAGCCGTTAAAAAAACTTAACGCTAAAAACTACTCTAATGATTGCTGTTACTACAGCCAGAAGATTGGGGAGCTTCAGGCTATTTCCATCAGAGAACCCTATATGCGCATGTCTTCTGACTTACTATTCTTACTCTAGACCCTGGGTTTGTTCCCAAGGGTGTATCAAATTCCACAGGAGCCAAGAGATCACCCTCCCGTCCCTTCTACGAGAATCCCTCTTCTAGTGAACGAAGCCTCGTGGCATCTTCTGGATGTAAGACGTGTGTGCTAGCTTATCTGCGGCTACAGAAACCTGGCGCATTGATATAACTTGTTTATTCAATTCCAGGGGGAAAAAATAAGGGGAGAAAAGCCTCCAAGATTCGATAGCAAGATGGCTAAAGTCGGCTATTTCCATCTGCTATACGTACAAGGAAGGAGGTTCCTACTAATCAAAGGCTCATTCCACCGGGCTATGTCGGCCTCCTGGGCGAAAGAAGAGGCGCATCACTCAAGCAGATCTGCAAAGCAAGCCACTTGGGCCTACCATCCAACATTATAAAGCATTAACCGTCTGGAATTGCCAAGTTCGGGACCTCTCCTTGGAAGGAAGGTTCTACAGGGGGTCATCCCACCCTAGATTTTCACTTATTTGGTAGATCTCCAAGTGGGCGTCATGGAGGACGTTTTGGAAATGGTGAATAGTACTCACCGGTAATTCGGTTTCCATCTAGTCCTCCATGACGCCTATATATTTTCCCTCCCTATGTTTTTGCTATACTGTAAATGTATGGAATTATTTTAACATACAAATAAAAAATTTTATTTTACTTCCACGGTGTTGTAGTTGTAGTTATTGGTAGACATGGCGGGGGGGGAGGCTTTTACCTCTCTGCTTCCTGTCCCTACAGAGGTCAAGGGGCATCCTCCAAATGGGCCGTCATCTCGATGCTTTGTACTGAAAATTCAACAACATTTGTAACCCAGCAAATAAACAAGTTGTGAACAAACATATGGAAAGCATCATAAGAATATATGGAAGAGCAGTCCATGTGTGGTAAAGGATACTGAAGGCAAAGAGGGCCTTTCAGGCATCTCAGCTGATGTCGAGGACCCCTGAGGCTGTTCCCGACTCTTCCCTGGGAGCTCGCTGAGGTCTAGGGGGCTGTGCAGGAACCGCTGGAGTGCGCAGGGTCGGCCAACTTTAATATCTCGGGGCCAGAAAGTTGTATTCCGCCACAGAGGAGACATCATTGGGGTGACTGATCACGTGTACAAGCTACCCAAACCAAATCTGTAATCCAAATGGGAATCCCCAGTTGTATGGGATATTACGTTTGTGCAAGATCTCGAGCAGAAGACAAAGGGCCCTTCTCTTGAGGAGGGTCAACCTGGAGAGGTCCGTTCAGGAGTAGTTGAACAGTAGTTTTGAAAAGAATTTGTCTGGGACTGGGCTTTATTCATTTTAGTGCTTCAGTTTGTATGATTGATAGTGATGTACCTGGCAAATTACGCCACGGGAGGATCGTGAGCTGAGGGAAGAGCCTGTAGATAATATTGTTCTGTTATGATAATTAGTGCTTATTTAATTGTTCTCATCTAAACCTTCAGTGTCATTTCTTCTTTTGTGTTGCTCCATTTTTGTCAGGATGAAGATGGAAGAATAACACTGCCAGAGTCATATGTGAGGGGCGATGCCTAAGGAAACTGCCCAGGAGTGAGTAGTAACACACTAGAAAAGCAGAGCCAGTGATAACACAATACAGAACATGGAGACATAGATACATGCAGACAAGAAATGCTGCATGTAAGGATTGCTGATGTCAAACAAATGTTCTGCAGTAGAATTTCTGTGTTTTCTTACCACGACCAACGTTAAGGTTATATTTTTATTCAGTTTTTTTTTCTTTAGCAAATGACAATACTAGGAGCTCAGAGGAACATCTGATATCATCACATGTTACAGCAGGTGATGGTTGTTCACACCAGATACATTGAAGATCATGCAATATCCCAGATTACATCTCGAACCTTCACACAAGATCCATCCTCTTATCCTATTACATGGGTCTTTTCTACTGAATCATTGGAAATGGTTAAAGAAACAAAATCAAGTTTAGAAAGTGGAAAACTTTATAGTGTTAAAGAAGATCATCAGAAATATCACACTGGAGAGAAGCAAGTTTCTTGTTCAAAATGTGGAAAATATTTTAGTCAAAGTTTTCAACTTTTTAGACATCTGAAAAGTCACACAGGGAAGAAGTCTTTTCCATGTTCAGAATGTGGAAGATGTTTTCTAAAACATTCAAATCTTGTAAGTCATCAAAGAACTCACACTGGAGAGAAGCCATTTTCATGTTCAGACTGTGGGAAGTGTTTTACCCTAAAATCAACTCTTAATAGACATCAGATAACTCACACAGGGGAAAAACCGTTTTCATGTTCAGAGTGTGGGAAATGTTTTGCCCAGAAACCACATCTTGATCGACATCTAATAAGTCACACAGGAGAGAGGCCGTTTTCATGTTCAGATTGTGGGAAATGTTTTAGCGTCAAATCAACTTTTGATCGACATCTGATAAGTCACACAGGAGAGAGGCCGTTTTCTTCTTCAGAATGTGGGAAATGTTTTACCCTGAAATCAACTCTTAATCGACATCTGATAAGTCACACAGTGGAGAAACCGTTTTCATGTTCAGAATGTGGGAGGTGTTTTACCCTCAAATCAACTCTTACTAGACATCAGAGAAGTCACACAGGGGAGAAACCATTTTCATGTTCAGATTGTGGGAGATGTTTTGCTCGGAAATCACATCTTGATCGACATCTAATAAGTCACACAGGGGAGAAGCTATTTTCATGTTAAGAGTGTGGGAATGGTTTTGCCCAGAAATCACATCTCCATCGACATCTGATAAGTCACACAGGGGAGAAGCCATCTTCATGTTCAGATTGTGGGAAATGTTTTGCTTGGAAAAGTAATCTTCTTAAACATCATGAGTCGTCACACAGTGGTAAAGCCGAATAATTTTATTAATATGTGAAATGTTGAAGACACAGATAACATTTTTTTTACTAAATCAAAGAACAAACCAAGGAGAATTATGATGTAATACAGGAATAGTGTACAGAACAGAAGTCATACATCTGTAATATTTGTGAGAGTTGAGAACATGATACCAAACAAAAAATATATATTTATTATTGATCCCATCAGTAAAGGAACCCTCCAACCATAATTTTTTTTTGTTATAACTCTTTTTATTGTTTTCTTGTGTAAAACATATAAACATTCAAGTAGATACAGAAAAATACAATCAGGTTGACATTATGCAATATACAGATATATATTTGCCGAGTAGATATCAGTTGTGGCCTCTTTCAGGTGTCTACTTTCTTGATGTCGGCTTCTTTATGGAGGGGGCCCAGCTGGTTCAAGGTCCTATCTAGACCTATTTCGTTTATGTTATTTTGATAATGATATGAGGGAAGGGATAGGGGTAAGGAGATGGGGTTTTGGTCATACCAAACAAAGAACAAACAAAGTTGTAACGTACAGGATAATGTAACTTCTCGTTCCCATTCACAGAACCAAACTAGTTTATTAGGCTATTTTCTCTCTTCCTTGCGCTTAGACTACTTTACTGTAAGATGTGATCTGGTGTATTTTTTATAGCTTTCAGTGGTTAGAGGTTTCTGAATCTTTTCCATGGTGACCATAGTTTTACAAATCTATCGTGGGTTCTTTGTTCCCAGCTGGCTAGTTCTTCCATTCAGTAAATCTGGTCCAATCGGTCCAACCATTCTTTTATTGTAGGGGGTTCTTTTTGTAACCATTTAGGTGGTATCATTAATTTTGCCGCTTTTATTAAAAGTGTGGTCAGGTCTTTTTTCGATGGGTTCCATGTGGATGTCGGGAGCCACAAGAGGACGGATTCTGGGCTAAGTGTTAATGTTTTACTCATAATTTTGTTTATGTGGGATTGTGCATCCTCCCAATAGCGTTTTAGTTTAGGACATCTCCAAAAAATGTGGGCTAGTGTGTGATCTAAACATTGTTGCCATTGTTGCCACATCTCCAGCAAGTGTCTGCTGTTAACAGTTATTTCTGCAGGAGGACGGCAGGCTTGTTGTACCACATAGTCATTAATTTGTAAGAGTTTTCCTGCATTTTAACATATTTTGAAAAACCGTGTGACCACTAGAGAATTTGCTTAATCTGTTTAGCTATAATTTGAGATATTTACATCTCCTCCCCACCCTCTGATATAAGGAACCCTCCAACCATAAATTTATCATGGGCCTCATAATATCATTCTTTGTATGTTCCTCCTACTGTTCACCTTGCTCTATCTATAAATCACATTGTGATAGATACAGATTTCCTCTATAACCTGCTCCAGTAATGTCCAGCTCCCTGACATTCTCTGCTACGTCCTTTCAAGCCCACAGTCAAATTGGAACGCATGTTGGTGTTTATATCATTCTCTAGGAAAAATGAGCCACCTGTATAGTCTCCGTTTTATAGCAATACTAACAGCTCAATGGGAGCTATACAGGGGTCCAACCAGAGATAACACTTGTTATTGTGAGACAAAAACAAAAGCAGTAGGGTTATTACACAAAAAGTGGAGCAGAGGGGGGAGGGAATGAAGAGGTGGGAAGGGAGGGGTAAGGGTTGGGGGGGGGTGCAAGGCCATCAGTTGGCAGGCTCGGGGGGTCAGGGCCCGTGCTGCAGTGAGAAAAAAGCCCAGCAGAGGGCACTTGGTAGTGGGAGACTTGGTGGGTATCATGGAGAAGAGTAGATTTGCAAACTGACTTCCATAACTTTGTGGATCTAATAACCATCCCACCATATGTGTCATAGTGCCGGGTGCCTGCCTGCATCTCCAGCACTCAGCTGGACAGGACCATCTTGAAATAATTTTATAATTACTCTCCTGGGCCCTGTTGGAGATGGAGAGTTTGTGACATAGCTCAAAAGATGTATCCCAATCCTCTGTACTATAGGTCATGTTTAGTTCGTTATGCCAGGCTTCCACATATGGTGGCATGTTGTCTGCACATTTGTCTAAGTATAAGGCATAAATCGCAGAGATTGGCCTTGGTGTCGAGGTTGGGGCAATGCACATCTGTTCAAAGGGGATGGTCTCTCAATGGCGCTGCATGTTGGATTTAAAGGGGTATTCGCATTACAGCAAATTAATGTTATTGTTTTTATTATAATAAGTTATACAGTTTTCCAATTTTACAATATACTTTTTTGTATCAATTCCTCACAGCTTTCTAGATCTCTGCTTGCTGTCATTCTATAGAAAGCTATTATGTTTACTTCCAGCTGACAGAAAACTGACCATGGTCACACAGGTGCGCGGCTCGTGAGTGTCACAGAGAGTAATCAGAGCTGTGTGATATAACGAGTTGTGCACCTGTGTGACCATGGTCAGATTTCTGTCCACTGGAAGTAAACATAGAAGCTTTCTATAGAAGGACAGCAAGCAGAGATCTTAGGAACTGTGAGGAATTGATACAGAGAGTATATTGGAAAATTGTATAACTTTTTATGATACAAACAATAACATTAATTTGCTGAAGTGGGAATACCCCTTTAATGGTCTGATAAAAGTGCCGCAGTTGTGTGTATTCCCATTGGGAGCGGCTGGACAATTGTTTTAGAGGTCGTCTAGACCTCGTTCCGTATCTCGTAGTATAGTTTTAAAGATGAGTGTGTTGTCCGTTCTTAAAAGGTCAAGGAAGGCAGTAGCCTCCCTTGGGGGAAAATCTGGGTTATTAGTGATTGGTGTGAGTGGGCCATTGCAGTCAAAGAGATGGTAGTCTTTGGGGGTTTTACACAGGGTTCTTAAGATTTGTTCTGTAACGAATGGTAGTTTCGTAAGGTGGTGTTCGTGGGTGATGTTGGTGTTTGTGCAGGGGAGGGATTGTAGTGGGGAGAGCGAATGGGCTGCTTCTAATCCTATCCAAAGCTTGCCTGTCTTGTGGTGGTACAAGTCGAGGATAAGACTGAGGTGTAGTAATACCCCTTGCAATCGGGGAAACCTAGACCACCTTGTATTTTCCTACAAAATAGTGTGCTCTTTGTTATTCTTGGGGGAGAGGCAGACCAGAGAAAATGGCTCAAGATGCTAGATAGGTTGCTGAAGAAGGATGACTTGAGTGTCAGTGGAATAGTTTTAAAAAGATATAGCAGCTTGGGGAGAACAGTCATCTTTCTACAATTTAATCTGCCTATCCAGGAGATCTTTTGGTTTTCCATTTAGAAAAGGTCTGCCTGAAGAGTACAAAGGAACTTGCCATAGTTAAGGGGGAAAATGTGATTGAAGTCTGCAGGGATATAAGTGCCCAGATAGGTAATGGCTTCAGTCTGCCAGGTGAACGGAAAGCGATCTCTGATTGATTTAACTAGAGCCGGTTGTAGACCTATACCTATTGCTACTGACTTTGACACGTTAATTTTATGATTGCTAAAATGTCCGAAGGTTGAGAGAGAGGTCATGATGTGGGGAATAGAGGAGGACGGGTCTGTGACATATAGTAAGACACCGTCAGCAAAATCTGAGCACTTGTGGTGTCCGCCCCCAATTTGAATGCCCTTTATACCCGGATTGGTCCTGATCGCTATAAGAAGGTGTTCGATAACTAGTGCGTAAAGGAGCGGGGAGAGAGGACACCCTTGCCTTGTTCCGTTATTGATAGTAAATTGTGGGGATAGAGTGCCATTCACTCTAACCTAGGCCTGTGGGTGATCATACAGAGCTTTGATTCGTGTTAGCATTAAGGGGCCCAATCCCAGTTGTGATAAGGTGGTTTCGAGGAACTCCCAGTCCACCCGGTCAAAAGCCTTCTCCGCATCGAGAGTAGCATTGTGGGAATATTGGCTTTTTTAGCATGATTTATGAGGGAGAAGGTCTTCAATGTACTATCCCTGGCCTCCCTGCAGGGGATGAACCCCAACTAATCCAGGTGGACTAAGGGTCCCAAGAGCGGCGCCAGGCGATTTGCGATAAATTTGGCATAGATCTTTGCGTCTACGTTAAAGAGAACCTGTCAGGCAAAATAACCCCCCTAAACTAAATATATTTCCATAAACTGCCATTAGAGAGCATTGCCTCTATCCCTTCATTGTCTCTCTACATGCCTGTAAACCTAAGCAATGACGTCCTAAAGCTGTATGCAAATGACCTGTGAAATGTCCAATCGGTCAATTAGCATATTCAAGTTGTCCAGCTTATTCATGAGTGGGAGGTACAGCCACACCCCCAGTGCTTGACTGACAGCTGCTCCATGTAATGGCTGCTCCATGTGCTCGCTGGTGGCCACACCTCCTGCAGCCTGTGTGTGTATATAGGAGAGATACAACAGCTCCAGGCAGCCATGTTATAGCAGAACATGTAGGGTACTTGTGTAGCTCATGTCTGTGTATTAGGAGGATGCAACATGTCAGCAGATGCAGCACACACACTAGCCATGCTTTACTATACATTACACACAGACCTGAGCAGGGGGAGGAGAGGGAAGGGGTAACAGGGGTGACATCACTGCCTCTGACCATGTGACCAGCCTCATTTACATAATAAAGAATAGATGATTTTAGAAAAAGGCTGGGATGGGATCCTTGTGAGCTGCTCCAAAAGGTAGTAGTGACAGGACAAGTGACAGAGACCTGATGACAGGTGTCCTTTAATAAGGGATATCGGCCTGTAGCTAGGGCAGAGTTTGGGGTCCTTCCCTTCCTTAGGTATAACCATGCTGTGGGCTCTAAATAAAGGGGGATGGAAAGAAATGTTGTTGGATATCGAGTTAAACTCTGGTCCCTGACTCTTGCCCGAGGGGAGTTGTTTAATGACATGTGCTTACTCTTCTGCTGTGATTGGGGCCTCTAGGGCTGTGCAATCTGAGGTGGATAGGGACGGTAACACCCTGATATATATTCAGTTAGGGATTGTGCGGGATTTGGGGCTGGGGAGGAAGTTGAGGGTGGGGGTAAGTTGTAGAGAGACCGGTAGTAAGATGTGAAGGCGTCCGCAATGTGTTCTGTTGTATGAGCCTGTTCTCCCTCTGAGTTTTTGATCGCAGCTATGTATGAGAGCCCTAGCTAGGAGTCTGCCTGGACTGTTGCTCCACTTGTAAAACGAGCGTGAACACAACTGACAAATTCTCTGTTGTTTAGCTTCTAGGATAGAGTTAATTTCATGTATGACTACTGTTAATTCCCTTAGGGTGGTAAGTTGAAATGTGCACTTGTGTTGATAGTGGAAAAGAAAGCGATCAATTTAGCTCCCGCTTCCCTTTTAATTCTGGCACCATGACAAGGAGCAAGAGTCAGATTGATATATGGACCCTATAGAGGATTTGTGAGTCACCGAAAAAAGTTCCTGTTGCATGAGGATATAGTCAATCCTGCTATAGGAGCCATGCACTGGGGAACAGAATGAGTAATCTTTTGTGTCTGGATGTTGCAACCTCCATGCATCTCACAGTTTCATATCTCGAAGCACTCTCACAACTTTGTTAATTTGTCTGAAGAAGATGGAGGGTCTGGCTGTGGAAGAGTCTATGAGTGGATTGAGCGTTAGGTTGAGGTCTCCTCATAGAATCAGAGAGCCTCTGGAGAATTCACACAGTTCATCCAACATCTTCAGAATAAATGGTGTTTGATCTACGTTGGGTGCGTATACATTTGCTTTGGTGTGTAGGGCACCTTGGATTTCCCACTTGAGGAATGGGAACCTAGCCTCTGGGTCCACAAGATTCTCAAGTATCTTACAGGGGGCAGATTTCTGTACATATATGAACACACCTTTAGATTTACCTTATGGGTTTGTGATGTGAATAACTGTGGGGAAGTAGCAATTAATGGTTAATGGGACGTGATCCTTTTTGAAATGTGTTTCTTGAACACAGAGTAGGTGGATCCGTTGTTTGTGAAAAGAGTACAAAGCTTGAGAGCGTTTTAGTGGGATATTCATCCCCTTCGCATTGAAGGATGCTATATTGAGACATCAATATGTTGTGTAGGGGCACTTCAGGGAGTGTCTATGAGCGAACGGTCTTGCACAGATGAGGGGGAGGTATGTATAGGGAAGGTGGAGAACAGGTGTGAACAAATAACCGGCCTTCAAGAAACGGGCCGGGCATGAGCTAATGAAGGGGGTTATGCAAAAGGGCACTAAGAGACCGGGGTGTTTTACCTCAGTCAAACCTATGGGTGGGAACCTATAATGGAAAGTATAGTATGTAGATGTGAGGGGTATGAGATCGCAATGTCGGGGAGCCAACCAGAGGGGGATGTGGGAGAAGAAAGACATGCATATGGGCAGGCCATATTCCATATGACGGGCAGGCCAAGAGCTTAAAATCATCATGCGCAGTACTCGCAGGGAATGCACACGGCGTTGGAGTATACAGCTCGGCTTGTCCCCTATCCCCCTAGGGCAACACCGAACATAAAACACTAAATAAACACATTTGACCTTAAGAGAATTAGTGTTACCACTCAGAGGTAGGAAAGGAGAAGACCAGGGCCATCAGGAAAAATGATGGCGCCGTGGATGATTTGGAGGCTGTCGCTGCTGTCCTGCCGTGCACCGGACTGTGTCGCACGGCAGGGATGCTCAAGTCTCGGGCAGAGGAAGCAGGAGCCGCGACTGCAGCGGTGGGTTCCCCCTTTTGGAGACAGAGTGCCCAAGCTACAACCAAAACCCACGTATATGTCGTAAAGTGCCAACATGACAATTTAAGCAGCAACTTATTGATCCCTGCTGTAGCACAGGTTTTAATCGTATTGGCCTTCTGAACTGGCCAATACAATAGAAAGATGATAGAGAAATTTGGATCGAAGATTCCCTCCAGGGACCCCTGAAGAGAGAGAATCAGAGGACCCAGAGCAGGAGCTCCAATGACAATCCATCTCTATCCACACCTTCTCGCTCCTCCTCTAGCCCTGGCAGCCAAGGATTCCTAGCCATGAGTCCTAGCTGGCAAACTCTGTGTTGGGGTGAAGGCCTGGGTGCCCACAGAAAGGGCTCTGAGTGCCACCTCTGGCACCCGTGCCATAGGTTCGCCACCATTGCCCTAGGGGGTCTGAAAAATAGTAGAAAATTAAAAAAAATTATATTAAAAAAAATAATAAAAAATTAAAATCACCCCCTTTTCCCTAGAACTGATATAAATATAAATACACAGTAAAAATCATAAACACATTAGATATTGCTCGGTACAAAAATGCCTGATCTATCAAAATATACTAACGGTGTTTAACCCCTAACGGAAAAAAAAACCCAAGTTCAAAAATGGCACTTTTTTGCCATTTTGAAAAACATTAAAAATATTATAAAAAGTGATCAAAAGGTCGTACAGTCCTAAAAAGGGGAGCATGGAAAAGTCATCAAAAGTCACAAAAATGACACCACCCAAAGCTCCGGGCACCGAAGCATGAAAAAGTTATTAGCGCCAGAAAATGGAAAAATTAAAATAAAATGTTTCCACAGGAGGTTTTAGTTTTTGGAAATGGATGAAAACATTATAAAACCTATAAAAATTTGTTATCCAGTACACAACATAAAACATTCAATACCGTCACTATGAAGTGCAATTTGTTATGCAGAAAACAAGCCCTCGCACAGCTCTGTACATGGAAAATAAAAAAGTTATAGATTTTCGATGGTGAGGAGTGAAAAATAGAAATGAAAAAAAAAGGGCCAGGGTCTTCAAAAGGTTAAACAGACAACACAAGTCTCCTCACATGCCCCCCCCTACACTTCCTGGAGCCTGACTCCTCCCACACATGTGATTAATCACATGACTATGACATCATCACAGGTCCTATAGCCTCTCCAGAGCCTGACTCCTCCCACACATGGGCTGATCACATGACTATGACATATTCACAGGTCCTATAGCTTCTCCGGCAGCCCAGAGCCTGACTCCTCCCACACACGGGACTGGTCACATGACTATGACATCATCACAGGTCCTGTCACATATATCTGGAGCTCTGCAGGTGGAGGTAGGTGTGCAGTCACTTCCTTCTCTCTGGCTTGGGGTTTCCTCCTGGCCGGGGGTCACATAAGGTAACTGCCCCCGCAAGCCATGGCTCGTGTTATTATATACCAGACTGTGCAATGTCCTTGAGGTGGTGGAAACCCCCGGCGCCACGTGCTGCAGGCGGTGGAAACCCCCGACGTGACGTGCAGCAGGCGGTGGATACACATTGCAAAAATATGGAGGGAGAGGCTGACAGTAGGTTTCTCTCTGAGCTGTCTGTAGGATGAGTCCCTGATGATGGAGGATGTGGAGCCTGTGATGGTGAAGCAGCCTGATCCAGGGATCACACCGAGGGACATCGTACAAATCAACTAACGCATCTTTATTGAACTTCAACGGCCAAATGTCAGCAGAGCTGGAGAGCTGGTAGGAGATAGCTGATCATCAGCCTGAAGTGGTAGTGGCTTCAGGCTGAACTGTTAGATGGAGCCGATGATAGACAGTGGACCTCTGTTCTGGGGCTGAGTCTCCTGACTGGCCCAAGGTGTCAGGCAGTAGCCTGAGACACTTCTGCTTCCTGATACTATGACACCGGCTCCTGGAGCACAGGCAGGTTCTGCTCTCTCCTCTAACAGCCTGCAATCTGTTGGCTGTTAAAGATCATTATAAATGGCAAGTCTACAAGTCTCATTAAGACTGTAGGCTGCCATGGCAACCGATCTCCAATTGCGTCATGGGCGGCGGTGATTGGCCATCCAAGATAGTAATGGTAAGTTAGGTGCTGCCATCAGATTCGCGATTGGTACCAGCACTGACCACGGCAGTAAAAGGTGGGTGTCAGCTGTATTATACAGCCGACACCCGCTGTGTATGGAGATAGCTCAGCCTGTGAGCCCTCTACATACACCCCCTGCAGCACCACTACCCGGCCTTCTGCACCAATGAACGCTTCCATCAGTTATGGTGCTGCTGACCATGGGTTGTGGACTCCTGATCTAGACTTTACATGAACGTACCTCCCAAAGACAGAAAGAGGGACAAAAAGCCCCTCCCCCCATTGTCACACCCGCAAGCATAATATAATATTGACCTTAAAGGGGTTTTCCCATGAAGATATAATAGGCCCTATCCACTGGATAGAGATTAATGGAGCAGAACGGTCATGACCCCCACTGATCAGCAAGTTAGGCCCTATCCTATTGTCTTCATGGGAAAACCCCTTTAAGGTCAACATTATATTATGCTTGCGGATGTGACAATGGGGGGGAGGGCCTGTCTCTTCCTCCCGTTGGCCAGCCCCCTGACCTCCAGCCTCTCCCTCCCGTTGGCCAGCCCCCTGCCCTCCAGCCTCTCCCTCCCGTTGGCCAGCCCCCTGCCCTCCAGCCTCTCCCTCCTCTCCTGACTCGCGGAAGGAGCGGGGTCAGCCAAGAGGCTGGTCCCGCTGCCTCCTGGGCCTGATGCTTCGGCTTCTCTGCAGCTCTATGGCATGGGAAGAGGAGCCGGAACAATCTGCCAGTGATGACGGGACACTTTTTGTACATGCTCAGTAGTGAAACTCGTCCACTACAGATTATAGGTAAAAAGGCACTGGGAAGCAATGCCTGCGGTTATCTTACAGGTGCTAGAGTGATCAGGAAACCAGGGCTGTGGAGCTGGAGCCTTGGGAAACTTGTCTGTGTGTGACTCCAATTCCCAGCACTTCCACATATATAGTAAATATGATACTAAGCTAGTGATATATAATGCTGTCAGTACTACTGGCAAGTAGAGGAGAATATGAGAACACTTACGAATATGAAAAAATCACACATTTGTAAGCAGTATAAGTTAAGCCCAAAAGATTTTATAATTGTAACCCCAGCCAATTATTTTGGTCTCTTTGACAATTGGATTTTAAAACTTTTGGGTCTTCATAAGAACCAGGATTAACAACGAATCTTAATTGTAAACACCTTCAATAACTGTTACAGCTGATAATTGTAGAGTACATTACCAAAAACCATAGGTCCGCTTGTAACTAGGGGTCGCCTGTAAGCCGGGTATTCTTAAGTTGGGGACCGTCTGAATGTGATTTTTTTTCATAACTTGGTGAAGCAAAATTCGTGTTCTTATATTGCAGGTGCATAATAAAAGAAATTAAGTGAAATCTACACTGGTGTGTGTCGCAGAATCCTACTCGTGCAATACTCTCTACTCAATGAGTGGGCGGTACCTCCGTTCGATGTAACAAAGTAGAGGAGAGTCCCAGCATCATAAATCAGTATCTGTAAGTTATTAGATATAAAATAATACATTTTGTGCACAGTTAATTTTTTAGCACACAAACTAATTTTCATTTTGCCACGCCCCACATTCTTCAAGACCACACCCCCTATAACAAGGCCAAACCCCTTTTGTACGATGAGTCGGAAAATGGCCAAAACTAAGTCTTCATAAATGTGTCAATATTTTAGATCATTTTTTGGCACAAGTCTGTCATTTTAGGAAAGATAGGAGATCTTCATAGGATTGGAACAGGCCAGGTCTAGAGTGCGGCCAGAAAAATGGCTGGTGTGAATTGCGTAATGTAGGTTTATTTCAGATGAAATGCGGTGATGTGTGGGTCATGTTTTACAATTTAAAATGTTTCTGTCTGAATTGGTCCCTAAATTCATGAAGTTCTCTACTAGATGAAAGGATTTTACACTAGATGAAAGGAATTTCATCTCCATCATAGAGAAATTATAGAGATATTCTAATCCAAGTAAACATATCCAGGTGTTAGAATGGCACAGTCCAGATCCGAATACAATCGAGAATCTGTGTAAAGACCTGAAAACTGCTGTTCACAAATGCTTCATCCAACCTCCCTGTTTTCCAAGGAAGAACGGGCAAGAATTTTAGTCTCTCGATGTGCAAAACTAATAGACACAGCAAAAGGTGTTAACTTAAGGGGCAACTTAAGCCAAATAATATTGCACGTCACACTTTTCAGTTTATTATTTTTTACAAGTTAAGTTAAAATTATCCAATAAATTTCATTCCACTTCACAATTGTGTCCCACTTGTTGTTGATTCTTCTCCACACAGGAGAGAAAAGATTTTCCTGTTTAGAATGTGGAAAATGTTTTAAGGAAAAATCAAATCTTACAAGACATCTAAAAATTCACACAGGGGAGAAGCCATATTCATGCACAGAATGTGAGAAATGTTTCACCCAAAAAAGTCATCTTCTTAAACATACACAACGTCACACGGGGGAGAAGCCATTAACATGTTCAGATTGTGGGAAATGTTTTACCGGTACCTCCAATGACAATTTTCTTAGACATCGAAGATCTCACACAAGAGAGAAGCAATTTCCATGTTCGGAATATGGGATATGTTTTAATCAAAACACAGATCCTGTTTTAGATCCGAGAAGTCTCACAGGGGAGAAACCATTCATGTGTACGGAATGTGGTAAACGTTTCAATCAGAAATCATCTCTTGATACACATCGGAGAATTCACACGGGGGAGAAACCGTATTCATGCCCAGAATGTGGAAAATGTTTTAACCAAAAATCAGATCTTTTAAGACATCAGAGAAGTCACACGGGACTAGATCTGTTTCCGTGTTCAGAATGTGGGAAATGTTTTACAGCCTACGTCAGTCTTGTTAGACATCAGAGAATTCACACAGGGGAGAAGCCATTTTTATGTTCTGAATGTGGGAAATGTTTTGCCCAAAAATCTAATCTTGATCGACATCTGATAAGTCACACGGGGGAGAAGCCATTTTCATGTTTAGGTTGCGGGAAATGTTTTGCTTTGAAATCTCATCTTGTTAGACATCAGAAAAGTCGCGCAGCGGAGAAGCTGTTTTCATGTTCAGATTCTGGGAAATGTTTTGATTGGAATTCGAAGCTTGGTGACCACCAGAAGTCCTCACACAGTGGTGAAGCCAAAATGGCAAATGGTGAAGACGCCCCTCTCATCATTTTAAAAAATCAAAAAACAAACCAAGGACAAGTGTGAGACAAGGAAAGTGGACAGAAATGTATAGCACTTGTTGTACATCTTTAATAATTAAATTCTAAAAACATGTAACCAATCATCAGAAGACGTTTCATATTAAGATATATACAGGCGGTCCCCTACTTAAGAACACCCGACTTACAGACGACCCCTAGTTACAGACAGACCTCTGGATGTTGGTAATTTGCTGTACTTTAGCCCTGGGCTACAATAATCAGCTACAACAGTTATTAAGTTTTATTGTTAATCCTGGTTCTTAGGACAATTCAACATTTTTAAAATCCAATTGTCACAGAGACCAAAAAAAAAAAATTTGGCTGGGGCTACAATTATAAAATATACAGTTCCGATTTACATACAAATTCAACTTAAGAACAGAACCGATCTTGTACGTAACCCGGGGACTGCCTGTATTTGTAATTGATCCCATCTGTAAAGCAGATCACTCTAGACATAAGTTTGTTGTGTTTTGTAGTAAAATATTCTATTCATCTTTGTAATAATTGTGTTACTATATATCACATCGTAACGGTGCACCCAAAAGAATTCTATCCTAGCTCCTGCATGTTGTAGATTTTTGATATAACCTTGTAGATATTCCCACCTCTGTAAGCCCACTTTTCCAAAAAAGTGGAGTGGAGGTGGGATGTGGATGAAAAATTTGCAGTTCTTGGCACTTCAACAGAAAGGGTTTAAAGGACACCTGTCATCAGGTCGGTGTCACTTGGATAATAGACTTTTACATCATACTCAGATTAACTTCTGCCTTGCCAGGCAGGATTAACCACTGCAATGTCCCCTGTGTGATGTGGTGACATGCTGTGGGGCTTATTCGCAAGCACTCCTTCGCCATTGCATCGGCAAGGGTGTTGCACATTAATCATTGTAAAATCACGTATTTTTTATCATGTGAATGAGGCCGGTCACATGGTCAGAGGCAGTGATGTCACCCCTGTTACCCCTCCCCTCTCCTCCCCCTGCTCATGTCTGTGTGTAATGTATAGTAAAGCATGGCTAGTGTGTGTGCTGCATCTGCTGACATGCTGCATCCTCCTAATATACAGAGACACAGACATCAGCTACACATGAATCTGACATGTTCTGCTGTAACATGGCTGCCTGGAGCTGCTGTATCTCTCCTATACACACACACATGCACACACAGGCTGCAGGGGGCGTGGCCACCAGCACCAGGAAGCACATCATTATACAGCCTCACACCATTATACAGCCTCACATCATTATACAGCCTCACACCATTATACAGCCTCACATCATTATACAGGCTGTCAGTCAAGCACTGGGGGTGTGGCTGTGCCTCCCACTCATGAATAAGCTGGACAGCTTGAATATGCTAATGCTTCATTGGACATTTCACAGGTCATTTGCATACAGCTTTAGGACCTCATTGCTTAGGTTTACAGGCATGCTCTCTAATGGCAGTTTATGAAAATATATTTAGTTTAGGGGGGTTATTTTGCATGACGGGTTCTCTTTAAGAACCCTTTGCTGTCTAAAACATAGCAAAAAAAAATAATAGTTAAAAAAATGTATAAAACTTAAAAGTTTAAATCACCCCCTTTCTGATATAAAAATAAACAAAAAAATGCCATCTTCTTCCATGGACAGCCGGGGTCCTAATGAAGGCCCCCAGGTCTATTCTGTGCCCTCCCTGCTCCATCCAGCCACTGGCTAGACCGAGCAGTCTGCATGTACGTGCATAGGCTGACATGGTGGGTTATCGGGAGGATGAGGGAGGGACCCCCTATCACACACACCACATACATGGTTATTGCAGTGCATTAGAGTGAACTGGGGATCTGAAACAAATACACACAAAAAATAAAAATTAATAATAAAAGTCATTAAAATTCCACAAAAGCACCCAGTGTAAAAAAAGTCAAAAATCACAACATACTCGGTATCACCGTGTCCCCAAATACCCAGTCCATAAAAATACGGTTATTCTTGTAGGTTAACCCCTGTAACTGAAAGGTGCGCCCAAATGTCGGAATCCCCTTTTTTTTGTCGTTTTGCAGTAGCAGAGACTACTGAAGGTGAGAAATTCTCCCTGCTGAGTCCAGATGTCATGGGTCATTCATGAGTAATGTAAGCAAGTCCATATTTCATGACCTGCAACTGCCCACTAATATTCTCCACACCCCATGTTAACCCTTTCTTACATACTCTGCCTCTAATATAAAGTGTTGCCGTGATTTATTTCACATATGGGAAGTGACCACTCCCTAAACTGTACAATGATTTTGCATATTCCCAGTCACTTTACAATCACAGTCATCCCACAGCACAGAGACAACAAGACGTGTGCTAAAAGTGCAGGACTCATAAGTGCATAGTTTGGTGAAAGGAATTGGCCCCTTTTGATTTTGGGGGTTGTCGTATTTATGTATTTGAGTTGTAATAACTTACTTGTTTCTATCTTCAGCAGCACACAGGCAATCTATAGGTGAACAATCTGTTACTTTATAAATAAAGAGCCATTATTGATAACACCACCATGATTATTAAGAATCAGCACAATCTAACAGGTAGTTACTGCCGGAAGCCCTGGGGTCCTTCATCCTACCTCAGGGCTGCCATAGCAACGATCAGCATCTCCGTGCCCTGTATGGAGGGTGCCTATCATGCATGTAATACCCTATAGACGCTGTGGTTACCATGACTGCGGTGTCTATAGGGTTAAACAGCTAGGAAGGCATACTGGCAGGATCCTGCGATGGTAGCCCGGTATCTCTACGTCAAGGTACAAGAATTACCCACATTTTATGACAGAGTTACGTCAGTGTGCAGGAAGGGATTAATACTAGAACCTTCAGATCAGAGATCGCAATAACGCCTCTACAGTACAAGCGTCTATGGTACTGTGGTCAGGAGTGGTCAGAAGTGTTTGGCTACAGGTAGATGTTTCTGCTCATTTTGTTATTGTGTGACGATGAGACCTCATTCGGGGTTTACGTTTTTGTCCGGTCTCTCCAATATAATGCCCGCCCACAGGACATTTTGTGCGTACAAACAGGTAGACCTGATAATAATAATATTAGACCCTGACATTCCCAATTTCTGGAATCAAGACAGGGAGCCTTGGAGCTCTCCCCTCTCCTCAATGACAACGTAGACACTTTAGAGTAAACGCCTTACTGCCAGATCCCTTGGACCCAACAAGTTGTCTTTGGTTAATTACAAGAGTCTGCACCTCACTTCCACATCATGGATCTTGCGCAGTGTTACCTGTACGCTCATTTCTTTCCTCAATGTGGACAATAATTACTTTCTAAAGTAATATAATTCTTTGTGTCCAATCCTTGGACCTCTATATACAGTCTTCTGCACTGCCTTAAGGACTACTCGTTAATATGAAAGAAGAATAGTCACCAGATCTGTGTCAGAGCCAATAGGACGAATGCTGTACAAAGGGATAAGGATAAATCCAGGACAGCAGTATCTAAAATAGCACATATATAGCAAATGCGCAGTTAAGGTAATGAAAAAATGTTAACCAATTTTCCAGCTCAAAAACTAGCAAAATACCATAAAAGAAATAGAAGCAACATCAGAAATTAGGGAATAAAAAAAACTGTATTATTTTATCGATTAAATATACATTAAAACTTATAACTTTTAAAAATTATACATTAAAACATGATTAAAAACCGGAGAGGAGTACTGGGTGCCGGGCAGAGATATTAAGCCAAATAAATACCTAAACAATAAAAGTGTATCCACTAAACAATATGTGACGCTGCCCAGCCCCCCCTCAACACTTTTTTCCATCAAACTGACCTTCTTCAAGGGGTAGTGCTATAGTGGCCTCTGGAGGGTAAAATATTGCAAATAGCCAATCAGGGGGAATCTTGGGGAGGACCCAATAGCACTATCAAAAAGAGGATGATAGCCAATCAATGGGAGATCATTGGAGATGATATAACTAAACCAAACCTGGAAGGCTGTAGATCTGGATGAATGTCGCATTTCCTGAAGAAGCCTCCCCCCCACTTATATTGTCCCCATTTCTGTTTGATGCCTTCCCAAGTTCAATTGTCCCCTTTTCCCGTAGCAGCCCCTCTCTCCTAGCTGCACTCCTCCCATGTCCCCTTTTCTGTAGCTGTCCCTTCCCCAACTTCCAATGTCCCCTTTCTTGTAGCTGCCACCCTCCAATGTCCTCTTTCCTGCAGCTGCCCCTCTCCTGCAATGTCCCCTTTTCTGTAGCTTGCCCCCCCCCCAATGTCCCCTTTCCTACAGCATACCCCCTCCCTCAATGTCCCCTTTCCTACAGCATGCCCCGTCCATCATTGTCCCTTTTCTTACAGCATGCCCCCTCCATCACTGCTTTGCCCGGCCAAACTAAAAAATAATAATTCAATACTCACCTTCCCGTTCCCCCAGCTGCCTTCTCTTCTTTCACCTCTCTTCCGCATCAATGCACAGCTCTGTTGTCAGCAGATAGTGAATTGTGATGTGATGACATCATCACGTGCACCGGCAATAGAGTCGTGTATTACCATGGAAGAGAAGTGAAAGAAAAGAAAAGAATACAAAAAGCTGCAGGGGAACAAGGAAAAGTATTTGATTCTTTTTTAGCTCGGCTGCGGCCCAGGACCAGGTACCCCACGGCCCAGTCTTGGCGGCCCGGTGGTTGGGGGTCACTGCTACATGATCATCTGTCAGAATAAAGTAATCTGCAGGACACGAATGGCTGGAGACTACGGAGCGGAGCAGACCCGGAGCATGCACCGTTTATATTCTGTCCCCATTTTGTCATCCATTCCCATCAGACCTTCCATTCCTGGAGTATTCTCCTCTCAATTCGGAGCTGTGGTCCAGATTACACTCCATTCACACACTTCTTCCTGTCATCCATCTTCCATACACCCTAATATTTCATGGTACACTGCGCACATTGGCGGTTTTTTGATATAAGGACATTGTCGCGATGCGCCACCAAGCAGAATAATAAGAGATCTCACTGGTTCTTTTGGGCTTTGTTGATGTTAGACAGTGGGACAGAACAGCCGAAGTCCAAGCGCTGGTCAGAAATGACCCGGATTGTGCGTTCACACGTTCAGCTTTTCAGATGCAGTTTACAATGTTCAAACCAAAAGTGGAGTGAAAAAAAGAGGAGCAGCAGCAGCTCCATTATATGTTCTCCCCCATTATGATCCTCACCTGCCCCACAAAGCTCTACCAGGCATTATACATGACAAAGGTCAGGAGGACTGTAACGTCGTAATTTCCTCATCTGTCAACAATATTGTATAGGAATATTTTACTACTTCCTCCATGACGGACAAATGTTATATCCGGCTCCGATAAGCTTATCACAGGTCCTACAGCTTCTCCAAAAACCAGGAGTCTGACTCCTCCCCCACATGGATCACATGACTATGACATAATCACAGGTCCTATAGCTTCTCCCACACATGAACTGATCACATGACTATGACATCATCACAGGTCCTATAGCTTCCCCCACACAGGGGGCTGGTCACATGACTATGACATCATCACAGGTCCTGTCACATATATCTGGAGCTCTGCAGGTGGAGGTAGGTGTGTAGTCACTTCCATCTCTCTGGCTTGGGGTTTCCTCCTGGTCGGGGGTCACATAAGGAGGTTGGTGGTTCCTCATTGGCCGGGCTGTGCGTCACTCCACCAGAAGAAGATGTGACCAGTGCGGGGGAGGGGACAGGAATGGGAGAGGGGACACCCGGCATCTGCCCGGTAACTGCCACCACAAGCCGTGGCCAGTGTTATCATATACCAGACTGTGCGATGTGCTGCAACCATGTATAGCTTATCAGAGAATTACACCGTAATAATGGACACATTGGGGCACATTTACTTACCTGTCCCGTTGCGTCCGCCGATCCGGAATGTCAGACGAGGATTCGGAGCTGCCGCAATTTACTTACAGTGTGCACCTGATTTCTTGAATGTGCCGCTTCCCCGCTCAGGTCCACCGGAGTTCACCTTCTTCTTCCTGGTGTATGTGACTGCTGATTTGAAATTTAAATTCCGTGGTTAGTCCGAATCAGTCGGGTTGTCACATGAAAGCCGATGCACCAAAATCCGATCGCGTGCGCCAAAAACCCTGGGGAAATTCAGGGCAAATTGTAAATAGTCTGAAAACCCTATGGAAATGCGTCCGACAGACCCTTAGTAAATGTGCCCCAACATCTATGACTCATCAGTATCTCCTGATTGTTTTCCTTTTGATTGTATAATTATATTTTTTTTACATGATACTTTATATGTTTTCTCTTTGTCTTTATCTTCTCTTCAGGGTCAGACAATGGAGAGAGACACGAGGGTGGAGAGAATGTTCCAGCTCAGTCGATTAAGAGTTGATTTCAGGGTAAAACATTTCCCACATTCTGAACAAGAAAACGGCCTCTCTCCTGTGTGACTTATCAGATGTCGATCAAAATCACACGGAGACAAGGGCAGTCCCCCGTTTGCTGTTACAGATCTGGTGGGAATGTTTTAGGCCGATCAAATCAACTTTTATGCGACGACTCTGATAAGTTCCACCAGGAGAGAGGGCCGTTTCTTGTTCAGAATGTGGGAAATGTTTACCTGAAATCAACTCTTAATCGACATCTGATAAGTCACACAGTGGAGAAAACCGTTTTCAGTCAAGAATGTGGGAGGTGTTTACCCTCACATCAACTTCTACTAGACATCAGAGAATCAACAGACGGGAGAAACCATTTCATGTTCAGATTGTGGGAGATGTTTGCTCTGAAATCACATCTTGATCGACATCTAATAGTCACAGTCACACGGGGAGAAGCTATTTTCATGTTAAGAGTGTGGAATGGTTTTGCCCAGAATCCACATCTCCATCGACATCTGATAAGTCACACAGGAGAAAGCCAATCTTCATGTTCAGATTGTGGGAATGTTTGCTTGGAAAGTAATCTTCTTAAACATCATGAGTCTCACACCAGTGTAACGCAACTAATTTATAATATGTGAAATGTTGAAGACAGATAACATTTTTTATATAATCAAGAACAACACGGAGAATATGATGTATACAGTGAATAGTGTACAGAACAGAATGTCATATCGAAATCATTGTAAGATTTTGAGGCAGTGGACACATGACCTACAACAAAAAATATATATTATTATTGATCCCTCCAGTAAAGGAAACCTCCAACCATATAATTTTTTTTTTGTTATAACCTCTTTTTAATTGTTTTCTGTGTAATAACCATATAAACATTCAATAATACAGAAAAATACAATCAGGTTGACATTATGCAATATCAGATATATTTGCCGATTAGATATCAGTTGTGCCTCTTTCCAAGTGTCTACTTTCTTGAGTCGACTTCTTAATGGGGGGCCCAGCGGTTCAGGTCCTATCTAGACCTATTTCGTTTATGTTATTTTTATATAAGATATGAGGGAAGGATAGGGTAAGGAATGGGGTTTTGGTCATACCAAACAAAGAACAAACAAAGTTGTAACGTACAGGATAATGTAACTTCTGTTCCCATTCACAAACCAAACTAGTTATTAGGCTATTTTCTCTCTCCTTGCGCTTAGATCTACTTACGTAAGATGTGATCTGGTGTATTGTTTATAGCTTTCATGGTTAGAGTTTCTGAATCTTTTCCATGGTGACCATAGTTTTACAAATCTATCGGGTTTCTTTTTTCCCAGCTGCTAGTTCTATTCCATTCAGTAAATCTGGTCCACAGCCGGTCCACCTTCTCTTTATTGTAGGGGGTTCTTTTTGTAACATGTTAGGTGGTATCATTAATTTTGCCACTTGTATTAAAGTGTGGTCAGGTCTTTTTTCGATGGTTCCATGTGGATGTCGGGAGCCACAAGAGGACGGATATTGAGTTGGGCTAGTGTTAATGTTTATCATAATTTTGTTTATGTGGGATTGTGCATCCTCCCAATAGCGTTTTAGTTTAGGACATCTCCAAAAAATTGTGGGGCTAGTGTATGATCTAAACATTGTTGCCACACTCCAGCAAGTGTCTGCTGTTAACAGGTTATTTCTTGCAGGAGGACGTGCAGGCTTGTTGTACCATATGCATTATTTGTAAGAGTTTTCCTGCATTTAACATATTTGTGAAAAACGTGTGACACACTAGGATTCTCTAATCTGTTTACTATAATTTGAGATATTTACATCTCCTCCCCACCCTCTGATATAAGGAACCCCTCCAACCATAAATTATCATGGGCCTATAATATCATTCTTTGTATGTTCCTCCTACTGGTTCACTTGCTCTATCTATAAATCAGCAATGTTTAGATACAGAGTTTCCCTAAACCGCCCAGAATGTCCAGCCCAGTCGGGGCCCGTGTCTGCAATGAGAAATAAGCCAGCAGAGGGCACTTGTTATGGGAGACCTGGTGGTTAATCATGCAGAGATAGAGGGGACAGGTCATTTGCACAACTTTGTGGATCATCTAATAACCATCTGACAGAAGGGTTGGAGGATCGGGCATCCACCATATGTGTCATAGTGCTGGGTGCCTGCCTGCATCTCCAGCACTCACTGGACAGGACAATCTTGAAATAATTTTATAATTACTCTCCTGGGCCCTGTGGAGATGGAGAGTTGTGGACATAGCTCAAAACGAGTATCCAATATCCCATCCTCTGTACTCTATAGGTCATGTTAGTTCGTTATGCAGGCTTCCACATATGGTGCAATGTTGTCTGCACTTTGTCTAAGTATAAGGCATAACTCGCAGATATTGGCCATTGGTGCAGTTGGATGCTGAACTGTCACGGTGGGAGATTGCCAAATATGCCTCTAGTTGCTTAAAGGGGATGGTCTTACCAATTGGATATGTTGTGATTGGTTTTTCATTATATATAAGTTATATACAGTTCCAATTTACATATACTTTTTTGTACAATTCTCAACAGCTTTCTAGATCTCTGCTTGCTGTCATTCTATAGAGAGCTATGTATGTTTACTTCCAGCTGACAGAAACTGACCATGGTCACACAGGTGCGCGGCTCGTGAGTGTCACAGAGGTAATCAGAGCTGGGTGATATAATGAGCCGTGCACCTGTGTGACCATGGTCAGATTCTCTGTCCACTAGGAAGACAACATAGAAGCTTCTATAGAAGGGACAGCAACAGAGATCTTAGGAACTGTGAGGAATTGATACAGAGAGTATATTGGAAAATTGTATAACTTTTATGATACAAACCAATAACATTAATTTGCTGAAGTGGGACTACCCTTTAAGGGTCTGATAAAAGTGCCGCAGTTGGTTGTATTCCCATTGTGAGCGGCATCCGGACAATTGTTTTGAGGTCGTCTAGACCTCGTCCGTATCTCGGTATAGATTTTTAAAGATGAGTGTGTTGTCCGATGTCTAAAAGGTCAAGGAAGGCAGTAGCCTCCCTTGGGGAAAATCTGGGTTATTAGTGATTGTGGAGTGGCCATTGCAGTCAAGAGCATGGTAGTCTTTGGGGGTTTACACACGGTTCTTAAGATTTGTTCTGAACGAATGGTAGTATTCGTAAGGTGGTTGTTCGTGGGTGATGTGGTGTTTGTCAGGGGAGGGATTGTAGTGGGGAGAGCGAATGGGCTGCTTCTAATCCTATCCAAAGTTGCCTGTCTTGTGGTGGTAACACAGAGTCGAATAAGACTGAGGTGTTAGTATACCCCTTGCAATCGGGGAAACCTAGACCACCTTGTATTTTCACTACAAAATCAGTGTGCTCTTTGTTATTCTTGGGGAGAGGCAGACCAAGAAAATGGCTCAAGATGCTAGATTGTTCTGAAGAAGGATGAACTTGAGTGTCAGTGGAATAGTTTTAAAAAGATATAGCAGCTGGGGGAGAACAGTCATCTCACTCTAAAATTAATCTGCCTATCCAGGAGATCTTTGGTTTTCCATTAGAAAAGGTCTGCTGAAGAGTAAAAGAACTTGCCATAGTTAAGGGGGAAAATGTGATTGAAGTCTGCAGGGATGCCCAGATAGGTAATGGCTTCAGTCTGCCAGTGGAACGGAAAGCGATCTCTGATTGATGTTAACTAGAGCGGTTTATGACCTATACCTAGCTACTGACTTGACACGTTATATTTATTATTGCCTAAAATGTCCGAAGGTTGAGAGAGAGGTCATGATGTGGGGAATAGAGGAGGACGGTCTGTGACATATGTATAAAGACACCGTCAGCAAAATCTGAGCACTTGTGGTGTCCGCCCCCAATTTGAATGCCCTTTATACCGGATTGGTCCTGATCGCTATAAGAAGGTGTGCGATAACTAGTGCGTAAAGGAGCGGGGAGAAGGACACCCTTGCCTTTGTTCCGTTATTGATAGTAAATTGTGGGATAGAGTGCCATTCACTCTAACCTAGGCCTGTGGGTATCACAGAGCTTTGATTCGTTTAGCATATAGGGCCCAATCCCAGTTGTGATAAGGTGTGTGTCGAGAACTCCCAGTCCACCCGGTTCAAAAGCCTTCTCCGCATTGAGAGTAGATTGTGTGGAATATTGCTTTTTTAGCATGATTTGAGGGAGGGTCTTCATGTTTATCCCTGGCCTCCTGCAGGGATGAACCCCAACTAATCAGGTGGACTAAGGGTCCCAGAGCGGCGCCAGGCGATTTGCATAAATTGGTCAATAGATCTTGCGTCTACGTTAAAGGAACCCGTCAGGCAAATAACCCCCCTAACTAAATATATTTCCATAAAACTGCCATTAGAGAGCATTGCCATCTTCCCTTCATTGTCTCTCTACATGCCTGTAAACCTAACAATGACGTCCTAAACTGATGCAAATGACCTGTGAAATGTCCAATCGGTCATTAGCATATTCAAGTTGTCCAGCTTATTCATGAGTGGAGTTGTCACGCCACACCCCAGTCTTGACGATGACAGCTCTCCATGTATGGCTGCTCCATGTGCTCGCTGGTGGCCACACCCGCGCAGCCTGTGGTGTGTAGAATATGAGAGATACACACAGCTCCAGCAGCCATGTTATAGCAGAAATGTAGGGTACTTGTGTAGCTCATGTTGTGTATTCGGGGATGCAACATGTCAGCAGATGCAGCACAGCACACTAGCCATGCTTTACATACATTCACACAGACCTGAGCATGGGGGAAGAGGGAAGGGGTAAGGGTGTACATCACTGCCTCGACCATGTACCACCTCATTACAATAATAAAGAATAGATGATTTTAGAAAAAGGCTGGGATGGGATCCTTTGTGAGCTGCTCCAAAAGGTATAGTGACAGGACAAGTGACAGAGACCTGATGACAGGTGTCCTTTAATAAGGGATATCGGCCTGTAGCTAGGGCAGAGTTTGGGGGTCCTTCCCCTTCCTTAGGTAAAACCATGCTGTGGCTCTAAATAAAGGGGGGATGGAAAGAAATGTTGTTGGATATCGAGTTAAAACTCTGGTCCTGACTCTTGCCGGGGGAGTTTGTTTAATGACCATGTGCTTACTCTTCTGCTGTGATGGGGCCTCTAGGTCTGTGCAATCTGAGGTGGATAGGGACGGTAACAACCCTGTATTATTCTTAGGGATTGTGCGGGATTTGGGGCTGGGGAGGAAGTATGAGGGTGGGGGTAAGTTGTAGAGAGACCCGGTAGTAAGATGTGAAGGCTCCCGCAATGTGTTCTGTTTGTATGAGCCTGTTCCTCCCTCTGAGTTTTTGATCGCAGCTATGTATGAGAGACCCAGCTAGGAGTCTCCCTGGACTGTTGCTCCACTTGAAAAACGAGCGTGAACACAACTGCCAAATTCTCTGTTGTTTAGCTTCTAGGATGAGTAATTCTAGTCATGAACTACTTTTAATTCCCTTAGGGTGGTTAAGTTGAAATGTGCATGCTTGTGTTGATAGTGGAAAAGAAAGCGATCATTTAGCTCCTCATTCCCTTTTAATCTGGCGCCCATGACAAGGAGCAGAGTCATATTGATATAATGGACGCTATAGAGATTGTGGTCAACCGAAAGAGTTCCGTTTGCATGAGGATATAGTCAGCCTGCTATAGGAGCCATGCACTGGGGACCAGAATGAGTAATCTTTTGTGTCCTGGATGTTGGCAACCTCCATGCATCTCATTCATATCTCACGAAGTACTCTCCCAACTTTGTAATTTGTTAACTTAGTCTGAAGGAGATGTGAGGATCTGGGGCTGTGGAAGAGTCTATGAGTGATTGAGCATTAGGTGAGGTCTCCTCATAAATCAGAGAGCTCTGGAGAATTCACACTTCATCCAACATCTTCGAAAAATGGTGTTTGTTCTATCTTGGGTGCGTAATAACGTGCTTTGTGTAGTGTCGGCACCTGTTTCCCACTGAGGAATGGAACCTAGCCTCTGGGTCCACAAGATTCTCAGTATTACGGGGCAGATTTCTGTCTATATGAACACACCTTTAGATTACCTTATGGTTTGGATTAAACTGTGGGAATAGCATTAATTTAATGGGACGTTGATCCTTTTTGAAATGTGTTTCTTGAACACAGAGTAGTGGATCCGTTGTTTGTGATAAAAGTACAAATGCTTGGAGCGTTTTAGGGATATTATTCATCCCTTCGCATTGAAAGGCATGCTATATGAGACCTCAATATGTTGTGTAGGGGCACTTCAGGGATGTCTTATAGGCGAACGGTCTTGCCAGATGAGGGGAGGGTATGTATAGGAAAGGTGGAGAACAGGTGTGGAAAAATAACCGGCCTTCAAGAAACGGGCCGGGCATAGACTTCAAGGGGGTTGTGCAAAGGGCACTAAGAGACCGGGTGTTTTTACTTCAGTCAAACCATGGGGGGGGAACCTATAATGGAAAGTATAGTAGTAGATGTGAGGGGTATTGAGATCGCAATGTCGGGGAGCCAACCAGAGGGGGTGTGGGAGAAGATAGAAGACATGCATATGGCAGGCCATATCCATGTCAGTACTCGCAGGGAATGCACACGGCGTTGGAGTCATACAGCTCGGCTTGTCCCCATCCCCCCAGGGCAACACCGAACATACAAACACTAATAAACACATTTGACCTTAAGAGAATTAGTGTTACCACTCAGAGGTAGAAAGGAGAAGACCAGGGCCATCAGGAAAAATGTGCGCCGTGGATGATTTGGAGGCTGTCGCGGCTGTCTGCCGTGCGCGGACTGTGTCGCATGGCACGATGCTCAAGTCTCGGGCAGAGGAGCAGGAGCCGACTGACAGCGGTGGGTTTCCCCTTTGGAGACAGAGTGCCCAAGCTACAACCACAAAACCCACGTAATGTCGTAAAGTGCCAACATGACAATTTAAGCAGCAACTTATTGATCCCTGCTGTAGCACAGGTTTTTAATCGTATTGGGCCTTCTGAATTCACCCAAATACAAAGAAAGATGATATGAGAAATTTGGATCGAAGATTCCCTCCAGGTGACCCCTGAAGAGAGAGATCAGAGGACCAGAGCAGGAGCTCCAATGCACATCCATCTCTATCCCACCTTCTCGCTCATCCTCTAGCCCTGGCAGCCAAGGATGTTGCATTAAAATAGCGCTGAGCCATGACTTTCTGGGGCTGTATGGATCACAGGAGAAGCCATGAGTTCCTAGCTGGCAACTCTGTGTGGGGTGAAGGCCTGGTGCCACCCTCTGGCACCTGCCATAGGTTCGCCACCATTGCCTAGGGGGTCTGAAAAATGTAGAAAATTAAAAAAAAGTTTTAAAAAAATTATATAAAAAAATAATATATAATACAAATCACCCCCTTTCTCCTAGAACTGATATAATATAAATACACAGTAAAAATCATAAACACATAGATATTGCTGTACAAAAATGCCTGATCTATCAAAATATACTAACGGTGTTTACCCACCTCCGACGGAAAAAAAACCCAAGTCGCAAAATGGCACTTTTTGCCATTTGAAAAACATGTAAAATATTATAAAAAGTGTCAAAAGGTCGTACAGTCACAAAAAGGGAGCATGAAAACGTGCATCAAAGTCACAAAAGACACCACCCAAAGCCCGGGCACCGCGAAGTATGAAAAGTTATTAGCGCCAGAAATGGAAAAATAAATAAAATGTTTCCACAGGAGGTTTCGTTTTTGAGAATGTATCCCCTGTGTATGAAGGACGGGGGAGAACCCTGAGCCCAACCCCGGCTCCTCCACCTCACCCCCTGATACATGATGACATCATGAGCAGAAGAATACTAGAAGTCACCCACCAAATAAGATGAGCTGCTGCTGACGGAGAGGTGACCTGCTGGGAATGCTGGACATTATACAGTAACCTATGAAGGCATCTGGGGTGATGACGGGATTGTGTGTGTCGTCAGGTTCTTAAGGTGTCAGGATGTGGCTGTCTATTTCTCCATGGAGGAGTGGGAGGATTTAGAAGGACACAAAGATGTGTACAAGGACGTCATGATGGGGACCACCAGCCCTCACATCAGCAGGTAATAGACAGGACTAAATCCACACGTCCTTCATTATCTGTATGGAAAGAAGGAATTCAGTCTCTGGATGTTTCCTACAGGTAGATCCAGTAAGAGAACATCACGGAGAGATGTCCCAGTCCTCTTCTTCTATCACAGGATTGTTCAGAGGAGAAATATGTCCCACAGGATCATCAGGTAGATGAGAATAAGACCTCATGACATATTCTCTGATCTGAGGAGGTTTATTATATCCATAAAAGTCAGGGGTGACCGCCGTTGCAGGGGATGTGACCATGACCGGGCCCGTCGAAAGGGAAGGGCCTGTGCTGTGGTTGTTTCATCCCTCCTTTCATGATTATGCTGGCTGCCTGCTATAGCTGCGATTAAAATCTGTGCATCCGGTCTGGCTTCCTATTAGTGCATTCGGCTGTCCGCCGAGAACACAAAAAACGGAGGCAGAGCAGTAAGTGACACACGTCACTTCTTGCTCTGTTTACAGCAGGAGCGTACTGAGCAGCAAGTAAGCATCCTAGTGGGTTCAGCGTATTGACATTAAAACACTGCCGGCGCCGGGCGCATTGTTCCGTGTGCACTAGACAAAAGCTCGCCATCCATGCCACCACCAGTGTTTACTTGCAAATGGGATAAAAACTGACAAAAAGAGCAATAAAGAAATGGGCAACTAAATAAGGGAAAAGTTCTCTTGCAGCCCAAGTGCCCTTTTTGTTACCCCTTCTCTTATTAAGTACTAAGAGAGTATTAAGAGAAGGGGCAAAAAAAGAGCAGGGCTGCACTTCTTTGGGGATGGGGTAGCCCAAGGAAAGATAGGAAAAGGGGCTGCTGCATTATTAAGAAAGAACAGCACTTAAAAAGAGAAGGGGAAAAAAATGTGACCCATGCTAAAAAGGGTTTCTTACTATGAACGGAAGCCATAACCCCTTGCCACCAATGCCCTTTTCCGATTTTTGTGTTTCTATATTTTGCTTGCCTCCTTTAAAGATTCATGTTTTTCTTTGTACAGAGCTGTATGAGGCTTGTTTTCTGCATAAAAATTGATGGGATTTATATCTATATTCCATGCCAAGCACTGGGGAGTAGTAAAAAAATTCTAAATGTTGTGAAATTGACAAAAAACCTTTTTGCAGCATTTTTGTTGTGGGCTGTCAGTGAAGCCCCTGGATCACTACGAACAATGACACAAGCCGACACCTGGGACCAACAAGTGGCAACCGGTCTTTACCAGAGCCCACTGAAAAGCTGGTTGGTCTTGCTTTGACATAGTACCACCGGGTCGTTCCACAGGCACGACTTGCGATAAGGGTCTCGGGACCACCCGTGACAGTACCCCCCCCCCCCTTTGGCCTCCGCCTCTTCTTGGGCTGGAGGATTCTTTGCAAAAGATCATGGTCCAGGATATTGTCCTCAGGTTCCCAAGATCTCTCCTGCGGCCCGAACCCCTTCCAATCAATCAAAGAGAACTGCTTACCTCTCACAGTCTTCATATCAAGGATCTCCTTTACCTCATAGATGTCAGTGGAGTCAGCCACAGGGGCAAGAGAAGGTACTTGCCAGGAAAAGCGGTTCAGGATGACAGGCTTGAGTAGGGAGACATGGAAGGATGCGCATGGTGGGATGAAGGCGCACCTTGTAGGACACCGGATTGATGCAACGATTGAAAACGAGGACCAAGCTTGTAGCCAGGGATTTTTAGCCGGACATACCTGGAGGACAACCAGACTTTGCCACCTGGAGAGTAGACAGAAGAAGGCCTGGAGCTTGGTTTGGGCAGAAAACTACACAAGGAATGGCAATTATGCTCCCAGATGGACTTCAGGTCCCGTACCAATTCCTCAACAGCAGGAACATCTGATGACACAGGCAGAGGAAGAGGAGGGTGTTGATGCAGTCCATAATTGATTAAAAATATAGCGGAGCCTGCGGATGCTGAGTCTAAGGAGTTGTAAGAAAACTTTGCTGATGGCTGTAGAGTAGACCAATCGTCCTGACGGGCAGGAACAAAATAGCTCAGATAACAGTCCAAAGTTTGGTTCACCCTCCCCACTTGACCATTCAACTGAGGGTGGTAAGCAGAAGTCCAGAGTCACTTGCAGTTGATTGCACAAGGATCAGCAGAACTTGGACACAAACTGAACCTTGATCAGACACTATGTGTTGCGGGCGGAAGACCTGGAAGGTGAACATAATGGGACATCTTAGAAAACCAGTATGTCACCACCCAGATGACGGTATTGCCAGAGGAAGGTGGAAAGTCCATGACTAAGTCCATAGCAACGTGCAACCTCAGGCTGCTTGGTATCGGTAACGGAAGCAAGAGGCCAGCCGGTTTCAGGCAGTAAGGCTTAGTATGGGCACAGGATGTGCAGGATCCCACAAAATCCCAAACATCTTTGACCAAGTCAGGCCACCAGTAGTAGCGGGAGATGAGGGCCACGGAGCGTTGCATCCCAGGGTGCCCAACCAGACGCGAAGAATGTCCCCAAGACAAAATCCTCTTCCGTCGGACATACATCCTGCCAGGGGGAAGCTAACAAAGATCCACCGGAGCGGCAACAACCAGTTGTTCTGGAGAGATAATATGCTGGGGAACAGAGTCTTCTCCAACAACAACGGAGGCACGGGTAAGGGCATCCGATATTCTTCTCCACAGGATGAAAGTGGATTAAAAGCGTGAGAAGAACAGAGACCAACGGGCTTGCCTGTGATTAAGACGTTGGGCTGTCTAGAGATGCAAGAGATTTTTTTATGATCTGTATATACGCAGACCGGATGGCGAGCTCCCTCCAAAAGATATTGCCATTCTTCCAGGGCAAGTTTGTGTGCTAAAAGTTCACTATCACCTATAGAGTAATTCTTCTCTGCGGAAGAAAGAGTTTTAGAAAAGAAACCACACATGAGCGTTCGGCCCTTAGGCCCTTTCTGGGTGAGCAACGCCACCCAGAAAACGTCTAGATGCAAGGGCTTCTCCATATCAGGCCTAGTGAGAACAGGAGCCGTGGCAAAGGCGGACTTTAACCTTGAGAAGGCCTCACCCACCGAGGGCCAGATGCAGGGATTGGTGCCCTTCTTGGTGAGCGCCACAATGGGAGACACCAGAGTAGAGAAATGCTGGATAAACTGCCGGTAATAGTTTGCAAAACCCAGCAATCTCTGGATGCCTCATAGACCTTCTGGACGCGGCCACTGCAGACAGTTTGACTGGATCCATCCTTTGTTGGAGATTATATAGCCAAGGAAAGGAAGGCTCCGTTGGTGGAACTGACATAGCTTGGCTTAGAGACAATTGGCCCAAAGGCAATCAAGAACTTGCTGTATGAGGGACTGATGAGACTCAAGCTCTGGAGAATACACCAAAATGTCATCTAGGTAAACTACAACATACGTGTATAGCAGATCTCTGAAGATGTAATTGGCAAATTCCTGGAAGACAGCTGGCACATTACATAGTCCAAAAGGCATCACCAGGTGTTAAAACCCAACACGGAGAGAGGGTACACCCGACCCCGGGGAGGTGCCCGGCAACAGATCTATAGGGCAGTCGCAGGGACGGTGTGGCAGCAATATCTGCCTGCTTCTTGGAGAACGTGTCAGCAAAGTCCCGGGAACACCTTAGTAGGCCCTGCAAAGATAAGGTAGAGTGTGACAGCCTGTAAGACGGTCTCTCCTTCTGCAACACACCGGCAGGGAAATTGGCTCAGTGCGGTACTGGACCAGAATGTAGAGGATTTGTCCGCTGACCGAGGTGATGACCAGAGGCTTCTTGACAACAGGGATGTGGTGTCGGGAGATCAGAGCGGCATCCACAAAGTTCCCCGCTGAACCTGAGTCCAAGAAAGAAGAGACCTGGATCTGGGTTCAGATGCCAATGCTGAGAAACACAGGAATAGTCAGGCGTGGCGAAGCTTTGCTCACACCTAGGGACCTTTCTCCCAAGAACCTTAGGTGCTGGCGTTACCCGGACGTTGCGGACGGACAGGACAAGCCCCAATGAAGTGCTCCAAACTGGCACAGTACAGGCAGAGGTTCTCCTGACAATGCCTGAAACGCTTCTGGGGGGAGAGTCGGGTTCTGTTCACCTGCATAGGTTCTTCTGTAGGCGATCCAGGTGGATGCTGGAGCTGCCTTTGGAAGCCAGGTGCCAAATGTCGAACCCGGGCTTGCAGATGCTTGAAACGTAATTCCTCAGCGAGCTCCTTAAACCGCACATCAATCTGAGTGGCCAGTGAGATGAGACCACTGAGAGTTGACAGCAGGTCACGTGCAGCCAAAGCGTCTTTGATTTGAGGTGAAACACCTATTTTAAAGGTGGCAATCAGGGCTACATCATTCCAGAAAAGTTTAGAGGCTAGGTTGCGAAACTGAACCGCATACTCTCCCACTGAAGAGTCCCCTTGGCGCAATGTCAGCAGAGGAGGCTCGTGCAGGTTCCTCAACTGCAGACTGGAATTCCGCCAGGAATGCTGTATGAGCAGCTGTGACCGGATCGCCTCTGTCCCATAGAGGGGTAGCCCAGGCCAGGGCCTTTGCGGAGAGGAGGCTGATGAAGAATTGAGCCTGATTTGGAGCATTCCGTGACAAACTGCGAGGGCATAAGTTCAATGTGTAGGGAGCACTGAGTGATACCGCCCATAAACAGCTGCGGCCTCCATCATACTTGTCAGGCATCGAAAGTCTTAGCCTTGGTTTAGCGGCAGGTAGACAAGCCAGGGTAGCAGGCGTAGTCATCAGAGTCTGACGCCAATGCTGCGTGGCAAGCAACTGCTGGAGCATGGCGGGGACTTAACCCAGCTGTTCTCCTTGTGAAGCAATCTGCTGCGTCTGCTAGTGCACAATGCTGGTACAGTGAACCCCCTGGACCACCACAGATGGTGACACAACCCGACACCTGGGACCGGAATCTAAGTTGCGCCTGGTCTTCACCAGAGCCCACCGCAAAGCAGGTTGGTCTTGCTGCAGCGTGGTACCACCAGGACGTTCCACAAGTGCGACTTGTCCGTGGTGGCAGCCAGGATTGAGGTACACAATCTGGTGGTCAGGGACAGGCAGTAGGTCGATGCAGAGGCTCAAGGGCAGAGACTAAGCAAGAGGTCAGAGCTGGCAGTGGAGGAGCGAAGTCGAGAACAGCTTTCTCATCGGCAATAGCACAAAGATCTGGCAGGGTGTGCAGGAAGAGGCAGGCTTAAATGTTCTTCTGGAAATGGCCAGCGGCAATTAACGGCACACTAGCCCTTTAAATCTTGTGAAGCCATCCAGCGCGCACGTGCCCTAGGATTCGGCGAAGCACGCGCACAGCAAAGGGAGCCGGGATAGGTAAGGAGCGAGGAAGACGTGCCAGCAGGGGAAAAGAGGCACGGGTGAGCCCGCAATATGGGTTGCAGGAGCACCCGTGGCATGGGCTCTGTTTTTGCGGCTTGCCATGTACGCTCCAAAAGACACCTCCCGTTTATTTTCTGGATTGGTATGATCACAGGTATACAAAACTTATATACCATATACTCGAGTAAAAGCCAAGAAAATGTGCTGAAAATCCTAACTTGGCTTGTACTGGACTCTATAAAAAAAAAACCTCACCTTTCCGATGCCCCCTGCAGGTCCTCTTCTGTCTTCAGCCCCAGCTTGCCAACATCATAATGTGTGCAACGGGGAGCCGCAGACGGAGCCGGAGCAGAAGATAGAAGAGGACCTGTGGGGGCATCCAAAACGTGAATACACAGTTTTTGGGATTTTATTAGGCTGGGCAGGGGGCTGCTGGCTATATACTAAGGGGGCAGGCACTGGCCATATACTGGGTGGGGAAGTACTGGCTCTATATTAGGGGGCAGCTACTGGCTATATACTGGGGGTCAGGCACTGGCTATATACTTGGGGCAGGGGTCTGTTCCGTTATATACAAGGGAGCTGTTGGCTATGTACTGGGAGCAGGGGGCTACTGGCTTTATACTAGGGGGCAGGCGCTGGCTATATACTATGGGGCAGAGGCTGGTTATATACTGGCGGGCATTTGCTTGCTGGCTATATACTGGGGAGGCTGTGACAATGCATTTCCCACCCTAGGCTTATACACAAGTCGACTGGTTTTCCCAGTTTTTTGTAGTAAAATAAGGTGCCTCGGCTTATACTCAAGTATATACGTTTTTTTTTACATTTAAAATACATTTGATGCATGGGCCTATATATAGAGAGTAATTTTTTGGGGGACGTGCCATTTTTCTTTTCCGCTTTTTTGGACTCGGTGTTCATTTTCTGTTCCAGGGATTACAGCTGGGAATAACAGTTTTTATATCTCGACTTTTTGATGTAATAATGATGGGGGCCCCATTTTGTTGTTTGCTTTTTTTGGAACAGTTGTACTTGGTGATTTTTTTTAGATTTGTTGCAGATAAGTTCTCCTACCAGATCATATTTGCTTGTTATGATAATTAGTGATATTTAATTGTTCTCATCTAAAACCTTCAGTGTCATTTCTCCTTTGGTGTTACTCCATTTTTGTATCAGGATGAAGATGTGAAGAATATTCCTGCCCCAGAGATAAGGGTGTTTCAAAGGCATTCCACAGATTCTGGTAGTATGTTCATTTTAGACCCCTGTCCCTCCCCTCCCCCCTCCCACTCCGCCGCCCAACAGAAAACAAAACTAAAAAAAACAGAAAGGGCTGCTGCATTATTAAAGAACAGCACTTAAAAAAGAGAAGGGGAAAAAATGTGACCCATGCTAAAAAGGGTTTCTTACTATGAACGGAAGCCATAACCCTTGCCACCAATGCCCTTTTCCGATTTTGTGTTTCTATATTTTGCTTGCCTCCTTTAAAGATTCATGTTTTCTTTGTACAGATTGTATGAGGCTTGTTTCTCATAAAATTGATGGGTTTATATCATATTCCATGCCAAGCACTGGGGAGTAGTATAAAAAAATTCTAAATGTTGTGAAATTGACAAAAAACCTTTTTGCAGCATTTTTGGTTGTGGCTGGTCAGTGAACCCCTGGATCACTACATACGGACAATGACACAAGCCGACACTGGGACCAACAAGTGGCAACCGGTCTTTACAGAGCCCACTGAAAAGTGGTTGTCTTGCTTTGACGTGGTACCACACAGGTCGTTCCACAGGCACGACTTGCGATAAGGGTCTCGGGATCACCTGTGACGTACCGTACCCCCCCCCCCCCCCCCTCTTGGCGGCCTCCGCCTCTTCTTGGGCTGAGGATTCTTGCGCAAAGATCCAGGATATTGGTCCAGGATATTGTCCTCGGTTCCCAAGATCTCTCCTGCGCCCGAACCCTTTCCAATCAATCAAAAAGAACTGCTTACCTCTCACAGTCTTCATATCAAGGATCTCTTTACCTCATAGATGTCAGTGGAGTCAGCCACAGGGCAGGAGAAGGTACTTGCCAGGAAAAGCGGTTCAGGATGACAGGCTTGAGTAGGGAGACATGGAAGAGATGCGCATGGTGGGATGAAGGCGCACCTTGTGAGGACACCGGATTGATTGCAACGATTGAAAAAGAGGACCAAGCTTGTAGCCAGGGATTTTTAGCCGGACATACCTGGAGGAAAACCAGACTTTGCCACCTGGAGTGTAGACAGAAGAAGGTCTGTGTTTCTTATCTGCTGGAGCTTGGTTTGGGCAGAAAACTACACACGAATGGCGTATGCTCCCAGATGGACTTCAGGTCCCGTACCAATTCCTCAACAGCAGGAACATCTGATGACACAGGCAGAGGAAGAGGGGTGTTGATGCAGTCCATAATTGATTAAAAATATAGCGGAGCCTGCGGATGCTGAGTCTAAGGAGTTGTAAGAAAACTTTGCTGATGGCTGTAGAGTAGACCAATCGTCCTGACGGGCAGGAACAAAATAGCTCAGATAACAGTCCAAAGTTTGGTTCACCCTCCCCACTTGACAATTCAACTGAGGGTGGTAAGCAGAAGTCCAGAGTCACTTGCAGTTGATTGCACAAGGATCAGCAGAACTTGGACACAAACTAACCTTGATCAGACACTATGTGTTGCGGGCGGAAGACCTGAAGGTGAACATAATGGGACATCTTAGAAAACCAGTATGTCACCACCCAGATGACGGTATTGCCAGAGGAAGGTGGAAAGTCCATGACTAAGTCCATAGCAACGTGCAACCTCAGGCTGCTTGGTATCGGTAACGGAAGCAAGAGGCCAGCCGGTTTCAGGCAGTAAGGCTTAGTATGGGCACAGGATGTGCAGGATCCCACAAAATCCCAAACATCTTTGACCAAGTCAGGCCACCAGTAGTCGGGAGATGAGGGCCACGGACGTTGCATCCCAGGGTGCCCAACCAGACGCGAAGAATGTCCCAAGACAAAATCCTCTTCCGTCGGACATACATCCTGCCAGGGGGAAGCTAACAAAGATCCACCGGAGCGGCAACACCAGTTGTTCTGGAGAGATAATATGCTGGGGAACTGAGTCTTCTCCAACAACAACGGAGGCACGGGTAAGGGCATCCGATATTCTTCTCCACAGGATGAAAGTGGATTAAAAGCGTGAGAAGAAGAGAGACCAACGGGCTTGCCTGTGATTAAGACGTTGGGCTGTCTAGAGATGCAAGAGATTTTTTTATGATCTTTATAACGCAGACCGACCGGTGGCGAGCTCCCTCCAAAGATATTGCCATTCTTCCAGGGCAAGTTTGTGTGCTAAAAGTCAACTATCACCTATAGAGTAATTCTTCTCTGCGGAAGAAAAGAAGATTTTAGAAAAGAAACCACACATGAGCGTTCGGCCCTTAGGCCCTTTCTGGTGAGCAACGCCACCCAGAAAACGTCGAGATGCAAGGGCTTCTCCATATTAGGCCTAGTGAGAACAGGAGCCTGCAAAGGCGGACTTTTACCTGAGAAGGCCCTCACCCACCGAGGGCCAGATGCAGGGATTGGTGCCCTTTTGGTGAGCCCACATGGAGACACCAGAGTAGAGAAATGCTGGATAAAACTGCCGGTAATAGTTTGCAAAACCCAGCAATCTCTGGATGCCTCATAGACCTTCTGGACGCGGCCACTGCAGACAGTTGACTGGATCCATCCTTTGTTGGAGATTATATAGCCAAGGAAAGGAAGGCTCCGTTGGTGGAACTGACATCTCTCAAGCTTGGCTTTAGAGACAATTACCCGAAGGCAATCAAGAACTTGCTGTATGAGGGACTGATGAGACTCAACTTGGAGAATACACCAAAATGTCATCTAGGTAAACTACACATACGTGACAGCAGATCTCTTGAAGATGTAATTGGCAAATTCCTGGAAGACAGTGGCACATTACATAGTCCAAAAGCATCACCAGGTGTTAAAACCCACACGGAGAGAGGGGTACACCCACCACGGGGAGGGGAGTGCCCGGGCAACATCTATAGGGCAGTCGCAGGGACGGTGTGGCAGCAAATCTGCCTGCTTCTTGGAGAACGTGTCAGCAAAGTCCCGGGAACACCTTAGTAGGCCCTACAAGATAAGGTAGAGTGTGGCAGCCTGTAAGACGGTCTCTCCTTCGCAACACACCGGCAGGGAAATTGGCTCAGTGTGGTACTGGACCAGAATGTAGAGGATTTTCCGCTGACCGAGGTGATGACCAGAGCTTCTTGACAACAGGGATGTGGTGTCGGAGATCAGAGCGGCATCCACAAAGTTCCCCGCTGAACCTGAGTCCAAGAAGAAGACCTGGATCTGGGTTCAGATGCCAATGCTGAGAAACACAGGAATAGTCAGGCGTGGCGAAGCTTTGCTCACACCTAGGGACCTTTCTCCCAAGACCTAGGTGCTGGCGTTACCCGGGACGTTGCGGACGGACAGGACAAGCCCCAATGAAGTGCTCCAAACTGGCACAGTACAGGCAGAGGTTCTCCTGACAATGCCTGAAACGCTTCTGGGGGGAGAGTCGGGTTCTGTTCCACCTCATAGGTTCTTCTGTAGGCGATCTAGGTGGATGCTGGAGCTGCCTTTGGAAGCCAGGTGCCAATGTCGAACCCGGGCTTGCAGATGCTTGAAACGTAATCCTCAGCGAGCTCCTTAAACCGCACATCAATCTGAGTGGCCAGTGAGATGAGACCACTGAGAGTCGACAGCAGGTCACGTGCAGCCAAAGCGTCTTTGATTTGAGGTGAAAACACCTATTTTAAAGGTGGCAATCAGGGCTACATCATTCCAGAAAGTTTAGAGGCTAGGTGCGAAACTGAACCGCATACTCTCCACTGAAGAGTCCCCTTGGCGCAATGTCAGCAGAGGAGGCTCGTGCAGGTTCCTCAACTGCAGAGTGGAATTCCGCCAGGAATGCTGTATGAGCAGCTGTGACCGGATCGCCTGTCCCATAGAGGGGTTAGCCCAGGCCAGCCTTGCGGAGAGGAGGCTGATGAAGAATTGAGCCTGATTTGGAGCATTCCGTGACAAACTGCGAGGGCATAAGTTCAATGTGTAGGGAGCACTGAGTGTATACCGCCCATAAACAGCTGCGGCCTCCATCATACTTGTCAGGCATCGAAAGTCTTAGCCTTGGTTTAGCGGCAGGTAGAACAAGCCAGGGTAGCAGGCGTAGTCATCAGAGTCTGACGCCAATGCTGCGTGGGAAGCAACTGCTGGAGCATGGCGGTGACTTAACCCAGCTGTTCCTCTTGTGAAGCAATCTGCTGGGTCTGCTAGTGCCAATGTGCTGGTACAGTGAACCCCCTGGACCACCACAGATGGTGACACAACCCGACACCTGGGACCGGAATCTAAGTTGCGCCTGGTCTTCACCAGAGCCCGCCGCAAAGCAGGTGGTCTTGCTGCGGCGTGGTACCACCAGGACGTTCCACAAGTGCGATTGTCCGCGGTGGCAGCCAGGATTGAGGTACACAATCTGGTGGTCAGGGACAGGCAGTAGGTCGATGTGCAGAGGCTCAAGGGCAGGACTAAGCAAGAGGTCAGAGCTGGCAGTGGAGGAGCGAAGTCGAGAACAGCTTTCTCATCGGCAATAGCACAAAGATCTGGCAGGTGGGCGGAAGAGGCAGGCTTAATGTTCTTTGTGGAAATGCCGCGGCAATTAACGCACACTAGCCCTTAAATCTTGTGAAGCCATCCAGCGCGCACGTGCCCTTGTCGCGAAGCACCGCACAGCAAAGGGACCGGGATAGGTAAGGAGCGAGGAAGACGTGCCAGCAGGGGAAAGAGGCACGGGTGAGCCCGCAATATGGGTTGCAGGAGCACCGTGGCATGGGCTCGTTTTTTGCGGCTTGCCATGTACGCTCCAAAAGCACCTCCCGTTATTTTCTGGATTGGTATGATCACAGGTATACAAAACTTATATACCATATACTCGAGTAAAAGCCAAGAAAATGTGCTGAAAATCCTAACTTGGCTTGTTACGGACTCTATAAAAAAAAAACTCACCTTTCCGTGCCCCCTGCAGGTCTCTTTTCTGTCTTCAGCCCCAGCTTGCCAACATCATAATGTGTGCAACGGGGAGCCGCAGACGGAGCCGGAGCAGAAGATAGAAGAGGACCTGTGGGGGCATCCAAACGTGAATCACAGTTTTTGGGATTTTATTAGGCTGGCAGGGGGCTGCTGGCTATATACTAAGGGGGCACTGGCCATATACTGGGTGGGGAAGTACTGGCTCTATATTAGGGGGGCAGCTACTGGCTATATACTGGGGGTCAGCACTGGCTAATATACTGGGGCAGGGGTCTGTTCCGTTATATACAAGGAGCTGTTGGCTATGTACTACTGGGAGCAGGGGGCTACTGGCTTTATACTAGGGGCAGGCGCTGGCTATATACTATGGGGCAGAGGCTGGTTATATACTGGCGGGCATTGCTTGTTGGCTATATACTGGGGAGGCTGTGACAATGCATTTCCCACCTAGGCTTATACAACAGTCGACTGGTTTTCCCAGTTTTTTGTAGTAAAATAAGGTGCCTCGGCTTATACTCAAGTATATACGTTTTTTTTACATTTAAAATACTTTGATGCATGGGCCTATATATAGAGGGTAATTTTTGGGGGACGTGCCATTTTTTTTCCGTCTTTTTGGACTCGGTGTTCATTTTCGTTCCAGGGATTACAGCTGGGAATAACAGTTTTATATCTCGACTTTTTGATGTAATAATGATGGGGGCCCCATGTTTTGTTTGCTTTTTTTGGAACAGTTGTACTTGGTGATTTTTTTTGATTTGTTGCAGATAAGTTCTCCTACCAGATCATATTTGCTTGTTATGATAATTAGTGATATTATAATTGTTTCATCTAAAACCTTCAGTGTCATTTCTCTTTGGTGTTACTCCATTTTTTGTATCAGGATGAAGATGTGAAGAATATTCTGCCCCAGAGACATATGTGAGGGGCGATGAGCGATTTAAGGAGGAGATTCCTACAGGTACTGCCCAGGTGAGTAGTAACCACTAGATAAAGCAGAGACGAGTGATAACACAATACAGAACATGGAGACATAGACTAAGAAAAGCTGGAAGGTGGGAGCTATGAGGGTCAGGAATACTGCTCACCAGGACCTCGGAGGAAGAGGCTGAGATGTTACATCAGTAATAATAAACAGACCTTATGGTAAGCAGGAAAGTCATAGCCACCATGGGCAGACAAGAAATGCTGCATGTACCCGGATTGCTGATATCACACAAATGTTCTACAGTAGAATTTCAGTGTTTTCTTAAACGACCAACGTTAAGGTTATATTTTATTCAGTTTTTTATTTAGCAGATGACACACCAGGATCTCAGAGGAAACATCTTATCATAACTTGTTACAGCAGGTGATGGTTGTTTCACCCCAGATACACTCTGAAGATCATGAGAATATCCCAGATGCATCCTCAGACCTTCACACACAAGACTGCCATCTGCTTCCTTATTGATGGGTCCTTTCTACTGAATCATCAGAAATGGTTAAGGAAACAAAATCAATTTTAAAAGTTGGAAACTTTACAGTGTTAAAGAAGATCTTCAGAGAAAATCAGACGGGAGAGAAGCAAGTTTCTTGTTTAAAAGTGGAAAAATATTTTCAGAGTTCTCAACTTTTTAGACATCTGAAAAGTCATACAGTAAGAAGCCATTTTCTTGTTCGAATGTGGGAAGTGTTTTACCCTAAAATCAACTCTTAATAGACATCAGAGAAGTCCACGACGGAAAAGACCGTTTTCATGTTCAGATTGTGGGAAATCTTTTGTCCAGAAACCACTCTTGATCGACATCTAATGAGTCACACAGGAGAGAGGCCGTTTTCTTGTTCAGATGTGGGAAATGTTTTACCCTGAAATCAACTCTAAATCGACATCTGATGAGTCACACAGAGTGTACTTGAAAACATTTCCCGCATTCTGAACATGAAAACGGTTTCTCCTCTGTGTGACTCATCAGATGTCGATTTAGAGTTGATTTCAGGGTAAAGCATTTCCCACATTCTGAACAAGAAAATGGCCTCTCTCCTGTGTGACTCATTAGATGTCGATCAAGATGTGGTTTCTGGACAAAAGATTTCCCACAATCTGAACATGAAAACGGTCTTTCTCCCGTGTGACTTCTCTGATGTCTATTAAGAGTTGATTTTAGGGTAAAACATTTCCCACATTCTGAACAAGAAAATGGCTTCTTCACTGTGTGACTTTTCAGATGTCTAAAAAGTTGAGAACTCTGAAAATATTTTCCACATTTTAAACAAGAAACTTGCTTCTCTCCCGTCTGGCCGGTGAGTGTATATAGTGTGTAATATTTTGGGGGACGTGACTTTTTTTTTTCGCTTTTTCAGACTCTAGAAATCTTTTATTACTTTTTTTTTCACTTGAAAAAAACTGGCGTTCATTTTCTGTTTCACTTTTTGGTGTAATAACGATGGGGACCCCGTTTTGTTGTTTGCTTTTTCTGGAACAGTTGAACATGGTGTTTTTTGCTTTTTTTTTTAGATTTGTTGCACATAACTTCTCCTACCAGATCATATTTGCTTGTTATGATAATTAGAGATTATTTCATTGTTCTCATCTAAAACCGTCAGTGTCATTTCTCCTTTTGGTGTTACTCCATTTTTGTATCAGGGTGAAGATGTGAAGAATATTACTGCCCCAGAGACATATGTGAGGGGCGATGAGCGATGTAAGGAGGAGATTCCTACAGGTAAGAAATGCTGCATGTACCCGGATTGCTGATATCACACAAATGTTCTTCAGTAGAATTTTAGTGTTTTCTTACCACGACCAACGTTAAGGTTATATTTTTATTCAGTTTTTTTATTTAGCAGATGACAACACCAGGAGCTCAGAGGAACATCTGATATCATCACATGTTACAGCAGGTGATGGTTGTATTACACCAGATACATCTGAAGATCATGACGATATCCCCGATGCTTCCTCAGACCTTCACACACAAGATCCACCATCTGCTCCTATTAGATGGATCCTTTCTACTGATTCATCAGAAATGGTTAAGGAAACAAAATCAATTTTAAAAAGTTGGAAACTTTACAGTGTTAAAGAAGATCTTCAGAGAAATCAGACGGGAGAGAAGCAAGTTTCTTGTTTAAAATGTGGAAAATATTTTCAGTCTGATTTCTCTGAAGATCTTCTTTAACACTGTAAAGTTTCCAACTTTTAAAATTGATTTTGTTTCCTTAACCATTTCTGATGATTCAGTAGAAAGGACCCATCAATAAGGAAGCAGATGGCAGTCTTGTGTGTGAAGGTCTGAGGATGCATCTGGGATATTCTCATGATCTTCAGAGTGTATCTGGGGTGAAACAACCATCACCTGCTGTAACAAGTATGATAAGATGTTCCTCTGAGATCCTGGTGTGTCATCTGCTAAATAAAAAACTGAATAAAATATAACCTTAACGTTGGTCGTTTAAGAAAACACTGAAATTCTACTGTAGAACATTTGTGTGATATCAGCAATCCGGGTACATGCAGCATTTCTTGTCTGCCCATGGTGGCTATGACTTTCCTGCTTACCATAAGGTCTGTATTATTATTACTGATGTAACATCTCAGCCTCTTCCTCCGAGGTCCTGGTGAGCAGTATTCCTGACCCTCATAGCTCCCACCTTCCAGCTTTTCTTAGTCTATGTCTCCATGTTCTGTATTGTGTTATCACTCGTCTCTGCTTTATCTAGTGGTTACTACTCACCTGGGCAGTACCTGTAGGAATCTCCTCCTTAACATGCTCATCGCCCCTCACATATGTCTCTGGGGCAGAATATTCTTCACATCTTCATCCTGATACAAAAATGGAGTAACACCAAAGAGAAATGACACTGAAGGTTTTAGATGAAACAATTATAATATCACTAATTATCATAACAGCAAATATGATCTGGTAGGAGAACTTATCTGCAACAAATCAAAAAAAATCACCAAGTACAACTGTTCCAAAAAAAGCAAACAAAAATGGGGCCCCCATCATTATTACATCAAAAAGTCGAGATATAAAAACTGTTATTCCCAGCTGTAATCCCTGAACGAAAATGAACACCGAGTCCAAAAAGACGGAAAAAAAATGGCACGTCCCCCAAAAATTACCCTCTATATATAGGCCCATGCATCAAATGTATTTTAAATGTAAAAAAAAACGTATATACTTGAGTATAAGCCGAGGCACCTTATTTTTACTACAAAAAACTGGGAAAACCAGTCGACTGTTGTATAAGCCTAGGTGGGAAATGCATTGTCACAGCCTCCCCAGTATATAGCAACAAGCAATGCCCGCCAGTATATAACCAGCCTCTGCCCCATAGTATATAGCCAGCGCCTGCCCCCTAGTATAAAGCCAGTAGCCCCCTGCTCCCAGTAGTACATAGCCAACAGCTCCCTTGTATATAACGGAACAGACCCCTGCCCCAAGTATATTAGCCAGTGCTGACCCCCAGTATATAGCCAGTAGCTGCCCCCCTAATATAGAGCCAGTACTTCCCCACCCAGTATATGGCCAGTGCCCCCTTAGTTATATAGCCAGCAGCCCCCTGCCAGCCTAATAAAATCCCAAAAACTGTGATTCACGTTTGGATGCCCCCACAGGTCCTCTTCTATCTTCTGCTCCGGCTCCGTCTGCGGCTCCCCGTTGCACACATTATGATGTTGGCAAGCTGGGGCTGAAGACAGAAAGAGACCTGCAGGGGGCATCGGAAAGGTGAGTTTTTTTTTTATAGAGTCCGTCAACAAGCCAAGTTAGGATTTTCAGCACATTTCTTGGCTTTTACTCGAGTATATGGTATATAAGTTTTGTATACCTGTGATCATACCAATCCAGATAAATAACGGGAGGTGCTTTTGGAGCGTACATGGCAAGCCGCAAAAACAGAGCCCATGCCACGGGTGCTCCTGCAACCCATATTGCGGGCTCACCCGTGCCTCTTTCCCCTGCTGGCACGTCTTCCTCGCTCCTTACCTATCCCGGTCCCTTTGCTGTGCGGTGCTTCGCGACAAGGGCACGTGCGCGCTGGATGGCTTCACAAGATTTAAGGGCTAGTGTGCGTTAATTGCCGCGGCATTTCCACAAAGAACATTAAGCCTGCCTCTTCCGCCACCTGCCAGATCTTTGTGCTATTGCCGATGAGAAAGCTGTTCTCGACTTCGCCTCCTCCACTGCCAGCTCTGACCTCTTGCTTAGTCCTGCCCTTGAGCCTCTGCATCTCGACCTACTGCCTGTCCCTGACCACCAGATTGTGTACCTCAATCCTGGCTGCCACCGCGGACAAGTCGCACTTGTGGAACGTCCTGTGGTACCACGCCGCAGCAAGACCAACCTGCTTTGCGGCGGGCTCTGGTGAAGACCAGGCGCAACTTAGATTCCGGTCCCAGGTGTCGGGTTGTGTCACCATCTGTGGTGGTCCAGGGGGTTCACTGTACCAGCACATGTGGCACTAGCAGACCCAGCAGATTGCTTCACAAGAGGAACAGCTGGGTTAAGTCACCGCCATGCTCCAGCAGTTGCTTCCCACGCAGCATTGGCGTCAGACTCTGATGACTACGCCTGCTACCCTGGCTTGTTCTACCTGCCGCTAAACCAAGGCTAAGACTTTCGATGCCTGACAAGTATGATGGAGGCAGCAGCTGTTTATGGGCGGTATCACTCAGTGCTCCCTACACATTGAACTTATGCCCTCGCAGTTTGTCACGGAATGCTCCAAATCAGGCTCAATTCTTCATCAGCCTCCTCTCCGCAAGGCCTGGCCTGGGCTAACCCCTCTATGGGACAGGAGCGATCCGGTCACAGCTGCTCATACAGCATTCCTGGCGGAATTCCACTCTGCAGTTGAGGAACCTGCACGAGCCTCCTCTGCTGACATTGCGCCAAGGGGACTCTTCAGTGGAGAGTATGCGGTTCAGTTTCGCACCTAGCCTCTAAACTTTCTTGGAATGATGTAGCCCTGATTGCCACCTTTAAAATAGGTGTTTTCACCTCAAATCAAGACGCTTTGGCTGCACGTGACCTGCTGTCGACTCTCAGTGGTCTCATCTCACTGGCCACTCAGATTGATGTGCGGTTTAAGGAGCTCGCTGAGGATTACGTTTCAAGCATCTGCAAGCCCGGGTTCGACATTTGGCACCTGGCTTCCAAAGGCAGCTCCAGCATCCACCTAGATCGCCTACAGAAGAACCTATGAGGGGAACAGAACCCGACCTCCCCCCAGAAGCGTTTCAGGCATTGTCAGGAGAACCTCTGCCTGTACTGTGCCCAGTTTGGGAGCACTTCATTGGGGCTTGTCCTGTCCGTCCGCAAAGTCCGGGTAACGCCAGCACCTAGGTCTTGGGAGAAAGGTCCCTAGGTGTGAGCAAAGCTTCGCCACGCCTGACTATTCCTGTGTTTCTCAGCATTGGCATCTGAACCCAGATCCAGGTCTTCTTCTTGGACTCAGGTTCAGCGGGGAACTTTGTGGATGCCGCTCTGATCTCCGACACCACATCCCTGTTGTCAAGAAGCTCTGGTCATCACCTCGGTCAGCGGAAAATCCTCTACATTCTGGTCCAGTACCACACTGAGCCAATTTCCCTGCCGGTGTGTTGCGAAGGAGAGACCGTCTTACAGGCTGCCACAACTCTACCTTATCTTGTAGGGCCTACTAAGGTGTTCCCGGGACTTTGCTGACACGTTTCCAAGAAGCAGGCAGATTTGCTGCCACACCGTCCCTGCGACTGCCCTATAGATGTTGCCCGGGCACTCCCCTCCCCGTGGTGGGTGTACCCCTCTCTCCGTGTTGGGTTTTAACACCTGGTGATGCTTTTGGACTATGTAATGTGCCACTGTCTTCCAGGAATTTGCCAATTACATCTTCAAGAGATCTGCTGTCACGTATGTGTAGTTTACCTAGATGACATTTTGGTGTATTCTCCAAGTTGAGTCTCATCAGTCCCTCATACAGCAAGTTCTTGATTGCCTTCGGGTAATTGTCTCTAAAGCCAAGCTGAGAGATGTCAGTTCCACCAACGGAGCCTTCCTTTCCTTGGCTATATAATCTCCAACAAAGGATGGATCCAGTCAAACTGTCTGCAGTGGCCGCGTCCAGAAGGTCATGAGGCATCCAGAGATTGCTGGGTTTTGCAAACTATTACCGGCAGTTTTATCCAGCATTTCTCTACTCTGGTGTCTCCATGTGGGCTCACCAGAAAGGGCACCAATCCCTGCATCTGGCCCTCGGTGGGTGAGGCCTTCTCAGGTAAAAGTCCGCCTTTGCAGGCTCCTGTTCTCACTAGGCCTAATATGGAGAAGCCCTTGCATCTGACGTTTTTGGGTGGCGTTGCTCACCCAGAAAGGGCCTAAGGGCCGAACGCTCATGTGTGGTTTCTTTTCTAAAACTCTCTTTTCTTCCGCAGAGAAGAATTACTCTATAGGTGATAGTTGACTTTTAGCACACAAACTTGCCCTGGAAGAATGGCAATATCTTTGGAGGGAGCTCGCCACCGGTCTGGTCTGCGTTATATAAGATCATAAAAAAATCTCTTGCATCTCTAGACAGCCCAACGTCTTAATCACAGGCAAGCCCGTTGGTCTCTCTTCTTCTCACGCTTTTAATCCACTTTCATCCTGTGGAGAAGAATATCGGATGCCCTTACCCGTGCCTCCGTTGTTGTTGGAGAAGACTCAGTTCCCCAGCATATTATCTCTCCAGAACAACTGGTGTTTGCCGCTCCGGTGGATCTTTGTTAGCTTCCCCCTGGCAGGATGTATGTCCGACGGAAGAGGATTTTGTCTTGGGACATTCTTCGCGTCTGGTTGGGCACCCTGGGATGCAACGTCCGTGGCCCTCATCTCCCGACTACTGGTGGCCTGACTTGGTCAAAGATGTTTGGGATTTTGTGGGATCCTGCACATCCTGTGCCCATACTAAGCCTTACTGCCTGAAACCGGCTGGCCTCTTGCTCCGTTACCGATACCAAGCAGCCTGAGGTTGCACGTTGCTATGGACTTAGTCATGGACTTTCCACCTTCCTCTGGCAATACCGTCATCTGGGTGGTGACATACTGGTTTTCTAAGATGTCCCATTATGTTCACCTTCAGGTCTTCCGCCCGCAACACATAGTGTCTGATCAAGGTTAGTTTGTGTCCAAGTTCTGCTGATCCTTGTGCAATCAACTGCAAGTGACTCTGGACTTCTGCTTACCACCCTCAGTTGAATTGTCAAGTGGGGAGGGTGAACCAAACTTTGGACTGTTATCTGAGCTATTTTGTTCCTGCCCGTCAGGACGATTGGTCTACTCTACAGCCATCAGCAAAGTTTTCTTACAACTCCTTAGACTCAGCATCCGCAGGCTCCGCTATATTTTTAATCAATTATGGACTGCATCAACACCCCTCTTCCTCTGCCTGTGTCATCAGATGTTCCTGCTGTTGAGGAATTGGTACGGGACCTGAAGTCCATCTGGGAGCATACGCCATTCGTGTGTAGTTTTCTGCCCAAACCAAGCTCCAGCAGATAAGAAACACAGACCTTCTTCTGTCTACACTCCAGGTGGCAAAGTCTGGTTTTCCTCCAGGTATGTCCGGCTAAAAATCCCTGGCTACAAGCTTGGTCCTCTTTTTCAATCGTTGCAATCAATCCGGTGTCCTCACAAGGTGCGCCTTCATACCCACCATGCGCATCCTTCCATGTCTCCCTACTCAAGCCTGTCATCCTGAACCGCTTTTCCTGGCAAGTACCTTCTCCTGCCCTGTGGCTGACTCCACTGACATCTATGAGGTAAAGAGATCCTTGATATGAAGACTGTGAGAGGTAAGCAGTTCTTTTTGATTGATGGAAGAGGGTTCGGGCGCAGGAGAGATCTTGGGAACCGAGGACAATATCCTGGACCAATATCCTGGATCTTTTGCGACAAGAATCCTCCAGCCCAAGAAGAGGCGGAGGCCGGCGCAAGAGGGGGGGGGGGGGGGGGGGTACGGGTACGTCACAGGTGATCCCGAGACCCTTATCGCAAGTCGTGCCTGTGGAACGACCTGTGTGGTACCACGTCAAAGCAGACAACCAGCTTTTCAGTGGGCTCTGGTAAAGACCGGTTGCCACTTGTTGGTCCCAGGTGTCGGTTGTGTCATTGTCCGTTATGTAGTGATCCAGGGGTTCACTGACCAGCCACAACCAAAAATGCTGCAAAAAGGTTTTTTGTCAATTTCACAACATTTAGAATTTTTTTATACTACTCCCCAGTGCTTGGCATGGAATATGATATAAACCCATCAATTTTATGAGAAACAAGCCTCATACAATTCTGTACAAAGAAAACATGAATCTTTAAAGGAGGCAAGCAAAATATAGAAACACAAAATCGGAAAAGGGCATTGGTGGCAAGGGTTATGGCTTCCGTTCATAGTAAGAAACCCTTTTTAGCATGGGTCACATTTTTTCCCCTTCTCTTTTTTAAGTGGCTGTTCTTTAATATGCAGCAGCCCTTTCTGTTTTTTTTAGTTTTGTTTTCTGTTGGGCGGCGGAGTGGGAGGGGGGAGGGGAGGGACAGGGGTCTAAAATGAACATACTACCAGAATCTGTGGAATGCCTTTGAAACACCCTTATAAGGGTGTTTCAAAGGCATTCCACAGATTCTGGTAGTATGTTCATTTTAGACCCCTGTCCCTCCCCTCCCCCCTCCCACTCCGCCGCCCAACAGAAAACAAAACTAAAAAAAAGACAGAAAGGGCTGCTGCATTATTAAGAGAACACCACTTAAAAAAGAGAAGGGGAAAAAAATGTGACCCATGCTAAAAAGGGTTTCTTACTATGAACGGAAGCCATAACCCCTTGCCACCAATGCCCTTTTCCGATTTTGTGGTTTCTATATTTTGCTTTGCCTCCTTTAAAGATTCATGTTTTCTTTGTACAGAATCTGTATGAGGCTTTGTTTCTCATAAAAATTGATGGGTTTATATCATATTCCATGCCAAGCACTGGGGAGTAGTATAAAAAAATTCTAAATGTTGTGAAATTGACAAAAAACCTTTTTGCAGCATTTTTGTTGTGGCTGTCAGTGAACCCCTGGATCACTACATACGGACAATGACACAAGCCGACACCTGGGACCAACAAGTGGCAACCGGTCTTTACCAGAGCCCACTGAAAAGCTGGTTGGTCTTGCTTTGACGTGGTACCACCAGGTCGTTCCACAGGCACGACTTGCGATAAGGGTCTCGGGATCACCTGTGACGTACGTACCCCCCCCCCCCCCCCCCTCTTGGGGCCTCCGCCTCTTCTTGGGCTGGAGGATTCTTGTCGCAAAAGATCCAGGATATTGGTCCAGGATATTGTCCTCGGGTTCCCAAGATCTCTCCTGCGCCCGAACCCCTTCCAATCAATCAAAAAGAACTGCTTACCTCTCACAGTCTTCATATCAAGGATCTCTTTACCTCATAGATGTCAGTGGAGTCAGCCACAGGGGCAGGAGAAGGTACTTGCCAGGAAAAGCGGTTCAGGATGACAGGCTTGAGTAGGGAGACATGGAAGGATGCGCATGGTGGGATGAAGGCGCACCTTTGAGGACACCGGATTGATTGCAACGATTGAAAACGAGGACCAAGCTTGTAGCCAGGGATTTTTAGCCGGACATACCTGGAGGACAACCAGACTTTGCCACCTGGAGTGTAGACAGAAGAAGGTCTGTGTTTCTTATCTGCCTGGAGCTTGGTTTGGGCAGAAAACTACAACACGAATGGCAGTATGCTCCCAGATGGACTTCAGGTCCCGTACCAATTCCTCAACAGCAGGAAATCTGATGACACAGGCAGAGGAAGAGGGGTGTTGATGCAGTCCATAATTGATTAAAAATATAGCGGAGCCTGCGGATGCTGAGTCTAAGGAGTTGTAAGAAAACTTTGCTGATGGCTGTAGAGTAGACCAATCGTCCTGACGGGCAGGAACAAAATAGCTCAGATAACAGTCCAAAGTTTGGTTCACCCTCCCCACTTGACAATTCAACTGAGGGTGGTAAGGCAGAAGTCCAGAGTCACTTGCAGTTGATTGCACAGGATCAGCAGAACTTGGACACAAACTGAACCTTGATCAGACACTATGTGTTGCGGGCGGAAGACCTGAAGGTGAACATAATGGGACATCTTAGAAAACCAGTATGTCACCACCCAGATGACGGTATTGCCAGAGGAAGGTGGAAAGTCCATGACTAAGTCCATAGCAACGTGCAACCTCAGGCTGCTTGGTATCGGTAACGGAAGCAAGAGGCCAGCCGGTTTCAGGCAGTAAGGCTTAGTATGGGCACAGGATGTGCAGGATCCCACAAAATCCCAAACATCTTTGACCAAGTCAGGCCACCAGTAGTCGGGAGATGAGGGCCACGGACGTTGCATCCCAGGGTGCCCAACCAGACGCGAAGAATGTCCCAAGACAAAATCCTTCTTCCGTCGGACATACATCCTGCCAGGGGGAAGCTAACAAAGATCCACCGGAGCGGCAACACCAGTTGTTCTGGAGAGATAATATGCTGGGGAACTGAGTCTTCTCCAACAACAACGGAGGCACGGGTAAGGGCATCCGATATTCTTCTCCACAGGATGAAAGTGGATTAAAAGCGTGAGAAGAAGAGAGACCAACGGGCTTGCCTGTGATTAAGACGTTGGGCTGTCTAGAGATGCAAGAGATTTTTTTATGATCTTATATACGCAGACCGACGGATGGCGAGCTCCCTCCAAAGATATTGCCATTCTTCCAGGGCAAGTTTGTGTGCTAAAAGTTCAATATCACCTATAGAGTAATTCTTCTCTGCGGAAGAAAAGAAGAGTTTTAGAAAAGAAACCACACATGAGCGTTCGGCCCTTAGGCCCTTTCTGGGTGAGCAACGCCACCCAAAAACGTCTGAGATGCAAGGGCTTCTCCATATTAGGCCTAGTGAGAACAGGAGCCGTGCAAAGGCGGACTTTTACCTGAGAAGGCCTCACCCACCGAGGGCCAGATGCAGGGATTGGTGCCCTTTTGGTGAGCCCACATGGAGACACCAGAGTAGAGAAATGCTGGATAAAACTGCCGGTAATAGTTTGCAAAACCCAGCAATCTCTGGATGCCTCATAGACCTTCTGGACGCGGCCACTGCAGACAGTTTGACTGGATCCATCCTTTGTTGGAGATTATATAGCCAAGGAAAGGAAGGCTCCGTTGGTGGAACTGACATCTCTCAAGCTTGGCTTAGAGACAATTGACCCGAAGGCAATCAAGAACTTGCTGTATGAGGGACTGATGAGACTCAACTCTGGAGAATACACCAAAATGTCATCTAGGTAAACTACACATACGTGACAGCAGATCTCTTGAAGATGTAATTGGCAAATTCCTGGAAGACAGTGGCACATTACATAGTCCAAAAGCATCACCAGGTGTTAAAACCAACACGGAGAGAGGGGTACACCCACCACGGGGAGGGGAGTGCCCGGGCAACAATCTATAGGGCAGTCGCAGGGACGGTGTGGCAGCAAATCTGCCTGCTTCTTGGAGAACGTGTCAGCAAAGTCCCGGGAACACCTTAGTAGGCCCTACAAAGATAAGGTAGAGTGTGGCAGCCTGTAAGACGGTCTCTCCTTCGCAACACACCGGCAGGGAAATTGCTCAGTGTGGTACTGGACCAGAATGTAGAGGATTTTCCGCTGACCGAGGTGATGACCAGAGCTTCTTGACAACAGGGATGTGGTGTCGGAGATCAGAGCGGCATCCACAAAGTTCCCCGCTGAACCTGAGTCCAAGAAGAAGACCTGGATCTGGGTTCAGATGCCAATGCTGAGAAACACAGGAATAGTCAGGCGTGGCGAAGCTTTGCTCACACCTAGGGACCTTTCTCCCAAGACCTAGGTGCTGGCGTTACCCGGGACTTGCGGACGGACAGGACAAGCCCCAATGAAGTGCTCCAAACTGGCACAGTACAGGCAGAGGTTCTCCTGACAATGCCTGAAACGCTTCTGGGGGGAGGTCGGGTTCTGTTCCCCTCATAGGTTCTTCTGTAGGCGATCTAGGTGGATGCTGGAGCTGCCTTGGAAGCCAGGTGCCAAATGTCGAACCCGGGCTTGCAGATGCTTGAAACGTAATCCTCAGCGAGCTCCTTAAACCGCACATCAATCTGAGTGGCCAGTGAGATGAGACCACTGAGAGTCGACAGCAGGTCACGTGCAGCCAAAGCGTCTTTGATTTGAGGTGAAAACACCTATTTTAAAGGTGGCAATCAGGGCTACATCATTCCAAGAAAGTTTAGAGGCTAGGTGCGAAACTGAACCGCATACTCTCCACTGAAGAGTCCCCTTGGCGCAATGTCAGCAGAGGAGGCTCGTGCAGGTTCCTCAACTGCAGAGTGGAATTCCGCCAGGAATGCTGTATGAGCAGCTGTGACCGGATCGCCCTGTCCCATAGAGGGGTTAGCCCAGGCCAGGCCTTGCGGAGAGGAGGCTGATGAAGAATTGAGCCTGATTTGGAGCATTCCGTGACAAACTGCGAGGGCATAAGTTCAATGTGTAGGGAGCACTGAGTGATACCGCCCATAAACAGCTGCGCCTCCATCATACTTGTCAGGCATCGAAAGTCTTAGCCTTGGTTTAGCGGCAGGTAGAACAAGCCAGGGTAGCAGGCGTAGTCATCAGAGTCTGACGCCAATGCTGCGTGGGAAGCAACTGCTGGAGCATGGCGGTGACTTAACCCAGCTGTTCCTCTTGTGAAGCAATCTGCTGGGTCTGCTAGTGCCAATGTCTGGTACAGTGAACCCCCTGGACCACCACAGATGGTGACACAACCCGACACCTGGGACCGGAATCTAAGTGGCGCCTGGTCTTCACCAGAGCCCGCCGCAAAGCAGGTTGGTCTTGCTGCGGCGTGGTACCACCAGGACGTTCCACAAGTGCGACTTGTCCGCGGTGGCAGCCAGGATTGAGGTACACAATCTGGTGGTCAGGGACAGGCAGTAGGTCGAGTGCAGAGGCTCAAGGGCAGAGACTAAGCAAGAGGTCAGAGCTGGCAGTGGGAGGAGGCGAAGTCGAGAACAGCTTTCTCATCGGCAATAGCACAAAGATCTGGCAGGTGTGGCAGGAAGAGGCAGGCTTAATGTTCTTTGCCTGGAAATGCCGCGGCAATTAACGCACACTAGCCCTTAATCTTGTGAAGCCATCCAGCGCGCACGTGCCCTTGTCGGCGAAGCACGCGCACAGCAAAGGGAGCCGGGATAGGTAAGGAGCGAGGAAGACGTGCCAGCAGGGGAAAGAGGCACGGGTGAGCCCGCAATATGGGTTGCAGGAGCACCCGTGGCATGGGCTCTGTTTTTGCGGCTTGCCATGTACGCTCCAAAAGCACCTCCCGTTATTTATCTGGATTGGTATGATCACAGGTATACAAAACTTATATACCATATACTCGAGTAAAAGCCAAGAAAATGTGCTGAAAATCCTAACTTGGCTTGTTACTGGACTCTATAAAAAAAAAACTCACCTTTCCGATGCCCCCTGCAGGTCTCTTCTGTCTTCAGCCCCAGCTTGCCAACATCATAATGTGTGCAACGGGGAGCCGCAGACGGAGCCGGAGCAGAAGATAGAAGAGGACCTGTGGGGGCATCCAAACGTGAATCACAGTTTTTGGGATTTTATTAGGCTGGCAGGGGGCTGCTGGCTATATAACTAAGGGGGCACTGGCCATATACTGGGTGGGGAAGTACTGGCTCTATATTAGGGGGCAGCTACTGGCTATATACTGGGGGTCAGGCACTGGCTAATATACTTGGGGCAGGGGTCTGTTCCGTTATATACAAGGGAGCTGTTGGCTATGTATACTGGGAGCAGGGGGCTACTGGCTTTATACTAGGGGGCAGGCGCTGGCTATATACTATGGGGCAGAGGCTGGTTATATACTGGCGGGCATTGCTTGTTGCTATATACTGGGGAGGCTGTGACAATGCATTTCCCACCTAGGCTTATACAACAGTCGACTGGTTTTCCCAGTTTTTTGTAGTAAAAATAGGTGCCTCGGCTTATACTCAAGTATATACGTTTTTTTTTACATTTAAAATACTTTGATGCATGGGCCTATATATAGAGGGTAATTTTTGGGGGACGTGCCATTTTTTTTCCGTCTTTTTGGACTCGGTGTTCATTTTCGTTCCAGGGATTACAGCTGGGAATAACAGTTTTTATATCTCGACTTTTTGATGTAATAATGATGGGGGCCCCATGTTTTGTTTGCTTTTTTTGGAACAGTTGTACTTGGTGATTTTTTTTGATTTGTTGCAGATAAGTTCTCCTACCAGATCATATTTGCTGTTATGATAATTAGTGATATTATAATTGTTTCATCTAAAACCTTCAGTGTCATTTCTCTTTGGTGTTACTCCATTTTTTGTATCAGGATGAAGATGTGAAGAATATTCTGCCCCAGAGACATATGTGAGGGGCGATGAGCATTTAAGGAGGAGATTCCTACAGGTAACTGCCCAGGTGAGTAGTAACCACTAGATAAAGCAGAGACGAGTGATAACACAATACAGAACATGGAGACATAGACTAAGAAAAGCTGGAAGGTGGGAGCTATGAGGGTCAGGAATACTGCTCACCAGGACCTCGGAGGAAGAGGCTGAGATGTTACATCAGTAATAATACAGAACCTTATGGTAAGCAGGAAAGTCATAGCCACCATGGGCAGACAAGAAATGCTGCATGTACCCGGATTGCTGATATCACACAAATGTTCTACAGTAGAATTTCAGTGTTTTCTTAAAACGACCAACGTTAAGGTTATATTTTTATTCAGTTTTTTTATTTAGCAGATGACAACACCAGGATCTCAGAGGAACATCTTATATCATCACTTGTTACAGCAGGTGATGGTTGTTTCACCCCAGATACATCTGAAGATCATGAGAATATCCCAGATGCATCCTCAGACCTTCACACACAAGATCTGCCATCTGCTCCTATTAGATGGGTCCTTTCTACTGAATCATCAGAAATGGTTAAGGAAACAAAATCAATTTTAAAAAGTTGGAAACTTTACAGTGTTAAAGAAGATCTTCAGAGAAAATCAGACGGAGAGAGAAGCAAGTTTCTTGTTTAAAAAGTGGAAAAATATTTTCAGAGTTCTCAACTTTTTAGACATCTGAAAAGTCATACAGTAAGAAGCCATTTTCTTGTTCAGAATGTGGGAAGTTGTTTTACCCTAAAATCAACTCTTAATAGACATCAGAGAAGTCCACGACGGAAAAGACCGTTTTCATGTTCAGAATGTGGGAAATGTTTTGTCCAGAAACCACATCTTGATCGACATCTAATGAGTCACACAGGAGAGAGGCCGTTTTCTTGTTCAGAATGTGGGAAATGTTTTACCCTGAAATCAACTCTAAATCGACATCTGATGAGTCACACAGAGGAGAAACCGTTTTCATGTTCAGAATGCGGGAAATGTTTTCAAGTACATGCAGATCTTGTGAGACATCAAATAACCCACACAGGAGAGAAGCCATTTTCATGTTCAAAATGTGGGAAGTGTTTTACCCTAAAATCAACTCTTAATAGACATGAGAGAAGTCACACAGGGGAAAAACCGTTTATATGTTCATATTGTGGAAAATGTTTTGCCCAGAAACCACATCTTGATCGACATCTAATAAGTCACACAGGGGAGAAGCTATTTTCATGTTCAGATTGTGGGAAATGTTTTGCCCAGAAACCACATCTTGATCGACATCTAATATGTCACACAGGAGAGAGGCCGTTTTCATGTTCAGATTGTGGGAAATGTTTTGCTCGGAAAAGTAATCTTCTTAAACATCAGAAGTCGTCACACAATGGTAAAACCGAATGATGTTTTTAATATGTGAAATGTTGAAGCCACAGATCACAGATTTTAAATTTTCCAACAACATTAATTTATATAAATAATATAAATTCGGAGCCAATTCTAGTCTTTTTGATGCCTGAGGTGAATATTGAATTACACTCCCTTCCCCCACAGTGCTTTATACCCTGATCCTCTTCTATCTTCGGCCCACTGAACTTACAGACAAAAAAGGATCTTCACCCTGATGAGAAAAAGCTGGTAACACACCCACATGGTGCTACCGGCTCACTGACGCACTGTGACTGACAATACACTAGGTGTGACTGTCTCACACAATATGAAATAGGTATGAATAGCATCTAGAGCGTTGCAGGTGACAATTATCACTTCTCCCAGCCATTGAATTCAATGCTAGATATGATATGGTAGCGCATGACTGTACTGCACCCCTTAAAATAATTCAACAATAACACACAGTAAAGTATCACCTGGATAACAACATCCAACACTGTGCTCCAAAATATATACAACCCTCACAATAGAAATGACCACACTGTGCCCCACAAATAAAACACACTATACATAGTTTCCTGAATAAATGACAGTATGTACCACACCCCCTATTAATTACCTATCCTGGACCCCCTTGATTTGCTTACATACAGCCTCCCATAATTAATATAGAGCTCCCATTAGTCTGGGCTCACATGATGTTTTTATATTGATGTTTTTTAAATCCAATGCAAATGCATCAAGAGAAACACATCACCCTTCTGGCTCAGTATAATTTTAAAAGTTTATTTTAGAAGAAAGGAGGCTGTGAATAACAAATATAAGAAGATTTCTACAGTCACAGTCCCTGGATCTATGAGTAAGTGCCCCTGGTATATTATTTTTTTTTCTTTTAAACTGTTTATTAAAAGTTAAAAACATACAGAAAAGGCAGTCAATGCACATTATGCAATGCAGAATCACATGTGCACAAACAACTCTTGTTACCTATTATATTTTCATAGTTGCCCTTTACATATAATGTAAAAGTCTGTGCATTGTTAAATTAATTTCGGATTGTCCATTAACAACAAAAATAAATGTAATTAACAAACAATTCCAGGCTCTGTTATTATTTTCAATGGTGCATTGTCACATTTTCTCATGAACACTACAAGGTAATAAAATTTGCGTCCCCCTCCTCCCAGTTAGCACTCATGTTTCGGTCCCCTGCGGTACAAGTGTAAGTGTACCATTAGTGTACCTGTGGTCTTGGCGATATCTGAGGCAAATGGTTAGAGAGTGAGTCTCGTTACCGGCAAGGAGAGTAGTTGGTACGCGTAGAGTCGCACCAGACTTCCCATATACGATTAAACTTGCCTGGGCACTTTAAGTATCATACGGTAGATGGAAGGTCCCGTGCAGACAGGGCGTCTTTGATCTGACCAGACAATCCCCTTAGTCGCAAGCAAGGCCGCCTCATTCCAATCCAGCTCAGAGGCTAAAGTACGGAACTGAACTGTGTAGTCTCCAACAGAAGAGTCCCCTTGACACAGGTTCAACAGTGCAGTCTCAGAAGAAGACGCACGGGCAGGTTCCTCATAACGGACCGCAGTTCAGCGAGGAGCGTGGTAAGAGTAGCCATGACTGGATCGTTCCAGTCCCAGAGGGGATCTAATCTCTCTGGCCACTCAGCTAAATATCCTGTTTACTGAGTGCTCTGAAGAGCAAGGCCTGGAACAACCGCAAGTCAGGACCTGTGGTCTGCCCCGTCTGGCTCCAGTCTTCCAAAGACCACCTCGGCTGTCTTCCGTGTCTATTGCAAGAGAGCCAATGCAGGTGGATAGAACTTGTCTGACCTCTCAAAAGTGTACCAGACAAAGACAGGAGAACCTCTGCCTCTATTGTGCCAGCCCGGAGTACGTCTTGTCTAGTCCGTCCACAGCATTCGGGAAACACCCACATCTAGGGTTCTCGGGAGAAGCATCCCTAGGTGAGAGCAAAGCGTCTCCTCGTCTGAATGTCCCTGCTCTTCGCAGTTTTGGAACAGGCAACCCACTTCAAGTCTCAGCCTTCCTGGATTCTGGCTCTGCCTCGGTCTCCCAGCATCTGTACTGTTGCTTTAGTGTATTACATCTAACTGCTAGTTCTGACACCTTGCGATTGGATTCCCAATTAATGAAAGTGATTGTGGATTGAAGGCAGCCCCATAGGAAGCCTTTAAGGACCTCCCACTGAAGCCCCTCTAGCTGTGCACCTCGAAGAGCCTCTAAAAAGCCTATCGATTGTGTTGGAGTCCATTTTGTGGGCCAGTGAAGCCAAGCCAGAAGGCTTGATTCTGGCTTTGTGACTGAGAAAGGATAGCATAACTATATTCATTACAGAAAAAATGAAACAAGACTTATTAAAAATACATTAGGTCAGTTTTGTAGTTGAAACCTGAAGGATTAAAAGTCATGTGTTCTATGACGTAGGCAAAATCTACACGCATGCGCTAGAGTTATTTAGCATTGTTACGAAACGTTATGCTATGAATAAGGGCCATATGGCCTGAAGTGCGTAAGCTCTGTTTTCTTTTTTCTTTGGCATGCCCAAAAAGTTTTTAATGGACTAGTTTTTAAAGATTTATTTTCCACGGGCATCACCATTTATGATGCTGGATCAACCATTTGTCCATATATTTAGCAGGAGAAGGCCTGTGTTGAAGGGAATTTGGTCTCTAGTAGTCAATCCACACCATTTCTACCAGAAATCACCCTAAATTAGTAAGTTGTGGGCTGGCCTGTTGGTTCCTTCCCAAACATTGTGTGTCAAGCTGTGGTTTGTGTACGAAGTTCAGATCCCCCATGCATATAGTTGTAGCATGTGGATAGGTGGCTGCAAAGAGTGCAGCTTTATGTAAGACACCTCTAGGCGGGGGGGAGATTATAAATGCCTAATATGTCTCCCATCATACAGCCCTATGAACTAGCGAGGAAACCCCTCTGGGCGCCGATGTGTACCATGAGTGTTTCCCCCACTGAATCCACGGTTATTGTAGCTCCAGTTCTCTCGCATAGCAGATGGCTTTCCTGCTCAGTCCGACTCAGTCCACAAGCACTCTGAACAGTGTCCTTCATTGTTGTGAGCATCAATGTCGTGGTAAAGATCTGCGCTGAGTGCGCATCCATTCCTCCACTGCTTTATCCCCATCCACCACTCGCAGGCGGGCAGGCTATAGCACCAAATAGGGGATGTGTTTCTTCAACAGTCTCCTCTTAATGTCAAGGAAAGTGGCAATTCCATTGAAAAATCAGGGAAAAAGGAGACCTTGGTATTGTCCACTCGTATCTCCTGCACACCTCTGGCCAATTGAATTTTGTCCCAGTCTCTGCTATTCGGGAACCTGGCTAGCAGTGGCCGTGGACGATCTCCAGGCTGTGGTGGACCCTATGTGCCCTTTCAACAGAGAAGGTAGATGAACATTCAGCATTGGTAAAAAGGCTTTTCAGAAAGTGCTCAACAAATGCTTCTGGGGAGCGTCTTTCTACGAACCTTATATCATGGCGTTGCAAACAGTTCTGTAGACCATCCGCTTTTTGCCCAAATTGTCTGGCAGCGGTGTTGAGATTTGTATTGACTCTAGGCATCTGAGCAGTGTTGTCTTCTACCTATGAAATTCAGTCCTCAGTGTTGCACCCTTTCATTTCGATTCTGTAAATATTGACGCAGGAGGCTTTCATTTACCATGACTTCATCTAGCTTCCTGTCATCACATCCAGCAAAAAATCCCTTACACAGCTCTGTGCACCCAAGTATGAAAAAGTTATTAGGGTCACAATATGGCAAAATGAGGGCATTTTAACATCTTTATAAATTTAGAATCCAAATAATCGCACAAAACCAAAGAATAAAGTGGAGGAGTCATTTTAAGCCGACAACACAAAGCCCACAAGAAATGGCGCAGAAGCAATTTCCCCTCAAGTTCACTGCATTTGGATTCTTTTCCCGCTTCCCAGTACACGGCATGGGAAATTACACACCGCTAATAGGAAGCAAAATTCTTTGTACAAAAAACAAGCCCTTATAAAGCTCCGGACATGTAAAAATAAAAGGTTACAGCTTTTTAAAGAAGAGATGCAAAATCGCAAAAATCAAAAAAGGGCATCGGCAGGAAGGGGTTAAGAAAGACGTCTTTCTTTTGCACATGTCCTGCAGGTGAGGGGGACTTGTTTTTGACTCTTATTGGCCACTTATGTGAATGCGAAGGAAAATACAGATAAATAGGGAATTAACCCTTTAATGACACGTCACACAATAGCATGTCACGGGTCGGCTTCGGGTGCATGGAAAGGGATCACAGGGTGAGCCCTCTCCATAGCCGGTAAGTCTTTGCTTCAACCACCGATCGCGGGTGTTATCCCATACAACGCTGCCGGTAAAGCTGCCGCTGGCTTCAAATATATGGCGGTACATGGGATGTCTTGTTTTAACTCATTAATTACAATGTGTGATTCACATATTGTAATGAATTAGGAGCAAAGTCTCCATATACTGCCATATAGTACTATAGCAGTATATGGTAGGATCAATCAGACAACCTAGGGTTAAAGTACCCTAGGGGGCATGAAAAAATTATATTAAAAGAAACTAAAAGTTCAAATCACCCCCCTTTCCCTAGAACTGATATAAATAAACAGTAAAAATTATAAACACATTAGATATCGCCACTTCTGAAAATGCCTGATCTATCAAAATATAACAATGTTTTTTCACTGCGTTTAACCCCGTAACACAAAATAGTGCTCAAGGTCAAAAATGCCACTTTTTTGCCATTTTTAAAAATATTACATAGTCAATAAAAAGTGATCAAAATATTGTACAGTCCTAAAAATGGTAGCATTGAAAACGTCATCAAAAGTCGCAAAAACCACCACCCACAGCTCCGTACACTGATGTATGAAAGTTATTAGAGCCATAAAATGGAAAAATAAAAAAAAATGTTTGAACAGGAGGTTTTAATTTTTGTAAATGTATGAAAATATTATAAAACCTATACAAATTTAGTATCCAGTACATGGCGTTGAATATTCCATACCGTCACTATGAAGTACTCACACAGCTCTGTACATGGAAAATAAAAGTTAGAGATTTTTGATGGTGGGGAGTTAAAAATAGAAATGAAAAAACAAAAAAGGGCCAGGTCTTCAAAGGGTTAAAAAGACAACACAAACAAACCGCAATACTGGAGTCTTATGTCTTCTGCTGGTTATTACACATGTCCCTAGCAACGCTTCCTGGTGCCTGACCCCTCCCACACATGTGACTAATCATATGACATCATCACAGGTCCTATAGCTTCTCCAGCAGCCCAGAGCCTTACTTCTCCCACACAAGAGGCTGGTCACATGACTATGACATCATCGCAGGTCCTATAGCTTCTCCAGCAGCCCAGAGCCTGACTCCTCCCACACATGGGGCTGGTCACATGACTATGACATCATCACAGGTCCTGTCACATATATCTGGAGCTCTGCAGGTGGAGGTAGGTGTGCAGTCACTTCCATCTCTCTGGCTTGGGGTTTCCACATAAGGAGGTTGGTGGTTCCTCATTGGCCGGGCTGTGTGTCACTCCACCAGCAGAAGATGTGACCAGTGCGGAGGAGGGGACAGGAATGGGAGAGGGGACACCCGGCATCTGCCCGGTAACACCACCACAAGCCGTGGCCAGTGTTATCATATACCAGACTGTGCGATGCCTTTCCTTTCCCTTTGCGTCTTGAAATCACCCATTAAAACGGTAATCCGCAATGTAATTCCATAGTGTGGTCCTGTCTGGAGAAACATGCGGCCACTGAGAGATCATTCCTTCTGTTTTTAATGTTAGAAAACATGCGGCCACTGAGAGATCATTCCTTCTGTTTTTAATGTTAGATCAGTGCAGAAGGAAATGGGATGCGGAACTGGGCATATTTATTTTAGTCTCAGATCTTTATGAAGAATCAGTTGGAGTTCCCTGCCAATGCTGTAAAATATTGTTATCCAGGGCTAAAACAGCCCTTATCAGTTGTAAAGTGACTTCTGTATTAACCTTTATAGTCAAAAATTGGCTACCGGTATCGGGATGAGAGTACACACTACGACACACCAGTCTCTTAGAAAGTGCAGACTCACAAAGTTTATTAGCACACAGCCGCATATATAAAACACTGAAAATCCTTTGCATAAGGGTGTGAAAAGGTGATATAGGTGAAATAGTGCAATGCTATAGGCCAGCTGAATATACCATAACATCCCCTTTAAGACATTCTTCCATAATGTTGATGAACTATGTACCGTTTCTTCCAGAGGCCTTGATCTCATATGAACATAATGTTTATACTAATTGTCCTTGTGTTAGGTTTGTATAAGTCACAACATGGCCTTCAAGCAGAGAAGCTGCAGAGTAGAGCGAGGACCCAGTAATTTCTAAACAGTTACCACAAAATGATGTGTGAATCAAGACATGGATGGACAGTGGTTCGGATGACCCCCGGCTAAGAGAAGATGGCATCCGATTGGACCAAAATGGCGTCTATAGAAAAATATTTCTCTCATAATACGATGCAGGATCTCCAGCTGTAGGTGACCACATATGGTCCTCATATGCAAGTCAGCTGTCTCTGTGGCTGCTGCTTTGCTTATTTGATTGTTGGTCAAAGGAGAAATTAGCTCCAGAAGGTGTTGCTCCAGATCTGTCTTGTCTGAGCAGATACAGGTTGTATCTAGAGATGAGCGAGTATACTCGTCCGAGCTTGATGCTTAGCTTAGATTAGCATACCCGAAACGGCTCGTTGCTCGGACGAGTATCTCGTCGGCTTGAGATCGAGCATTTACTTAACGAAACACAGTGAAGAACAGTGAAGAACACAATGAAAACAGTGAACACAGGATCATTAAGTGAAAACAACAAGTAAAGAAACAGTGAAGAACACATGCAGTTGTTCCGTGACATCTGCTAACTTATCCGAAGACACGCGTGCCGAACGGTATTCTTCACAATAGTATGTGAAGAACAATAGTGTGAAGAACACATTGCAGATTGATGGAAACATCTGCAATGTGTTCTTCATGTGTTCTTTTAATGTGTTCTTCAGTGAAAAATGCTCGAGTCTCCCATTGACTTCAATGGGGCTCGTTATTCGAGACGAGCACTCGAGCATCGGGAAAAGCTCAACCCGAGTAATGAGCACTTGAGCATTTTAGTGCTCGCTCATCTCTAGTTGTATCGTATAGAAGGATTGTCTTGTGTGTTTGGGGTGGAATCTGTTTGACGAAGAGAACTAGAATTCTCGAAAGCTCATCATCAAATATACTCAGTTATCCTCAAAAAGGTATCGCCTGACATCTTCACTCTTCTTCTGCTCTCTATGGCTACACAGTACAAGATTCTACTGTTAGTTTCTTGTGTGACATCATTCTTGTCCGTGGATTGTTTTTTGACTTAGTAAAAAGATGTGACTTGCTGCTTCGACATTTTCCATTTTGGCTTCACGAATGTGTAAGGTCTTCTGATGGTTAACGAGCTTATACTTCCGAGTAAAACATTTCCCACAATCTAAACAAGAAAATGGCTTCTCCCCTGTGTGACTTATCTGATGTCGGTCCAGATGTGATTTCCGAGAGAAACATTTTCCACAATCTGAACATAAAAAAGGCTTCTCCCCTGTGTGACTTGTCAGGTGTCGCTCAAGCTGTTGTTTCTGTTTAAAACATTTCCCACATTCCGAACACATATATGGATTTCCACCTGTGTGAGTTCTCTGGTGTAATACAAGATCAGATTTTTGGTTAAAACATTTTCCACATTCTGTACATGAAAATAGTTTCTCCTCTGTGTGAATTCTTAAATGTCTAACAAGATTTTCATTGGAAATAAAACATTTCCCACAATCTGAACACGAAAATGGCTTCTCCCCAGTGTGAGTTCGTTGATGTTTAAGAAGATGGCTTTTTTGAGTAAAACATTTCTCACATTCTGTGCATGAAAATGGCTTCTCTCCTGTGTGAGTTCTCTTATGTCTTGCAAGATCTGATTTCTGGTTAAAACGTTTCCCACATTCTGGGCATGAAAAAATCCCCCCCATGTGACTTCTCTGGTGTATTACAAGAGCCGGTTTCCTGTTAAAACATTTCCCACATTCTGAACATGAAAATGGCTTCTCCCCTGTGTGAATTCTCTCATGTATTACAAGAGCCGTTTTCCTATTAAAACATTTTCCACATTCTAAACAATAAAATAGCTTTTCTTGGTGAAAATGTTCCGTAACAACATAATGATTTCCACTTTCTATAAATGACTCAATGTTTTTAATCGTTCCTGCTGATTCATTAGAAAGGACCCATTTAATAGGAGCAGATGATACATTTTGCATGTAAAGGCCTGAGGAAGCATCCTGAATGTTGTCCTCTTCACATGTATCTGGGGTGATACAACCATCACCTGCTGTACATGTGAGGAATCAGATGTTTCTCTGAGCTCCTGGTGTGTCATGTGAAGGATAAAACAGATTATAAAATATAACCTTATACATTGGTTGTGGTAAAAAACTCTGAAGATGTATCACAGAACATTTGTGTGATATCAGCAATCGGGTACAGCACGCATTTTCTGTCTGCCCATGGTGGCTATGACTTTTGCTTACCATAAGGTCTGTATTATTACTGATGGAACATCTCAGTCCTCCTCCTCCGAGGTCCTGGTGAGCAGTATTCCTGACCCTCATAGCTCCCACCTTCCAGCTTTTCTAGTCTATGTCTCCATGTTCTGTATTGTGTTATCACTCGTCTCTGCTTTATCTAGTGGTTATACTCACCTGGGCAGTTACCTGTAGGAATCTCCTCCTTACATCGCTCATCGCCCCCAAATATGTTCTGGGGCAGGAATATTCTTCACATCTTCACCCGGATACACAAACTGAGAAACAAATATTGTAAGACGTCACCAGACGATGGAGAAGTCACAGAGGAGGATTTAGATGAAATCATCTGTAATTATCTGAGACACATAGCTGCAGGTCACCACTCAATCATTGTTTTCTTATTATAAAAAGCAATCTCCATCTTTCTCATCAACAAAGAATTAAACTTTCTAATAGTTACAGAAAAGCAAACTGGAGTCATTCACATAGAAACTATATGGACGTGTGATTTTACAATAATACAGTTTTATTTAGTTTTCTGTAATAAAAATAAACCTCCTCAGATCAGAGAAGATGTCATGAAGTCTTATCTCCATCTACCTGATGATCCTGTGGGACATATTTCTCCTCTGAACAATCCTGTGGTAGAAGAAGAGGACTGGGGACTCTCGCCGGTGATGTTCTCTTACTGGATATACCTGTAGGAAACATCCAGAGACTGAATTCCTTCTTTCCATACAGATAAGAAAGGACGTGGGATTTAGTCCTGTCTATTACTGCTGATGTGAGGGCGGGTGGTCCTCCATCATGACGTCCTTGTACACATCTTTGTGTCCTTCTAAATACTCCCACTCCTCCATGGAGAAATAGACAGCCACATCCTGACACCTTATAGGAACTGACACACAATGATCCCGTCATCACCCACATCCCTTCATAGCGTACTGTATAATGTCCCAGCATTCCAGCAGTGTTACCTCTCCAGTCAGCAGCTCCATCATTTGTGGGTGACTCTAGGATTTCTCTGCTCATTGATGTCATCATGTATCAGGGGTGAGGTGGAGGAGCCGGGATATGGGCTCAGGGTTCTCCCCCGTCCTTCATACACAGGGGCCTGACAGCGCCACTAGAGGTCTCTTCACTACTGTGTAATCCTGGTTATGGAGAGACACATTGATAAATCTCCCTCCATACATTTCAAGAATCTCTACCTCTCAGTCTATCATCTGTTTATTCCATAGATAATGATGTAAGTTGACCTCATACACAATCTCTCACCTCTCAGTAATATAGAAGAGAATCTCTAGGGTGAGCTGGAAGATTCTCTCCACCCTCGTGTCTTCTCCCTGTCTGATCCTGAATAGAAAGAAAATAAGATAAGTAACATCATGTAGAGAAATGCATTCCTGTAATGAGTAGAATACAATGAGGAGATGCCGGTGACTCGGTGGTGGATGTCGTTGGGTTGGGATAATAATGGATTATATAGAGTTTCTCATGATGATATCAGTCTAATTATTAGGCTGTATCTTTCCTATAATCATCTGCAGACATTGCAGTCTGCACGGTCGCGGCTCATACAGATCTCCCTTCACCACCCACATCCCTCCTCTGTATAGTGATGCGGATACTCAGGGATGGATGAGTTCTCGTGGAGAGTACCAGAGAGATGGACGTGAGGGGTACTGATAAATGTCCCCCGGTGACTACACACCCTACCTCCACCTGCAGAGCTCACAGATTTACTGTGACAGGACCTGTGATGATGTCATAGTCATGTGATCAGCCCCATGTGTGGGAGGAGTCAGGCTCCAGGAAGTGTTGCTAGGGGCGGGGCCATGTGAGGAGAAGTTGTGTTGGTCTCTTCCTCTAGTGATATAATGGACACCGACAGAAACCGAAGACGCCATTGTAATCTCTTATTACTCTGTTCGTTGTGTATCGTGATGATATCTTTATAGTTGCCTGATTTGATGATACAGCAGAGATGTGACACCTCCTCAGGCCGCCCCCTGCAGGAAGGGTTTATGGTCACTATATATTCACTATGACACAGAAGCTACAACTCAGGAAAATCCATCCCGTCAAAGAGTTACAGCTAAAGTGAGATACTGAACGTCCCATTCAGCCTCCAGAAGTCAGGAGACCTCTCTAGGCTATAAACAGATCAACATCAGTGTATGTAATAACCACCTGTGCTGTGACATCATTGTGTATTAACCCCCATCTAGGCACCCACATACCTGCTAACCCCAGCCCACTATTTGATCTTACCTATATCCACATGCTTCAAACTATTGAAAGGGACCTAGAGAAGTGGTCACTGTCAGGCTTCAGGGTTAGTGAACCCCTTGGACCACCGAGGACGATGACACAAGCCGACACTTGGGACCGGAATCTAAGTGGCTTCCGGTCTTCACCAGAGCCTGCGCAAAGCAGGATGGTCTTGCTGCAGCGTGATGCCACCAGATCGTTCCACAGGTGCGACTTGCCTACGATGGCAGCCAAGGTTGAGGTAGAGAATGACTGGGCCGTCTCGTGGTCAGGAACAGGGAGATGGTCAAGTCAGGTGGCAATCATGCACAAACGAGAACAGAGCAGGAAGTCAGGGCTGGCAGCGAAGGAGCAAGGTCAGGTTCAGGTCCGGGGTCACAACGGAAGAGCACAATACAGAAGACACATAGGGGAAACATTCTCATGGGCCTGGAGCATTAAGATCCAGCAGGGTTGCTGGGAGAAGCCAGCTTTTAAGGAAACCCGGAAGTGGATCAGCTGTGTGCTGGCCCTCTAAATCTGCGAGTGCTGGCGCGCACATGCCCCACACGCGCGCTGGCCAGCCGGGAGCAGGAACGCGGAAAGGTAGGTTAGTTCAGGACGGGGTGCCGCTACGGAGAGGGACATGGGTGTGCCTGCGATCAAAGACATGGATCGCAAGGGCACCCGTGACATTACCCCCTCCCCCTCAGCCTCCCCCTCTTCTTGGTGTGAAGAAATCTTTGGAGGAGACTATGGTCCAGAATATTCTCTTCAGGCTCCCAGGATCTCTCCTCTGGCCCGAACCCGTTCCAGTCAACAAGGAAGAGCCGCTTACCTTTCACGGTCTTCATGTCCAGTACCTCCTTAACCTCATAGATATCTGTGGAATCAGCCTCTGGAGCAGGAGATTGCTTAGAGAAGCGGTTCAAGATGACAGGCTTCTGGAGGGAGACATGGAAGGAGTTCAAGATGCGCATCGCAGAAGGAAGTCGGAGCTTGTACGCCCCCGGATTTATGCATCTAATCTACTCAAAGGGACCTAGGAAGCGTGAAGCAAGCTTGTAGCTGGGTATCTTCCTTGTCACCCGGAGAGAAGACAGCCTGGGTTTTCGTGCGGTCAGTGGCCCAGAGACTGACGGGTTTGCTCCCAAATAGATTTGAGGTCCTTTACCAGTTCCTCTACCACAGGGACATCCGAGGGAACAGAAAAAGGAAGAGGAGGGTGAGGAATTTGTTGATAAACCACGAAGAAAGGAGCTGCCCCTGCAGATCCAGAGTCTAGGGAGTTATAGGAGAACCAGTCATCTTGACAGGTAGAGACGAAGTAGTGGAGGCAACAACTCAAAGTCTGATTCACCCTTCCAACTTGACCATTCAACTGTGGGTGGTACGCAGAAGAAAAGTCCAGATTTACTTGAAGCTGGTTACACAAGGAATGCCAGTACTTGGAGACAACCTGGACCCCTCGCTCGGACACATTGTGTTGAGGAAGTCCATGCAGCTGGAAGATATGTTGAAAGAACAAACTGGCAAGACGTGGAGCAGACGGAAGATGTGGAAGGGAAACAAAATAGGACATCTTGGAAAACCGGTCAGTCACCACCCAGATGACGGTATTGCCAAAGGAAGGAGGAAGATCTGTGACAAAGTCTATAGCCGCGTGAGACCATGGGCGACTGGGTATCGGCAATGGAAGCAAGAGGCCAGACGTTTTTAGGCGAGAAGGCTTATTACGGGAACAGGAAGCTCAGGACCCCACCAGTAGTAGCTGGAAAGCAGGGCCACGGAGCGTTGCACCCCAGGGTGCCCAGCCAGACGCGAAGAATGTACCCAAGACAGAATCCTCTTCTGGAGTGCAGGTCGAACATACGTCTTGCCGGGAGGAAGCTGCTGAAGGTGCACTGGAGCGGCAACAAGCAGTTGTTCAGGAGAGATAATATGGGAGATAATAGGGACCGGCTCTTCGACAATGACTTCGGAGGCATGGGAAAGGGCATCTGCCTTGATATTGTGAAAACAAGTGTGAAAAGAAGAGTGGCATACGGGCTTGCCTGGGATTAAGGCTCTGGGTAGTCTGGAGATACAGCAGGTTCTTATGGTCTGTATATACACAAACCAGATGGTGAGCTCCTTCCAGTAGATATTGCCATTCTTCCAGAGAAAGCTTGATGGCTAACAGTTCTCTATCTCCAATAGAGTAATTCCTCTCTGTGGGGGAAAAAGTCTTAGAGAAAAAAAAGTGAGAGTTTGGCCTTTAGGCCCTTTCTGGGTGAGCACCGCCCCAGCATCTACGGAGGATGCGTCAACCTCAAGATGAAAGGGCTTCTCTGTGTCAGGCCTGGAGAGAACTGCAGCAGAGGCAAAGGCGGGCTTCAACCTTAAGAAGGCTTCTTCAGCCACCGGAGACCAGAGGCGGGGATTGGCGCCCTTATTGGTGAGCGACACGATGGGAGACACTAGAGTGGAGAAATGCGGAATAAACTGCCAATAATTGTTCACAAAAACCCAGAAACCTCTGAATGCCACGTAGACCTTCTGAGCGTGGCCACTGTAGAACTGCAGACAGTTTAGCAAGGTCCATCTGGAGACCTCTGATGGAGATTATATAGCCGAGGAAAGGGAGGCTCCGTTGATGAAACTGACATTTCTCAAGCATTAGCCCGAAGAAACTTGCCGTACGTGGGACTGGTGGGTCTCAAGGTCTGGGGAGAACACCAAGATGTTATCTAGGTAGACCATGACACTTGTATACAGCAGGTCTCTGAAGATGTCATTGAATTCCTGGAGCATTACACAGTCCAAATGGCATCACAAGGTACTTGAAATGTCCATCACAAGTGTTAAATGCTGTCTTCCATTCATCACCCTTGCGGATCCGGATGAGATCGTAGGCCCCACGAAGATCCAGCTTGGAGAACACCTTGAAACTTGTGAAAGAGCTCTGTGATCAATGGCAGGGGTAGCGGTTCTTAACCGTGACCTTGTTAAGCCCACGATAGTCTATGCAAGGATGGAGCAAGCCATCCTTCTTAGTCACGAAAAAGAAGCCTGCTCCAGCTGGTGAGGATTTGCATATGAAGCCTCTCTGCAGGTTTTCTTTGATATACTCTGACATAGCAACAGTCTCTGGAACTGAAAGAGGATACACACAACCTCTGGGGGAAGAGGCACCTGGAAGGAGATCTACAAGACAATAATAGGGATGGCGCAGTGGCAAAGTCTTTGCTTGTTTTTTGGAAAAAACATTGGCAAAGTCCTGGTAACATGTAGGTAGGGTAATGAATTCACGGTCGAGGCCAGGATCCATGACTAAGGACAGGGTGTCTTCCCGAAAGAAATCTTCACTGTTTGGAGCCTGGCTGGACCGGGAATTCATTGCCCTATGATCGTTGTACTCTAGCAGAGGGGTGGCCCGTGCTGGACTTGACACTATCGGTGAGGTGTGCTGGCATCCATTCTCTAACATGTAGGTAGGCCTTCCAAGGGCTTTGGAGTCACGGAGGAAGCCAGGACAGGCAGAGGCCCCACCATGCAGGGGGACTGACAATCTGGTCCCCAACAAAGGTCCTCCCCTGTCTTCCAGTTAAGGAGCGGTGCGTAGAGTTGTAGCCACGGGAGATCCAACAAGAGAGATGAGGTTGAGCGTGGCAGCACATAAAAGGACAGTCCTTCCTTATGAAGGGCTCCTACTTGCAAAGAGATAGGCTTAGAGCAGTACCGGACCGGGAAGAATTTGTCTGCTGACTGAGGAGATGATGAGAGGCTTTTCAAGAGGAACCACCGGAATGTGATGCCGGGTGACCAGAGCAGCATCTACAAAGTTCCCCGCAGAATCGGCGTCCAAGAAAGCTGAAACCTGAATTGGAGTGCGGGAGCTGAAATGGAGGCACACAGGAATTGACAGGCGTGAAGAAACTTTGTTCATACCTAGGGACGCTTCTCCCAAGAACTCTAGGTGCTGGCGTTTCCGGGACGCTGGGGATGGCCTGGACAACCCCCAATGAAGTGCTTCAGACTGGCACAGTACAGGCAAAGATTCTCCTGACATCGTCTGGAGCTTTCCTGGGAGGAGAGTCTCTGTCCACCTGTACAGGCTCCTCTACAGATGGTACAGCCGGTAGCTGGAGCGGCCTTTGGAAGGCAGGAGCCAGGCAAGGTAGATGTCGAGGACAGACTTGGGGATGCTCGTGACGTAACTCCTCGGCACGCTCCATAAACCGCACATCAATCCAAGTGGCTAATGTAATGAGACCACTCATGGTAGTTGGCAGGTCACGAGCGGCCATGCGTCCTTAACTTAAAGCGAAAGTCCTTTCTTAAAGGTCGCTGACAGAGCCGCATCATTCCAGGAGAGTTCAGAGGCCAGGGCGCAGAACTGATCTGCATACTCTCCAACAGACAAGTCCCCTTGCTGCAGGTTTAGCAGCGCAGTCTTAGCTGAGGAGGCTCGTGCAGGTTCTTCAAACACAGCCCAAAATTTGGCCAGGAAAGCTGTGTGCGAAGCAGTGACCGGATCTCCTCTCTCCCAAATAGGGGTAGCCCAGGCCAAGGCCTTTCTGGAGAGGAGGCTGACGATGAATGCCACCTTAGATCGCTCAGTGACAAACTGAGATGGCATGAGTTCTAAGTGCAAGGAGCATTGAGTAATAAAGCCCCTGCACAGCTTGGGGTCCCCATCATACTTGTCGTGCTTAGACAGTCTTAGCCTTGGTTCAGCAGCAGGAAGACAAGCTGGGGTATCAGGAGAAGGAATCTGATGCTGAGTGGCAATCAACTGTTGCTTGCACAGTGGTGACTTGTCCTAGCTGTTCTCCTTGCAAAGCAAACTGCTGAGACTGCTGGACCACAACGGTGGTAAGATAAGCCAGTTTCAGAAGTGGCACCTTGGCGGGGTCCATGGCCAAATCTTACTGTCAGGCTTCAGGGTTAGTGAACCCCTGGACCATCGCAGATGATGACACAAGCCGACACCTGGCACCAGAATCTATGTGGCAACCGGTCTTCACCAGAGCCTGCCACTAAGCAGGATGGTCCTGCTGCGGCCTGATACCACCAGTTCATTCCACAAGTGCAACTTGCCCGCAGTAGCAGCCAAGTTTGAGGTACAAAATCACTGGGCAGTCTCGTGGTCAGGAACAGGCAGATGGTCAAGGCAGGAGGCAATGATGCACAAACAGAAACAGAGCAGTGCTGGCAGCGAAGGAGCAAGGTAAGGTTCAGGTCCGGGGTTACAACGGGAGAGCAGAATACCGAAGACACACAGGGGAAGCTTTCTCATAGGCCAGCCGGGACGGGAGCAGGAACGCGGAGAGGTACGTTCGTTCGGGGCAGGGTGCCACCATGAAAAGGGGCACGAGTGTGCCTGAGATCCAGTCACAACTGCCTTTATCCTGGTATGGGAGGATAAATGGTCTAAAAATGGACATGCTCCCACCCCTCCGATACCTGTTCCAAACCATACCAGTACCGCTCCCTAGGTCATATTTAAATAAACTCCGGCGTATAACTCAAAGTTTTGTTTGGCACAACTCACAACCCCGCATTAAGCATACCTTTCTGGCATCACATAAACTGGATGGCTCCCAAACTTTTTCTGTTACAAACAATGGCCACCTATATCTTAGACATGTTTCAGAAAAGCTTTGGGTGGAGCCGGAACTGAAACACAACCCCACACACGCATTGGGAGACACAGACATCTCACCATTCTTAGCCCTTCTCTTATTATCATGGTACAAGATTGTACAAACATCCGGGCTGATCAGAGCCCCAGGCCCACTCACACCATTACTGGGTAACCCTGGCATACCAGGACTCCTGACATTACCAAACGACGCCAACACACCTATGACTAGGCCAAGAGACGTCATTTCGGACATGGGAGGTAAATCCCTGACTGAAGTAACAACTTTGCTGGGCCTTCTGTCGTCTAGATAGCTCCTATATTTCCAAATATATAACTATGCTGCCTCCCTGGGATTGTCAGAAAAATTACTGACTAGCCCCACTTTGTGCACATCTGCACACTCTCATACGGTCTTCTTGGTCTAACCAATATTAACACAAGTAGATATGGTAGACTCATACCCAAGTGTGCAAGTGCCTGGGAAATGAATGTCAACAAATCATTTACCCCTGCACAATGGCAAAAAGCTTGGATCCTAAATCGTCAATCTCTACATGTCACTTGTGAGGTGCACCTCGGGACCAATAGCATTGCTTAGCGCACACTTTATTTTGTCTACAATATGTTGGTGCATGGTAGGGATAACCTGTTTAGAAAAGTAGTGGTGGCTGGGAATGACATGTTGTGGGACAATCGCATATTGTATTGCAGAATATTGCAATTTTACTAATGATCTCTAATGGCCTACCATCTGCTGGCCATTAGAGATCAGTGTACATGGCAAGTCTACGGGTCTCTATGAGACTGTAGGCTGCCATGGCAACCAATTGCCATCGATCGTCATGGAGATAGCGGCGCCCATTGGCAACTATGTTGCCACGTAATAGTATGTCCTGGTGCTCGATTGGGTAAAAACAACAGAATGATGTATACACACAAACATTTTATTTACAATAGAATGGTAATAAACAGACTAAAAACCTGTGAGGCTAAAAAAAAGTACAAATTTACACTGTTTCCGCTTCACGAATGTGTAAGGTCTTCTGATGATTAACGAGCTTATACTTCCGAGTAAAACCTTTCCCACAATCTGAACAAGAAAATGGCTTTTCCCCAGTGTGAATTATCTTATGTCGATCAAGATGTGATTTCCGAGAGAAACATTTTCCACAATCTGAACATAAAAAAGGCTTCTCCCCCGTGTGACTTGTCAGGTGTCGCTCAAGCGTTTGTTTCTGTTTAAAACATTTCCCACATTCGTAACACATATATGGATTTCCACCTGTGTGAGTTCTCTGGTGTAATACAAGATCAGATTTTTGGTTAAAACATTTTCCACATTCTGTACATGAAAATAGTTTGTTCTCTGTGTGAGTTCTTAAATGTCTCACAAGATTTTCATTGGAAGTAAAACATTTTCCACAATCTGAACACGAAAATGGCTTCTCCCCTGTGTGAATTCTCTGATGTTTAAGAAGATGGCTTTTTTGAGTAAAACATTTCTCACATTCTGTGCATGAAAATGGCTTCTCTCCTGTGTGAGTTCTCTGATGTCTTATAAGAACTGATCTCTGGGTAAAAAATTTACCACATTCTGAGCATGAAAAAATCCCCCCAGTGTGACTTCTCCGGTGTACTAAAAGAATTGATTTCTGGTTAAAACATTTCCCACACTCTGAACATGAAAATGGCTTCTCCCCTGTGTGAATTCTCTCATGTATTACAAGAGCTGCTTTCCTATTAAAACATTTTCCACATTCTAAACAGGAAAATGGCTTCTCTTGCTGCAGATCTGCCGTAACAACAAAATGATTTCCACTTTCTATAAATGACCCAATGCCTGTAAGCGTTCCTGATGATTCATTAGAAAGGACCCATTTAATAGGAGCAGATGATACATTTTGCATGTAAAGGCCTGAGGAAGCATCCTGAATGTTGTCCTCTTCAGATGTATCTGGTGTGATACAACCATCACCTGCTGTAACATGTGATGATATCAGATGTTCCTCTGAGCTCCTGGTGTTGTCATCTGTGAAGGATAAACGATTTAAATATAACCTTATCATTGGTTGTTGGTAAGAAAACGCTTCGAAGATGTATCACAGGACAGTTTGTGTGATTAGACTCGCCACTTCCTGGTTACATGCAGCATTTCGCCTGCCCATGGTGGCTATGACTTGCCGTTATACCATAAGGTTCTGTATTATTACTGATGTAACATCTCAGTTCCTCCTCCTCCGAGGTCCTGGTGAGCAGTATTCCTGACCCTCATAAACTCCCACCTTCCAGCTTTTCTTAGTCTAGTGTCTCCATGTTGTATTGTGTTATCACTCGTCTCTGCTTTATCAGTGGTTACTACTCACCTGGGCATTACCTGTGGAATCTCCTCCTTACAATCTCGTTCCATCGCCCCTCACATATGTCTCTGGGCAGGAATATTCTTCACATCTTCATCCTGATACACACTGAGAACAATATTGTAAGATTCACCAGACACCAACAGAGTACCCGCATGTTTAGCGGATAAGAGAAATTAAGTAGTATCATTATGACAATAGACCGAAGAGAAATATCTGAGACACATAGAGTGCAGGTCTTCAGATAAATCCACCATGGCTGTAGAGCAATCTCCACTTCTTATAAGCAAGAATTCCAATTTTTAAAGTTCAGAAAAGGCACAATTATTCTGAAGCGCTGATGTACTAGGAATAAAATCAATTCATCAGAAGAGAGTCTGAAGTCTTATCTCCATCTACCTGATGATCCTGGGGGACATATTTCTCTCTGAACATCCTGTGGTAGAAGAAGAGGACTGTGGACATCTCCCCGGTGAGTCTCTTACTGGATTAACCTGTAGGAAACCCAGAGACTGCAATTCCTTCTTTCCATACAGATATGAAAGGACGTGTGGATTTGTCCTTTCTATTACCTGCTGATGTGAGGGGCTGGTGGTCCTCCCATGACCGTTCCTTGTACACATCTTTGTGTCCTTCTAAATAACTCCCACTCCTCCATGGAGAAATAGTACGCCACACTCCTACCACCTTATAGGTAGAACCTGACACACACAATGATCCCCGTCATCACCCAGACCCTTCAAGCTGTTCTCTGTTATAATTCCCAGACTTCCCAGCAGGTCACCTCTCCAGCCAGCCTCATCACTTGTGGGTGACTTTAGATCTCTCTCATTGATGTCACATAGTATCAGGGGGTGAGGTGGATGGCCGGGATTGGGCCCAGTGTTCTCCCTCCGTCCTTATACACAGGGGCCTGAAGCGCCCACTAGAGGTCTTCTTCAGTACTGTGTAATCCTGGTTATGGAAAGACACATGGATATATCCCTCCATACATTCCAATCTCTCACCTCTCCAGTCCTATCATCTGTTATTCCCATCGATAATGATGTATGTGACCTCATCACAATCTCTCACTCTCTCCAGTAATATAGAAGAGACTACTGGGTGAGCTGGAAGATTCTCTCACCCTCGTGTCTCTGTCCATTCGCTGATCCTGAAGAGGAGGAAATAAGATAAAGTAACATCATTAGAGAATCAGTTCCCTGTAAGTGAGTAGAAGTACAATGAGGAGATGCCGGTGACTCGTGTGGATGTCGTGTGTTGGGATAAAATGGATTATATAGGGTTTCAATCACTATGTATGATCAGATCTATTATTAAGCTGTATCTTTCCTCATAACCATCTGCAGCCTTGCAGTCTGCCACGGTCGCCTGACTTATACAGATCTCCCTTCACCCACCACACAATTCCCCTCTTGTAATAGGTGCGGGATACGCCGGGAGGATTAGATTCCTGCTGGAAATGACCAGAGATATGAAGTGAGGGGTCACTGATAATGTCCCCGGTTACTTACAACACCTCCTCCACCTGCAGAGCTCCAGATATATGTGACAGACCTGTGATGTGTCCATAGTCATGTGTTAGTCATCATGTGTGGGGTGACAGGCTCCAGGAAGTGGTTTGCTAGGGGCAGGGGCCATGTGAAGGAGAAGTTGTGACCCAACTGCCTGGGGGGGGGGGAACTTGGTGCTTTTTTGTTGGGCTCTTCCTCTGTATGAAGCCCTCTAGTGATATAATGGACACTGACAAACCCATAGACGCATGTTCTCTTATTACTCTGCTCGTTGTGTATCGTGTATCGCTTATATATTGGCCTGATTTTATTATACAGCAGAGATGTGACACCTCCTCAGGCCTGAGGAAAATCCAGGTAGAATAAATCTTCAGGACTCTGAAGCGGTCAGATCCTCTATAAATTATATCATTGACCCTTAACACCTTCATGCTCCGTGACGGATATATCCTCCGCAGAGCTATGAAGGGTGTATGAAGAGGGCTCACGGGCTGAGCCCTCTTCATACAGGGATGGGCTTTGCTGCATATCGCAGCAAAGACCCATCCCTAACACCCGCGATCGGTGCTGTTGTTTGCCTTCGCCATCTTACCTCCGATCGTCGCTCCCCTGAACGTCATCGGGGGGCGGCAATCGGTTGACATGACAGCCTCGGGTGAAACAAAAAGTTTAAAAAATTTATAAAATATTAAAAGTTCAAAACACCCCCCCTTTCCCTAGAACTGATATAAAACATAATAAACAGGTAAAAATCAAAGACACATTAGGTATCGCCCGCGTCCCAATGCCCGATCTATCAAAATATAAAAATGGTTATGTCCGCGGCAATTGGCAGCCAAAACAAGACATAAAAAATGTAATAAAAAATTATCAAAATGTTGCACAGTCCTCAAAATGGTAGCAATGAAAACTCATTTCGCAAAACATGACACCACCCATGCAGCTCCCTGCCCAAAGTATGAAAAAGTTATTAGCCGTCAGAAATGACAAATTTTCTTTTGTTTTTTTCTCTACACATTCATTTCATATTTGTTACGGTTAAAAAAGACACTTGTTCCATCAAGTTCAACCAAGGAACGTTTAATGTTTGAAAATGTATTAAAACTCAATAAACCTGTATAAATTTGGTATCACCGCGATCGGACCGAACCAAAGACAGATTAGAGGTGTTTTATTTACTGTAGCGCCAACAAGTAAAAGTCTTAACAACTGAGCCCACAAAGTTGATTTTCATTTACTTAATCATAGGTAAATCACAATTTGGGAATTTTTTTCCTGCTTCCCATTATCATGGCAGGGAATAGTAATAACAGCACGAGAAAGTAACATTTGTTAAGCACAAAATAAGCCCTCACACAGCTCTGCAACACGGAAAAATGAAAAATTATGGATGTTTGAAGATGGAGACAAGAATAGCAAATACCCTGCTCCTTAAGGGGTTAAAGAACCCTATTTTCATAGTTTATACGGGTGAAAAAAGACACTTGTCCATCAAGTTCAACCAAGGAACTTTTAATTTTTGAAAATGTATTAAAACGCAATAAAAACCTGTATAAATTTGGTATCACCGCGATCGTACCGAACAAAAGAACAGAGTAGAGGTGTTATTTGGAGCGCAGAGTAAAAGTCTTAAAAACTGAGCCCACAAGTTTTTTTTTTTAATTTTTCCACATTTGGAATTTTTTTTCCGGCTTCCCAGTACATGGCAGGGAATAGTAAATAACATCACGAGAAAGTAAAATTTGTTAAGCACAAAATAAGCCCTCACACAGCTCTGCACACGGAAAAATGAAAAAGTTATGGATTTTTGAAGATGGAGAGCAAGAAATAAGCAAAAATACCCTGCGTCCTTAAGGGGTTAAAGACCTGAGGGACACTGCTAGCGCCACTGTCTGGCATCATAGACAAGTCATATACAAGCAAGTGGACGCAACTAGGATAGAGCATTTATATACTGGGGGGAGATCTCAGCATGCAGAAGAAGGAATAAACCCAGATCAAGCTGGTTGGAGAGTTCATTAGGGTACAGGCAGAGATGTCAGGACCTGGGTCCCCTCAAATAGAATTGGGCATTGTGACCAAGATGTTCATAGAATATCCTGAGGAGCCTACAGGTCAGGCAGGTCGTACATAGTCTACCTTATCCACTAGTTATGATGCCATAAAGGATCTGTCAGTAATTAAAATAA